>OX375796.1:27948638-29148638 GCA_947359425.1 Lagria hirta
AATATGTTAATACCTCGAATTACTGCCCCAGCGCACTTCCTCATAGGACACAAGTGTACAGAGGAAACATTTGACCGATCCTGAGTGGATTCGGCTCTGAGGCAAACTTTGAACATACTCGACAGACATACGTCCAATTAAAGAGTATGCTATAATGAAAATATATAAACTAAAGAAAAAAGTAATATATTGAAGACCTAACAATAAACAGAAAAACAAAGAAAAGAAAAAAAAACAAACGAAAAAGACAAGAATAACACATTATTCACTAAATCCGCGTATTAAGTATTCCAGTCATTTGGCGATATACTCACATTATCCAATGCCAAACTCCGCAGATGCAATGTTTTAAGATTAAAAAAGTCAAACTCGGGAGGTGTTGAGTTTAAAACGTTAGCTAGCTTGTACATTGGAGAATGTGCAAGAATGTTTATTCTTGCCGGGGGAAGATACAGCAATCTTTGACTCCTTGAAGAATACCTGTGGCAGTTGAAGCTTATTTGTTCAAGTATTACAGGACATTGAACCTTATTATGTATTATATTAATAAACAATTTGATCATAGCCAATTTTGTCCTGTTCTGCAACGAGACTAGACCAAATCTTTGTAAGAGTAAGGACTGATCAATGCCGATCATCGGATAGAAACCGTCTGTTCGATAGACTAAGAATTTAAGAAATCTTCGCTGAGCATGCTCAAGGGCATTTACATGGCAACGGTATATAGGAGTCCAAACAATAGATGCATACTCTAATCTAGATCTGACGAAGCAATTATAAAAAGTTTTGAAGACAGTTATGCTAGAAAAATCTCTTGATGTTCTGATGACAAAACCTAATGCTCTCATTGCTTCGGAGCATACTTTCCTAATATGTTCTACAAAACTTAGATGCGAATCAAATATTACACCAAGATCCTTAAATGATTTTGAACGAGTTAAAACATGTAATTCAATTCTATAGTCAAACAGAATAGGTTTCTTTTTCAATGAGAATGATAACACGTTGCATTTAGATAGGTTTACCTTCAAACCGTTGCTGTTACACCAGTACAATAAGAATTCCAAATCATTTTGAAGGTTGAGACATTCCGACTCACATTTGACTGATCTAAAAATTTTAAGGTCGTCGGCGTACAGTAAAGAAAATGATTTGAAACTATTAGCTATGTCATTGATAAACAGATTAAACAGCAGGGGGCCCAATACCGATCCCTGCGGTACACCCGAAGCAATGCCAAATAGTTTAGAAACAGTTCCAAAACATTCCACATAAAATTTTCTATTGAAAAGGTAGCTTTTCAACAAAGATACAAGGTTGTCAGGAAAACCCATTCTTGATAGTTTAGAGCAAAGAAGTTTGTGGTCTATTGAATCAAACGCCTTGCTTATATCCGTGTAAATAACGTCTACTTAGCAGCCATTGTTTAACGCAGTTGAGATATATTGCGTAAGAGATACTAGATTTGTGGTGGTAGATCTGCCCTTCATAAAACCATGTTGGTTTACAGTGATTAACTGGTTAGCTTGAAAGTATATCTCATCAGATACTAAATATTCAAAAACTTTGGCAAAACCGTCAATAAGAGATATAGGTCTATAGTTTGTTATACCGGGTGTCCCAGAAGTCGCGCACCCCATTGTAGGGATCGAAAGAGAAAAATATTCTAAGACGAAAAGTCCTGAGCCATTTTTTAATCAGACGCATAGGTAATTAATTATTAATTAATGAAAGTGACCAATCAGAAGCGCACGACAGAAGAATAAAAAATGAGTGAGAAGGCGGTAAGAGACGCGAGAGTGAGACGCCAGAGCTACTGCCGACTTTTCGAGCAGTAGACAGAGAGTGGGGACGGACGGCCGTGGACGGCGGACGTACGTGATGCTAGGTGAATGTGTGAGATCGTGTACTAGTTCGTGTACTTTAAAATTACTACAATTATTCCTACTATTTAAAATCAAAATTCGGTCATGGCTGATTTAATTTAGTAAATTCTCCTGTTTTTCCCGTCGAATTCATTAAATCTTGTGCCTATTATTAAAAAAATATCCTTAGTCACATTCATACGTGCATTGTTACCGATACACTCACACTAGTACACGATCTCACACATTCACCTAGCATCACGTACGTCCGCCGTCCACGGCCGTCCGTCCCCACTCTCTGTCTACTGCTCGAGAAGTCGGCAGTAGCTCTGGCGTCTCACTCTCGCGTCTCTTACCGCTTTCTCACTCACTTTTTATTCTTCTGTCGCGCGCTCTTTATTGGTCACTTTCATTAATTAATAATTAATTACCTATGCGTCTGATTAAAAAATGGCTCAGAACTTTTCGTCTTAGAATATTTTTTTCTTTCGATCCCTACAATGGGGTGCGTGACTTCTGGGACACCCGGTATAAGATCTATCACCATTTTTAAAGATGGGTACTACTTTAGACGTTTTCCAGCATTCGGGAAAGATACAATTAGAAATGACAAGATTGAACAGCAAAAACAAAGGATATGCAAAAGCAGAAGCACAGTCTTTAGCAACAAAAGAAGGAAGATGATCAGGTTCGGCCTTTTTTTTTGCACTCAAGCGACGCAAAGCGTTGTAAATTTGTTGTTCAGTGAAGCAATTGAAAGTGAAAAACTTCTCCGGTAGATTCGAAGAGAAAGATGAGGAAGGTGGTTCAACGCCATGGTTCAAGCTAAAAAATTTACCAAATGCTTCACAAATATTTGTTGAGTTAGAAATAGTTTTTTCCTCATAAAACATAATTTTGGGAATGCCAGTATCTCCACGCTTAACTCTAATAAAATTCCATAGATATTTTGGATCTGTAGTTAGTCTACGCTCAGCTGTCTGCAAAAAGTTGGTATAACACTCATTAATCAAGGTTTTTAAGGTAGTACGCAGTTTTCTGTATTTCAATAAGTCATTTATGTCACCTGATTTTTTGTGCTTAGTGAAAAATTTAAACTTTTTTTTTATGATGTGAATGACTTCTCCAGAATACCAGGGAGGATATCGATCATCATTCATCACGTAAGCGTGAGATAGGCACATGCTCTTTTAAGATAGCGTTGAGGCGTTCATAAAATTGTTTGCAAGCTAAGTTTATGTTAGAGTGTGCTGATAAAAATGACCAATCAGTGTCAAATAGCGCTTGATATAAACTAGAAAAATTGGCTTTACGAAAATTTAATTTTGGAATAGATAAGAACTTAATTGATTTAGCAGATTGTAATCTAGAATAGATTAACTTGAAGGAGAGAGGTGGATGATGCGGATCTAAGTCACAAAGACAATTTGTTGCTGAATTATCGACCAAGAGAGTATTGTTAGCGACCACAAGATCTAAGACTTTGCCCATTTGATTTAAAACAGTATTACACTGTTGGAAACCAAAAAACTCTAGAAAATCAAAAAGCAGTTGTGCAATTGGACAATAATTGATGTTATTTAAGTGACTGGTAAAGTTTGAAATGTTAAAATCCCCTGCAATAACCACATTGTCTTTGTAGAAATATTTTATTAATTGCATGCAGTCAAATATCTGTCGATACAACTCCAAGGATAAGGCAGGTGGAATATAGAACACAAACAGGTAATGCTACCTCTCAGATAATAGAACTCTTACGCCAACCAAATCCACTAGGAAAGGGAAAGGAATATTGCTTAGGTCTAAAGGAATGCATTTGTGTTTGAGATCAACAACAATCAGAACACCACCACCTTTAGAGCGCTTACATAGGTCAAAATTTCTGTCTTTGCGATGTACGATAAAATTTGACGGAAAGATTTTGCTGCTATTAACTGAATCATCTAGCCAAGTTTCGGTAAGCAAGACTACGTCAAAATCAATCAAATTAGCAGACCCAAAAATTTTGTGTGTTTTTGTCTTAATACCTCTTACGTTTTGATAATATAACAGTACGGTATTATTTTGAAATGACGACCTGTCCCTTATAGTAGTCCCTAGTAGTAGAGGGTTGAGATAGAACGATCTTCTTTGAAGTCGTCCGGCCAGTACCTCCTCGTGGTTCAACCCGGACAATGCACTTAGGTGTAGCTAAAACTGGTAAAAAGGGCAAGCGTGCTATCTTTTTTCTTTTATGAAAAAAAGACTACAAGTAGTCGTTTGAGGTGTCGGAATTTATTCTAGTATCCGAGACTAACTCTGTGGCAAACCGCACGAAGCTGGCCCTTCAAGCTGCATAGGAACTGCCTAATCCCACGAATGTGGGTAACAGGAGGAAATATGTAGCAATAAATGTGCGGTAGAGGTAACGCGCAAGCGTCCTCGACGGTGACTCATCAAACGTATCTTTGGAAACGAAGATGACATGAGTACCAGTTTTACTGGGAAAAGGGTAGAGGCGCCAATAGACAAGCGTATTGGCGACGGAGTAGTCGTTTGAGGTGTCGGACGCGCTTGGCACTAGTGAGTCTAGTCGGGTGGCAAACGTTTGAGGTGTCGGACCAGGCGCACGTAAGAGTCAAACTTCCTCTGGGAAGAGACTTTTGCGAAAAACTAGTATCCGAGACTAACTCCGAGGCAGACCACACGGCGTCTACTCTTAAAACTGACTGGGAGACCATCAATCTCTATTTGTAGAGCAACGATGGCAGACCTTTCAGAACAGAAGTGTGGGAGAGGTACCGCGAAAGCGGCCTCGGCGATGACTCGTTAAACGCTACTGAGGAAACTCAGTTAACACGAGGACTAAGGGTGAGGAAGGGGCCCACGAGCACGGCTCTCGTCCTTTCTCTATATGGTGTCGGCCTCTTAGAGGCAGTGACACTGTTAGGTACAAGACGGTGTGGTTTCTTCCATAGAGCTAGAAATTAGCTGGCAACAAGGTTAATTCGGTTCTTGCGTGCATAAGATCAGAACGTCGGGGGGATGTCCACACATCCTATCCCGAACCGTACACGTCTCCACCTTCAAGCGTTTAAGGTGTCGGGAAACCTGTAAGGGGGACCTAGTATCCGAGCTTAGTTGGCTGCAGACTGTCAATGCGGTGAGGTACATCAGCTCTCTCTGGTAAAAGTTGGAGGTCATACGGGCGGATAACCAGAGGTACATATAGAGGATTGCAATACCGGGCCCTCCATCTTAGCTTGAGGTGGGGACTAGGAGCTGTAACAGTCCAACACTGCGGTGCGATCCAACTTGGTATGCTCTGGAGACTTGTGGAGACTGCAGCTGACACTACCGGGTGGGCTTGCACTAACTGGGGGGGCTAACCGCCCCCCCCCCCAGACCCCCTGGTGGCGGTCGTAACTATGACTCTCTTATGATAGTCCCGGTTGACAAAGAAACTGTATCATATACAACAGTAGACATTGATTGCTACTTATTGATTACTTGATTTACATTCACAATCTTTTGTTTAAATATCGACAAAGCCGTCTTATATGCATGACACGAATCATACTCCCCCCATGAGGCGTGATTTGTTTTAATTTGGGGATTTTGTACTTTTAGCCTAGCGCAATTTGAACAGTTACGGGGTTGGTCTACATTGGGACACTCTTTGACGTTGTGTTCATGCGCACAGAGAGGACAAGATAGATTTTTGGTGCAACGTGTGCTAGTGTGGTTGAAACCGTTGCATTTGTAACATCTCATAAGCTAGACCGCGTCAAAAACAAAGCAGCTACTATAACCAATCAGGATATTCTTTCGCTGCAGTAGTTGTTCATAGGTATTCAGATCCACTTGCAAAATAGCCTGATAAATGTCTTTATTTTTATAAGTGGGCCAGTACTTAATAAGACGACAAAACGAATAATCGAAAATATGAAATATCCACGGCAGAAACTATAGTTTAATACCTGGGGTACGGTCTATGTGTTAATTCATTTCAGACTGAGGTGGTACTCCCATGACGTCTGTAGACATTTACAGATTGCTATCCTGGTTCTCTACTTCCTCGAACAGAGGCGAAGAGGTAGAGGAGTGGGCTGGAGCCTGCTAACCGCTATGGTTATGTTCCTATCAGTGTATAAAAAGGTTGTGGATTTCCCTTTTGCTGGTATGACGGGGTAATACGTAATGTCCTTAGGTTCTTCACTCATTAATCTTTATTTTATACCTTTTCCTATTACGTATTATTCTTGGCCAATCTATTTCGCGTAATGTGATTGAGGCCTAGCGACACCGTCCACGTTGCTCCCGAACCAGGTACCGAAACAGTGAAAACATCATTGAGAACACGATGCTAAAGAAAAGGGGTGAAGATTGAGTCAATCGAGTCCATAGAAGGGTTGTCCAAGTCCAATGAGTCTGGTGATGTCGTCCACAAACAGTTCGAGAGGAAGAGAATCCTGCGAGGGGTAGAAAAGCCCCCGGTGAGTTACTTTACAGGTATTATTGACAGGTACATTATGTGTAAATATGTTTCATGTGTCACCCAATCGATCCGTCTGACTGCTCAAGCGTTTCTCTAACAATGAATATAGAGAGGTGAGTTGAAGTAGATTGTTGATGATAATGTAGCTGGCTGTTGCTATTCTGTACACTGTTTTCGAGTGAATAATTAAAGCTAATAATTGTAGAACATAGACATCCTGACAAATTTATTATGGAGAAAGAGTTAACTGTTATTTAATTCAATTTAATTGTTAAAATTTGGCAAAACGTAAGATTAGAATAAAAGAGTCTTACAATAGTTTGAATTTTTTTTTTAAATAATTTAAACCATTTCAAAACATTTATATATTTTTCTGAAGTAGTTTTTAGAAGTTTTTTAGTTTTTAAACCTAAATATAAAAAGTTCAATTAAATTTTTAAAAAATTATTAAAAAATTTTTAAAAAATTATTAAAAAATTTTTAAAAATTTATATATTGTCTTAAAAATTCTTAAGAATTTTTAAAAATTCTTAAAAAATTTTAAAAATTCTAAAAAATTTTTAAAATTTCTTAAAAATTCTTTAAAATTTTCAAGAATTTTTAAAAATTTTTAAAAATTTTCAAAACATCTTTGAAATTCTTAAAAAATTTTATAAGACTCTAAAAAGTTGTTAAAATTATTTAAAAAATTAACATAACTTTTAAAAAATATTAAAAAAATGTTTGAAACAAATTTTAAAGACGATTGAAAATTATTGAAAATAATCGATATTTCTCATTAAAAATACTTTAAACCATTTTACAACATTCAAATATTCTTTCTAAGTAGTTTTTAGTAAATTATTTTTACTTTTAGTAACTTTCAATCGTTTAAGGAAATTTTAAAAATTATATATAAAAAATTTCATAAAATTATAAAAAAAATCATAAAAAATCTTTAAAATTTCTTAAAAAAATTTGACTTATAATTATTAATAAAATTTAATTAAACTATAAAAAACTTTTAAAAATGTTTAAACACATTTTAAAAACGTTTAAAAATTTTCAAATTAAAACTTATTGAAAATAATCTAAATTTCTTATTAAAAATATTTTAAACAATTTCAAAACATTCAAATATTCTTTTTAAAAAGTTTTTAGTTTTTAATTTTTACCTTTAGTAACTTTAAAATGTATTAACAAATTTTAAAATTGAAAAAAAAGTTCAATTAAATTTTTAAAAAATTATTAAAAAATTCTTAAGAATTCTTAAAATGTTCTAAAAAAAATCCTTAAGTTAAATAAAAATATATATTATTTATTATATATATATATATATATATATATATAATACCACATTCTATATATATGTATATTTTTAAAAATAATTAAAAATGTTTAAAACAATTTTTAAAGACGTTTAAAAATTTTTAAAATAAAAATTATTGAAAATAATCTAAACTTCTCATTAAAATATTTTAAACATTTCAAAACATTCAAACATGTTTTTTAAGTAGTTTTTAGTTTATTATTTTTGTTTTTAGTATTTTCAAAACGTAATTATAAATTTTAAAAACTAAATATATAAAGTTCAATTAATTTTTTTTAAATTATTAACAAATTCTATAATAATTTTTAAAAAACTCAATTGATCTTTTAATTTTTACTTTTTGAAATTTATGAATACGTTTTAAAACTACTAAAAGTAAAAATAAATAACTAAAAACTGCTTGAAAAAAACAGTAAAGTATATTAAAGGTTTAAAAATGGTTTGAAATATTTTTAATAAAAAATTTAAATTATTTTCAATAATTTTCAATTTAAAAATGTTTAAATGTCTTTAAAAAATGTTTTAAACGTTTTTAAATATTTTTAAAACTTTTTTTTTCAATTTTGTAAATAACGTAAATTTTTTAGAAATTTTTAAGAATTTTTTAATAATTTTTAAAAGTTTAATTGAACCTTTTATTTATAATTATTAAAATTTATTAATACGTTTTAAAATTACTAACAGTAAAAATAAATTACTAAATAAAAACTACTTAAAAAGATCATTTGAATGTTTTGAAATATTTTAAAACATTTCAAATAAGAAATTTAAATTATTTCTAATAATTTTCAATTTAAAAATTTTTAAACGTTTTTGAAAATTGTTTTAAACATTTTTAAATATTTTTTAGAGTTTTTTTTAATTTTTCAAATAATTTTAAGAATTTTTTTAAACTTTTAAGAATTGTTTAATAATTTTTAAAAAGTTCACTCGAACTTTTTATATTTCAGTTTTGAAAATTATTAATACGTTTTAAAATTATCAAAAGTAAAAATAAATTATTAAAAACTGCTAAAAAAAAATATTTAAATGTTTTGAAATGGTTTAAAATATTTTTATTAAAAAATTTAGATTATTTTCAATAATTTATATTTTTAAACGTTTTAAATATTGTTTTAATCATTTTTAAATAATTTTTAAAACTAATTAAATTTTTTAAATAATTTTTAAAATTTTTCAATGATTGATTGAACTTGATTGTGCTTATGCATATGTGCCAGAATTGCTTTGACCAGTAGTTTTTCCAAAAATTTGCAAACAGCAGATGTTAGACTATTTGGTCTGTAGTTTTGCACATTACACTTGTCTCCTTTTTAATATATGGGAGTGACAACAGCTGTGAGCCATTCGCATGGCAGTCGACTGGGTCACATTTAAAAACTGGCATTTTGTACGGTTTTTTAGCAGCCTTGGAGATATATTGTCAGGACCAAGAGAAGCGCCCAGACGCAGCCTACCTATTTCAGAAAGCACGTCTGACTCAGACAGAGCAATTTTGCTTAGTTTTTCACAATCAGTTTGTAGATTAGGCAGACACATATTTGAAAAATCTTGATTATTGAATACCGAGGTAAAGAAATCTGCAAAAATATTTGCAGTTTCAGTGTGGTTTTCACATAGCGTTCCAGCGTTGTTACGCAAGATGGAGACCCCTACATGACTTGAAGTAAATTTTCAAACATAATTATAAAAAGCTTTAGGTCTTTCTATCAGACTATGCTCACTACCTATATATAATTTTGTCGCACTATATATATATTTTATTTCTACTACGAGTAGGTTTTGAGATATTTGAACATGCATAAAAATCGCCAAACAAAAAAAAACCAAATTGACAATTTTTTGTCTAAGTGTGGTTTGTAGTTTCTTAATCTTTTGTTAGCAGTAAAAATTGTATGTAGAGTATTAAATTACCTTTAAACTAATTTATTGGTTTACTTTAATCTTCGATGAGATACCAAAAAATAGAGTCATAAACCTTTATTCACTACTTCAAAACAGTTTTATATAGGATACTAAACTGGTAAAAATTTTACTAGCTTTTATTTGGTTTGTCACACTATATATTACTTTTTTTTTTTCTACTACGTGTAGTTTTTGAGATATTTGAACACAAAAAACGTCAAACAAAAAAAAAACGAAAAATTGACTATTTTTGATCAAAGTGTTTGCAGTTTCTTAATCTTTTGTTTAGCAGTAAAAATTGTAGAGTATTAAAGTACCTATAAACTAATTTATTGGTTTACTAACTTGCTTCTATCTAAGCCAAAGTTAAAGCAATTAAAAAAATATAATATTTTTAGAATAGAAAGCAGAATATGTTCTTATGTCTTCTGCTTAGTTCATCATCCTTCCTAATATGCACAACAATATTGAGAGAAAAAGCTTATATTGCATTCATAATGTTTTCATCAGTAGGTAACATAGTGACACATGTTTTAATGCATTTAATCACTCTGAATGATCGATATTAATTCAATAGATTCAATTTGTGATAAAACGTGCATCGCTGATTAGGCAACCAAGTTATCACGTTAACGTCTTTTGCCCCAAACCTATATCAATGATATACAATGTAATGTATCTTCTTTGTTGAACTACCCACAAGTACAATAATAAGAAAAACAATATTGCATTAAATCTGTTGCAACTTGCTGAGGAGTTTCAATAAAAGTGAAAATGTTGTAATAATTCACTTGGTTTACTAAAAAATAAAAAAAATTTTTTGAGACATATTGTATATTAATATCTCAGCATAACATTGTCGGTATGCGAATAAATTTTGTTCGTAAATATTATAGAAAACAAAATTGTAAACCAATAAATGCTTTCTATAATTAGCTAAAATTATGTGCATATTTGGGAAACATGAGGAACTGGCGCAAAAAGTAAAACCATAGAAGGGAAGAGCCCGATAAAACTAGGTCTTAGTGCGAAAAGAGGAAGAAGACTTTTTATCTTATGCCGGTATTCATAGTCGTAGCTCTAGATCAACCATGAATTCAAGCTTGAGACGCCGTCTCAAGCAAGGACTCCGGCAATGCTCGGGAAATCAAGCAAGGACTTCGACAATGCTCGAGAAAACGTGCGTCTTGCGGGAGTCACCAAAGTAGTCATTTTTGTGTTGTTAGGTTTAAAATTTACCATTTTGACGCATGACAGTCATTCTCCGTGTTTATATAAAGTGACAGGTCAAGGAATAACTCGATGCCGCAGGGATTATATCGAAAGTGTTTTGTGTTGTTTTTGCAAAAAAAAAGAATGACGACGGGTGAGTACATGTCTACTGACAGAATACGTGTATGGTAACTTCATAAAATGTGCATTATAGACGAAAAAGCTGCGTATACACAAAAAGCAAAACCCTTGCTGTAGTCTCGCATAGACAACTCCAAAAAAGTGGAAAGTAATACGACGGATGCCGCAATAGTGACCAATCTGGACCATTATTACATTCTCCTCAAAACACGAAAGCTGCAAAAGTGAGACCCAAATAGAAGCTAGCTCACACTGCGCGCTTTTGAGAAGGACAATGTAAGTGCAACATTAATATAAATCTAACCAGATCTTTATCCACTTTTATTGCAGGAAATGTGATGCAGGAAAGCTATCAGAGTAGTGAGTAGTAGGAGCTATTCCAGACGTGTGAAAAAATGAAAGTTTTTGTCTGCCGTTCTGTCTACTATGCTTCTGCAAACAATACACTTTACACTTACAACGTAAACTAATAAAAATTTTACTTTTTTTGTACTTATGTTTACCAGTAGAAGGTGTTACAAAATAAAAATACTACCCAATTAATCAATATCTGTGACTTTTATTATTATTCAATGCTTTCATTTTTTATTCAATGCTTTCATTTTTGCACAAAATGTGGGCCCTTTAATTTTGTGTAAGTAATAATTGTCTTTCCACTAATTTGTAAGCAATCCTACATTTACTACATTGTCTTTTGTGAAGCTGTAGCAACGTTTAAATTCAAAGCTGGAAAAAAATTCCATTGGGTTCGCAGCATCCCGCGCATATCTCGTCCAACATGTCAATGTTCGTTGTTATGAAATGCAACACATAATACTCTTCAGTATTTTCCAACGTCAAACGATGCCATAACCGGCGAATGGCTTCTGGAGTCGGACTCAAGAGCTCAAGACAAGTCGAGGCCTTGCTCAAGTCAGACTTAAGACGGACCCAGTGCGCTTGCTCATCAAGCAAAAATCGCCCTTATTCACACCGTAATTTGATATTTAAATCTTGAGATTTGTCTGTGAATATCGTCCGGTCTTGATCTCGACCTCAACCTCAAGATATAAATATCAGATTTCACGAGCATTGCCGAAGTCCTTGCTTGAGACGGAATCAGCGATAAATCTATTTCAAAACGCATGCAAACGCTTTCCCGAGCATTGCCGGAGTCCTTGCTTGAAACTAAACTTAAGCTTGAGCTACGACTATGAATACCGGCATTAGAAATCTTCGTATGAGCAACGACTAGCAGCATAATATTGTTTTGCGTATTTTTTTTAATACGAGCTTGGCAGCCTAGCCGCTTGAGCTTTGTCTTGCAATTTACGTAGATCAGCATTTAAAGCCTAGTGTTTCTATCAACAACTCCTCGAGCTTGACAGCCCAGCCGCTTGAGCTCAGGCTCCCTATTGTTAGAAGCATTTTAAATAATCTTATCTTTCAATACAGAAGACTGTGAAGTCGCTCAACTAAGCAATGGAAACCTCGGAGAAATGTCGATCTCCCCTAAAGCAAACTGATGGAACCGCTACAGCAAACCTAGTCAAATATCTATTGCTAAACTATAAATTCTTGGAGAGATGTCAAAGATAGAGCTATTCCTTAAACAAAACTGATGGAGCCGCTACAACAAGTTGAGCCAAAACTCACATTCAAAACGATGAAAGTCTTGGAGAAGCGCTGATCTTTCTCTAAACAAAACTGATGGTACACCGCTGCAGGTTAGACGATCACTTTATACATTATTATATTTTAAAATCAAAGATATTTTTATTCTATTGTATAAAATTATTGGCATTACTAGATTAGACTAAACCAAAATTTATCGAATGTCCTTATTTGACAAATCAATAATAATGTAACTGTTATTCAAAAGTAAATTGTTGTCAGGATTACTCTCAATAACACTTATGTACAAACTTTTTTGCTGCTGCAAGGGAAACAGGGAAGTGTAATTTTGTTGCAATAACACAAAGGCCTTTTTGTCATATTTATGTATGGCTTGTGCTATTCTATTTTTTCTCGACCTGTTGTTAACTCTGTTGCACCCTGATTGGGAGAAAAAAATGTAAACTTTAAGACTAAAAGTCTCTTTATCTAATTCTAGGATTAGATCAAAGCTATTCTTTGGTTTAGCATACAAATGTTGTTTCTAAATGAGACTTCCAAAACCAAACAACTCACTGTAAAATTTACAGTAAAACACACATACTTTCTGCTTTGCAAAATGCACGCACCATATTTTTAAATCACCCACGATCTTTAAATTTACTAAATTTCTGGCAGTATGCGTTTGGCCTGTACACCTTTGGCAAACTATACAAAAATTATTATTAATTATAATTATATTTAATGCTAATAATCATAGAACATAGACATCTTGACAAATTTATTATAAAGAAGGAGTTAATTGTTATTTACTTCAATTTAATTGTTAAAATTTAGCAAAACATAAGATTAAAATAAGTCTTACAATTGTTTTAATTGAAATCAAATGTTTGATTATTTCATCTAAATCATAAATTAATTTTAATGAAGATAATGCAATAAAAATTAAAATAAATGCTGGTAAAATTGTTCAAATTAATTCGATTGTTTGACCTTTAAGTAAATAACGATGAAATAATCTATTTATAAATAAACTTATTAATATTGTCGGACTATAATTGAATTACTGTTAAAATTAGTATTAATATAAATTCTAATAATCTTAGAACATAGACATTAAAATTTAGCAAAACGTAAGATTAATACATATAAGTAAGTCTTAAGTAATTCAAAAAAAATTATAAAATATCTGGATAGAGATATAGAAAATTTTTAAATATTTTTGAAAACGATAAAAAAATTTAAAAAACTTTCAAGAATGTGTTTGAATAAATTTAAATAATTTTGTCTTGGTTTTTGGTGTGTTTTTGTATATTTTAAATATTGTTATACAATTTTTTTTAAAGTTTGTTAAAAGACTTAAAATTAAAAGAAAAATTTAACTACCTAATAATAAATATAATTATAAAAATTTCTGAAATGTTTTTATAAAAATTGAGCAATTTCAAGAAATATGTTTAGTCATCTTTAATAACTTATAATAATGTTTAGAAAAACTTTAAAATATTTAAAAAAAAAATTGAATAAACTTAGATTTTTAAAATATAATTCAGACAATTTTTGCAAATTTTCGGTTTCAAAAAGTTTAAGCAATTTTGAAAAATTATTTAAATACATTTTAAACCTGTTTTATAGACCTAAGACAAGTTGAAAAATTGTTAAAATAATTATAATTTCTTAAAATTCAAAATTGCTTTAAAAAACTTTGAATCTTTTTCAAAGAGTTAAAAATATAATTATTAAAGAAAAAGACAATGTATATATGTATTTCTGTTTGTTTTAGGCTTTTTTTATATATAGGACATAGAGGTAGAAAATCTTTTAAAAACACCGTCGGATCCGTGTCCAAAGGAGTGTTAAATCATCGCAAGTGCCACGCCACTTTTGACAAGCAGTAATAACAGCTTCAGATGAATATAATTATTCGTACATCAAAAACGTGGATAAACTTTTCGAATTTTATAATTAATCTTCATGATGACATTTTTTTGATATGATGATGCATTCGAGAGTGCGAATTTTAAAGCGAACGGTTCAGTTCTATTCAAGTTTTGATTACCAACTAATATTAGAAGAAAAATAATATATTGCAACCAATACAGTAATATTAATAGAAAAATTGCCACTTTTAATCAAAAATCGTAAGTTTTTTTTCACGAGTTCGTGCCCGTCCATTTGCTGGAGATGTTTCTCTGCTTCGTTTCCTACGACTTTCTTGGTTTAGCTAAAACTACCTCCTTATAGCGGTCTTCTCTAACCTCTTAAAGCTTGCTACATCCGTCCGTCCCTGCGGCGGTCTATGCTCTTGTTCAAGCTGTTTGCTGCAGCAATTGAGCTATCTCTTCGTTGTGGTAAGACCCGCTACTCCTACGTATGAAGTCTGTGTGTAGCTCCCTTCCTATAGTTTGTGAGTCTTCAATAACCCGGTTTCGTGCTGAGGCTTCTCAGTTTACTCGAGTTCTCCAACCAAATTGCCATCTTAGATAATAATTGAGTTCCTATCTGTCTTTTCAAAATATATAGCATTTTAATTTTGTAAGTTATTGTTAATTGTTCAAATGTAAATATAGTATTTAAACTAAAGTTTATTCTTAAATATTTAACACAACCTTGGAAAAACTAAATCCAGTGATAGCCAACGTCCATTTTCACTTTAAATTAAGTTATTAAACAAGCGCGTTTCTTCTCCAAACAAAAATGGTTAAAAAACAGAACGTTAGAAACTGTTAGACTTGACAATCGTGTTTCAATTATTGACGAAAATCTCAAAACTAATAAAAGACCATATTATTATAGACAGATAATTTTAAACATAAATATAATTTCCATAATTAGTTACGTACTTTGTTGAATTTTTATAGATATTTTTCTTATAAATATGTCGATAAGTTTACAATATCACATTACATAAAATTCAGAATAAAAATTACATAAAATCATAGAATTTACATAATTGATTATCCTCAATGTCATTATTTAGCACATCAGCATGTTCTAGAAGCATTAAATTATATTGTCCGTCTGTCGCGGTCTGCTCTGATCCTCTCAAAGCGTGTGTTTTAATAAAATTAACAACAATTTCTACATCCACTTCTGACATTTCCAAACGATAACCCCAACTTACTAACGCAAGAGGCTAAAAAAAATTAACAATAATGTTTATAAGAAAAATAAAATGAATACGTACCCGTTCAACTGTTAACAAATTATAGGGAGTTATGATGTGTCTGTAGAGACATTTCTTTACCAATGTACGTAAAATATTAACTTCGTTTTTAAACGCACAAGGATGGTATAACATTATTATAGCACCATGTTCTAAATTATGAATCCAACGCTGTTTTGGCAGAAATACATATTCGCCGTATTCCGCCCATAGAGGGCGATGCGGTCCACTAAAACAACAAGAAAATAAAATACAAGGAACATTTAGATAAAAAGGTTTCAATATAATATGGCAAGATGCTATACAAATTTAAGACCTTTTTTTTGTGTATAAACAAACAACAAAAAAGCGCAATACGAGAAAAACAACAAATGTAATGACAAGAAAATAAAAATTATAAAAGTAAACTAGGAAAAGTAGAAAAGATTAAAACCGAAAAAAATATAAAAAAAAAAGAAAAAATCCATTGGAACGCAAAAGAATCCAAAATATAAATAGTGAAAGACACCATTTAAGAGGTTTTTTATATTCAATCTTTTCTGTCCCAGAAGCACCGCAATTTTGTTGGAATCAGAAAAATAATTACAGTCTTTGACAAGTAATGAAAATGACAAGAATATTTTTTTCAATAATATAAAAATTGTTGGAAAACAAGGTAACAATTTTCAATTAATTTAAAAATCAATTCAAGAATTAAATTATTATCATTATTATTATGCTCAACCCTCCCTGTTCCGGAGGCACAGCCATTTTGCTCGATTCAAAAATCATTACTGTCTTTGACAAGTAATGACAATGATAACAAAATTACTTTTTCTTTCAAGCTTTCAGTTTTTAATTAGTATGAAAACCAATTTAAAAATTAAAATATATAATATGGCCTATAAATCTTTTTAAACTGACAAAAAAAAAGAAAACCACTTCATTTAAATATTCGATTAATCTGTGTTTTCAAGAAAGGCTGAGTATCTACAGCGCATAGCTCTTGATTACCAAAAAGTTGATCAGTATATTCAAGTTATTTTACTCCACTTTAGTACAAACCGATCGATGTAAGATCTGCTGCCAAAAAGCATAGCCACCCTTTATTAAGGTTAATATCATACACCCTGTATAATATCAAGCAGAGCTAATCTTTTATCAATCTCAGTTAATATTCAAAAGCAATAATTCAATTACAATTATTTGCGGACTAGTGAAAACAGCAAATTTAGTTTGTTTATTTCAGTTTCAGAAATCATCATTAAAAGTGAGATATTTATTATTGAAGCGATACCTTACCTCCTCTTGTGGCAGTAATAAGAGTAATAACTACTCGCGTTTAATGGCTATTATTTTATCGGTGATTTAGGCCATTCACCTCATGAATAATAGCTATTATTAATAGTCATCAATGTTATTACTTACAAAGTGGGAATAGGTGAACCATATTCAATTGCCTGGCTCATACATCGATGCGGAGCCTAAAATTTATTAAACTATATTTATAACACAATAACAGTTATAAATATTTATTACGTGATAGATCCTAGGTATTGGCTCTTTTGTGTACAAAGCTTTTATATCACTTCTAGGTCTAAAAAGATACTTTTTGTCAAAATCAAAACATGTGTAATTCACCGGACTGCGGTTCCAATCAGTCTCCAAACTAGTCTAAAATGTAAATAATTATAAATTTAATACAACAATGTTATTACAAAAACAACCTCTCCATCATCGCATTTGCTGTTCGGTATACCCATAGGTATTGCATTATTGGTGCTATATTTTCCAGCAGTGTTAAAAAGGGGATTTTTATCAATGTCTCCTGGTCTGAATGGAAACCACGGTCCACTCCACGATTGATTCTCAGATACTTGATTTATAGGAGGCCATTGACCTGGAAAATATTTAACCATTTGATAAAACATTCAGCGAAAGGAAGTAAAACACTTACAAGAAATGTTTGAAATTAAAACATTATGAGTCAATAATATTATAAATACTATTTTTCCAATCATTATCGTTATTCAATACGAGATCTTATCAAGCGTAATTACAGCAACATTTTTATGTTAGCCCGGTTGTAATGTAATGTAAACATATGGCTTGTTTTGATTTGATTACGGGTTTTGTTTTGGTTTGGTAATTCTTAACCATTGAAGACGGCTGTGATTGAGCTAATCCTTATTGCCAATATACTGGACTGAGTGAGATAGATCTTATACATGTTGTAATAAACAAAGAAATTCTATATTGGTTGGCATTGGACATGCGCAAAATAGCTTTTGTTTTTTGTAACATATTTTTCATTAGATTTTTTTAAAACAAAGACAATTAAAAATAGTTTTTTGGATTTAAAACTTTAATTAGCTTACTAATGTTTAATATAGAGTATTTTATAGATATCTTTTAAAGCACTTAGGTTCTTATAGATGTGTTTGTTTTTTAGAGGTTGGTGTTGGTATATAACTATATATAGCTGTCAAAATAATAATTACGTCAATGTTATAATTTTTTACAATTTATTACTGCCATATCTTTAAAAGAAAGTTTGTATTTATTTTAAACATAAATTGTTGATTAATGGTTCAAATTAGAGACAAAGTGGCTTCAAGCAGAGCAGCAAGAATTGGTTTGCTACGCTACAAAAACATTGCTACATTTAAGATTGTTAGTTTATCAAGTAATACATATTTTTTGTTCTCAAATTTCAGGAGAAGCTCATAAATTTTGTTCGTCTTGTAATTTTAATGCTTGTCTGAGAAACACGTTTTATAAGGAGTATTAGTGCACGTGTTTTATAGAAACATCGCTTGTGCCTTGTTTTTTTTTCTACTTTAGGACTTGTACGTTTTGGCAATTGGTTGATTTGTCAACCCCCGTGAAACTAGTTCTTTAATATACTATTTTCAAAGTTAAATCTTTAATAAGCTTATTAATGTTTTCAGTTTAGAATTTTTTATAGATATTTATGAAAACATAACTGGCACTTTGATCAATATAAACACAAATTTGTCACTGCAAGTTTATTGAAATCTAGATCTGTTGCGGCTTACTGAGGAGTTCCAATAAGAACAAAAATGTTTTCATTGATTTTATTATTAGACTTTTCGGTGTAGTTAAACCATACAAGATAGACTACATGGCATACCACTGATATACAATTGAGACCAAAGGCGCAAAAGTGATAAGTTATGCTGGTATTCATAGTGGAAGCTCGAGATCGACCTTGAAAAATATTTGGAGTCGGACTTGGAGCACAGTCTCCGGCAATGTTCGGAAAAGCGTTTGCATGCGTTTTTAGCTGATTCCATCGCAAGCTTGGACTTCGTTAATGCTCGGGAATGAAAGCGTTGATCCCGGCTCGAAGCACAGTCTCCGGTAATTCTCGTGTGCGTTCGTGTTGCCGCAGTAATAAGTGTAGTGATTTTGGTTTGGTAAGGTTTGCAATATCTGACCATGTCGGCATTTTGACAGACTACAGCGACAGTTCGACTTTTCCATTTCCAATTGACATTCCAAAGAGGACGCAGTATATTCATAACAAATAGAAGCGTGTTGCAAAAGTGTTTACACAATGGCAAGTGGTAAGTACGCATATAATTAATGATCTATGTGCATAATTATATATAAAATTGGCATTGTAGGAGATAAATTCACCGAAAACGAAAAACTGTTGTTGGCGTCCCTCGTGGAAACCCACAAACTTGTGGAGAGTAAGAAGACAGACGCCGCACCAGTCCAACAACGGCAAGCGTTGTGGGAGCGCATTGCCAACGAATTTAATTCGCATGGGGCTTTAATTGGAAAGCACAGAAATGCGCGCCGGACCCAGGAGGCAAAGGAGAGATTAGCGGAGTACCAACTGCGAGTCTTCGAGAGGGGCAATGTGAGTGCAACAGTAATAATAAAACATTCAACATTTTAACCGTTATCTTTATTTTCAGAGATTGTGATACGCATGAAGACGTACCGGCGAGGTCTCCCCCTCTCAACTGCATAAAAATCGCCTCTAGAGAGGTTACCACAACAATTAAAAAAAAAAACATATATAATAATTAATAGGTATTTTTTTTTATTGCGATTTCAACTTCAACATTTATTGTTTTACAGCGTCCACTTTTTTCTCTATTTCTTAAAGCCTCATTTCAACTATTCCTAGGAGATACTTTTTTTAGGGTAATAAGGAGAAATTGTGATTTCGCAACCTGCTCCAAAATGAGGGAATGACTTGAACATGGGTCTTAATGTGGAACTTTAGCAGTTGCGATCGAATATTACATGAAGAGTTCTATTAGCACGACATTGCTTTATTCATATGTCTTTATTCACAATAAAATAGTTGTATACACAAAGTTACGTATTTTAATTGTTTAAATATAAGAAAAACAAAGAAATGCGGTGTAATTTGTCGACTAACAGCGTAGATATTAATGTCTGTTTATCGAATGTATTAACTGTACGGGGAAACAGGTTAATAATTGAATTATCGGTCCAATCGGCAACCCCCTGGAGTTTGGTGTACGCAATGGTATGTCTACGAGCGGCAATAACACATTCACTACACTGTCTTTTGTAAATCGGTAGCGTCGCTTAAATTCACAATTGGAAAAAAAGTCCAATGGATTTGCAGCATCCCGCACATATCGTTTTGGCACTCTCATATTATGTTTATTGTCTAATATGTCGAACATCTCCACAAACTCGTCCACCATGTCAATATTCATTGTTATGACATATGACACATAACCCTATTTTCAGTATTTTCAAACGTCAAACAATGACATAACCTGCAAATGGCGTCTCAAGGCAAGTAGTACCCTTGCTCGAGTCCGACTTGCGACGGACCCACTGCGCTTGCTCATAAACCAAAACTCGCCCTTATTAACACCGTAATTTGATATTTAAATCTCGAGATTTGTCTATGAAATGCGGCGTGCTCAAGACCGATCTCAGCCTCAAGATTTGAATATCATATTTCACACGAGCATTGCCGAAGAGACGGAATCAGCGATAAATCGATTTTCAAACGCATACCAACGCTTTTCCGAAGATTACCGGAGACTGTGCTTGAGTCCGACTCAACCAAGCTACGACTATGAATACCAGCATTAGTTGTCCAATCAGCGATACCGATACACATTTTATCTCAAATTGTATCTCTTAACATTGATATTAATCATTTAAAGTGACCCATATATACTATTCTATAATAAAATAATCAATATCTAACTATCAAAAACACAATAAAATTTACGCACAAAAAGAACAGAACACTTGAAAGACTCACGACATTATTACTTCAATTAGTACATTATAAATAAATAAAATTCATCAGCATACACATAAATAAATAAGAAACCAATTGAGAATAATACAAGCAACAATTATGAGCAAAATAGAGCTAAATGGCATTGTAGTTGTTATATTTTTATTCGACAAAAGTTTTAAAATAACAATTTACTATATTAGACATAATCGCAAACACTGAGAGGCGGCAATTTTTTTTATTATTTTTACATCTAAGTCGTTCTGGCTAAACACATCAAGTCTGTAAACTCTCGTATACAGGA
Source organism: Lagria hirta (assembly GCA_947359425.1). NCBI lineage: Eukaryota > Metazoa > Arthropoda > Insecta > Coleoptera > Tenebrionidae > Lagria > Lagria hirta. The sequence continues at coordinate 27,969,862 of OX375796.1, forward strand.
TTAGCTAAATATGCACAAATTCTTATATCACTCCGATGAGGTGCTCTCACAAAGTCGAGAAAACAGAAGGGCATCCCGTAATGCAACTAAGCTAGATTTTATTATAATGCAATGTTGAAGTATTCAATCCTTAACAGATATTCCTTAATAAGAAAGAAAGTGATGCCCACCACTGATGTCGCCTGTTCCCGTGTCGGAAAACCATCAACATTATCTATTTACGCGCCAGAACATAAAACTAAAAATACAGTTTATCAAAAAGCATTAGAATAGAGAGAAGCAGTGAAGGGTATAGAGGCTATTAATTGCTTTCTAGAGCGCGCGTGATATTGAGCTCAGTGTTTACTTCAAAATGCCCAGTTGTTCAATAGCGATTTGTAAAAATATAAGTGAAATTATTGAGCCCTACGGAATAATCACTATTATGAAAATATATATTTTGTTTTTTATTTAATAAAATTAGTAAAGTCCCTCTCAGGTATGACGAGACCAGGGAAATAGGTATTCATTTTTATATGGAGGATATTATAGATTCCAGTTCAAATTGAATAGGTACGCATACATAAGGATTTAATGTATGGATTTATTTATAGAAATTGTAGTAACTTAAGTAATATTAAGGCATTATGTTGTTTGTACAAGTCTTTAGTTAGGTCTATTTTAGAATATGGAGTGTTGGTCTGGTATCCAATTTTTAACAATCACATTAAGCAAATCGAGTCAGTGCAACGTAAATTTTTAAAATTTATATGTTATCTACAAGATGGTGTTTATCCGGTTCAAGGATTTGACCATGTAGTACTATTGTTCAGGTTTGAACTTAAATCATTAAGCTCCAGGCGTATTGTCACTTCTATCAAGTTTTTGGTTAAACTAACCAACAACGATATTGATTGTTTAGATTTACTCAATAATTTAAATTTGAATGTACCACAAGTTAGTACGCGTTTCCACTCTACATTTTATGTAAAATTTAACAGGACAAACGTTCTACGGAAATCTCCTATATCTATAATGTGTGAACTGTGTAATAATTACACAAATTCTTTTGACATATATTGTGACTCACTTCACTCAATTGTTAAAGCATTAAATAACATTGTTTTGTAGAAATGATGCTAGTACGCAGCAATTATTATACATTAATGTGATAAGATGTAGACATATCTTGTATACTATTGCATAGTACTAACGATATTGTCCCTGTATTTCTCATTTTCTCTCTAATTAGATTTTTGTTATCTGTTGAGAAAATAAACCTTATTATTATTATTATTATTATAAGATAGGTCATCTATACAAAATAAAATAGTGCATCAAATTTACGCTAAGGCGGTGCGAAGTTCGCCGGGTCAGCTAGTTAATTAATAAATCTCAACAATAATCTACTACCCGGTAAACAGTTGAATAGTCAACAAGTGTAACGGTTGAATTGCGGCACACGCCAAAAATTACGATAAATAAGCGCCTTCTTGCCATTTTGCGGTAAACTACTCATTGCATGACGCTAGTTTGTGCACTATCGAATTTGCTGTCATCGATTTAGTCTAGAACTGCAAAGACCCGACGCCTTTAAGACAATTTATGTCTTTCGAGTAACTGTCTTTTCTGAACACTCTGTATATAAAGTAAAGCAAGCTAACTTTTTTTATTGGCCAGGAAAAAAAACGCAGGTAGTTTTTAACGGATAGGAAAAGAATAATCCGATAGTAAAGCAGAATTTACCAGATTTTAAGCGGGAAAGATACCGACTCTATATATAAGAGTGGTGATAGCGTCCATGTTTCACTTTAAGTCCGCCACCGTACGTAGTGTTAGTGTACCCTTCTACGCCAATTAGTGAGTCAAATAAACCCGGTAGTGGGTATTACGTGTGATCACGACTTTTTTTGACAAGAAAATTGGTACGGCTTTGAAGCCACGTTTTGATAACGACTTTACCATTTTTGCGATTACGTGACGTTAGAAGGGGACAAGTCTAGGGTCAAGTCGAGAGACGACTCATTTGCGGCACTCGATCTCTTCCTCCTGTTATCCTGCTATTTACCACCGAGCTTCCGAGGAGTAAACCACTGCAAAACAACCATCTCCAACGGAAACAGCAGATAAGGTTAGTTCAAGGTCTATGAAAGGTAGAATGAATGTCTGAATGTTAGTAAGCCTTTGAACGACACCTTTAAAGTGAAGAAAACCTTCCTTTTATTATATTTTGTTTCATCAAACTATTGCCTTTATTGTTTGTGGTAATCAGGACAATCTGTAAGGGGTGCTTGAGTTAACTTTAAGGAAATTGTCTTGTCTAACTCAGACTGCATCGAGTCCTGTCAAGTTGTGTTAAAATTGTGATAAAATTTTATTTGAATTATTTAGAACTAATTAATTATTTGAACATTCTGGATTTACCTTTATTTTATTTTATTTTATTTTGATGCCAATATCACTTATTGCTATCAGTTAGTTTTTTTTATTTGTTGTATTTTCTTTTATTTATTCAATATATTAATAATATTTTACTGGAGCTTTTGTTTAGCCTGCAGGTCTTGACCCCTAAAAGGCTAAAGGGAGGCTAATTTCGGCTATTGTCTGCGCTTAGGTTGAGTGGCGCCATATCCACCACCTGTGTTCCTAGATTCACGCCTCTACGGCTGAACTACCGGGTAATTTTGAACAAGGTAAAGCTAGCCGAGATTAGCCTGTCCTCGAGTTTTCCTATTCCCTTTATTCCCTTCTCTCCTTTTCCCCTTGTGTAACTTTACGGTTACACAAGATATGATCAGCTATATTCTAATTAAACTAACATATCCGTAGCTAGCCTAAATCCTTATTGCAAACACAAGAATTTTTCAGTTAATTTCTTTAGTAAAGAATAACCAAAGAAGTTCATTCAAACCAATGAATCGTCTGACCACCCACTTGCGGACAATTATAGTCAGATAGCCTTTCCAAGTTTTTAAAAACTACATAACTGTGCCCACTTATTGCCCAAAATAAAACACAGCTCAAGACATACTACTTTGTTTGGCGTTGAGAGACAATCTATTTAAAATAGCTACAAACGTTTTGCATTTCTTTCCTAACAGAAGTCAGAATTTACAGAACAGTAGATAATGTTACAACTCGCAACTCAAAAGTAAGTACCTCCAAAATCTTTTTTACAAGTTAATCGTTATATGTGTAAGCAAGTCACTTTGTGAGTAATTAAGACAACTTTGCAATCAGTTAAAATAATATTGACAAATATATTACAAAGTAAGCGAAGATTTAGCCGTAAGCTTTAGGTCCTAGAATGTCCACGAGCCTGCTCCTATAGCGTCATCTCTAGGAAGCTGAGTCTCAAAACCTGGAACAGCATCTACAAGGTTCCTACTGTTTTAAACGCATTATTCTGTAAATGGTGTTTTCTCCCCTTTTGTGATTTGTCTGGTCTTAATATTACTGCACTTTTTAAGACAGGCAAGAAGTTTCTAAAATATTTGGGCTTATAGATTTAATGATAACTTGAACAACTATCTCTAAGACAAGAGATCTCAAGAAATAGACAATAGAAAGCCTACAGCGGATGAAGTAGGCTTTCCACAGCCGGATATATATCTAAAAACCAGGGAAAAACCTATTGGTAGCATACAAATACCTAACAAATAGACGGAAATCTACTTATATTGTTACGCAATTTGTTTACGCTTAAATTAATAGTGTAAACGTGATTCAAGAATTGCTCTAGATTAGTCACAAAGACACTTTCTGAGAATTTTATCCGCCCACAATTTTTTTCTATTGGTTCACTGGCAAGTTTATTCAATTTCAGAATGGTATTTATAAGACAACATAAATTGTTGAAAAAATAAATAATCACATAAAGAGTTTTAAGAATTATTAATTTTATTTAAAAAAACTTTAGATACCCACAATTAACAGCCGTTAAGAAAAATAATTATATAACATCTATAAATACCAAAATCGCAAAGCATAATTTCCATCAACATAATTTCAAGTACAGCAAAAATCTCTACAACAAGACAATAAATTGGCGTCTCGGTCTACGCTATCTTAAATTTGACAAATGACTCTTTTTTTTAAATTTTAATCAACAAATTTCAAATTCAAATATTTAGGTTTTACCCAAATGGCACTTGTCATTTTGTTGTCAAAATGCACGAATTTACCTGAAATGACCCAAACTTGTACGGATTTACCATGCGACCAGCCGGTCGAACAGTAATTCGTAGACGACCAAATTTCCGTATGCGAAACTGAATCCGCCTAGTCAAGAATACACTTTCATGGTTTTCGTTCGAAACTATTCAATAGTCGAACAGTTTCGTATACGGATCTAACTCAAGAATCGCACCACTGGTTGTTGCAGCTACTTGCCTGCTTTTTGCGTCCTCAGATTTTAAAAGCCCAATTAAAGCTACAATTCGGTTTGAGAAGCTATATAGCAAAGAAACCGAAAACGATCACCATAAATGAAGTGATGCTATTCTTAAAGGAAGCCGGAAATAAGATATACTTGATGGTCAAAGTAAACTATCTTCTAGAAAATTTACAATTTATAACTATGTGATAAAATTAACAAGGATTAATAGATGGTGTTGCTAAACCTATGAGGTGTCAAGAGCTCTTAAATTTATCAGTGGTATTTGAAATAAAGGAACAGTTTTAATTGTTAACGTTAAAGATGGAAAAACCAAGATGATTCAGAATTTCATATTATAAATTCTACTGATAAATCATCGCTGGATTTTCTTAGACTGTACCGAAAGTATGCAAGTCTTATTTGAGACCACCATATACAAACCATGAACGTTTTTTGTATTTTATAAAAATAGGAAATGCATAACCCAACCAGTAGGAAAAAATACGTTAGGCAAGATACCATCAACAATTGCAACCTATCAAAATCTTCCTAATGGTACATTATATACAGAAGAACCTCGGCAACTTTGTTAGCACACAGCGGTCTTGGAAGTTAGAAGTCTAGCGGTGCTGCTGAAGGCTACATACAATTCTCAGTTAAAAATAAAGACAGATTTTAGTTGACAAATCTTGTCTGTAATGAGGTCTCTATCATCAAACACGTACCTTCAACTAGCAATAACGTCATGTTGATCGAATGTCAGAGATTGATCAAATACCACACCGAAGTTAGTGATGGTATTACAATGCTCATTGTATACTGCAGAAAAAATTTTTCTGATGTAAGTAGGTAAGTTTTTAGAGAGTTTAGACCTTGACGTATTTGCTTATTTATTTTGAGGTTAACTATCTTTAAGAAACCTTTTTTTAACACAAATAATACAAGGTTTTTCCGATACTTTGTAATCCTCTCTTGAGTCTTGATTGACGGTAGCTGGACGCGTCTAGAAAGTAGTCGTTCATGCCCTAAAGTAAAGTCATTATTTACAGCGCCCTCTAACTGATGTGGGGATTTGGGGAAAGGATAAGCTATATTGGATTGCCGCACATAGATAAATGACTTTTATCAAGTATAAGTGGTTTTGGTTTGCATAATAACGCCTGTGAACATTTTTGAAAATGCAAAAGTGTTTTGAGACATTTGTTTGTCATTCTTCTCTTTCGGTTTACAAATGTGAATTTTGCAATTTTGCTACAAATGAAAAAGTTTGCAAATTTAATCATAAATGTGAAGTTGGAGGTTATGGTGATGATAATGAGGCAATTTTTAAAAGATGTAAACGATGTAAAGTTGGTAGTTATTCGTTGGCCTGGCGTTATTATCATAAGAAAAAATGTGTCAATACTAATTATTCATCGACAATGATCTTAAGAAAATTAATTGAATGTGATCAGTGTAGCTTCACATCTACTTCGAAACGTTATCTGAAAACGCATAAGAAATTGAAACACACTCCAATTGAACATCAACAATGGTTTCAATGTGTAGAATGTAAATATAAATCAATCCAAAAATGTCAATTAGAACTTCACATAAGCTTGAAACACACAACGATGCAATTACCATATCCTTATTACTGCCGTCTGTACAAAACTCACTTTGAATCTGATTTTATGAATCATAAGAAAAAAGAGCATTTTCGAAATAGATCATTGCAAACCGTTTTCAACTGCAATGAGTGTGAGTATAAAACTATCTTCAAAAGTTATCTAAGAAGACATACGAAAACAAAGCATACTCTAATTGAATTGCAAACAATTTTTAAATGCAATGAGTGTGAGTATAAAACTAAGTCTAAATTTCATCTGACAAGTCATAAGAAAACGAAACATACTCCTATTGAATTGCAACCAATTTTCAAATGCAATGCCTGTGAATATCAAACTAGGTTTAAATCAGATCTGAAAAATCATAAGAAAAGAAAACATAGTCCAATTGAATCGCAAAATTGGTTTCAATGTTTGGAATGCAAATATAAATCTAAACTAAAACGTTGCTTGAAACATCACATAAATAAAAAACATATTCCAATTGAATTGCAAACTATTTATAATTGCAATGAGTGTGAATATAAAACGGGTTATAAATCTGATATAACAAGACATAAGAAAATCATGCATACTCCAACTGAATTGCAAGCTATGTTTAATTGCAATGAGTGTGAATATAAAACTATGCTTAATTTTAAGCTAACAGAGCATAAAAAAATAAAACATACTCCAATGGGAGTGCAGACTATTTTTAACTGCAATGAGTGTGAGTATAACAGTAGGTATAAATCTGAACTAACAAGACATAAGAAAATAAAGCATGTTCCAATGGAATTGAAAATATTTTTTAATTGCAATGAATGTGAATATAAAACTAAACATCTAAAAATAAAGCATACTCCAATTGAATTGCAAACATTTTTCAACTGCAACGAGTGCAAGTATAAGAGTAGGTATCAATATCATCTAACAAGTCATAAAAAAATGAAACATACTCCAATCGAATTGCAAACCGTTTTCAATTGCAATGAATGTGAGTATAAATCTAGGTATCAATCTAAACTTAAAATGCACAAGAAAATGAAACATAAGCACTTACTGCAATTAATGAATTGCAGTAAGTTTTGAAATAAATGAGTATTAGTATTAAACTAGATTTAGGAATGGTCTTTAAAATCATTAAAAAGAAAAACATGCTACAATTGAATTGCTAACAATTTTCAGATGTAGTGCATGAAATAAGAGCGTAAAGTTAACTTTTTTGATAGTCAAAAAAATGGTTTCTTCTATTGTAGAGATGAAAAAACTATTATTTTTACGTTCACCCACTGTTTATTAATATAGACTTTACGACTGACTATTACATTTCCCACTTCACCTGAGGAAAATGTGTTACAATAAAAAAAAAAATGTAATTTATGATATGTACAATATCATACTGATTCTGCAAGGTTTTGTTAGGTGTGTAATCAATTTAATTTTATTGTGATAGAATGTTACTTAGTGTCGAATATGTATATAATTATTTATTTGTTGTTCTTGTATAATAATATATTGTTTATTTTAAATTTTGTTTGTAATTATGTAGTTCAAATATTTCTATTAAAAGGTAAAAGTTGTACTTTTTGTTTATTTAAATAAAGTATCGTTTGGTTGCTTTAAATCAGATAGGAATGGTTTTATTTAACTTTACAATTTTAAATATTTTAATCATAACATCAGAATTTGATGACGAGTATGTTTTAATTTGCCTGCCACTAATTTAATTAATTACTTAATTATAAATAAAAACATCAGCATATACCTAAATAAACAAGAAAATGACAATCAGTATAGAAAATTAATGGAGAATGATACATGATAACATAGATAAGCAAAACAAAAATGGAACTGACGATTTTCCTGCAACAAAATAATCGACAAAGATTTTTAAATATCAACTTATTAGTTTGAGAGGCGAAAAATCTTTTTATTATTTGTAATTTTAAATTGTTTTGCCTGAACACATCAAGTCTGTCAACTCTCCTGTAGATGATAGCTAAATATACACAAATCTGTGTGTCACTCTAGTGAGGGGTTCTCACAAAGTCGAGAAAGCAAAAGGGTATTGCATAATGTAAAAGCTAGGTTAATAATAATGAGATGTAGAAGGGTGGGGTTCTGGGGTTCCCAACAGAAGAAAAAGTTATGCCAACCGCCTAATCAGAAATGTTTGATGGTCAAAATCCATACGCGACATACTTGGCATAGAGACTTAAAAATGGACCAGTGTTAGATCAAATGGACCTGGAAATACCTGATGCCCTTCTATTCAATTAATTAAATTCTAAACAATAATATACTACTTGGTGTACAGTTGAGAGGTCCAAGAGGTATGGTCAGCTAAATACTAGATAAACTGACATCTCTCTAGTTAGCCTAAATTACGATTGCAAACACAAGAATTTTTTCAGTTAATTCTGGGTAAGAATAACAGAAGAAGTCTATTCAAACTGATAAACGGTTTGAACATCTATTCGCGCCTAGTCAGATAGCCTTTTCCGGGTTTCCAAAAGCTAAATAACTGTACTTAGCCTTAGCTCCAAATAAAACACAGCTCAAAAAACTCTACTTGTTTAAGATTAAGAAACAATATATTTGCGCAAGTCAGTCAGTTTGTAACGTCAGTTCTTTAATTTTAAAACAGCGCTTGTCCATCGTTTTTGTAAACGCCAACACTAGGTATAGACCAACGTTTGGTGTAACATTGTCTTCTGGAGTGACAACCTTCTTTATCCATTTAAAAGAAACTAACTTTCTAACTATTTGTTTGCCTAACATTAAGAAAAGTTGTACCTGAGACACCTTCTATATGTAACGGGTAATAAAAAAAATTCCTATCAGTCTTAACGGTAACATGGTCTTATGAATCAAAATTTTGCACATAAAAGTTCTATAGCGTGAGCTGTCGAAAGCTATAGCTCCCATCCGGGTGGTTTATCTTATAGCAAAGTTACATCAAAGTTTAGTATTTTTCCTATATCTATACAAGCAGTCCTGGAAAAACAACGTAGTAGGGATAAAACAGGTCAAATAGGAAGAAAGATGATAAAGAGAGTGTGTTAGATAGAAAGTAAGGCGATCATTCGAAAACAAGTTGTGTACTTCCCTGGTCTCGCTCAGTTACTTTAAAGTAGCAAAAGCTATGTTATTTTTTTTGCATAACGACTCTAGCTGTACTTTACCCAATGAACGTGGGCAAAAGCAGCTGTATTCGTGGAAAGAAAAAAGGAAGATTGAGGGTTTATGCATCCTGGTATCTAATACTGTTGCTATGTTGCTGAATCAAACCAACACCGATTATAACCAGATTCCAGAAAATTACTGGTCAGTACCACATTTTAGGCTTACATCATTGACACTGATACACTATTACCGCATCTTCACCTGAAGGTCGTCCTCGTTCAAGGCACATTACCAGCTCATGGACTGATCTAATTACAGAATTCAACCACGTATTAAGGTTGGTAACTTTTTTGTTTTTCTAGTGTAAGTTGTTTGAAAGTTGTGAGTGCTTGAAAAGAAAATAAAACAAATTATTCACTTCCGGGTTTATCTCTCGTTATCTTGGAGCAATTGTTTTGTCGGAAGCCGACGCTACAGAGTGTTGTAGGAAAGAATTTTGAATTCATTCTACCAATTGTTGTACATTTACGTTGAGCATTGACCAATAGTCAATTTATCATCTTTTTTGCACAATAGAACAATTTTGCTTATTTACCGCGCATGTTCTTAGATCAGTAAGTAGTGTTTACTATTTTAAAATAATTATTTAAAAAAAAAAAATTAAAATGCAAGCAAGCAAATCAAAGATTAATTAAAATAATCTTTTGTTTTCAAAGGAAGCAATTGTTTTCGATCGGTAAAATGTTCTTCCGAAAAGATGGATAGATAGATAGATAGATAGATAGATAGATAGATAGATAGATAGATAGATCTCTCCCAACGGTGTCTTCGCCTTGTCGTGGCGGGGGAGCTTGAGTGCCTCAATGAATCTGGAAGCTATGTCGGCGGTAGCGCAGCTACTGGCAGGGTCACCCAAGCCGAAAAGATTCTGGCTGAGAGGACAGACAAAGAAAGACACCAACCCTCGGAGAAATGGGCAATCTCCGAGAGATAGCGTCCCAAAGAAATATGATTATGAGCACAAACAAGGACAATGAGATTACGGAGCAAGGGTTCTCGGACTCCCTAGTTCCGGTCGGTGAGGCGAGTAGGCAACCAGGCTCCCCCCGACCGTCAGCATACGACTGGAAGCAGGAAAACAAGAACAATCAAACAGACATGCAAGAAACAGAAGAGTTATTAAACCCATTCAGCAGAAGAGACAGTATCCCGCGCCCTCCTACTCGAATAAGAAGCAGGTCAGCAGGACACACAATAACCGACAATGTTTTTTACACTCCCGCTAGAGAGGAAGAAAGGGATCAACCCACAAATTGGACGGTAAAAAATTATCTGCAACCAAGTAGCCAATTTTTGAGCAAAAATAATAGCAAAACGCTAGAAGCTAAAACAATAGAAAAGGATACGCCAGAACAAAGCAACAAAAGAAAAAAATGGGAAACCAGCATTGATATAACCCCAGACTGGAGAGCAACACTAGATAAAAAAGGATTACTGTTTAAACAAAACCTTTCCGCGGTCTTAAAGCAAGTGGAAGCTTTAAATAGTTTGATCAAAGAAACTTACAAGCCAAAAAAAGAGCTTGTGACGACAGCAAGAAAAATGAACTGGCATGTAAAACAACTCCAGGACAAGTATTTAAACACATGGTTAGAAGAGGCTGTAAACCACAAAGAAGAGCAAAAGCAAAAAGACATGTTGAACACAAAGAACACTCAAGAAATGTCGACTCAAACAGAAGTAATAACAAAAGAAATGCAGACGCAAGTAGCAGAGGAAATTCTTCTCCAAGAAGCATCAAAGCAAGCCCAGGCAGCAAGCATAAGAAAAAAAATCAATTCACTAGAAAGCGAAGGCGACCTTTGGACGCTGTTAGAAAAAGACTGGCCTGAGGAAACCTATAAAACTACAAAAATTGAAGTAGGAAATATATTCTACTCGGAAAGAGATCTTGTAGAAGACAAGAAGAAAAAATGAGTGCCGGCGTCTTAAGAAGAGTGAGGGAAAAATATCCAGAGCTAGAGAACATCGAACTAGAAAAAATTGGCAGAGAAAAAATGGGTCACATAATAGTAACAACAAAAATCCCGTCAAAAGACAAAATTCTTGTTAGGGAAAAATATATATTTAAACTAGTTCCAGAAAAAACTATTGCAGAAAACATTAAAGAAGAATATCTTACTTTTACAAATAGTTTGAAAAAGTTCTTCGTGGAAGCACAAAAACTGAGAAGACTTCATTTGGCTCTAGTGATACCTGAAAAATTTGATTTACACCAATCAAGGAAAATTGCTAAAATTTGCACTACAGGCACAAACGTCGACGTAAAAATTTTTACGGACCGAATTAAAAGAAAAGACAAACAAATTAATAACGACGATACAGGAGTACTTATCATCAAAAATAAAGAAAACAAATCTTACGCAGATTTATTGAAAGAAATTAAAGATGGGGTCAAAACGAGTAACTCTAAAATCCAGGTTACTAAAATAAGACAAACAAAGCAAAAAGGAGTAAGATTAGAAGTCAAAGGAGGAGTAAATATGGCTAAAAAAATTCAAAGCATGATCCAAGAAACAATAGGCAGCGGAAATGAAATTCTAACTAGAACCACAGGAAAAACCAAATTTTTACATTTGTCAGGCCTGGATATGATTACTGAAAGAGAGAAAATAATACAAGCGGTCAAGGATGAGTTAAAAGTGGAAAATACAGAAGAGATTGTCGTAACATCTCTTAGGCCATCAGCCTACGAAACACAAATTGCGACTATTGAACTAAAAAAAAATATAGCAAACGAAATAATTAAAAGAGGATTTCTACGAGTAGGCTGGTCAAATTGCAAAATAAGAGAACGAGTAAAACTACAAAGATGTTTCAGATGCCAAGAAATGGGTCATGTCAGAGAAAACTGTACAAAAGAAGACCGAACGGGAGATTGCTTAAGATGTGGACAAAAAGGTCACAACGCAAAAGACTGCCCTAAAGAAAACAACGAATTCTGTCATAACTGTAGAAAGACGGGACACCGAAATAGTACCACAAAATGCCCAGCGTTTAAAGAACTAGTAGAAGCTGAAATAAAAAAAAGTAGGACCCACACCTTCAAGTAAAAACCCAAACAAACACATAACAGACCCAAATAAACACCAGTCGAAAGAAATCAAACCCATCAAAACTAAAAAGAAGATTCTACAAACAAATCTAGGGAGAAACAAAGCAGCACACGACGTAGCATTCGCAACGGCCTCCGAACGAAATATAGATGTGATTATCGTCAGCGAACCTAACAAAAAGGGAAAAAAGGCTGGTTTGCAAGCCAAACAAAAGACGTAGCCCTGTACATAAGAAACAGCTGCATACGCATAAAAAAAATTCCCAGGCACAGTTTCTATGTACGCATAGAACTGCAAAACTTTACTTTGTATTGCGTCTACCTTTCTCCCAACATACCCAAAGAAGACTATTTAACAAAAATTTCAGAACTTATGCAAGACGTTAAGAATTGTCCAAGAGAAAAAATTATTGCTGGCGACTTTAACGCTAAGTCCTCAGAATGGAACTCACCAAAGACAGACGCACGAGGCACAATACTGATGGAATGGATTTCAACCTTGAATCTTGTAATTCAAAACATGGGAAATAAACCCACGTTTGTAAGAAAAGCCACAAAGTCTTTCATCGATGTTACACTAGCTAGTGAACGCGTTGCAAAAATTATAACAAATTGGAGCGTACTAGACGACGAAACTCTTACTGAACATAAATTTATTGAGTTCACGATAGGCAACAAGTCCGCCAACAACCAAATCAAAAAACCAATAGCGCTAGACTGGGAGATTTGTAACACACTAATACACACACTAATAACTGACGAAAATACTCCTAATGTTAAAGAATACAAGAAAATTGTTGAAGAGATATTTAAAAGCAGTAAGAAAAACGCTGGATATAGAAGAGATGTGCCATATTGGTGAACCACAGACATAGCTAAAACTAGGAACAACTGCATAAGTCAGAGAAGAGCTATAACTAGAATGCACTCAAAAAAAAACATTAACAATCAAGAAGCAGAAAGCGCGGAGGCTCAATACAAAACACTAAGAAACAACTTAAAACACCAAATAAATGAATCAAAGAAAAAAAGCGGGCAAAACTTACTAAACGATTTAGAAAATGACATCTAGGGACAAGGTTTTATAATCATAATGAATAAATTTGGCAGATATAGTCCATATTCTTTGACATTAGAAGCGAAAGAGACAATAACATCAAAACTTTTTCCTCCAGGAGAAAATACAAACATTAGAAGACAGATAGAGACCGATTTCGAAATCTTTAGCACAGAAGAGGTAGCTACTAGCCTAAAATTGTTGAAAAACAAAAAAGCACCAGGACCTAATAGAATCCCTGCAGAGCTAATTAAAAAAATTTACATGGAAAAATCACAATGGCTAACTAGTTTTCTTAACAACCTGTTAAAGAACCAAGTTTTTCCTACTGACTGGAAAACTTCCAAGCTTATTCTTATACCCAAAAGAAAAGTAGAGACTACTAATGAAGAAATAGAATATAGACCCATTTGCCTACTGAACGCAATCAGCAAACTGTACGAGGCGCTGATAAAAAACAGACTAACAACATATATAGAAGATACAAATAGACTTTCAGAAAACCAATTTGGCTTCCGCAAAAAAAAGTCGACAATAAACGCTATCGAAAAAGTAATCTCTATCGCTATACAGAGCAATTCTACAAAGTGGGGAGTGCTGATCACACTTGATGTCAAAAACGCGTTTAACAGCCTGCCATGGAAAACTATTAAACATAAGTTAAAGGAAATAGGCACGCCACAATATTTACAAAATATTTTGGACGACTATCTACTAGACCGGTTTTTAGACATTGGCGACAGAAGAACTATAAAAATAACATCGGGTGTTCCTCAAGGATCAATACTAGGCATAGTCTATGACGGAATCCTAAGAATTGAATTTCCCATTGGAGTTACGGCAATAGCTTTTGCGGATGACCTGGCACTGACAATACAAGCAGAAACTCTCTACGAGCTCACTCACACTGCAGAAAACTCAATCCGCTTAATAGAAGAGTGGATGCACGCAAACAATTTAACACTTGCAATGCAAAAAACAGAAGCTGTGATTCTAAAAGGTCCAAAGAGCAGAGAAAACATAGTATTCCAAATAGGCGAAAAGAACATCAAACCAAAAAATTATCTAAAATACTTGGGAATCTATCTCGGAGTAAACGAAAACTATAAGCAGCATATAAAAAACGTAGTGCAAAAAGCGGAAGAAAGAATGACAACATTATCAAAGATAATGCCAAAAATAGGAGGACCTTCTAGCTACAAAAGACTTATGCTGCATAGGGTAATGACGTCTACTATTTTATACGGAGCACAGATATGGTGCTCAATAATTGACAAAGCAGTATATAGAAATATAATTAAAAAGGTGGAAAGAAAAGGCTTACTACGCATATGCAGCGCGTATAGAACAGTTTCTACAACTGCACTAAATGTAGTGGCGGGCGCAATTCCACTCCATCTTTTAATTAAAGAAAGACACCGATTACACATCCGAGAAGCAGTCAACACTCAAACCCGAAAAGAGGAAAGACTTATAACTTTAGATATGTGTCAACAAGAATGGGAAACCTCAGAAGGCATTGCAGTATGGACAAAAACATTAATACCCGACGTAAGAACGTGGATGAAATGCGAACATAGAAATACTGACTATCATCTAACACAAGCACTTACAGGACACGGAGCGATTAATACATACCTCAAACGTTTCAAGATAAGAGAGAGCGACGCTTGCAACTATTGCAGAGAAACTGATAGCGCCCTACACACTTTGTTTAAATGCGCGAGATGGTCAACAGAAAGGTCACAACTGTACGCTACACTAAACGTAGAGGATCTAACAAAAATTACGCTTGTAAGAAAAATGATGAGCTCTCGAGAGAAATGGCAAACTATTCATAGTTTTATTAAGAAGATGATGAAAACAAAAGATGAAGAAGATAGACGTTAAAGACCGGAACCGTGCGGACGTAAACCAATAGGTGTTCCCGCACGATTTCTTTTCGGAAGGTAGTGGTTTTTTACTTGGTTCGATTCCAAGTCGCAGTAAAAGAGCTGTGTCCGTGAGGATTTTCCCACCATCTCAAAAAAAAAAAAAGATAGATAGATAGATAGATAGATAGATAAGTAGATAGATAGATAGATAGATAGCCCAGGGCAGAAGCCAAACTGCTACTGGGCGCGTCCCCAGGTGGCGGATAGAAAAAGCTCGTCGGCTCTGTTGCCAGCAGGGTCAAAGGGTAGGGGTAAAATAAAACAGCCTCCGCGGACCAAATAGCGCAAAAAACAAAACAATATGATGCCAGACCAAAAATCTAAGTGTAAATCTACGGTGCAGGGGAGGGATACCCCAGTACCCGTCGAAAAGGGGGTGGGCGAGCAGGCCTCCCTCGACGATCAGCAAGCGACTGCTCAGTCACTAATGGCAGGGTGCCAGGCCGGAATGACGGACACTGCTACTGGACCAAAAAGCCTGTATGACAAGCTTGAAACATATGTACTGCCGCCAACACCAACGGCAAAAACAAGCAAAGATGAAGCAAACCCATTTGCTAAAAAAGGAATAGTGAGACATACGCTTCTTAGAATAAGAGCCAAATCAGCGCCTAATATGGACGAGACCGAAGAAATGAATAAATTTGTCACACGATATAAGAGCGAAGACAGGTTTGGAAAAAGAAAGCAAGAAAATCTCACTCTCCAAAAAAAAAAAGAAAATAGATCTTATTGCACAGAAGAATAAGGCGCAGAAAGAAAAGCTGCAGAAAGTTCTAGCCGGCTTTATGAAGCAAGCGATTACACTAGAAAGAATAGCTAGAAAAGGGTATAAGGTGAAAACTGAAATAAAAAATGTGTCGAGTGCACTAATATACTGCGCAGACATATGTTCAACTGGAAAGCTTGAAAAGTGGGTGGACGACTTGGTTGAAGCCGCGCAAACAGCGAAGGAACCTAAAACCACTACAATTAGAGAGGATAATTTGGGCGGCTTACAGATCATTGAGCGCTCAATTGAAAAGAAAAGTGCAACTACTCAAACTGAGCCAGACACCAACGCGGAAGTTCGCAAGCTAGATGCCAAAATGACGGGTAAACCTGACTTTGACATCTACTAGGATTTGGCTCAAAAAAAATGGTCAGAACAGGCTTTTAAAGTTACAAAAATTAAGACGGGGAATCCCCTAAAAGAAGGAACAGAAGACGAAAATGTAATTCTTGTGGATACCATGGAGTGGCAACATAGCTGTTTGTAAATGTCTTTCACCTTTGAATTTGGCGCCATACAGAGACCTTTAACGTCGCGGTGTGGACATGCGCCTTTTCTTTTTTTTGTAAGAAAGAGAGTCCATGGCCAGACATTTTCCCGCGCAGTTGCCGCCATAGTTTATAAGCAAACAGCAGAGAATAAACATCTTCCTCCAGTGCAGTTAATAGTCATTATTGCCCCAACCCAAAACAAAACAAAGTGTTACAGTCTACTACAATCAAGATAAAACAATAGCAATCTGATGAAGCAACTAGTTGTGCAAAAACTACACATTGGCAAACTTCTTGAGAGACGGAGACCAAAACCGGGGCAAATTATATGCATCAGCAATACGCATAAGGCAATGACAATAGGAGCCAAACAAAATGAGGATGAGGAAGAACTGACGAGAGAAGGTGATATCTACCTATTGGGAATCGAAAATCACCCAAACAACGTAAAAGCTGAAAGCATTGAAAAAGAACAGAAAAAGACCTACGATGCACTGAGCAAGCTACAAAAGAAAATGAAGGAAAGAAACGATAAAAGAAAAATTAAGATTAAGATGTCAATTGCCCAACAAAATCTAATTGGGCCACACATACGCAAACTTGTAGAATACGTATTTCGAAATACCAACACTACAATAGATGTGTTTGTCACTAAGCAGAAAACTGAAAAGACATCAGAGGAGACGCAGATCTGGCAGAAACAAAAAACTACCGGCTAGAAAAAGAAAAAAACTAGAGAAATTTTGTTAATAAAACCTCTAGGTGGCAAAACGTACTCTGAAATTGTCAGAGACATAAAGAAAAACATAGATCTAGACGAGGTGGACGTCAGAGTAAACAATATTTAAAAAACAAAAGAGAGCTACGTTAAACTTCACATCTCGAGCGGGAAAAAAGGAAACGGAGAAATTCTAAAGGCTGCCCTTGACAGTAAACTTGCCAACTATGTACAAGCCAAAATAGCGCAAAGACGCAAGAACATCGTCATCTTACACATCGATGAGACCACAAATGACGAAGACATTAAGGAAGCCATCATACGTAAGACTGGGTCAAAAAACACAAATATGAAAATCAAGATGTCAAAAAAAACCAATGCTAAAGGAGTGCGATACGCAATCGTAAACACGCTTATTTCTGACGCCAACAACCTCTTAAAAAAAGACAGGCTAAAGGTTGAATGGACACGATGTCGAGTCGTAGAAAGACTAACACCGGTCAGATGCTACAGATGCCAGAGATACGGACACTACGCAGAGTCATGTCAAGCGAAGAATACTGTTACGCCTGTGACATAAAGGGGCATAGGACTAACGATTTGATCTGTTCAGAATATAGATTAGTGAGTGAACTACGACGGAAAAAGGCGCCTCGACCAAATCGTAATGCAAATGCAAATTAAGCTGCTACAAGTAAATACGGATTGAAGCGGAGCTGCGGTTGACTTACTTCACAGAACAGCTATCGCCGAAAACGTGGACATTGTGATAGTCGCGGAACCAAATAAGAAAAGAGCCAGCCAAGAATACTGGTTTAAGGACACCAATGTGGATGCGGCGATACGCGTCTACAACACTTTACTACAAGTGACCAACTGCGGAACCGACGATACCGGTTTTGTATGGGTGGAACTGGCGGGCGTAGTCATCTATTCTTGCTATTCATTACCAAACTCCTCCAAACAAGAATTTGAGACGTATTTACAAAAACTCGGAAAGAGCATCAAGCGACACTTAAAAAAGGGAATGATTGTAGCGAAAGACCTTAACTCTAAGGCGAGGGTATGTGGTTCACCCCGCGATAACGAAAGAGGTAAAATCCTTCTAGAATGGATGGCGGAGCACCAAATGGTTGTCTAAAACCAAGGCCCCGATCCCACTTTTATCCGAGGGAGAAGCGAGTCGCATCAGGAAGTCACGCTCACCTCTGATGTTATCGCGCACCAGATAGTCAATTGGAAAGTTTTCCGACGAAGAGAACCTTAGTTTCCATCAAAACATCCGGTACACGCTAGTCATAGAAACGAACAGCACAACAACAGAGAGACGGAAATGGCGCATAAATGAAACGAGTATACCGTTTTTCATCAAAAATTTAAAAAAAAAAATGCGCAAACAAACAATCAGCGACGCAAACACGGACATGAAGGCGATTGTTGCAGCCACCAAAAAATCTTTCCCGGATAGGAAAAAAAGGAAAAATAGAAAACCCGTCTACTGGTGGAACGACGACATTGCAAGTTTAAGAGCCATTAGCCTCGCCGCAAAAAGGAAGATGACCCGCTCTAATAAACGAAGAGATTAACCGATCACTGAAAAGGAATTCCTGAGAGATAATTACAGGCAAAAAAAATTCGAGCTGAAGAACGCAATCATTGCAGCAAAGCGAGAATGCTGAAAAGCGACATGTGCCGATATTAACAAAAACGTGTGGGGACTAGGATACAAGATCGTGTGCCGTAAGCTAAAAATAATGCCCCAAATTAAGTTTGAAGACAACGAGAGGTTAAGGATAGCAAGAGGACTATTCACAAAACATAAGGCAAATATCGAAATCAACGAAAAAGATATTCCCAGCTTTACAAGAGAAGAACTGTTAAACGCGGTAAAGCGAATCAAAAACAAGAAATCACCTGGACCGGACCAACTGCCTCCAGAGATCATCCGAGCCGCTATAAATGAGTGCCCGTAAGAAATCCTCAAAATGATGAATCATCAATTAGAAAAAGGGGAATTTCCAAATATGTGGAAAGTAGGCAAACTAATACTCTTAGAGAAACCAAAGAAAACAGGTCAAATCGAGAAGAGCTACAGACCCATATGTCTCCTTGACGTAATGGGAAAAATCTTTGAACAACTGCTAGGTGCGAGACTATTGACCGAAGTGGACGATAGGCTTTCCAGGCATTAGTACGGTTTTCATAAGGGGAAATCGACTATAGACGCCATGAGGCACGTTCTAAAACCTGCCGACAACGCTAGACAAAAGGGTGGTAAAGGCTGTGCTGTTTTTATAACTTTAGACATCAAAAACGCTTTTAACTCGGCACCTTGGGATGGTATCATGAAAGCAATATCGGAGAAGAATGTTAGCAACTATCTAATAACTGAACAGCACAGCATGAGAGTGAATAGTGAAGTTCCACAGGGATCAGTTTTCGGTCCTATTTTGTAGAACATATACTACAATAATATACTGAAGACACGCCTACCAGAGGGAGCAAGCGTCGTGGGTTTCGCCGATGACACAGCCATCATAGTAGAAGCCAAAATGGAGGAAATGTTAAGAGCTAAAGCAAATTCCGCTCTATGCAGGATAGAGTTTGCTCTCAAGGAAAAGAGATTACAACTGGCACACGACAAAACAGATAAGCTTATCCTGTATGGAGGTAGGCAGTTAGGTGGCAAAATATTGCTGGAGATGAGCGACACTCGATTAGAATCGAAGGAAAAGTTAAAGTATTTTGGTGTGCACTTCGGGATGAACACAAACCTGAACGTGCACATTGCAGAGATCGGAAAGAAGGTAGAAAAGACGATTATGACCCTAAGTAGGCTTATGCCTAACATCGGAGGAGCGATGCCAAGCAAGCGCAGGATCCTAGGTTCGGTAGCTCACTCGGCCATTTTCTATGCTGCACCAATCTGGAAAAAGATTATACGCACCAAAAAGTATAGCGACACTCTGACGAGGCTCTAGCGGGAGCTGGCGATTAGAATCGGTAGTGCTTCCCGCACGATATCGACGGAAGCTATTCAAGTCATAGCAAGCGTTAAGCCTATCGATCTAATGGTTCAAGAACGAAAGAGAGCGTATGAGCTCGGAAGAGGAGGGAGTAACATAGCTCAAGAAGAAACTGCCCAGAAATGGCAGACCCGCTGGAAAATTAATACGGGAAAAGCGAGGTGGACAAACCGCCTTATTCGAAACTTGGAAGCATAGAACCGCCGCACACACGGGGAAATCGATTATTTTATTACGCAATTTTTTGGAGGTCATCACGACATGCTGGCGAACGAAGAAAATTGGCGAACCATCCACGAGTACATTCGCGTTGTCATCAAAAAATAATGAGGCTGACGAAAAAAAAATGGATGAGGAAGTAAGGCAGCAGAGGAACGCAATCTGAGAAATAATAACTGAAAAGTTTCCAGTTTGATGTAATGCAACTGCGGTTCCAAACTGGAGGTATGGAGAACGGAGGAGGGGTTTTAGTCGGTAGGTCTTTCCATGAGGAAAAGAATCCAACACACGTGGTGACTCGGGTTGCCAAGGGTCTTATAAAGATTTCCCTTCCGACACAAAAAAAAAATAGATATATAGACAGATAATCAAATTTTTTTGACTAGTATTTAAGTGGTTACGTTTATTTCTTTTTCTGAGAGGACTGATAGTTCTGGGATTAACCTCAGTCTCTGTCTCCGTAAACGACATTTTAAGACAGAACAGCAAGTATTGGATCACGCATTGATCACGTTTTACACACTATTTACTATTACACTTTATCGAATTTGAACAGACTATAGTTCAAACTACTCTCTCTTCCTGGGGTAGCTGTGCTATACCCAAGGAGTAGAAATAACTAGAAGAAGCCTATTTGTACAGTAGGCAAACGAAGATTTGTTGTAGGAAACCCAGTGTTTCACTAACCGATTATCAGCTGTTACTTGTCGTAATTTAGTAGCGTCCACATTACCAATAGAAAATTTAATCTGCTATTACGAGCTTATGTATGTTTATGTCTAAGCACGTCTGCTATTTTTCACTTCCTTTTTTTTATTACAGAATAGCTAATCTAACAAAAGCAGTCAACAAAACCGCTTAATTTGACAGTTAAAGCATATATTTGAACTAACATTTTTTTAATTAGAGACTGCAGCAACAAGAAGGTATCTGCAATTTTTGCAGAAAATAAGTTATATGAGTTGTTCAATGTAAAAAAAAACGCTCTGTTGATATTTTAGTGGAAAATGAATAAAATAAACGATTATCTAGAAAATATATTGAGGTTATTCAACATGGCTTCTGATAATCAACGGATATCTAATCTGACAGAAATGTTGCCAACTTAGAATAAATAAGGTTGCGTTCTTATATGTTAACACTCCCCACAGAACGCAGACCCATTTTACTGATACAAAACAAATGTTTTTCACAAAACGTACCTTTAGTCAAGTTATCAGCTACCATGTTGCGACCATTTACAAATTTAAATTTAACTTTAAAATTAACAATGCTTTTTCTAAGAAAATGTAAACGAATATCTATATGTTTCGTTCTTGGTTTATAACAGTCTGTCGATGCCAATCTTATTGCACTTTGGTTGTCGCAATGGATAACTAGTGCGTTGTCCACGCTTTGACCGAGCTCGGACTGTAGTTGCCTCAACCACAGAGGGGTCGCCGCCGCCATTGCCATGTATTCGGCCTCCGCCGTAGAGAGTGCCACAGTTTGCTGTTTACACGAATTCCATGATATAAAAGCATTTTGAAACAAAAAAATATAGCCTGTACATGATCGTCTATCCACTGGGTGGCTCGCCCAGTCAGCATCACAATATACAGTTATTTCTTTTGAATCATCTCTGACATAATATAGCTTTAGATTCCTGGTTCCTTAAAGATACCTCATAACCCTTTTTATTCCAAGCCAGTGTTCATTTCCTGAACTATTACAGTACTGACTTAGTCTGTTAACTGCATAGGTAATATCAGGTCTCGTAACATGTGCCAGATATATCAGACATCCCACTGCTTCCCTGTATGGGATATTTTTGTCTAAATCTTCAGAATTTTTCTCAAACTTTGCATTTACCTCTATCGGTGTACGTACTGGTTTGCATTCAGACATATTAAAGCGGTTCAATACTAAATTAATGTATTTTTCTTGATCTAACATAATCATACCTGCCTCTCGGTTCCTATTTATGTTTATGCCAATGCAATTCTTCATTTCACCTAAATCTTTCAAACTGCATTCTCCATTTAACTTGTTTTTAATCTCTGTTGTTTTATTCGTTTTAGTTTTATAGATCCGTTTACATGGTAAAACTCTTTTTCCAGATGGTGCATCAACTAGTGACCAAGTTTTGTTTTTGATCAGAGAGTCATACTCTTCTTGCGTAGCCTTTTTCCATTCGTTGGCGTAAGAAGATGATAATGCTTCTTCTGCTGTTTGTGGATCATTTAATTGTTGGACAGAAGTAACTTACATCATGATCATCTGGTTCTGCATAACAAACAGCTTTCCGCGGACGTAAATTTCTGTCTCTTATTGGTGACTCGAGATCAATCGATTGGTCTGGTATGTAAGATAAATCATCATTCTCGCCAGGCTAGTGGTTCTCGCTTGACTCACCAGAAAAATTATCTGTGCTGTCCTCTAATTCTTCTTTACAGGCTTCTTCGAGTGGCTGTATCTCTGGACTGCTGCTATTGGATGTACAAGGTAAATATATATATTATTATCATATTTCTCCACATTTTCTAAAAATATTACATCTCTGCTTTTTATAATTTTATTAGTATCTGAATCAAGTATTCGGTACCCTTTGGTAGATTCACTAACCAACAAACAATAACTTTCTAGATTTGGAGTCCCATTTTTGGCGTTTTTCTTTTGGAACTTGTGTCATTACTTCACAGCCAAAAACTTTTAAATTAGACAAGTTAGGTTTCTTACCAGAACACATTTCCATAGGAGTTTTACCATTAATTGATTTTGAAGGAGATCTGTTAATTATATATGCTGCTGTTGCAAGGGCTTCTCCCCAAAACTGTTTTGCAAGCTGAGCATCAAACAACATACATTTTGCTCTTTCCACCAGAGTCCTGTTCATCCGTTCAGCTAGACCATTCTGCTGGGGTGAGTACGGAGCACTTGTTTGATGTTCGATACCATATTTATTCAGGAAGTTTTTAAATTCTCTATTGCAGTATTCTTTTCCATTATCAGAACGAATTACTTTGATTTTTCTCTCATGTTCGCTTTCCACTTTATTTTTGTAATCTTTAAAAACTTCTACAATTTTTAATTTATTTTTCAAAAAATAGACATGAACTTCTCTTGTGTAATCATCTATGAAAGTAATAAAATATTTCATACGTCCTAAAGATTCTTGCTCCATTGGTCCACATAAATCAATGTGAACCAGTTGCAGTGGTTGTGAAAATCTTAAACCAATGTTGTTAAAGGGCAATCTAGTCTGTTTCCCCGAGAAACAGGTGGTACAAGTAATAGAACCCTTATTTATGTGTGAGAATGGCTGAACTCCCTCAGCACATTCCGGTAGCTTGTTAATATCTGAAAAATTCAGGTGTCCCATGCGTCTATGCCAAAGGACAAAATTATTCAAATTATCTGAGCAAGATAAATTAGAAAATATCTCTCTGTGTGTATTTAATAAATATAAATTGTTTACTAGTGCAGCCGAACACAGGAGCTTGCCATTTTTATCATAGATATCACAACCATTATCTCTCAAATTTACTTTACAGCCATTTTTCACTATGGCACTGACTGACAGGAGGTTTGCAGCAAGTTTAGGTATGTACAACACTTCCCTCACCTGTATTTTACTTTCTTTATCACCATTTAACAATAAATTGACTTTTCCCATACTTTCCACAGGTAGTGGTGTCTTACTGGCAACAGTTATGGTGGGTATCGGTGGACTTGTGACATCATACATCCAGTCACGTCTATTCGTCATATGCATGGAAGCACCCGAGTCCATATACCACATGTCCGGATTGATTGTGTGAGGAGATGTTGGAAAAGCTGCAACAAAACCTTTATTGCCTTCTGTATTTTCTACAATCTTCTTTCTCGGAACACGACAATACTTTGCAAAGTGTCCATGCTTGTTACAATTATAACATCGGGGTCCTTTGAAGACTTTTGCTGTATCATGTTGATTTCTTTGAATGGACTTTCTCCTTGTGAAGAATGCTGAATTATCGGAGCATTGAATTTCCTGCAGGAGTTTAGATTTGATAGAATCAGCACTTATCTTGATGCCAGAGCTCTCCAGTCCCATTATCATAGGCTTATAATCATCAGAAAGGCCGGCTAACATGAGTGTACCAAGCCATTCATCGTTTACGTCAAACTTAATATTCCTGAGCTTGTGGGCGATCGACATTATTCTATTCACATAATCTTCTACGCTTCGAGAAGATTCCAATGTAGTTGTTATCAGATCTTTCAACAAGGCTACTCTCCTGTACAACCCGCTGTCATCAAAAGCCTGTTCCAGACTCTCCCAGACTTCTTTACATGTAGTTGCATTCTGAACATGTACATAAATGATGAGATCCAGTAATAAGATCAACTTAGATTTTGCCTTAGTTTCTTTGTTCTGGTCTGTATTGGTACCGGTGACACAACTCCATAAGTCGTCGAGTTCAAAATATGCTTGGACTGCAAACTTCCAACTGGCATAGTTATCTCTTCCAACTAGTCGGTCGATATGAAATGGATTATAACCTGAATTCGACATCTTCAGCACTAACCACGCCGCCCCAGATAACCTCAATGTCAAAATTAGCACGCCGAACGGTTTTCTTAGTTTTGTGCGTTACGGTTTCCTTTATTTCCACAAATAGCAATAAACTTGTCTCTGCTACCATGTTGATATTTTAGTGGAAAATGAATAAAATAAACGATTAACTAGAAAATATATTTAGGTTATTCAACATGGCTTCTAATAATCAACGGATATCTAATCTAACAGAAATGTTGCCAACTTAGAATAAATAAGGTTGCGTTCTTATATGTCAACACGCTCTATCTTTTGGTGCAATAAAGTGTTTTACTTTCGAACTGAGGAAGTTACTTGCAAATACCTTCGGTTTTATTTGGTGGTATGTGTTCTATAGGTGCGTTCGGCTTGACCACTCTGTTGCCACTTTTTGCTCTTTTCACGCAAAAAGCGTTCGGGGACAAGATGGAGAGTCAAAATGAGTGACTCTAAACCGGTTGGCTTTATACAGAGTCGTGTATAAAGAGTAAACTCCACACACACCGACTAACGAGATGGTGCTTGCAGATAACACTTTCTTTACTCTGCTGTCACGTGACCATGCTCTGCAACCCTCCTCACTCTACACCACTCCCGTTCAGAGTGTGCAAGACGAACGCACCTTATATACACCCAACGACAGAGCAGCAAGCAATGACAAAGTGACAAATGACGAGCACTATTAACCTAGCCTATGTTTTGTTTATTTGTTGGTTTTAGTTCGTTTATAACAAACTGGTAAAAAATTAGTGATTAAATTATTCTGAACTCAAAATTGAGTCGTTCTATTTAACTTTAAAAATAAAAGATGTGTTTTAATTATTTAGTCAAGTTAAACATTTGTATTTTGACCTCACAACATTAATTCATTAATAAATAAAGCAACCAAAAAAGCGGCAAGTACGTTTAAATTTTTTCGTTATTAAATTAGTTTTTCATAAAATTGCTGCAAGTGCCGATGTTATTTTTGTTGTCAACTTTTAACATAGAATGTTTTATTTCTTATAATAAGTGTTCTGTGATGCCATAGAACTTGACAGCTGACATAGTTAATTTTTGGCTGACATTATGACATAGCACGTTAAGTAACTGTCACCTGTCACTGTCCGCCAATGTCAGCATGAATTTGGAGGTTTAAAAAATCCAAGTAATAACATAAACAATAGCTTTTTTGTAGAGAAAGTATTAAATGATTTGCTTCTATAGAACATTATGGGATGTTTTGTTATGGAAGTAATGAATCCAGAGCACAGGGAAAATTTGAAGAAACTGTCTTTAGAATCACTCCAAGAATTACAAGAGCGCCAAGAAAAAATCTTAAAAAATAAGTAAATATTATTGAAGAGATGTATAATAGGGGAAAAAGGTGGCAAGCAATAAAGTTGAGCCGATTAATTAGTCCTTGAATGTACAATACGACGTTTGGTTGTTTGTAATTAAAATAGACAGGACCCCACTTGTGAAAATCACTTAACTTTTAATTGCTGTGATTAGTGCCTATTATACGTTTTGAACTTAGATTTGTTGTTTTATACCCTGTTTCGTATTTTACTGGTGAGTAATTTTTAAGTTTGGGGAGAAGACCATTTGTTATAATTACGCTTCCTAATGATTACAGATTATTTGAATATTAACGAGAAATCTCTATGATTTAACAATTACTAACCGTTCACTTGTAGACTATTATTTTAAAAGTATTTTTAGAAATTTGATAAAAAAATTACCAGATATAGGAGTCCAGTTGCAAAATAAACTAGAAAAAGTAAAGGAAGAGTTGAAACTTCGACAAGATGTCAAGGAGCTGGAAAAAACTATGAAAGGCTTGACAATCGAAGATGGAAATTCAGAAGACCATAAGGAGGAGGATCACATTCAGCGAATGTGTAATTTAGAAAAGTCTCCGATAAAAGACAGATATAAACCATTCCTGACATTAGTCAATCATTGGAAAAATTCAAAAGAAGTTGCAACACATCAAATTTCTTTGAAGGAATCAATGACGCTGTTAAGTCAACAAGCTGCTAAACTACCGGTAATTTTTTAATAACCTAATATATTCTAATTTTGCTTTAACAACATTTTTCAGCCCGAGAAAATTAAGACTGCTTTGGAAGGAGTTGTTCAGAAACAAGAACTGAAAGAAGCTGATGATTCAGATGCAGGAAATAATTAAAGTCCATGTTTTATTTATAGAGCTAATGTTATTTTTATATTTTTTGAACAATAAACAGAATTCAAAAAAAGAAGGGTTATGTCATAGATAATCCTTGTATATTCGGTAGCACTCAATGGTAAAATCTAGAATGTAATTTGCATAGAGGAATGAAGGTAGGAGAGAATACGCTTCAAGCTGTGTCAACAGACCAAAATTGAAGGTCGTCATTTTGCGGGTCAAATAGAGCGTCAATAATGTTGTTTCTCAAAAATTGTTCAAAATAATATACGTCGGTGTCTTAAGTAAACATCAGTTCATGTAGTTTTAAGTAAAGCTTTTTATACTTTATTATTACCAGGATACAAATAAAGTACATACAAATAGTAATGAAGTATATTTTTACAAACTATTGTTTGTAATTGTTCAACCTTTGTAGCGATTTAATAGTATATTACACCACAAGGGACAAAAGTTGAATTTTCGGCCCTGCGCGCCATAATGCCCGAGGTGAAGCCGAGGGCATCATGGCGCGCAGGACCGAGATTTCAACTTCTGTCCCGCGTCGTGTATACGATTTTTCTTCATACCTCGGTCGAAAGTACGTACTTTTATTTTTAA
Source organism: Lagria hirta (assembly GCA_947359425.1). Lineage (NCBI taxonomy): Eukaryota > Metazoa > Arthropoda > Insecta > Coleoptera > Tenebrionidae > Lagria > Lagria hirta. The sequence continues at coordinate 27,997,597 of OX375796.1, forward strand.
TTTTATTTTTTTAACTTTAAATGCTGATAGTTTTTGATGCCTGCCGCGACATTTGCGGCACGAGCGAAGCGAGTGTTGCTGGTCATATAACATAGTTACGAGTATAAATAAACACGATGAATTCTTTCTTCCCGCTATTATAGGGAAGAAAGAATTTTATCTTACAGGGACTAAAAGTTAAACTTTCGTCTCTGTTATTAGGGACGAAAGTACGTACTTTCGACCGAGGTATGAAGAAAATGTTATTTTATTTCCTTATTACGTGAATTAGACGCTGATGAAAAATGGATTGTAATTCGTCTCTGTTTAATCACTATAAAAACGTGTGCGACATACGACAAACTCTTATACCGCAGAATAAATTTACATCTTATTGTAAAGATTTTCACACTGACCGGAACAAAAGACGACTTAATTTAAATTTTAAGTAATTCATCGTCTTAGAATTTTTTATTGGTATCATGTCCTATTGATAGGTGCTATTTAAGTTATTCTTTGGCAAAGAATATCTGACAAACAAAACGTTCAACACAGCAAATAAGATTTTAATAAAAAAAGATAAGAGTAATTTAAAAAAATAAATAATTTTATGACAAACTGCAAATTTTGAACATAATTTTGAATTAGTATCTCGTATTACCTCCGCGAGCCCGTGTTACAGCTTTCATATGTTGTGACATTAATTCTACGAAGTTTATTATGGCCTGATCATCAAGAAGATCATTCTTCCTAAAGAGTAGGAAACACTTTGTCTAGGGTGGCTGAAGCGGGAATTCAAGCTTTAACTTTTTTTTCTATCATGTCGCAAACATGCTTGATAGGATTTAAGTCTGGACTTCTTAGAGGTCACATGCGATTGATACCAACTTTATCTCGGGATTCATTAACAACTCTAGCGATATGTGATCGTGCATTATCGTGAATCAATATAAAATTGTATAAAAAAAAATAAATAGAATACAAAATGGTATAGATAAGAATAGAAATATGCAAAAAAAACAAAAATAAATAAAGTGAAGCAAAAGGTTTAAAAACAAGAAAACAATAACAAACACACAAAAACAAAAACAGAATATAAAACAGAAGCAATGAAGAAAAAGATAAGCTTAAATAAAGCAAAATCTATATTGAACACAATTTATATTAAGACCAAAATGTTACTAAATATAAAACTAAATGAAAAAAAAATAGGAAAAATTAAAAAATGTGGGACAAAATTTCTTCATAAAAAAAAAGATATTAGAAAATACAAATAGAAAAGGCAAATAAGCTTAGGTAAGACAGAACTAAGAATAAGATAGAACACAATAAAAAGATTAGATTTAACATACAAAAGATGAAAATTTGTTGATGAGAGATAATTTGATTATAGAAAAAATCAATAGATATCATGCGGAAAAAAGTCTATATGAGGCTAAATAATACAAAACTAAAAAAATAAGATAGAAGGACAGAAAAAGTTTTAATTAAAGATTTAGGTTAGAGAAACCTAAAAAAGAAAAGAAAAAGAAAGTCTCGTTTATTTTCAAACGAGAGCGGAGAAAAAAATACAAAACTAATCAAAAATTAATAAAAAAAAATAAAAATAAATATTAAACTGAATAAAACGAGATAGATAATAAAGGCAATTTATAGAAGGAGTATAATATATGCAATTAAAGTAAAAATTTATTTATCAAGGCCTTTAATAATGATATAAAAATAAATAAGTAATATAAATAATATGAATAATATAAATAATATAAATAATATAAATAATATAAATAATATAAATAATATAAATAATATAAATAATATAAATAATATAAATAATATAAATAATATAAATAATATAAATAATATAAATAATATAAATAATATAAATAATATAAATAATATAAATAATATAAATAATATAAATAATATAAATAATATAAATAATATAAATAATATAAATAATATAAATAATATAAATAATATAAATAATATAAATAATATAAATAATATAAATAATATAAATAATATAAATAATATAAATAATATAAATAAGAAAAGAAACTGAAAATGATAAAAAAAAGAAGCAAAAAAGAAAATGATAGATACAGGTAAAGAAGAGTGTTGAAAAAGTAAAAAAAGATAGACAAAAAAATAAAAAGAAAGGAATAAAAAGGGAGAGAAAAAATCAAATAAAAAATAGTTAGAAATTAAAAAGCCCAAGAAGAACAGAAAGAAAAGAAAAATAATGAACGAAAAAAAAAAGATATCAAATGAAAACAAAATAATAAAACATATAAATAATAATATAAATCAAAATGTTATACGCCAAGGTGCTTTATACATGTTTCTGAAAACAACCCTCTAGCATTTGTACATGTTGCTGCAGTGAACCCTTTACCGTTTCAACTTTTATCAAAAATGTCTATACTAGTATTTTTACGGAATATTAGAAAGATTCCTATCAACACTTAATTAAGCAACTATTTAAATTTTTTTTATTTCTTACTGATCTGTTATTTATCTATAACACCGTAGTTAGGGTAAGCATTATGAGACTTCTGATTCCTTTGGGAATTTGTTGCTCTTTCTGGGGGTATTGATTATTAATAATTGGTTTAAAGATAACGCAAACTTAAGAAATCCTATCATACAAGATGTTATAGATAAGTAAATAAGTAAGATGGCCGATGGTGCAGTTACTAAAATTTCTACGGCCGAATCAAACAGTGAATCACCATGTTTTGTGTGTCAGTATAATACCAAAACCAAACGCATTCAGTGTACAAAGTGTAAGAAATACTGCCATACTAGTTGTCCAAAGAAAAGATTTAAAACCGAAAACATAGCTCCTGAAAATTAACTATGTTATAACACATTTTAAATAGCAAAATTAAATACTTACTGAATTAAATTTAGACCTTCAAGATAGCAACAAACGATACAAACAAAATATTAAGGTTTTAAAAGATGAAATTGCTACACTGCGCTCTTGCCAAAAATGAAGTGAAACCGAAAAAACCGATGTTATACAAAAAGATCCTTCATCCATAGGAGTTCTGCAGCAGGAATTGACCTTAAGACTACAAGACCTAGCAATGGAAATGGGCAACATTAAAAATATTTTAAGCAATAAGGCAATAAATTAAGAATAATGCCATCAATAAAAAATTGGTCGCTAAAAAAACACCCAAACAATCAAAGGTCACAGACCAATCAGGGATATCATCTGTGTCAACCCATTCAAATCAAATAAAAATAGAACAGAGGAAACTAATGAATAAGATTATCTATCTCAATAAACTTGAAAAGACGTCAAAGCCACTAGTTAATAAGTCTGATAGCAATCAGTAAACAGATAAGTCTTCAAAAATACACAAATCAGAAAAAAAAGCCAACAAGGTAATCTCTGGCAACGACAAAACATCTAACATAAGTTTGGTCGCGGCTTCAAAACGAGCTTGGTTATATGTTGGCAAAGTGAGAAAACATACAACTTGTAAACAATTGCAAGCTCTTCTTAAATCAAAATATCCCACTCGAAACTTCTTTGTGGAAGTGCTTCCAAGGAATGAAACTGCCGAAAGTGTGTCCTTTAAGCCGAAAGTGTGTATTTTAAAGTCGGCGCGGACCTAGACTTAATTGATGTACTGTATGATGCAGATAAATGGCCCAAAAACATCGTTGTGAAAAGATTCAGGTTTTTTCAGAAGCAACATTTGTCAAAAAGGGTCAAGTCATTGATTTTCACAAAAAACAAAAAACCAAACAGGAAAATGGCAACAAAATCTATATATATAAAAAAAAGTCTGTTAGTTACTCCACTTATAACTCAAGAACGGCTTTACCGATATGGTTGAAAATTGGTGAGGTGGTAGTTTAGAGCCAGGAGAATGCTATAGGATACTTTTTATTCCAGAAACCACCCTCTAAAAGAAGGGTTAAATCAAAATTAGAATTGCGATGTCGGAAACGTTCGGTGAGGCTCGGCAAATTACCGTTCCAAATAAATCGATCCACTCCCCCACCACCAACCAAAGTCGGACCGTGCGTTTACATGTAAAGCCGGCCACTGACGATCCAACGCGCCAACGCCGCAGTACGACTGTGGCGTTGGATCTTGGATCGTCAGTGGCCGTCTTTAATCGTCTTCCATGAGACAACTTCCCATATAACAACTTTGGGTGAAAGTTTGTATGGAAAATTATGATGACTGGATTTGAATGAAAAGAATAGAATACTTTTTATTAACAAAGAGATAAAAAGAGGTGGGATAGGAACAAAAAATGACAAGTACCAATATTAGTATGATTTTCAAAAATTTTGGATTGTTTATTTTAAAAATAATATCTATGTTTAATTCCGAAATTTTAGAAGTAAAATATTATCATTCCTTGATAGGGCGGAAAGAGGGCAAAATGTCTAAAGATTGATGTCGTTTTCATAATTTTTCCCATAAATTGCCTAAGTTCTCAAAAAAAATAAATAGGTATGTTTCCTGCTTTCTAAAAAATTACTCTTAGGAGGATGAAAAGAGAGTGTTCTAGGGATAAAAATGTAAGAAAACGATATGGGTGTTTTCGAGGAATTTCAGGTCGTTGATTTTGAAAATGATATTTAAGTTAAAGAGGGTTGTAAAATGAATGTGATAAAGGTAATAAATGTGAATAATTAATTTGGGTATCATTTTTATAGTTTTTGGGGTCGTTTATTTTAAAAATCTAGATCTATTTATGACCGATTTGGCTGAAAATTGGTGGAGTGGTTGTTTAGAACCAGTAGCCTAACAAAGAATATTTTTTATCCCATTCCGTGTGACGTGACATACAATATAAAACGTAAACGCATCTGACATATAATAACAAAACAAATGACAAAAAAAATAAAAAATAAAATAACAAAACTAAGGCGGAACAAAGTTCGCCGGGCCAGCTAGTACTAAATAAACTAAATTTCAAAATTTGAATTTTTAATGTCTAATCATTGAGAAATAAGCGTTTGGAGGTTTAAGACCTTTAGAATGTGAAAACATAGCTGTGGCTAGAATTCTGGTGCACTGGATGTCGCCTAAAGAAATAGAATTAACCATATTCAAATCGTTTGAGATTAAATCGGCATTTGCTCGTACCATCTCAACCTTTAGGGGATCAATGGTTATCACAAATACTAATTTAAACAGAATTTTATAGACCGTCTGCTGGCGATTTTAATTTGCACTACATAATTTGTTCTTAAAACTCAACGCTTTGACTACAGATTTATTCTTGTCTTGCAATTTTAACATTACATTCAATACTAGCAACTCACTTGCGAAAACATTCTGTGACTTTATGTTCACACATGGATTGAATCCCATCGTGAAATTTCTAACAAGAAACAATAATTACATTGACAAGGTATTTACTAACATATCTAGTTCTTATTTTACGGTCTCACCCCTAGACGCAGTAATTTTAGATCAGTTTGGTATAAACTGCACATTTGAACGAGTCATAGATTATAAAAAGATTTCCATAGATTGCATACTTCTAACTGCAGCAGGAAAATTTATTTTTTTTTATTAAATTGACAATACTAACTGGAGTTTTATTGAAGATCAAAACATTAACACCAATGACAAATAGTCAATGTTTATTGATTTAGTTGTTGCAAATTTAAATGCTGCATTTCCACGTAAAGTTTTAAAACAATTCTGCAAAAAAGCAATGGTTTACCCAATTGCTAAATCCACAGCTACTTTTTCCAGTAACTTGTATAACATTTACAATTTGAATCATTAAAAGAATTTAAGAAACCAATTTCGAAACATCTACAGACAAAAACTGAAAGCAGCTGAAATAGATGAGTTTAGGGACGTAGCTTTTATTACAGTGGGAGATACAATTATGAATATGAAGAACAGCCCATCTAAAGACGTATTCAATGTAAATACTATTCTTATAAGATCGGTAGTAGATATTATTGCAAAACCTTTAACTAAACTCATAAATCTGAGCATAAAATCGTCGACGTTTCCTCAGTGTCTTGAAAAGTCTCTAATAATACTGGTTCATGAAAAAGAAGATGTCAATAATCTAAACAATTACATGCCACAACAAAAGCTGTGATAAAACTAACTAACTAGGTACATCATAGAATGTTTTGAAGAAAACAAATGTGCCTCAGCTATCTTTTTAGATTTAAGTAAAGCGTTTGACTGCGTCTTGCATACAATATTATTGAGAAAGCTTTACAGTTACAACATCTATCTTCTCAGCTGCAAAATATTAAACAATTTTCTTGCAAACTGCAATCAGGTTGTAAAGTGGAAAAATACAACATCCGAGTAAAAATTTATCAAATAAGTGGTACCGCAAGGGTCGATTCTTGGACCACTGTTGTTTTATTATATACAAATGATTTTTCTTTGACTTTACAATCTGAATCTATCTTATTTGCGGATTATACAACTTTGTTAAACAGAGTACTGTAGCGGATGCTATACCCAACAGAGAAACACAGTCAAAAGCTGAAATCAATTCTGGTTTCATTCAAGCTGGTTTCTTTCAAATCAACTCACATTGAGCCAAAACCAGTCAATCAACATTTTATTCACTTTAAAAAATCAACTATACAGTGAATCTAACAATACGATAAAATTCTTAGGCATCTATTCAGATAAGGCATCTATTTGCTCATGAAGAGCAAATATCCGCAAAAGTTTGCAGAAATATTTATCTTTTAAGCAACTTAAGAGATAGACTTCTTCTACCTCAGTGACCATACACGTCACACTGATCTTTATTGTCACAATACTAGAGGAAAAAGTCTTTTGTGCCCAGCCAAAAGTAGACTGAAAACAAGTAACACAGGAACTCATCGCTATGGACTTAAATTTTACAATCATTTACCTTCTTGTTGGAAATGTCTAAATAGAAATCAATATAAAATGCAAATCTTCAATTTTTTAATCTAGAATTTTTTTTATTTAATTCACAAGTTTTTAGAAAAACAAATTATGAAGTTGTATACTAATTTATGTACTTTTTTTTTTATATTTGTGTTATGTATGTATGTGACGTTTCAAGTTATTTATATTTATTTACATTTTGATACATGGATGTTTGACGTATGCTCTATGGCCTATGCTGTAATTAATTTATTGTTTTTTAAGCAATATATATAATAATAATACTAATAAATAGAAAACAAAAAAAAACATGGTAGAACTAAATCAAAATTTTATATTTTTTCAAAAAAAGTGCAGTTTTAAAGTTTCCACTGAATTTGTAACCTAAATTTTTCTATTGAATAACAACTAGAAACTGTATTTGAAAGTGATGTGGCTGTTGTCTCTGACAGTCTGGCCTCATATTGCACACCAACCTACAATCGAGCAGTTTTATTCTTTAACTCTATGCTATCTGCCAGATAAGATTCCTCCGTAGGAGGAGTACTATCGTCGTAGTCATACGTCGTACTTGCATCAGCATTTGCTAAAGCGGTAGCAGAACTTTGACGTAGGCAGTGCTCCGTGTAGGAATTTGGTTTGGTAAACTCAAAAAACTTGCAATTTTACTCGGAACTTTTTGAAACATATTTTTTCTCCTTGACTGAACTCCGCAGCGCTTTTCACAATATGTTAGAAAAAACCTTTCAATGCCAATTTCTGACCAAACTTTCTAGCAATGCCGGAAAATCCTTTTCTTTTACAATTGTAAGCTGTCTTCGAGTACCCGTTTTACTAATCGAAATATTATCCACTATAACGGTGTCCCTCTCTATCTTCAATATCTCCAACCAACATGTTCAGCATCTTCTGACTTTGACATTTTCTAAAATACCTCATAATTAGACCAACCTTGATTATAGAATAATAACCATTATAAAACAATGATGTAGTAGTTTTAAACACATTTATCTCATTACTGTAAATATGTTTTAATTAGAATTTATAAAACTAATTAATAATCTCTCAAAGTGTTCAGTTTTGGTTTGCATTATCAAATTCGTTTTTAGTGTTGGATGGTGCTTGCATTGTTTTGTTTTGAATTTATTGATAAGCCAAGTTGTAATAATAAGTGATAAAATTGAACACATCGATAAATATTTACAAATACAACTATAATCAATAACTTTTAACAATATTAAATTGCATAAAAATGATATTATTAATTTTGGGAAGTATTACGTTTTTAATTATTTTTGGTCACATAATTGTGTATATAATTGCGCGACTAACGTGTGGAATCTCTCGCAGTTCAACATGCCTTGTTGGAAAAACTGCAATTGTTACTGGAGCAAATTCAGGTAAGTTTTGTAGTTAATTTAAGCATAAGTACTTTAAGACATTTGAGCATAAAAAAATAACATTTGCTGATGCAAATAAACCTTCGATATAAATCTAATTTTCAAGTGCATTGTGTTATAAGCAAGTAATTATTATAAAAAAAAATCATTTCTTAGGCGAAACAAGTAGCGGATGTTTTTCAAAATTTTGCGACATACTTTGCCATGCCTATGAGTTTCTGTAAACGGACCATAATTTTTAAGACAGTTGTTTCAAATGTCAAAATAATCAGAGCTTATTTGTTTTCTGTTGGCGGGTCACGTGTTCATGCGCAGAAGCTGCAATTGGTACTTCTTTGCTATTACTAACTAAACAAAAATATTAATATAAATAGAACAACCTCAATACTTACAGCATATTAGCACAGTAATTTAATTTAGATTACATAAATTACATTAATTTAATTTTGAGCGGTTCAAAAGATGGTCGAATGTTTTCAGCGCTCACTTATTCCATCAGCTGTTAATGCTTGCGCAGATTAGTGACGTCACAGCCGCCAAGAGAAAACAAATAAGCTTTACTAAATTTCTTAGTTTTGCTATTTTTGAATTTAAAATGGTTTTCTCACAAGAACAGAAATTTTTTGTGATGAATTCTTATTTAAGTAAGAGCCACCGAGTTGGTGGTAAATGGTCCGCCAAAAATTTATCCATGCAATGTTCACATCCAACACTTTTCATCATAATGTAACTTATTGTGTTCAACTCGTTCAATCAAAGCCATTCATTCAAGACCAAGAAATATGAAAAATGCAAAACTTTTCAAATTTTAATAACACAAGTTGCTTGACACCAAAATAATACTAATAGTAAATTTGCAACCCGTTTCAATAATAATTAGAACATAGTAAAAAATTTAAAAAACAAAAGTTTTAAATAGCTATGTGAGCCAAATTACAAAAGTTATGCGAATTTCCAAAAACATTATGCTATTTACAACAACCATATTCTTTAATTAGGTTTTCACTTTTTTTTGTTGAATAAAACCTTGATTTTAACTGTACAAGTTTGATGTGACTATAATACAAAAGTTTGAAAGTTATACAAACTTTATATATTATTTGTTAAACTATTACGAACTAATTGGCAAATTTTCATATTTTTATTAAGCTCGGAAATATATTTATTTATAGTTTCTTAACTTTTGAAACAAAATTTTTATACAAAATGAGGTCAAACAAATGCCAAAAGGTCTTAGAATATAGTTGCGAATGTTTGTGCCATAGGTTCAGTCAGACAATGTTTTAAGTTAAAATCTTTTATTATACGTTTGAAATTATCTTATATAAATAACTAGCAGCCCGTCTCGGCTTCACACGGGGTAGACAATTATTTATTTTTGGAAATTTGGATATAAAACACTTTTTTTCACAAATATTTTTATTTATTTAAAACCACTCCTGTATTTCAGTGCCCCCTCCACCCCGCCCGCCGCGATGCCCGACGCGCTTTTTAGACTGCATCGCAAACAACGGCCACGGCGCTATGGCGGTTTTGTTTACTGTTTGAATTTTTTAATTCGTAATATTTTTTGAATGGAAAGTCTAATTTAAATAATTTAAAAACTATTTTATAGGTAGTTAAATGGTCTTGACCATAAAATAATTTATTTAGATAAGGATTAATATAAACATATAAATAGCATGGTTTGAATTTGGTTAGCATTTTCATTAATGTTTAAAATGGAAAAAGTGGTTGTAGTGACATAACTACAATAGTTGAACGTATGCTATCGCGGAGTTTTTTGTAGACATTATGTTGTTTTTCAATATTGTTGTACATTATTTTGTTCTATCGCAAATAGTTTCGGCAGCGCATTCGACGAAAGACATTTTAAGACTCATTTTTCTACACCTTCGGTTACATTGTTCAAATTTTACCAAGGATCCCTAATTTTTATCAAAATGAAATGTAGCCTATGTCAAATTGGAAGAATGTAGCATTCTATTGGTAAAAGAATTTTTTAAATCGGCCCAGTACTTTTTGAGCCTATTCATTACAAACATACAAACATACAAAAATAGGTACAAATCTTTCCTCTTTATAATATTAGTGTAGATAATATAGAAAAAGTATTTATATTTTTATATTTAATTTATTTTTTTTTAAATTACACCTTGGTGATTTGTGCAATCACCAGCCTACGCTCTAAACCTCCTTCCTTTCGCCACGCTAAGGGCAACCGGCACTGTCGTCAAACATTTTCAGGTGTCTATTGGCTGTCGACTTTTCTTACTCAAGTCCGGATAATGCATATTTTATGAAGTTACCATACATGTATTCTGTCAGTAGACATGTACTCCCCCAACAACACAAAACACTTTTGATATGACTCTTGCGGCATCGAGTTCTTACTCGCCTGTCACTTCAAAAAAAATATAAACACGCAGAATCACGTTCATGCGTCAACAGTGTCAAACTTAAGAACACAAAAATTACTATTTTTGTGACTACAGCATGACGCAAGCAAACGCTTTCCCCCGAGCATTGCCGAAGTTCTTGCTTGAGACGGACTCAAGCTTGAACTCAAGCTTGAGCTAGAGATACGACTATAGATACCGGCATTAGTCTATTGCGCTTTAGTTTTTTCGTTCTCCCATCTGTTTTGTCATTTATTTAAAGATTTCTTTTTACCGATTTGCTTAACATTTTTTGTATTTTCTAGCCTAGTTTCATAAGCATAAACTTTTTCTTGCACCATTAAATCAATAGGTGTAGTGCCCGTGATTACTTAAAGCGCCACTGCCGACGCTGTTTTATATGCAGAAGCCAATCTTAAAAGAATTTGTCTTTGAGCTTTTTCTCTAATTATAAAGTGTTTATTTTTTTATAAAGCCGAATTCCATATTGGAGCTCTATATAACATTATTTTGTCCAGTGCCCTAAATAAGACTGTCTTTTTACCAAATCTGGGCCCTTCTATGTTTGGTATTAGTCTATTCAAGCAGGCTACAGTTTCTTCGGCTTTAAGTTCTGCCTGCTGAATATGTTTTCCAAAAGTTATACTTTGATCTATATTGATTTTAAGGTACTTTAAAGACTCTACTGGTTTTATGGTTACATCCTCACACCTGAACATAATTTCGTTTCTTTTTTGTTTTCCTCTAAGTATTATCGCTTCGGTTTTATGAGAAGCTAAAGTTAGTTTATGTTCTCTCATCCAGTTGCTAATATTGTTTAAATGTTTGTTTGTGTTGTCTATCAGAGCTTGTTGGTTAGTTGCTCCTACTAACAGAGCTAGATCGTCAGCGTATCCAATAGTAGTGACGTTTCTGGTAAGTTCTAAGTCCAATACGTCATCGTACAGCAAATTCCACAGTGTAGGTCTTAAGACTGATCCCTGAGGAACTCCAGTATTAATGTTTACTAAAGTATTATTATTAATCATTATCCTTCTACTTGTCAAATAGCTTGCAATAAAGTTTATTAAATATGGAGACTCTTTTTTTTTGTAATTTTTTGACAATAATGTTGTGACTCGCTGTGTTAAATGTGTTTTGGACGTCTATTGTCACCAGTGCGCAGAATTTGCAGTTATACTCTTTAATGGTTTTTAGTGTCATATCAACCGCTTGAACTGTAGATTTTCCACTTTGAAATCTAAACTGTGTAACCGTAAAGTTACACAAGGGGAAAAGGAGAGAAGGTAATAAAGGGAATAGAAGGGAATAAGAAAACTCGAGGACAGGCTAATCTCGGCTAGCTTTTACCCTGCTCAAAATTACCCGGTAATTCAGCCGTAGAGGCGTGAATCTAGGAACACAGGTGGTGGTTTCGGCGCCACTCAACCCAAGCTCAGACAATAGTCGAAATTAGCTTCTCTTTAGCCTTTTAGGGGTCAAGACCTGCAGGCTAAACAAAAGCTCAAGTAAAATAATATGAATATATTGAATAAAATAAAAAAAAAATACAACAAATAAAAAAACTAACTGATAGCAATGAGCGATATTGGCATCAAAATAAAAGGAAAAAAAAAGATAAATCCAGGATATTCAAATAATTGATTAATGCTAAATAATTCGAATAAAATTATATCACAATTTTAACAACTTTACAGGACTCGATGCAGTCTGAGTTAGACAAGACAATTCCCTCGAAACTAACTCAAGCACCCTTTACAGATTGTCCTGATTACCACAAACCATAAAGGCAATAATTTAATGAAGCAAAATATTATAAAAAAAAGAAAGCTTTTCTTCACTTTAAGGGTGATTGTTCAAAGGCTCTCTAACATTCACACATTCATTCTACCTTTTATAGACCTTGAACTAACCTTATCTGTTGACTGCGCTGACGAGGGTTGTAATTGCAGTGGTTTACTCCTTGGAAGCTCTGTGGTAATAAGCAGAATAACAGGAGGAAGAGATCGAGTACAGCAATTGAGTCGTCCCTTGACTTGTCCATAGACTTGTCCTAAACTTGTCCCTAGACTCGTCCTAAACTTGTCCCTAGACTCGTCCTAAATGACCCGCGAAGCAAGACCGTTAGTGGTGGAATTAATGAGATTGTTTAACTTTCCCCTTCTGACGTCACGTAATCGCTAAAATGGTAAAGTCGTTATCAAAACGTGGCTTTAAAGCCGTACCAATTTACCAATTTTTTTGTCAAAAAAAGTTGTGAACACACGTAATACCCACTACCGGGTTTATTCGACTGATTAATTTGGCGTAGAAAGGTACACTACCGTTGCTTCTAGGACTTAAAGTGAAACATGGACGCTATTCCCACTCCTATATATAGAGTCGGTACTTTTACCGCTTAAAAATCTGGTAAATTCTGCTTTTCAATCGAATGATTCTTTTCCTATCTGTTAAAAACTACCTGGTTTTTTTTTCCTGACTAATAAAAAGTTTTACTTTATATACAGGGTGTTCAGAAAAGATAGTTACTCGAAAGACATAAATCGTTGTAGAGGCGTCGGGTCTTTGCAGTTCAAGACTAAATCAATGACAGCAAATTCGATAGTGCACAAACTAGCGTCATGCAATGAGTAGTTTACCGCAAAATGGCAAGAAGGCGCTTTTTTATCGTAATTTTTGACGTGTGCCGCAATTCAACCGTTACAACACCCCTCTCCTTACATAAGTAAAATTGTTATAAACAGTTTTACTCGCCATTTACCGGAATGACGCACGAGAGTTTGTTAGCCAACCCGAACCTATAGCAAAACCGAACTTAATAAAAGTGGCGCAACCAAGAATAAGAAAAGCTAATGTTTAGACCGCAAAATCAAAAGGAAACTAATTCAAACCAGCAAATAATAAGAAAAAAAAAGAGAAAGAAAAAAAAAAAGAAAAAAAAACTAAAAAGATCAGAAGGATCTGTGACAAATTGACCTGAAGGGTCCAAGAGTAATCCTTAAGGGAAGTACATAAAGCCGTACTGGGCTAACATGATATTTGCCTGTGTCCCAGGACTAACCTGTCATGGTGTTTTGACTGAACACCGAATAAAAAAAAAATAAATAACAAAAAAATAAAAAAAAGCGATTCAAACAAAAAGAGGAACAAGACACAGGCATTGCCACCCTACCGGCGAGCAATTATCAGCAAAATAAAAAAAATCTCGGAGATGCCTGAATTGTTACGTCGCGTGTGGGAAGAGTGCTCCCGACATTACCCTATTGAAGCCCCTAGATATCCGTAAACCCTCTCCGAGCGTTCCGAATAACAGGTCCCGAGAGTACTCGACTACAGTCAAATGAACAACGGTGCGTCACTACTTTCCTATCATCACAAAACAACATTCTCTGTCCCTCTCGGACTATACCAAACTACAAAAGTCCCGAAGAGTACACAAGCAATGTACCTAACAATATAAACAAAAAGACACACTGTTGCCACTAACTGGCCAGTACTAGAAAAAAAAATTGACGTGAAACGAAAAGTTATTGTTTACGCCGAAAGAACGTTTGACGGTCTTTTAGCGTTGACAGTGAGTCATTGGAGTATTCGCCCACCCCTCCAATAGGGCAAAACAATTTCCGTAAAGCCAAAAGGTATCATTCTCCAGCCACGGTCCGCAAAAGTTTAATTATGTAATTAATCGACTACGATTCTATACAAATAGAATAGATTCTATACAAGCTCCTGGACTATTATCAAAAAACTTTCAATCAAAACACAAGTCCTAGAAGTTCCAAAATGCTCAAAACTAAACAAAATTTTCGCCAAAGTACTACTTTTATAACAATTTATTAATTACATAACCATAGACCAAAACGGAAGTGACCTAAAACATGAGTCTACGGTGGCTCAAAATCGGGCGCGACAGGCTTAAGGTTCTGCACGTGCCATACCCCTTTCGAATTTCCTAAATCGTCTGCTAATTCATAAGTCCAAGTGCCACGTTTTTTTGAAACTATAAAAAGACCTATAAATTTAGGACCTAATTTGGCACTATAATGTTTGGTGGCATTTGACAAAGACTTATTTTTCCTCCACACTTGCTGTTCTACCACGTAATCAACCGGCCTGCGTCTAAAATTATAAATGTTTTTATCGCGCTCGTGCGCGTCCCTAACCTTAGTCGCTATTCTCTGAAACATAGCCTTAAACCCTGTAACACGCTTTTCCGTTTCCATTGCAGTATTAACCGGTTCATCTCTCGCGGTTATGTCATTATGCCCATCCCCTCTAATTTTATGTTCCCGTTCAAAGTTGGCAAAGAAAGGGGTGAACCCGGTGGTCTCATGACGCGAAGTACGTATGGCGCAACCGATAGCAGACAGTTTATCTGGCCAACGCCTATGGTCTTTTTTCAAGGTTTGCGCAATCATGGTTTTAACCACCCGATTCACCCTTTCTGTTGGATCGGCTTGAGGGTAACATAGAGGAGTATAAAACAATGTTACGCGGTAATTATTGCATAGGTTCTGAAATTCGCGTCCCTTTATAGGTGTGCCATTAACGCAAACAATCATCTTAGGCGTACCGTAAGTTAAAAATATGCCGTCTTTAATGCATTGCGCCAGGATTTTAGATGTTATGTTACAAACCGGAAAAAGAACTACGTATTTTGTATTACTACGTTGTATTACTTTCTTCCGGAATTCAGTAGGAACTACAAGTTTCCAGTCGGTCGTTTCTTGACTAAATTCAGAAGTTTTGCTATGCACCAATTTATATAAGAGGCCATCCTCAACTCTCCACGCCGGGTATTTAGCCGGATATTGCTCGACTTGACATCGCGTTTTGAGATACCACTTATCGGTGGTATTTTTAAAATCATTATCACCATAACTTATCTCAACCGTATCAATGCTAAGAGGAACCGAACGAGATAGCATATCGGGGACTATATGATTTTTCTCTTTGCGATGGATCAATTCAAAATCAAAAGGCTGTAACCAAAGTGCCCATCGCGCTAGGCGCCCTTGAGGATCTTTGAGACGATTTAGCTATAACAGACTATAATGGTCGGTGATAACGGTAACTTTTACCCCTTCTAAATAATGACGTAATTTCTCTACCGCCCATATAACTGCTAGACATTCTCTCTCGGTGGTGGAATAATTGCGTTCCTGTCTTGTAAGAGATCGTGATAGATAACTGATTACCCGTTCGCCGTCTTCGTATTCTTGGCTTAACACACCCCCTATACCAAAAGCTGATGCATCACACGCGCTTATTAAAGTCGGGGCAGCTTAATATAGGAGCTTTTGTTAGGCATTCTTTTAATTGGCGGAAGGATGACTCACACTCATTGGTCCAAACAAATTTCACCTTCTTTTTCGTCAGGTTACTAAGGGGTGCAATTATAGTAGAAAAATTTGGCACAAATCGGCGGTACCATGATGCTGTACTCACAAATCATCTGACTTCAGTAGCATTAACCGGTGAAGGAATATCTAAAATAGCTCGGACTTTCTCCATATCTGGCCGGAGACCATGCTCATCAATTACGTAACCTAGGTAGGTTAATTGTGGTCTACAAAATTTACATTTTTCTGGACTAACTCTTAAATTTGCAGCAGATAAACGCTCAAATACCTGAGATAATATTTCTAAATGTTTTTCAAAAGTTTCCAAAATAAGCACAATATCGTCGAGATAGACGAAGACGTATGGTTTTAGGTTAGTGCCTAACGCTTTATCAATTATGCGTTGCCATGTAGCGGGTGCCCCAGATAACCCAAATGGCATTCGATTAAATTGAAACAGCCTTCTTCCAGGAACCGTAAAAGCCGTATATTCGCGGCACTCTAACGATAGCTCAACTTGCCAAAAGGCGCTCTTAATGTCAATTGTGCTGATAAACTTGGCATTACGCAATCGATCTAGAATAGCAGAAATGTAAGGTAGTGGATATGCATCTTTCTGCGAACAAGCATTTAATTTGCGATTATCCACGCAAAACCGATAAGAATTATCCTTCTTTTTAACTAAACAGACGGGTGACGACCATGCGCTGTTGGATGGCTCGACCATTCCCAACTCTATCATCTTCTTTAATTCAGCATCGATGATCTGCTGTTTAATCGGTGATACTGGATAATAACGTTGCTTAATCGGTTCCGTCCCAGGAAGCAGTTCAATGTGGTGGACCACGCCCTTTGCACACCCTAAACTAGTACTATCGCTAATATTATTACGATTTAATAAATTATCTAAGGCCTCTCGCTGCTTCTTCCTCAAATTCTCCTTAGTTAATAAGCCGATTTTTATGGGATTATTTTCGCTGCTAGATTTATTGGAAAAATGCCAGACGTCGTTTCTCAAATCAGGAATAATGCCCATTGATTGATTGATTGATTTAGAATAGGGTATCGTCTGCACTGCGACCTATTGGTCTATTGTGCTCCCCTTTCTCGAGCTGTTCGAGGAGTGGCTCGGTTTATAGCTCCCCATCTAGTTCCAAAGCTGTAATAAATTCCAGCAGCTGCGATGGCTTCAAAGACAATATGTCTCTATTCAGTATGTATTCCTGCCCTAGATGTTCTTTACGTTGGGTTCTAATGGCGACGCATTCTGTTACTAGGTGTTCCGGAGTTTCCTCCTCTTCCATGCAAAATCTGCATTCGTCATTATCTTCTAGGCCAAGTCTCATCAGGTGCTTTCCTAGACGGCAATGACCGGTAAGGAAACCTGTGAGGATGCGAAGCCTATTTTTAGTGAGGTTCATGTAAGCTTTGGACCTTACATGGTCGAAGTTTCCAAGAAATTTCTTAGAGTGTCTCAAACCAGGAAGATTTAGCCAGCGTTCTGATCTGTCCTTCTCTTCCTTCATTTTGAACCTTTTCTTGTAGGTATGTTTCCCTAAGCCGCAGAATGGTTCTGGCCCTACAAAAGGGGTTAATGCGCCCTCTCTTGCTAGCTTATCAGCTTTCTCGTTTCCCTCTATTCCCGAGTGTCCGGGTATCCAAACAAGAAAAACTTTGTTATTCTTGCCTAGTTCATTCAATTTGGCTCGGCATTCCCATGTCATTTTAGAACTGGTGACATAGGAGCTTAATGCTCTTATCGCTGCTTGACTATCAGTGTGAATTGCAATTTCACATTTTTGATAGTTTCTTTCTAAATTAAATTCTGCACATCGTCTGATTGCGTGTATTTCCGCCTGGAAGATGTTTGGGTAGGTTCCCATTGATTCTGAGTATTTGGTTCTAGGACCGACTACTCCTACTCCCGTGCCCTTGTTTGTCACGGAGCCGTCCGTATACCATTTAATAGTATTTCTTTTAAACTCACTGGTGGTGGGTTCTTTCCCCCAATCATCCCTGTTGCTTAATCTTACCATAAAGTTTCTTTCAAAGATGTGTCTTCTTACTATTTCGTCACTTGGAAGGTTTGGAAATGAAATGCACTCTGTCAGAGATGTCAAAGCTCTCTGACATTTGATTTTTTCATATTCGGTACCCTCCCTTGTGAGTCTGAGAATAGCTTCCCTCGCTGTTCTAGCTATCACTAGATGTAGAGGTGTCAGGTCTGTAATAACCTCTAGTGCCGCAGTAGGGCACGTTCTCATAGCTCCTGTGATACACAAACATGCTAGTCTTTGAACCTTGTCAAGGGTTCTCCTTGTGGTTGCTTGTTCTGCCTTAGAGTGCCAGGCTATTGCCCCATAGGTCATGATAGGTCTAATAATCATGGTATACATCCATCGCAGTATATTCGGGTTGCACCCCCATGTTTTACCTGCTAGACTTCTGCAGACCATAAGCGCTTTAATGGCTTTACTGGTAGTTTTTTCTACGTGATTTTTCCATAGAAGTTTACTATCGAGGTGTATTCCTAAATATTTAACTCCAGACTGTTCTTTGATGATCTCTCCTTTCAAGAAGAGGGGTTTCATCCCCTGGAGTTTTCTTTTCCGAGTGAATGTTACAATCGCGGTTTTTGATGAGTTAATACTCAACCCCACTGATTCGCACCACTGTTCGGTAATTCTGAGACCCTTCTGTATTATTTCACATAGAGTGCTTTCAAATTTGCCTCTGGCCACTATGA
Source organism: Lagria hirta (assembly GCA_947359425.1). NCBI lineage: Eukaryota > Metazoa > Arthropoda > Insecta > Coleoptera > Tenebrionidae > Lagria > Lagria hirta. The sequence goes on from OX375796.1 coordinate 28,016,346, forward strand.
CAATATCATCGGCATAAGCTATGCAGTCTATTCCTGATTCTGTCAATCTATTTAATAGTTCATCAACTATCAAAGTCCACATCAGAGGAGAGGTTACCCCTCCCTGAGGTGTACCTCGAGTAGTTTTGACGGTGATGACTTTATTACCCGTTGGTATCTCAGCTGTTCTTGTGGTCAACATTTCCCACATCCATCTGACGAGAGTTTTTTCAACCCCTCTTTTCTCCAGCGCGATCTTGACAGATGCATGTGAGGCGTTGTCAAACGCGCCTGAAATGTCAAGAAAAGCACACATTGCTGTTTCTTTATTATTTAGAGATCTCTGAATGTTGTCTGTGAGCTGGTACAAGGCAGTTTCTGTTGATCTGCCCGCCCTGTACGCGTGTTGACAGTTATGTAGTGGCTTGTTTCCCAGAGTCTCTATTCTAATATAGTTATCTAATACTTTTTCCATTGTCTTTAACAGGAACGATGTGAGACTGATAGGTCGAAAAGATTTGGGATCAGTCCCATCCTTTTTCCCTATTTTTGGTATGAAGGTTACTTTTGCCCTTCGCCAGATGTTGGGTATTTGTCCCCGTGCTAGACTACTTCGTGAAATTCTAAGTAGGTGTGGCATAATTTCTCCTAGTCCTTTTTATAGTAAGGCTGGATGTATTCCATCTACCCCCGGTGACTTGTACGGCTCAAAGGTGTTAATAGCCCATTCAAGCCGTTGTTTAGTAAATATACTGTTAGCAATGTCCCAGTCCTCTCTGCAAGGATTTCTGCTGTGATTGGATGTTGCTACAATTTCTGCGTCTGTAGGAATCGGTTCACTATCTGGAAAGTGTACCTCTAAGAGTAGGGCGGCACGCCCCTCTTCCCCTTCCGTATAGGTCCCGTCAGACTTTCTTAGTGCCATTGTTGGGTTAGTTCCCCCTTTGGCCATTACTTTATGTATTCTGGCAGCTGACGGAGTGGAAGTGATGTTTTCACAAAAAGTTTGAAAATGTAACTTTTTGGCCTTCCTTATCTCCTTGTTGTATTGAGTTAGCTTGCTGGTGTAGCCCTGCCAGTCCTTATTTTTCTTAGCTTTGTTAAAAAGCTTGCGGACTTCAGATCTTAAATTTGACAAGTTTTTGTTCCACCAGGAAGCTTCTTTGCTTGTTTTGCATTTTGTTAAAGGGCAGCTAGAGTTGTATGCCTCTATGATTGCCCCTGTGATGTGAGTCACTTCCTTCTCTAGATCCCATTTGTGACGGTTTGTCCCCCCTGTGTCGATCTGTTCTAGATTTCTTCTCAGATTGGTTTTATATACATCCCAATCCGTTTTCCTAGGATTACGCGTTAGTAGCTTGGAAGGGTTAAGTCCCTCCAAGTGAAATTCGATTATCCTGTGATCTGACAATGACGGTTCGCTTGTCACTCTCCAGTTTTTAATATTGTTCTTAGCACTCGCGCTACTAATTGTTATATCTAGTACTTCCTCCCTTGATTTTGTAACAAATGTTGGTGTAGTCCCAACATTTAAAATTTCAAGGTTGGTTGAAACTATGAAATCCAATAAGTACTCACCTCTTTTGTTGGTGTTGGTGCTTCCCCAGATTACATTGTGCGCGTTGGCGTCACATCCTATAATAATAGGAAGACGTTTTTTGTTACAGTATCTTATCAACTCCTGCACTTCCGCTGGTGGTGTCATAGGCCCATCTCCAGCAAAGTATGCGGATGCGACTACAAAGTCTCGGTTGAAGCCCTTATCATTTAAATGAATTATGATTGGTGTTAAGTCCCGAGTCATGAATTCTGAAACACATGTGTAATTAATATTATTTCTTATGAGAATACAGACACGGGGTGCTTCCTGTCTGTGGTCATATATTACCTTTGAGTTTGGACATGACAGACCTTGGATCTGTCCTGCTTTGTTAATCCAAGGCTCTTGAATCAACACTAATCCCAGTTGTTGTTTTAAAAATAGCCTTGCAATTACCGCGAAAGCTCCCTTCGCGTGGTGCAAGTTTACCTGGGCGATTCTACTGCCGTTTGGAACGAATAGTGACAAACAAATATGAGGGGTGTTAGCAAACAAGTTAGTCTTGTTTACTGTCCCCCTCGTCCTTGCCTGTTATCGCTTCTCCGCTTGTCTTCTGAGACGTTCCAGAAGACTCGTCGTGGACCTCAAGTAAGTCGAGGTGCATGCCTTCAACTTCCTCTTGGTCTTTCTCTGTCCGTTGGGAAGTAGTGGGTGTCTCTACTTCCATTGCCTCCGGTTTGGGTTTTTGCTGCCCCTTTTTGAGTCCTGAGACGGGAATTTGCCCAAATCTATAATTGATTGCGCATCCTCCCGCCTTCATAATCTCACATGATTTGGGGTCAATCCCAATGGTGAGAACTTGGCCATGTCCCTCTGGTTTGGAGTTTATGACCTTCCACCCCGGCGTTGGAAGCTCCGGGTTTTGAACTTTAACCAGTTTGAGGATTTTCTCAACCGGCATTTCTTTGCTTCTTGGAAAGAAGATTGAAATGGTATGCGGTTTAGGGATGTCATCTCCCTTTCGCGCATCCAGTTCCGGACCCTTCCAAGTTTTCAGCTGCGGTGCTGTTCGAGCCAGCCATTCCGCAGTCTGTGCGGTTTTGCAGTCTACCAGCATTAATCCCGATCGGAAATGAATCCCGGTATACTGCAGTCCGCTTTCCGAACTCTCTACCATTTCTTCTACTAGAGCTTCCTCTAGAGAAGATAGTTGGCTGGCATCTAACATTACCTCAGGGTATGCCTTTGGTAAAATTGCCATTCTAAAGGTCTTTGCCGCAGAGGCGTAACTAGTGACTTGCCCAGTTGTGACCACTGCTGGCTTAGACCTCTTCGACTTTGGCTGTGGAGGGGGAGTGATATGTTCAGCTCCCCTCTTTCCATTACCTTTTTGTTGGAGAGGTGGATTTTTTGCCCTCTCCTCTTTTTCTTGGAGTACCTGCTTTCTGGCGTCCTCAGGTGCACTGCCCTGATGCAGAAGACGCAGGTACTTCCTAACTCCTGCCCCACTAAGTCCATGCCTTAGTGGATCATCCTTTCCTCCAGGTTGCCCTAGTTGAGGAAGAGGAAACGGTAGCCGAGCTGGTTTTTTGCGCCCAGCCTGGCTTGCTCTACTTGTTTGCCCTCCGGCACCTTGAGGTTTTATTGTGGAGGAAGAAACTCCACTTGGCCCTCCGGTGTTTGAGGTGATGTTTTTTTTTATTATTTTTTCTTTTAAAGATTTTACTTTTTCCATGGTAGATCCCACGAGTAGCTAGGAAATTAAGGTCCACCCCTGCAGAGCCTGCATGCAGGGGTAAGGGGTGTATACAATGGGGTTCCCCCTGGTGCCCCAAGGTTGGTCCAGTGGCAGCTAGTCCTCTATCTAACTACGCATCCTTCGGCCTGGCACCCCACCTTGGATTTAGGTTTTTCATAAGGTTGTCTCCTCTTGGTCCGGGCGGCAAAGCCAAGACCCCCCACTTGCCTATTGGCCCGCGAGACATGACCACAGTCAGCCAAGAGCTATGGGTATATCAGAAAGGTGCAAGCCCTTTCTGGCATCGTTATCCCTAGTGCAATCCCTTAGCCACGACACTACAGCTGGGATAGGGGAAGTTGGTCCGCGGCGGGCGTTTTAATGGGCTACGAGTTGTGATTTTCGCACAACGAGCTCATGTATGTTCGCCTGCAAACCTCCGCTTCATTTGCAATCATCAGCCAGAGGCCCCCTCCTATCCGCCACCTGGAGACGCGCCGGGTTGGTACTTCATTCCGGCCCGGTAATAATGCCCATACTCTTCCAGAAGTCAATACCAAGTATAAGTGGATGAGGTACTCCGGGAACAATTAAAATTACTAATCTCACTGTATGGACCAGCTGAATGGGAACTAAAATAGACCCTAGACACATGCTCTTAGTGCCATTTGCCATAGTACAGTTAGTTGTCATAGGCTTTACTTTGACGTCGCTTTTTTAAATTATCTCCCATCCTTGTCTTCCCAATACCATTGTTCCAATACCGTTCTAGATGCTCCAGAATCTAACCTCTCTCATCTTAATTTCACAGATTGATACTTCCAAATATGGTCTCTCGTCTCCTTTGGCATGTTGGAATACAAAATCTATCAAAAGTTATTGTCGTAATTGAGTGGTCGCGTTTTTATCATCCAGAGGCTCAGTACCACGACTAATTACCGCCTCCTTCGCAAGTTTTCTGAACACTGTGGACACGTGTTTACGGTGACGCCGTGCTTACCGCATTTATAACAAACGAGCTTTCTGGGTAAAGTACATTCTTGACTGAAATGACCTAGTCCCTGACAATTGTAACAGAGCATATCTTTCTTGCCTGATGAAGAGGGTTGATGCTGCGTAGTGACCTCAGCTATTTGCGTGCGATGATGAGAGTTTCTGGGTTTAGGTTCAATATAAGATAAATCGGGCTCTAAGAATTTATGCGACTTTCGGGTGGCAGGCGGGACAAAAGACTCTATTGATTTTTTTCGTGATTCAATCAACCTTCCATACTCTAGCAGTTCTTGTTGACTATTGATTTTAGTAAGACCTACCTGCGCTTGGTAAAACGAAGTAATGTTATTCAACAGTATCTTGAGTCTGACTTTTTCTGGAATTGTAATGGTTAGTCTGTCAAAAAGATTCTCAATTACTGCAAGATAAATTCCCATACTCTCATTTCTGCCTTGTGTGCGTTGCCTAATTTTTTCATACAGCTTATCGTCGTAATCTACCGGTTGAAATTGTTTACGTAACTCTAGAACCAACGATTTCTAATCTGATAAGTGTTTTCGATTTGTTCTAAACCATATCAAAGCCTTATCGCTAAATAAATCTACTGCACTAATAAACAAATTAGTCTTTGTAACATTACGAGCTATTCTCAATTCTTCGACTCTAAGGAGAAAGGCGCTAAGTGACATTTCACTCGCGACACCGGAAAATTTAAGGTTCCACTTTGAAACGGAAAATGAATGTACCTTCCCTTGATAAATACGTCTAGACTCTGCTATAGGCACAGCTGGAAATGCGCTAGCTTCTTCTGCTCCAGAATCTTCGCTTTCTTCTGAACTATCTAATTGCAACAATCTTAGATCAGGTATATTTCTTGTCTGGTTGGCCAAACTTCTTTGCTTTTTGCTGCACTATCGGCGGATGATACGGGTTTGCTTTTTTCTACACGCCCTAACGCATGAGCTAACTTGCTAGTTAATTTAGCGTAAGCAGACGATGACCTATCGCCGTCGAAATCGGCTAACAAAGTCTCGATTTCCGTAATGCGATCTAATAGTGCGTTATGATCGTCTTCAAATGAGAAAGGGTAGTTTGGAAGACTAAGTGGTGATACCGATTTATCTAATCGCCTAAAAGCGCTTAATGTTTTTCGCATCTCGTCTACTGGCGCAGATTCAGTGACCCCACGGATTGCGAGTTCATACACAAGCTCGTCCGCTGTCAAACGATTTATTTCAAATTTTAAATTTTGAGCCATTAGGTTGATATATTACGCAACTCAATATGTACTAATAATTAAAATAAAAAAATATATATAGCGTAACTCTTAAATATATAAACGGCTTATAACATGCGAAGACAGGTAAAAAAAATTAGATCGCTACTCTAAGACAATAAAATAAATTCAAGCTAACAATAAACACAAGGGCAATGAACGCGCTTGACCCAGATATCTTTAATAATAATTTAAAACAGATAAGACAAAAGAATAATTCGATAATCCGAAGTTGACCCACTCTAACTGGTTATTTGATTTCTTATTAGTAGATTATAGCAGAAAAGTTTTATCCTACGAAATTTACAACTCGAGAAAAAAAAAATATCAATTACAAATAACTGAATGACGAACGTGATTTAATTCGAGGGGAATATGTTACAAATTTACTTTAAGGCTCCTGTGCAGTGAAAAGAATTTTCAGATTTGGATTGGTCCCGCAACCCAACTTACACAGTTTTATGACATAGCCAGTGACTGACACGTAATAAACCAATAACTACATAATCATAATATAGTTGAGTCGAACTTGTTGATTTACAACACTACCTGATGTTTGAAATTTAATAATAATAATAATAATAATACTAAATGCCTTTTATTGCTAACTGGACATAAATATACACATTCTAAACAAAGTCAGGAAGCAATGTAGGGCGAAGTTCAGCTGAACAATGACATGCAAAATGCCATCATTCTCTGCTCTTCCACTTAACCCTAAAATACAAGAAAATCAAAAATATCCCTAACAAAATATTAATAAAATTACTAAAATAAAATAAAATAAAATAAAATAAAATAAAATAAAATAAAATAAAATAAAATAAAATAAAATAAAAATAAAATAAAATAAATGCATTGTTGTAGGCATAGACCGATTCATAATAAAACAATTATTTAATTCTAAAACATAAGATGAATACTGATAAACTAGATTACTAGATTACATTACTGACCTCTGATGCAACCACTGACGATACTGCTTTTTAAATTGTTTAATACCTAACGCTTTAAGATGTTTTGGTAAATTGTTATATATTTTAACAATGTTGTAGCTAAATGATCTTTCAAACAAAGCAGACTTGTGTATAGGAAATAATAAAAGATCTTTTTCTCTAACGCTACGTTCTCTAGACCGAAAGACAATCTTGTTGTAGAGGTACCCCGGAGTTTTAAAAGTTATGACCTTGTGAAATAGTGATGCAGTTTGTACGCTAAAACGATCTTCCATGCTCAACCAACCAGCATCAAATAATTTGTGGCTTACATGTTCATACTTTCTTATTCCATAAATATACCTTAAACACGAGTTTTGAATTTTTTGAATTTTGTATTTTGTATTGTGGTCTAGACACGTTGAAAATATTTCTGAACAAAAGTTAAAATGAGACAATACTAACGTGTCACACAGACTAATTTTTTGGCTAATTGAAAAGTAAGATCTATGAGGAAATAATAACTTTAAGTGGCAATATGCTCTATAGAGACACTTAGTGACATGTTGGCGATATCTGAAAGTATTGTCCATAATGAGACCTAAATTTCGCGATTCCTTCATCTGTGGAATAACTGAAGCATTTATCGTAAGTTCAGGTATAACATTAAATGTTTCACATAATAATTTAGGTCCAAATAGTAAAAATGCCGACTTAGATGGATTTATTATTAGAAAATGTTTTTTTGAGATGCTAGCTATGTTATCTAAGTCGCTATTAATTTTTCGAAATGCACTATCTATGTCGTCTGGAGGAAAACTAAAATACAATTGCGTGTCGTCAGCGTAGTAATGTTTGTTACAAAAGTTAACACAATCACCGAATAAATTTGTATAAATTGTAAATAATAAAGGACCTAATATTGAGCCTTGAGGCACACCTTTGTTAATTACAATAGGTTCTGAAACTTTATCACCTAATCTAACCTTTTGGGACCTATTTGATAAATATTTTTTAATGAAAGAAGTAGCTTCTAAGGAGAAATCTACAAATCGGAGAATAGACAATAAAATTTTATGATTTATGGTGTCAAAAGCCTTAGTGAAATCGAATAAGACTAGACAAGTCATCATTCCTTTGTCAGTAGCTTCTAAGATATCATCTTGAATTTTAGCTAAAGCGGTGGTACAACTGTACCCATGCCTGAACCCAGATTGCATACTTGGTAAGATGTCATATTTAGTTAAGTGATCCTGTATTTGTACATGCATGATTTTCTCCAAAAATTTTGAAAAAACTGGAAGAATGCTAATGGGTCGTAAATGTTTGAATTCTTGAGGATCCTTAACTTTCGAATAGGGATAATGTATGCTTGTTTCCAGACATCTGGAAAATGACTCTCCAATAAGCAAGAGTTGATAATATGAACTAAAAATTGAAGAATATATGGACAAGAATACCGTATCATTTGTAAAGAAATATTGTCAGTTCCAGGTGCGTTAAATGAAATTGAATCGATCACTTTTGACAATGTACTTTCCGTGATTAGAGAAAATTTAAAATTTGAATCGAAATGAAATTTTGTTGAATGCGCATAATAATTAATTGTATCATTTAATAGGGTATCATTTGCCTCCCCCGGTACGCACTTTATAAAATAATGGCTTAGAGAATCGACATTATTCAAGTTAGGCGGTAAGGAAGGTTTCCTTTTATTATTAATGTTTATATACTTCAGGCTTCTCCAGAATTCCTTACAATTACCTTTAAATAAAACATTTCGAAAAAAAGATTTCTTTTCATTTTTGATAGCTAAATTTGTAAAATTTCGCAATTGCTTATAATAATTCCAATGGCAAAGTTCTTTAGTTTTTTTATATTTTACTTTAGCCCTATCTCTTAATGTCATTAAAAAGCGAATGTTATCTGTGATCCATGGAGCTTGTTTTTTACTTATTTTCACAGTTCTAATTGGGGCGTGTTTATTGAAACATGTAAGCAACAAACCATTTAGATAATTAATTTTATCATCAATAGATGAAGTATAAAAAATGGAGTCAAGATCAACAGAACGAAGATCGTTCAAAAACACTTTTGCATCAAACGTCTTAAAATCTCTATATGTATACATGATCGGTTTGCATACAACCGTACTTACATTTAGTGTACAACAAACTAGATCGTGATCAGAAAATGTGACATTAACCACTTGAAAATCTAAATTATTTATGACTATATGATCAAGAAGAGAAAAAGAGGAGTCAGTGACTCGCGTGGGCTCTGTAATTATTTGTGTCAGCTCTAAAACATTTAACCAATCGGTATATAAAACAGTGATAGCATCACTGTCATCAAGCATATCAATATTGGTGTCTCCACCAATAATTAATTCATCAGTCTGAGGCAATAGTTCCATTACTACATTTTCAAGCTCATCAAGAAATTGCCTACAGTTATGATGTGGAGGTCGATAAACCACAGAAAGAGTAATTTTTTTACGATTAATTACTGTCTGTACACAAAGTAGCTCAAGATTTGACTCAATAGGTAACACCTTCCAATGCAATGAATTACACAAAAATATACCAACTCCACCTCCACGACCATTCCTGTCTTTACGACAAAACTTATAACCGTCAATAGCTACGACATCAGAGGCAACAGTGGGGTTAAGCCACGTCTCTGTGACTGCAATTACATGAAACTTATATTGTTTTATTATGCTAACAAATTCGTCAAAGTGTGCAAATAGAGATCGTACATTAATATGTGCAAATGTCAAAATAGTAGAGATCACATCTAAGCGTTTTTTGTCTCCTCACCAACATTGACGATAAAGGGCAGATTATTACGAAATTTTAATGCGATATTCTTCTCACCACGCTGTTTCCGTTCATAGAATTCCTTCCTAACAGATTTCGTGGTTTATAGGCTCTTAGGACTTGCAAAATAATTTCAGAAGACGCAGCTTTAATTAAAATAAGCCTTTGTTTATTAACGATTAAATTCCGACCCAGACGCACGCATTTGTTGATGGTCACCGAGTTATCATCAATTAAATTGCGACACATGTTTAGATCATCTAATTTTCTCTCATCGGAAGTAACCTTAGTGGATTCAGGAACGTTGTACAAGATCAAATGCTTCGCTCTTCTTTGCCGATCTTCCAATTCAGTAAAAACTTCCTCAGAGGGATGAAAGTCTACAGGCGGAGCCATCTCTGAATTTTCAGTAACTCTACTTTTTAATACAGCTACCTCTTCTTGAAGTTGAGTAATTTCGGACTTCAGCTCGTCGTGGATGACTTTGACCCTATCTTCGAAAGCCGTAATTCGATCCGTCATTAATTTAAAGTTGTTATTGATAGATTGTTACAGTTCTTCTTTAAGCAAATCGAATTGTTTTTTAATTACTGACTCTATTTGACTGCTACTCGTGGAAGTAGAACTAGAATTTGAGCATTTATTACATTGCCATTGCATTTTATTTGCATTAATATCAGAAAGCATGGACTCAGTTAGATAAGTGCATTTAACATGCCAATTTTTTTTGCACAGGCAACATTTTAAAGACGGTGTTGTGGGAACAATAGCAGTATCGCACTTTAGGCAGTTATTAGGCATTGTAAGGTAGATTGGTGGTCGAAATTAGTCCTTTAAGCAGCAAAAAAAAAAAGTAGAGATGTGAAAATCTTTTAATTGGGAATAAAGCACTGCACTCTATTCACAAAAAATGAGAGTTTATCATCGTATTGGCGATAAGAAGTAGTGAAAATAATGTTAAATTTTATGAATGAGTCAACTTGTCGGAGTAGTATGAAAAACTGACGCTCCTTATCTCTGTGATAAAAGCAATGCCAAATTTCATGTATATTATAATCAGACAAAAATATTAAATTTCCATTTTATTTAACGGGCGACTTTCGTCAAAGTTATATCAAGTTATAGCTGGTGTTATATACTATCTTCTGATAACAAACACTAGGCAAGTCGGCACTATTTATCCACTGAAATAATTCAAAAACACGGAGCTGCAGTAACCACAACCGAACACACATAAATTTATTTATTTAAGATAACTTCTCCGAGATGTTTTGGTAGAATCGTTTAGATAATTTAGACGAGTATAATTCGGTAAAAATAGAAAAAAATTATTTATTGTAAATTAAGCTCATTATATTTTTTTGAAAATATATAAGACTATGATGATAATCATTATTTACAATAAACATTGATTAGATTCTGTTGAAATCTACATATAAACTAGAACTTTATAAATTACATCTACTTATACAGAGTGGTTTTTAAAAAAACTAAGCTAAAAAAATGCCAGGCTTTGCAGTATTTTTATTTACACCTCGATTTTAAAAATTTACAACAAAATATTTAAAAAAATTATAGATTGTCATGTCTTTGCCATGAAAACTAATATCGTTCAAAATAAATATATATATATATATATATATATATATATATATATATATATAATACAATACCATCTAAATAATGTTGTTAGCCGTAGATATCCCTAATAGGCAAATTGCGCTTTAATCTAGAATATAACAGTTCAGGTAAGAATGATAACATATAAAAATTTTGCAGCTTGTCAAACATAAAATTTTTCCAAAAATTTCTATCGCGAGAAATTATTTCGCAGTGATAATCTTTCTGGGTGTATATAAAAAAATAACAAAATTCTCTATTAGTAACTTCCAACTGTCCCTGGATTTGGAACATATAATTATCTTTTGGCTTTAACTGAATTTTATTGTTATCGTCTATTATGCAATACGAAATTTTTTTTGATATAATTGCTTCGCGCACTGTCATATCTTTAGAAGCATACGGACATTTAATTTCTAATATAGCATCTTCATCAACAAGACCATCTGGTGAAGCACCTAAAAATTTATAGTCCGGATGAATAAAAATACCACAAGAATTGACATCAAACTGGTATGTCTGTTCAAATAAATCTCGTGCATGGATTTCATTAGATATTCCATATTCTAATGACTTGCAACCGATTTTTGGGCAAGAATATAGTAATAATTTAACAAGATTGGCGGTTGATGTAGTCGGACGCATTTTACATATTCGGCCAAAATTGCCGGCGGTTAGACGAAAGTATTTTTGTTTAAACCACTCAGGATTTGAACTTTGTCCGCGTGTAATTTCTTCAACAGTTGGAAAATTTACCTTATTAAGATTTTCTAAATACAAAGAAGTTAAAATATTTAACTCCTCAGAATTTTTATCTGGTATTATATCGTCTGACTTGCCGTAATCATCATCTGCTTCTATTACCTCAAGCTTCCTTTTATTTTTTGTCTTTTTTGAAATTTTTTTGATGAAACAATATTGTTCAGTGTGTTTTCTGCAAAGTTTGTTTTTATTTAATTTTTCCTGAACTTTATAAAAAAATGGTCGTTTATTATTAAAATTAGAAAGTGCCGCAAAACATCGTGTTTCATATGATTTTCTCAGTGAAAAATTTATTCGTTTGCCCCCCACTAGTTTGTTCACTATGCTATTATAACATTCGGCAAAATTTGTATCGACATCATGCAATAAACTAGAAGCATGGCTAGCTACTCGATTGACGTAATTTTCAAAGTCTGAAAAAATCGTACTTTCTTTAAATATATTATATAGGTTCTTTTTCCCAGGCTTCTGGCCTTTGCAAAAATATTTATATCGGTTATTTTCATCTTTGCAGTTATCATGGCAACCTAATATGTGCTTAGGACTGTTTAAAATATCCTCTTTTAAATTATTTATTTTCACATAAGTAGGAAAGGTTTCTGTCCGCCTATGTTTAACAGCACTTACTATAGCAGTTCTAAAACGTAAAATACTAGTTCGTATAAATAATTTTAGCACATTTTCAACCCTTGAGCTGTTAGATAATTCACGAATTTTATTGCAATAATTGCGAAGAATGTGATTCCTACATTCAATTTTTTCTACAAAATAGTTTAGTCCATATGGTTTAGAATCCCTAATTTTTTTATAAACGCTGCTATCACCGTCTCCAATTATTTTATTATATTTTAAGCCATGCGTTTTCAAAGAACACAAAAATCCATCCACAATGATTTGTGATTCCATAGAGGTTGATGTTTTTTTCCAATTTTTACTGCAGTTATGGGTAGGGATGTCTCTTTTGGCAACTACATGTTTTTGACAAACACGACAAAACTTGTTTTTGACACCTACATATAAAATTTGTTTGGTTTGAGATTCTATAATACAAGCAACTCCAGATAACGCATTATAATTGGATTTGTATGACCGTTTCGACCATGCCCCATCGACAATTACCGCTATTTCTGGAGTCCCATCTTCGTCAACTTCACCTGCTTCTCTCGCCAAGTCCGCTTCTTTCCGACCTGCCTCTGCCATGTCCTCAAAAGCAGTTTCTTGAATGATGTTGCTTAGCACTTCTTCTTTGTTTTTAAATGTGTGAGATGACATCATAGGTATATCTATAGAAGCAAACATTTCCTTCACTTGACTGTACCCAGCTCCCACTGCAATTGCACCACATACCGCCGCGTCATTTGCATTTACATTTTCTATATTCTGTGTCGAAATTGAGCCCACAAAGCCACAGAATCCACATTTAACGGAAAAAGTACTATTGAGTCCACTTCTTTTCTCTGAGACGAGCTCAAAATTATTAAAATCACATTGAAAGGGCTCATGTCTAAGAGCTTTCAAACTGTTAAAAAAATGAACAATATCTACAATCCTAGATCCACTTATGTTTTCCGGTGTTATATTTTTGGATGAATTTTCATTTTCGACCGTGAGTTCTGGAAAACTCTCTGTATTTTCAGAGATAAACGCAAAATTTTCAGGAACTTGAGCTTGTTCTTCTGCCCACTTTTCTATTCTAAAATTAAAAAAAAAGTCATAGGTCAGGTCAGGTCCTGATAGATAGAAACTGATAGAAGTTCTAGTTCTGATTAATTTAATAACCATGCACTTAATAAAGTTAAAAATGTGAAAATTCCTTTTACTCCGTAGTTTTCGCTTCATGCGGTATGAAAACTTTGTGCTTCGACGCCTTCCTCCAGACGGTAACGATCTTTTTCCATGAACTCCTATTTTCACAAATAACAAAAAGCACTTTTTCACACACCAGCAAAAACTTATTTAAAAAATTTAAATTTATTTATTATTTAACATCAATTATAATATAATTATAATTGAACTATTTTATCTTATATTGAAAAACGAATAAAATGCGCTACTCGTTGTCTATGTGTCTCTCACCTTGTTAAGATTCAACTAAATTCAAAATTCACTTTGGTCAGAATATTAGCAGGTAAACAGGGTGTGTAGTGAGGGTGTCATTTAATCTCCTACCACCATAAATTAAAAATTAGCTACCGGCACTTCAAGCAGAGAGATGTCGTAAATCTTTTCACGTTTAGACAAATTTTTGTGTCTAGCGAACAAAATGAATATTTTGTTTTCTTAATTAAATCAAAAAATAAGACAAAATTAAAAAAAATAAAAAGACAGCGAGATAGATATTTATATCATTGCTTAGATGCAACAAAAATAAATATGCTACAGTAAATGCTTTCGAAGAAAAGTTGAGTCAAAAGTTTTGACATATTAATTATTTCCCTTACATCTAGCAATTTTTTTAAAAATTTGATAGCAAGGCGCGGTAGATTATTGTATTTTAGATAAGATGAAAATGCGGAATATTCTTCAAATTTAAACTAAACCGAAATAACTTGCGTCAAAAATCAGTCATTTTCATGTCCCAGCGCATAGGAGTGCTGAAGAGCCTTAATAATAATACGACTCGACCTTCCTGTTATCGCTGAATAACTCCCAGAGTGCAAATTCGCAATATTGTGTAAAATAATAAAAAAACAAAAGTAGTGGAGAAAACCTTCTTTTATCAACCTAAAATAAATTGTGATAAAATTTGTATTGATAAGATAAATTAGTCTGGAAATTTACACTACTATACAAAATTATAAAAATATTTCAATATTTAATTATTAACAAACTATTCAAAAATAACGAATATTTTATCAAATTGAAAATTCACCTCTTTGACTAATAATTGAAAATTAAAACAAATTTAAATATTAATAGATTACAAAATTTTAAATTAGACCTCACGTTTGTGCGCCAATTATGTAACCGTAAAGTTACACAAGGGAAAAAGGAGAGAAGGAAATAAAGGGAATAGGAAAACTCGAGGACAGGCTAATCTCGGTTAGCTTTTACCGTGTTCAAAATTACCCGGTAGTTCAGCCGTAGAGGCGTGAATCTAGGAACACAGGTGGTGGTTTCGGCGCCACTCCACCCAAGCTCAGACAATAGCCGAAATTAGCCTCTCTTTGGCCTTTTAGGGGTCAAGACCTGCAGGCTAAACAAAAGCTCAAGTAAAATAATATGAATATATTGAATAGAATAAAAAAAAAAATACAACAAATAAAAAAACTAACTGATAGCAATGAGCGATATTGGCATCAAAATAAAAGGAAAAAAAAAGGTAAATCCAAAATATTCAAATAATTGATTAATGCTAAATAATTCGAATAAAATTTTATCACAATTTTAACAACTTTACAGGACTCGATGCAGTCTGAGTTAGACAAGACAATTCCCTCGAAACTAACTCAAGCACCCTTTACAGATTGTCCTGATTACCACAAACCATAAAGGCAATAATTTAATGAAGCAAAATATTATAAAAAAAAGGAAGCTATTCTTCACTTTAAGGGTGATTGTTCAAGGGCTCTCTAACATTCACACAATCATTCTACCTTTCATAGACCTTGAACTAACCTTATCTGTTGACTCCGCTGACGATGGTTGTATTTGCAGTGGTTTACTCTTTGGAAGCTCTGTGGTAATAAGCAGGATAACAGGAGGAAGAGATCGAGTACAGCAATTGAGTCGTCCCTTGACTTGTTCATAGACTTGTTCTAAACTTGTCCCTAGACTCGTCCTAAACTTGTCCCTAGACTCGTCCTAAATGACCCGGGAAGCAAGACCGTTAGTGGTGGAATTAATGAGATTGTTTAACTTACCCCTTCTGACGTCACGTAATCGCTAAAATGGTAAAGTCGTTATCAAAACGTGGCTTTAAAGCCGTACCAATTTTCTTGTCAAAAAAAGTCGTGAACACACGTAATACCCACTATCGGGTTTATTCGACTGATTAATTTGGCGTAGAAAGGTACACTACCGTTGCTTCTAGGACTTAAAGTGAAACATGGACGCTATTCCCACTCCTATATGTAGAGTCGGTACTTTTCCCGCTTAAAAATCTGGTAAATTCTGCTTTTCAATCGAATGATTCTTTTCCTATCTGTTAAAAACTACCTGGTTTTTTTTCCTGACCAATAAAAAAAAGAGTTAGCTTGCTTTACTTTATATATGTTCAGAAAAGATAGTTACTCGAAAGACATAAATTGTTGTACAGGCGTCGGGACTTTGCAGTTCTAGACTAAATCGATGACAGCAAATTCGATAGTGCACAAACTAGCGTCATGCAATGAGTAGTTTACCGCAAAATGGCAAGAAGGCGCTTATTTATCGTAATTTTTGGCGTGTGCCGCAATTCAACCGTTACAACTGTCGAGTACTTAAGGCACTCTTTTTTTCCAGCTCGTTGCTTAATCTGTTCTTGATAAGATGCTTTAAAAGCTTGCTCGATGCGTTTAGTAAACAGATCGGTTGATATAAACTTGCTAATTCTGTGGGTTTCCAAGCTTTGAAATCAAGACGAGCTTAGCAATTTTCCTCTCGTTGGGAAATTCTTGATACGTGAGCAGACTATTTAAAATGCCTAGCCACCATACTGGAGCCAATTTTACCGACATTTTAACTGCTTCGGCAGGTATTTGATCCACCCCCGGTGCTCTGCCGTTTTTCAGGCCTGACGCAGCTGTCTGTAGTTCATCTAAAGTAAAAGGCATAAAATTGCTGTATATTTGGCATATTTCACACTCGTCAACAGAAAACGGACAGAGTTCTTTGGCGATTTTTGTCTTTATGTTAGCGTCTAGCTCATAAGGCTTTAAATTTCCTTTTTTTGTTGGCTACAATTTGATAAGCGTTACCCCAAATATTTTCGTCAAGTTCTCTTATTAAATATTCCCACATTTTTTTTTTCGTTTCTTTAATCTGGTTTTTGAGTTTTCTTTTACAGAGTTTGTAAGCAGTTTTTATTGTGTTATAATTTTGCTTGCTTATTTTGTTATTTTTGGCTGCCCGAACTTGTTTTCGTCTGAGCTTGTTACACTCTGAACGCTTTTCAGCAATTGTGTCGTTCCACCAATATGGTGCTTGAGCTCGTTTTTCCCTGTACGTACTAGTTTTTATTGCTGGTTGCAGAGTTCTAGTGCTTGTTTTGTATGTTGCGTTATGATGAACTGCGGTTAACTCAGAAGCGTATAGATGCAAAAGCAGACATCTCACATTTTTTGAGAAAATGAGTTAGCTATGCCATCTTTATGTAAATGTCAGCAGGAACATTATTTTAAAACTTTCAGGAGCATAAAAAGTCAAGCAAAACTGTAAATATCGTTTGAATTTCAGCTTTAGATGCAAAAGCAGACTTTTGCGCTTACAAATTAAATGCAAAAACAGACATTTGCGTAGAGACGAATCAGGTTGCGGTACTTTAGCCACGTGAATTAATGATGATGCTTTTAACCAATAAGAAGAAATAATTCTTGTTCTTAATTAACACCGCACGTGGTCGAATAAGCACGTGAAAAGCAAGGTTTTGTATTAATCTTTAATAAAAAACGTTTATCTATTCAGTGTTTGTGAGAGAAGTGTATTAATATGGATAACAATATTGTAATTGAACCATGTCCACATGGAAAAGGTAGAAAAAGAATGGCAAACAAACAAGAATGGAAAAGAGAAAAAGCCAAGACACTAAGGTTTGTTTGTTTTACAAATTTATGAATCAATTTTATTGAATAAGTGTCTGCAATTAGATATGTTAAATTATTTTTTTTTAGGTACTCACGAAAGGGCTTGCCTGAATTTCCCACTTGCGAGCATAATTCAAAAGCACTGCAATGTTCCTTATTGACTATGACTGACATAAGAAAATTTAATGAAAATTTTTACATGAAGAAATCTAAAGGCTATCAAGATATGTTTATGCTGAAGCATTGTTTGACACATAAACCAAAAAACCCGGGTAGAAACATAAAAAAGAATGTTAAAAATAAACCAAAAACTTTTAGTGCAGCTTATACCGTTAAAACTTCGAGAGGAGTGATTCCTGTGTACAAAAAAACATTTTTGGCAATACTGGGTGTTGGTAAAAACAGACTTCAGAGAGTATTAAAGGAGTACTACCAAACTGGAGTTTTAGCAGCAGAAAAAAGAGGAGGTGATAAAGTTTCTCAAAAAACAATTCATAAGCGACAGGCGATAAAGAATTTTATCGAATCTATTACTTGCTGTGAAACACATTACGCAAGAAATAAAACAATTATTAGACAATACCTACTATGTGAATTGAATATTGTAAAATTGTGGAAAATTTACAACCTTCAGGTCGAAGAACACCTTAAAGTTAAACAGTGTTTTTTCAGGAATATTTTTGTGAAACACTACAACATTGGCTTTGGATCTCCAAAGGTTGATGTATGTTTAAAATGCCTACAATTTTCAGAGAAAATTAAGAAAATTACTGATCCACAGGAAAAAATCAGGATAATGACAGAACAACGAGTACACAAACTGCGTAGTAATGCGTTTTACGACTTATTACGACAAAATGATCCAAAAATTGCAATATTTTCCTTCGATTGCCAAAAAAACTTGCCGTTGCCAAAAATTCCTGATCAAACTTGTTACTTTAGCATGCAGATAAACCTTTATAATTTCACATTAGTTACAGGAAATTCAAAATCAAAACTTAATCCTGAAACTGTAAAGTCCTTTATATGGACAGAAGCTGATCGTCAAAGAAGCTCTAATGAGATAGTTTCCGCAGTTTTTCACACATTACAAATATTTAGTTTTGATGAGAAGGTAGAGATGGTACGTTTGGCAGCCGATGGTTGCGGAGGACAGAACAAAAACAGCTCTATGGTTGGAATGATTATATACTGGCTACGGTGCTGTTCTCCACCTCATATAAAACAATTAGAAATGGTTTTTCCAGTTGTCGGACATTCATTTCTTCCACCCGACCGGGTATTTGGTCAAATAGAGAAGAAAGTTAAAAAGTGTGCAACTATAGTTGATCCGGAAACGTACATTGATATTATTAAAAATTATTCTACAGTTTTGAAGATGGGAAAGGATTACCCAATTTTTGACTGAAAAAGTGAGGTGGCAAAAGTTCTTAAAAGTCCTGGTTCATGGCATTTCCAATTCCAACCGTCAAAAAGATTGTTTTTTTTAAAAACAGTTCGTGGAACTGTTCTTGTAAGAGGTGAACACTTTTATAAAAATGACATTAATGTTGGAAAGAGCATCTGTAAAAAAGGCAAGCAAATTACTCAAATAAACTTGCAGCCTTTGAGTGTGGGTAGAATTCTTAAGCCCGACAAAATAAAAAGCATTTCAACTTTGTTGGCTAAACATTATGAAGCAGACTGGAAAACCAACAAAAGCCTTTACTCTTTCAAAAATGTTTTTGAAAGAGAGATAACTAATCCAGTAGATGAGCTTGATGAAAACGAGGATATTTTCTTGAATACTGTGCTTGAACTTGAAGACGATGCGTTAAAAGTTTAGTTTTGGTTATATTTTCTGCTAAATGTATAATCTAAACCTACTTTTTAATAATAAGTATAATTTTCCTTAGTCTTTTTTTTATTGCAATCTTAAATTTTTTTGGTGTTTTATTATTATTGAGATGCAAAACCAGGCATTTGCCATCTACTCAAATGCAAAAGCAGACATTGGCAAGTCTTAGCTGCAAAGCCAGACATGAGCAATTTTTTAAACTAAATATCTTTTTAGTTGTATATCAAACATCTTTGAATTAAACACTAATATTATCACAAAAAATAATAGGAATATTTTGTTAAAACTGTAAGATGATTGATCAACTTATAAAGTTTTAACGCGTTTTTTTCGTATTACTCAAAACTAGTCAAAAGTGAAATGTCTGCTTTTGCATTTATACGCTTCCAATGATAGTTTGGAACATTTTCCAGTCTATATAAAGTTTCACCCAGTTGTTTGTTTTTTTTTGGTAGTTGACTATTACCTCAAAATAAATATACTTGTGCTCTGTTATGGTATCTTTGCCAAGAACCGAGTTATTAATTTTTTTTTGCAACTTTATTTATTGTCATTGTAACGTCTATAAAATATTCACTGTTTTCTCGAACAAATGTAAGTTTAAGTCCTGTGTTCAAGACAGTTATGTCCCGTGCAGATATCTATTGCTCTCAATATTTGCTTTTTTTGTCTTTAGTAGTTGATCCCCACTGGGGTGATTTAGCATTAATATCTCCTAAAACTATAGTCTCGGTTTGGTTAATGTTTCTCATAATGTTATCTACTTTCGTTTTATAGTCTTGCATTGGCAGGTTAGGTAATATGTAACAGCAAATTATATTCATGTTTTTAAATTTTATTATTATATAATAACCATTAGCTGATTTATAACCTTGTATATTTAGGTTTTCGTTAAGAAAGTATACTGCCAGATTAGATTGGATATCTTTTAGCCAGTTAGAGCCTGACACTCAATTTTTGTTCGGTTCGCTTACGATTAGTAAATCAATTTGCTTTTGAATGGCAATTGCGTAAGCCATGTCCTGGGCTACATAGGCTCGCCCAACGTTAGCCTGTAGAACTTTGATTAATATATATTTTAATTTATTTAGACGTGCTTGCAGGAGCAAAACTGCTGCGTTTATTTTCTACCTTTGTTTGGTTTTTGATAATTGTGCGATAATAAGGACATTTTGTCTGATCGGGCCTATGTCTCTCTTGCTTACACAATAGACAGTCTTCAGCTTTATAATTCCCTTGTCCACATTTTAGACAAATGTTAGTGTTATCTTTTCATTTACATTTGTTAGTATAGTGCCCAAATTCTAGGCATTTTGTAGCACCGGATAACGTTCACTCACTCGCTTTTTAACTTTGCATTATTTCCATCCAACTTTTATGTCTCCTTTATGAGGCATATTAATATGTATTATTGATGAGGTCGTCTGCTCATCAATAATACATATTAATGAATAAATTATTGTCATATTAAATATAAAGATATATATATATATATATATGTATATATGTTAATCTTCAGGTTTCCGCGGGTGCTTGATGAAAGTTCTTTGGGTTTCCGGGTATTCATCCGCGTGGAATTCTTGGTTAGAATTTCTTGACGACGTTTTGGCAAAATCTCATTTGCCATCTTCAGCTCGGAGGGTTCTTGCTTGACTGCGAGTCACGCGTCACTCGCAGGAAATTTACTTTATCAGAACGCAAATAATTTTTGAAATGTCAAAGCAAATTTTTTTTTTCCAATAAACAAGAAATCTTGATTTTTGAAATTAAAAATCATTTAGCGTTACTAACGCTGCCAACATAAACAAATTTTTTTTTTTAATAAAAAATGAATTTAGTTTTTTTACAGCGGCACAAAAAATCTTGTGAATCACACGTACGAAACCGCATTTGCAAGGGCTCATAGTTTGGAGGCCTCGGCTTTTGGCCTTGGTCTCCAAAATCACTCGCCTTGCAAAATGTCAGTTTCCGGTCTTGTGATTCAAATAACTATTCTTTATTATTAGCATAGCCTTTATAATTATCTTTAATAATTAATGGATAAATAAATAATTTTATTCTTATATTAGCACATTTAGTTCCTCAAGGAACACTTCTTTATTATTAATAATCTGCTTATTTATTTTACTAATTGCATCTGTAAAAACTTCTAATTATTTCAGGTGGACCTTTACGTCAAATATTTAACTAATGATAATCAATATACGTAATTTTCTCTTTTGATAAAAAATTTCAAGAGAGCTTTAATTAATTTACCCTCACCTTCTAACATTAATATTTTATGAAATTTTGAGTCTTTACTTGGATTATGTTTAGTAATCCAGATTATAACAGGAATCTTTCTAGCAATACATTATTGTTCTAGAATCGATTTAGCGTTTAATAGAGTAATTCATATTTGCCGTGATGTAAATTTTGGGTGATTAATTCGTGTAATTTATGCAAATAGAGTTTCCATATTTTTTATTTGTCTCTATATTCATTTAGATCAAGGTTTATATTATGATTCATATAAGCTTATTGAAACATGATTAGTAGGTGAAGGTGTAATCATATCATTGTAGCTATATATATATATATATTATTATATATATAATAATAATAATATATATAGCTAGAATGATATGATTACACCTACTATAAGCATGTTTCTATAAGCTTATATGAACCATAATATAAACCTTGACCTAAATGAATATAGAGACAAATAAAAAATATGAAAGCTCTATTTGCATAAATTATATTATTATAGCTATTGCTTGTTTAGTGTATTATTTTCCTTGAGACCAAATATCATTTTGAAGGGCAACAGCTATTACTAATTTATTATAAGCAGTTCCTTATTTAGGTGAACAAATTGTACAATGAACTTGAGGAGGTTTTGCTGTTGAAAATGCAACTTTAAACCGATTTTTTAGATTATATTTCTTTTTATTTTTGTTATTTTAACTTTGATAATTCATTTTTATTTTTACATCAAACAGGCTCAAATAATCTATTAGGTTAAAATATAAATGTAGATAAAATCTTTTTTTATTCAAACATTTTATTAAAAGATATATTGGGTTATTTAATATTATAAATATTTATAACTATTGTTGTATGTTTATTCCCTTATAACCTAAAAGACCCTGATAATTTTCTTCCAAGTCGAGAAAAGTTTCTATTTGAAGATCATCTTGCTATTATAATACAATAAACCTTTAATCTAGAAATACAAAGAAAAAATGAAATTAAAATATTAAAATTTTAGAATCATAATAAAAAGAGAATTGATAGTCACAAAAATAATAAAATTAACAAATTAATCATAGGTGAAAAATAATAAATATATAGATTTGATATATAAGAAAATGTTTGTTCTTTTCTGAATAGTTTAATTGCATCTCTAAAAGCTTGTAAACTTCCTAATAATGCAATTTTGTTTGGTTCTTTTTAAACTTGAAAATACCCTAAAATTTTACGTTACATTAAATGCTATTTTAATAAACACAAAAACGCAAAACGCTTTTTGTTTCAACTTTATTTGCTCAATGCTGGTAATTGAATTTTTTGCTTTTATCTCACCTCCACATAATGTTTATCTAAAGTTTGTGAACTAGACTACAAGATAGATAAGCAGACTTACAAATAAACAGTATTAAATAAAATGTATGTATTTTGTTGATTGGCGACAATATAAACTTTTTTTTTCCCTTTTTAGGTATTTTATTTTACAACTCAGTCACTGTAAACATATAGATTAAAGTTTGAGATTTTTAAGCGTTTAAGACAATGCTGCTAAAAAAATTTTTCAAAAAATATCATTAACAAAAATAAAATTTTAAATGAAACTATTGCTTTTGTTAGAAATATAATATTTTTAAAGTAAGCTCATAAGAAGTTGCTGATAATTAGACAGGAATCTTTAGAGTGACAATTGAAATTGAATTCAAGTGTGTAACAAAATGCTCGGTCTTTAATTTATACCAGATCGTTTTTTAGCGCTTCATTTAGACCAGATTTAACTAATTTTGGTGTTTTTACTGATATTTTGAAGATAATCTTACAAAAAAATATTACGAATCTGACTTGGATTTTTTGCTGCAATTACGCTGCAAAGTGCAAAAAAAATCGGTAAAATGGTTTTATAATCGTTGCATCACAGATATTCAAAAAATTATATAATTTTTTTTTAAATTTTGTTAGGTTACACTTTGTACTTTTATCGGAATATTTGTAATCATTTCTTGGCGAACAAATTTTGCAGCACTTTTTTTCGACTGCACCATTTTGGGTCAAATAAGACCCCAACCTGGAGACCTTTAAAAAAACTGAGATAAAAGTATTATAAAATAGTTGCATGTGAAATTTTATAAAATAATTTCTAGAAATTTTTGCGTTGATCAGAAATGGTCTCTCATGGTAATCAGAAAGTTAAAAAATGTAGCAAATATAAATATTACATTTTTTTTAGGTTTGGGCTATCAAGCTGCGTTAAATTTTGCGTCGAGGGGTTGCAAAGTGATTATGGCAGATGTTGCAAACATGGATACATCAAAACAAAATATCATAACGTATACTGGAAATTCAAATATAATAACAAAAAAGTTAGACTTGAGTTCTTTAGAATCGGTTCGAGAATTTGCTAAAGACATTACGAAAAGTGAGAAAAGATTAGACATATTAATAAATAATGCTGGTACAGCACACTCAAAAAATAATACCACCAAAGATGGCTTAAATTCCATACTGCAAATTAATTATTTCGGACATTTTCTGTTAACGCATCTTTTAAGTCGTAAGTATAAGCTGTTTATTTTTTATTTTAATTAGTGATTTAAGATAACTGATTAATAAACTAATTTTGTTAATTTAGGTTAAAAAAGCAATAGAAAAACAGAATATGTTGTTAAATCTTTCTTCTTTATTATTTGTTTCGAAAAGCTGTCTAAAAGTAACAACAAAGTATGTTAAAGCAAAAAATCTGTCAGTTTAAAGTTACCAAATAATATTATTCTATAAAAATAACTTTGAAAAATAACTGGTTTTTTCGGCAAAATTTAATAGACAAAAACGCGTTTGAAGAAAATGACAGCAACACACGATTACCACACCACCCAACAAATTTAGAAATAAAAAGTAAATTAATTCATCGAAAAATCGGACAGAGTATGC
Source organism: Lagria hirta (assembly GCA_947359425.1). Classification (NCBI taxonomy): domain Eukaryota; kingdom Metazoa; phylum Arthropoda; class Insecta; order Coleoptera; family Tenebrionidae; genus Lagria; species Lagria hirta. The sequence goes on from OX375796.1 coordinate 28,040,728, forward strand.
GCGATAAAACTAAAACACATTTTTGGGTACTGTAACAGTGACTTGATTCTCATACATTCTAATTCATGAAACACTGAATTTATAAAGATTATAAATAGGTAATGCAAACACAGACACAGGTTGCGAAGATATGTATACAAATGTTCGAAAAAAAACCACTAAGTTAGGAACGATAATAGATTATGGTCCAGGATGCCGTTACCAAAATAGCCAATTATATTCGCCCGTCTGTTGACAATTTATATCGATAAATTGTTACATTACATGAATAGAAGTTCTCTAAAAAAAATTTGTTGGCGCGTTCTTCCCCGGAAAAATCATTTTCCGTCTGTCAAGAATTTCTTCGTATTTTTTTCAGCTTGACTTGTCTGTTCTTGGTAGAATCTTGCTAAAAATATATTAAGAGATAAGAATCTACCAAGAACAGGCCAATCCATAAGAGCAAATTTGTCTTACGGGTAATTAAAATTGTTCAGGAAAATGAGATAAAAAACTTATCATCGCCTGAATAATTTTTATTTTAAATTAGAGCTAATACTTTTTACACCGTGAAAAACAGTAGAACAAACTTTTTCAGTGGAGAATTTGCTCAGAATATAAAAATACGTAGTCCGATGGTTTGAAGGAGAACAGGTGATTTAGTCATTGATGATCCAGTACCGGAAGATTCTGCAGATACTTTGACTTTTATACAGATTGGTTTTTACACTGATTTTCTCTTCTCTCGTGATCTACGTTTAATGTTTCTTTATTATTCGAATCTATTTTGTTAATTTCAGATATTCTTGAAGAACATAATGACAAAGATGATGATTTGGAAAGAAATTACGACGTTGATACTGATGCCGACAGTGATGATGACGCGCATTTGACAGATCAAGAAGAATGACAAATAGTGTTGTATTTAAATAAATTTTCTAATATTTTTTCTATAAAAAAACAGTCCGTTTGTTTATTTTCAACATACAATGTATTTTCGACGGAAAATTAATTTTCTTCTCTTATACTGATTGAAAAAGTTTGTTCTTTATTTTCAGTGTCTTCTTTCAACTGGATGAACCTTATCTAGAAGAAAACAGACGGGCGAAAGTAAAAAAAATTGCCGGAAAGAAATTACATTTTAAAACTCCACATACGAACAATGCGCCATTCACAAAACGTCTGTTTATATTTTTTTCTTGCTTTAATATATTTTAAATCAACAATTCTGGTTCAAACAGACAAGCCAAAATTAGTTAAAAAAAATTGTTATTTTTTATTTTGTCCATCAAAATTGTCTGTTCAACTTTCATGTATTCACGCATGCATACAAACGGAGAACAGACGAACATCACTTTTTCTTACTTGTTTTTTCTACATCTTTAATTAACAGTGTAACCCCTTTAGACTCACTATCGACTTTTATTGCTGGAGACTTTTATTTTTTTTTATTTACTAAATTATTATTTAAATCAGGTTTTATCCAGGCGAAAACAATGGAAAAATCTTGGTAACGGCATCCCGTCCTATTAAGATTGACAACATTTGCAATAGAACATAGAATAAAGATTATGAGCAAGCACTTCAAACACAAGAACATACATTAAAACATTGCAGGATTAATAACAACAAATCAAATAAATCAATTAGTAATTTAAAAAATATATGGCAAGCAAAATAGCAAAAGTTCGATTATATAAAGACGCTAACACAGTCGTTGCTATAGCGAAGACCCGGCTAATTACAAACATGTGAAAATAAAGATAAATTAAAATAAAATTAATGAGGTAAAAATTCAGATTATAAAAATTTGTCGACTGATCCAAAAGCAAAAAAAGAAAAAAAAATTTTAACAAAAAAAAACAAGTCTAGTTTTTTACTTATTTTTTCGGTTGGTAGCGTTGCGCCTGCCGATTATCGATCTTTTAAATTTAAAATGGTCTTATTGATCGGTTGCTATGGTTTTATTGAAATAAAATATCATTGTTTCCAGAATTTCCCTTAAGGAGTTAGCACTGTGGTAGCTCCTTTTAGCAATAAATTTATCAATAAACTAACAAAATCTGTAATTTTCATCTTTATTCTAAAATTTTAGTTTTTGCATTAAACTAAGACATTTTAGATAAAGGTTAAAATTCTAAAATTAAATATATAATTATTTTTGTTTTACTGTTTTAGAACTACTGATAAAATCTGCTCCAAGTCGTATAGTTTTCACATCTTCAATAGCCGTATTTTTAACGAAGCTCCAACTGGAAGATCTTCAAACATCAAAAAAAACTCCAAACATAAATTCTGCTGGTAGCTTATATGCAAAATCAAAACTTGCAATGTTAATAGCATCTAATATATTTCATGACAAACTGAAAGAAAAAGGCGTTACATCTAATGCAGTGCACCCTGGATGCATACCTACACCACTTTTATCAGGAATGGAATCAATGAGTGATAAAGTTGTCGTCAAATGTTTATCGTTGTATTATAAAATAATTGGGAAAACCGCTTGGGAAGGATCGCAGAATATTATTCATGTGGCTGTATCTAAAAAGCTACAAAATGTTGGCGGCAAATTTTTTAATGATTGCAAGCCATTTTTGAAACCTACTCAAGCTGATGACAAAACGTTTTGTCAAAATGTTTGGTTAGAAAGTGAAAAATGTGTGGGTTTAAATCCAAATGAATTATAACTAGTTATGCTGTAAAAAAAATAAAATTAATAAATTTAATAAAAGTAAATAAAAAAAGTTAGCAAAAACTTATTTTTTCTAATTTCCTAATTTTTATTGAATGTAGTGGGTCAGATGAGTTTTACTGCTAGTGCAAAAATGTCTGCTTGAAATGGTTTTATAATTTTCATATTTTACAAACATACAAATTGGGTTGGTGTAGAGTATTATATTAAAATTTCAAAAAAATGTATACAGTAAGAAATGTGTTAGAGGTTTAATTCAAAACTTAGTAGTTTAATTTCATTCATAGCACTCCTTGCAAGTACTGGTTATTCTTTTTTCCTTCAATCAGAGTGCAACAGAGTCGACAACAGGTCGAGAAAAAATAAGATAATATAGCATAGCACAAGCAATACAAAAGACATTTGTGCTTTTGAAACCAAATTACACTCCCTTGTTTTCCTTGCGGCAGCAAAAAGGTTTGTACATAAGTGTTATTGAAAGTAATCCTGACAATAATTTAATTCAAAATAAAAGTTAAATTATTATTGGTAAAAGCAACAATAAGTCAGATGAAAATATGTGTTTGATTTAGCCTGATCTAGTAATGGCATTCATTTTAAAAAATAGAATAAAAATTTCTTTGATTTTAGAGTTTGAAATAGACAAAAAGATCGTCAACTTGCAGCAACACTATCAGTTTTATTTAAGATTTCAATAGTTTACAATGCGGATTTTACAATGGATCTCAAGTCCAGATCGGTATTCATAGACAAATCTCAAGATTTAAATATTAAATTACGGTGTAAATAGGGGCGATTTTTGATTAATGAGCTAGCGCACTGGGCCCATCTCAAGTCGGACTCAAGCAAGGCCTCGACTTGTCTCAAGTCCGACTCAAGACGCCGTTCGCCGGTTATGTCATCGTTTGACGTTGAAAAATACTGAAGAGTTTTATGTGTTGCATTTCATAACAACGAACATTGACATGCTAGACGAGTTATGGGCGGGGTGGTGCGAACCCATTGGAGTTTTTTTCCAACTTTGAATGTAAGCGTCGTTACAGCTTCACAAAAGACAATGTAGTGAATGTAGGATTGCTTGCAAATTAGTGGAAAGACAATTATTACTTACACAAAATTAAAGGGTTTGCCACATTTTGTGCAAAAATAAAAGCATTGAATAAAAAATAAAAGCATTGAATAATAATAAAAGTCACAGATATTTATTAATTCGGTAGTATTTTTATTTTGTAACACTTTCTACTGGTAAAAATAAGTACAAAAAAAGTAAAATTTTTATTAGTTTACATTATAAGTGTAAGGTATTGTTTGCAGAAGCATAGAAGACATAACGGCAGCCGAAAACTTTCATCTTTACACACTTCTGGAATAGCTCCTACTACTAACTGATAACTTTTCTGTATCACATTTCCTGCAATAAAAGTAGGAAAGGTTTGGTAAGCTTTATATTAATGTTGCACTTACATTGTCGCGCAGTGTGAGCTAGCTTCTGTTTGGTCTCACTTTTGCAGTTTTTGTGTTTTGAGGAGAATGTAATAATGGTCCAGATCGGTCACTATTGCGGCAACCGTCGTATTACTTTCCACATTATTGGAGTTGTCCATGCGAGACTACAAGAGTTTTGCTGTTTTTGTATACGCAGTTTTTTCGTCTATAATGCACATTTTATGAAGTTACCATACACGTATTCTGTCAGTAAACATGTACTCACCCGAGAACACAAAACACTTTTAATATGACCCCTGCGGCATCGAGTTATTACTCGACCTGTCACTTTAAAGTAAATATAAACACACAGAATGACGTGCATGCGTCACAATTGTCAAACCTAACAACACAAAAATTACTACTTTTGTGCCTTCTGGATGACGCACGCAAACGCTTTCCCCCGAGCATTGCCGAAGTCCTTAGTTAAGACGAACTCAAGCTTGGACTCAAGCTTGAACTTATACCGGCATAAGAGTTTCATGGCTTTGTCGAGCGGCTAGACACTGTCTACTGTATCAAAAGATAAGATTATTTAAATGTTACAAACAACAGTGACTCTGAGCTCAAGCGGCTAAGCTGCTTAGCTCGAAGGTTGTTGATTGAAATACTAGACTAATTTTCTGTTAAAATACTGTTTTAATTTGTTTAAATCTTATTTTATTATGTTTAGCTGAAAAAATTCAAAGTATTAGAGTTATAAGTTATTTTACACCACAGAAGTGGACTTAGTTCTTGTTGGTCGTCTTCGAAAATTCTTGGTTATATTGGCTTAGAAGTTAATGGTAAAACTAAAAATAGAATTATAATACCTAAAAAAAAATTATTAATTTTTACAAATAAACCTTTAGTATCAAAACATTATTTGTTCTCTATAGAAGTAGATAATATAAGTAGGGTCTAGCGCAGTATTTTCAATTTCGACCACCATATCCGCCACGTGGATTACTATTTTGTTGGTCATCTTTAAAAATTCTTGGTTATATTGGCTTAGAAGGTAATGGTAGAATTGCAAACATGATTAAAATACCTAAAACAATATTTTTTATTAATATTTACAAATAAACCATTAACATCAAAACATTATGTGTTTTCTACAGATAGATTTAACAAGAGCTTACATGCAGTACATAATTTTTTCATTTTTATAATAACATAGACTGCAAAGGAATTGAAACTTGCTTAAGCGTAGTTTTAATCAAGGTAAAAAAGAGTAGGAGATGATAGATATAAATCATCATAAATTTTTCTATAGCGAAAAAAAAGTAAAAACAAATTTCAACGGACAACATAAATAAAACAAGTTAATAAATTGTTACGTAGTGAAAATTATTGAGTAATATACTTCATTCAAGTATACAGCAAAAATATTAGTTTCATACATGTAAAACATTATAAACAAAGATTATTCGTGAGAATATATTGTTTCGGTAAATATTTTTGTCTCATTTTAGGTATTTACTGGTTTTAGATTAAATATATCAATGACTTATTGTTATTTTATGTCTTAAGGTTTTGTATGTTAACAATTATTACTTATTAAAAATAATAATTTTAGACTTTATAATAGTAATTTTAATTATAGTTTAATTATCTTAATAATAATTTTTTTTATGACTTATGTAGTCTACTTTAGAGCAAGATGATATTATTTAAACCACTGTGTACAATAGATGATTGATTTTAAAGTTGTTTATACACACAAAAATATTTACTTATAGAGTCTAAAAACATATGTAAATTATAGACTCTAATATAAAAACCACTTTATTGAACATATTAACGAGTAAAACGCAACTACTTGGTAAAACTATCACATGAAAATAATTTTTCAAATTTAACTTTTGTTTAATTATAGTTTAAAATATAGTAAATGCTATCATACTTATTTAATTGTTAGGTTTAACAAGTTTTATTACTAAAACAATAAGTAGTCAAATTAACATCATTTGCACGTGTAAAAAAGTTATATTATTTCTAAGAGAAGCGCTTGAGAGACTTGTTCAAGTACAAACCGATAATTCAGATTCTATCGTTAAATAATATTATCACAATTAATGTTGTCATCAATAGTATAGATTTGCAATAAAGTTATTTCAAATAAACAACAATTTTTTTTTTAAATATATTGTTTTTTAACATAAATCTGAAAACAATACTAAATATGAACCGATTTAACCAAATTTGAACATTGTAGCTACTTCACAGTAAATAAGGTACCAGCTAAGAGTCATTTTATCGACAACACTTTATTATGGTATTTGTAAAAACATGAAAAAGTACAACATTTGCAATATCTAACTATTAAAAAATTATTACGCCTTTTATATAATATATAATAAGAAATTGTACGGCATGATGTAGATTGTTGACGATAAAAAAGGGAAGTAATGTTTCTTTAGAATTTCAGACTAATGAAATAAAATGTTTAACTATCTTTGCCTTTTCACACATTTTTTTTTTTTTGAAGAAGTTTTTAATTTGATTAATTTACCGTTTCAAGCCGCTTTCGTATTGCTGCTGTACCGTTTAAGTATCGCTACAGAGTTTACCAACAGTCTGAAAAAAAATTCAACAATTACAATAATATAAAGACTGTAACGAAAAAATAAAGATAGAATAATACTACAGCTTTACAAATATTTTTTACATAAGTACAATAAATCTATTCAAAGAAACAACAGTAATAATGTGTTTTTTAAAACAAATGTAAAATGTTTAATATAAAATCCCATATTTATCTACAAGAAACAAAACTAACACTTTTTTAATTGTCTAAAACTGTGTAAACATGAGCTGCAGCAGTATTATCGAATTCCTTTTGTGTTAATTTTTTTTATACAGAATTGACTTTTACAATAAATTATACTTAATAGAATGTAGTTTCTGACATACACCATCTTTATGATTTCAAAGCATTTGACGTGAAGATTTTTAATTGACATTTTACAACGCTTAAATATACTAAAGTTGAATATTAAATACTAAATGTCTTATAAGAGATCTTAACTAGCCATTTAAAGCACCAACCTATTTTTAATTGCATATATGTATGTAAGATAGCACTGTATATTGCTTAACTCAATCAAAAACCTGTTTCATAATGTGTCAACTACTAAAAAAATGCGTTTGTTTTTTTGTAAACCTTTTGTAACGCAATGGAAATTTCAATTCAAATTATACTAAATAAAATTCTTAACAAAATAAAAATTTTTTAGAAATTTTGAAATAAATAAGTAATATTAATTATACATTAGTCAAAACAATATGAGAAACACAGGCAAAAGACAGTAAAGAAATAAATTAGTCGGGGCGGTCCCAGCTATGAACCATTTCGTAGAATTTTTAAAAGAAATTCTATAAGCGGGTAAATTTCTAGTTGTTGTAAATGAGATTAAAAGCAAAAAAGCGCCTTATCGTAAGTTGGTACTATAGAGAGGCAAAAAGGTTTTTGAGTGTATGAGCACGTTTAGGCAAACGCCCAAACTTTCCAAACCCTCATTCTGGGAATTATATACAAAGTAAAACTAAAGAAAAATTCCAGGAATTAAAATTTTGCGAAAGGGAAAGAACTAATCACTAAAAATCTGAAATAGGAAGTCAATGTTAGTTTGGGTGGCAGTGAGAAAAGGTGTCCAAATTCAGTGGTGCAAATTAAGAATTAAGTGCAATCCAGAAGTAAAACTGTGAGTAATTGACCTCACAGAATTTGTATAACACTATTTCGTATTAATGGTTTTGATGAGTTATCTATCAGTTGAATAGTTTCAAAATTACTTCATTAACCAGTTAATAAAATTAATTATAATCTTAAATAGTTCAAAGAACAAAAACCAAAGCTTCAATCATTATACTATATTAGAATACTACAATTGAGATAAAATATATTATTTCAGACTCATCAAAGTTATCAAATTACGAATTAAAATATTACTAATTAATTTGTAAATGATAGTTTCGTTATTATGTTGTTTTGTTTATTCACCAGTTTTAATTTACATCTCGTATCATCAGATGATGTAGTTTATGAAGTAAATATTAACTCAGTCATCAAAATAATTGTATCACAGTTTAAATTATGTAATTGACGTAATTTAGCCGTCTACATTCTCAAAGAACTAAAGTACTGGTCAATCTAAGAAATGCTCTAGTTTTTTTAATTATCTCAATTGTTGTAAGTTTAACTTGATGCACATAATAATTAATAATTCAATGAATAAGTAAGAACTCACAGTATTGTCAAGACGATAATCATTGTAGATAAATTATTATATCAATCAGATCACTTTGCGTCTTGAACGATAATTCAGAAATTCAATTTTGTTACTGTTAGAAAATTGATAAAAATTATTAATCAATTTAAATTAATTCAGTTGGAATTAATTCAATGAGATTACTCTTCAGTAGACTAGAATTGATAAAAACAAACATTGATATAATTACTCTGTTCAAAATTAAAATATACGTTATTTCAATTGAATTACTAATTAAAGTACCAATTAGTAAAACGTTGATAAACGTTTTATGAAATAATTTTAAAAACCTTCACAAACGACGGTACGATATTCCCTGTTCTGTTTCAGCAGTTCAGAATTCCTAACAAATATTCTGTTTCGGCAGAATACATCCAACCATATTCTAAACATAAATACACACAATTCTTTCCGCCTTCATTTTGTTGTAGCAGGTGAGGTTTCAAAACTCAAGTAGTAAGATTTATATAACGTTATATAAAGCAACAAGGCCTTTGCGTTTGATGGTTCAATAATCAGGCAAACGTTAGAGGTGCGTATTCGTACAACGCACTGGCGTAATTTGCGTTAAAGCGCTTATTATTGCTTTGTAGAGTGCTTGAGAGACCCCTTGTTACAAGTCCCACAGGGTAGTTTACTTTTATTTGTGATTTATATCACTTGTCGTGCAGTTTGTTGGAGCAGCTGCGGTGGGTTATTAAAGTTAAACTACAGTTTAAATTAAAATTAAAATAAAGTTTGAATTAAAATCAAAATACAGTTTAAATTAAAGTTTCAATCAGTAAACTCTTTGTGTATTTTCAAAGTTTAAGGTCATTTATAGACTAGCAATTTAATTAAAGAAATTTTATGTTGATAATAGAATTTGAGTTTGTTTGTAAAGTTCTAGGCCATATAAACAAAAATCTTGATGTGCGTACACGTACTACATAACAGTTTGATTAGCGTTAGAGCGCTATTTATATTATGATCGCTTTACAAAGTAGTTTACAGTCCTTTCTACTTTTTAGAAAAGACAGTTGACTTTTAATAGTGAATTAACTCAGATTAATTTCACGAGTTCTGCAGTTTGTTGTAGCAGCTGCAATGAGTTCTAAAATTGAGTTTATCAATAGAATTTTGAATTGTTTGTAATACTCAAAGTAATTCAGCTTATGCCAATTTATTGAGAAATTCTAATTGGATTATAGAATTTCAGTTTGTTTGTAAACCGGTGCCATTCTAATTTACTTACGGCATTCTAGTTTGATTATTAGATTCCAGTTTGTGTAAAGTTCTGACTCAATCATTAAAAGTCCAATTTACTTACAGTATTCTAATTAAATTATAAAATCACATAACTACTTATAGGATTTTCATGTGCTTATGAGATTCTAATTGGTCAATAGGATTTGATTTTATTAAATAGTTCTACACTAGTTGTGACGTCGTAAAACTTTTAAGTCAGTTACTGATCAAAGGTAATAAGTCATTTACGATTAGTTACAGATTGGTAAAAACAGCAAATTCAGTTTGTTTCTTTTAGTTTCAGTAACCATTCTTAAATATAAGATATTTATTATTGATATGAAGGCGATATCGTAGTTCCTCTTGTAACAGTAAGTGGTTGGTAACTCGACGAATGACTCCTGGTATTTATATCTTAACTTTAGAATAGAGGTTGTAAACTTAATTGAATATATAAATCATTGTTTGACAAAAAAAAAATTTTGTCACATAATTATTGATTGCGTTTATACTATCAACAGCCATTTGTGTTTTAAAGAAACATTTTGTTGTTTTAACATAAATCTTGCCAAAAATAATTAGCTTTTAAATTTTTTTACAAGATGCTAAAAATAGTGTAAAAAGTTTTTTATGTGAAGGTTTGCTCGTGATCACTGTCGCGGCAATAACTCATGGAAAGAGCAAAATGCTTGAATTTTTGTAAAATACATAAAAAGTTGTATCTTTAAGCATCTCACAAAAATGGAATGTATCTAACTCTAAAGTCTTGTAACTCTAAAGGATAGCACTGTTTTGTTCTTATTGAAAACTTGTCAGTCCAGTCAGTCTTAATTGATGCCTCATAATGGGTGAACTAGTTGGAGCCTCTCATGCATTATGATTTGTATCAGACCTATCTTAATCAAGTGATATTACGTTTTTTATGTTTTATAAAAATGAGTTGATGTAGATTTATGATAATATTCACACAAATTAAAGCTTAATACCTTGAAAAATTAAATACTACAGAAGCATCAATAAAATATCTTTCTAACCATTGTTGGTTCAGTTTTATTTATATTAATAAACTAAATTTATAAATATGTTTATAGATGTCTATATATGAAACCACTGCACAGAAACTTGACGGTTTTTATCTTTGAAAGGAAGATGGTATTCAAAATTACAGCTTAGCTTAAAAAATAACTAACTTATGTCGTAAAAAAGCTACAAAACTTAATAGAAATTTTACATTGTGTTTTAAAAACTGCATCAAAAACAGAACAACATAAATTAATGAAACGTGATAAAAGTTATATTGTTAGAAATCTGTTCACTTTTTTTTGCTGTTGATTGTTATATTACAAAACATTTTAGCGTAAAACCTCTCATATAATATTAATAAATGTTTTTTAGCTTAAGTAGGTAAAAATTTCAAATAAACAGATATGGGAAATCATACATTTAGACCGCCCAAACATCAATTATGTCAAAATATTTACAAAAACGCCGTGTTTTACAACCAAATCTTATTTTTTAATCGTGTCAGTTAAATCAGTTCTATATTAAGTAAAAATATACTCAACACAACATATGCTTAAGTATTCTAGATAGAAAACAGTACATATCGTCGCCTGAATGTAAGAACTCGCTAACTCAAAATTTTATATTGAGTTATCTACGGTTGCATGTAGTCGAGATCAAGCCGAATTTAATGTAATCACTAGGTAACTTGTCAAAGTTATGAAGCAACATCTAGTCGGCCATGTACAAAATAGATAAAAAAAACAAGTTTTTTTATGCTAAATGGATAACTAAAGATATGTACTTTTTGCAGAATTATCAGAAGTCTGTTTGTGGTGCTGGAAATAGATAACTTAAGATACCGGTTTATTCTATCAAAAATACTCTTTGTTTTTTTTATAGAGAAAGTAGGTATTTGGAGATACCTAGTTTTTGCAGAAATTTTAGAGTTGCATCTATAGCTTTGAACGTAGACAACTGAAGATACCCACTTATTGCCGGAATTATTATAGTTAAGTCTAGTTATTTACATGCATAGTTGTCACTTGTTACTATTTAACGCGATTCTTAGACTAACAATGATGTCTAGAGGTGCTGAGTAAAGTGCTTATTTAACAATCAAAAACAAAAGGTAAGCTACTGCGTTTATTTTTGTTTCATAATTCAAGGTGTATTTAACAAAAATCTGTTTAACAAAAAGTTAGATTATACAAATTTCTTGAGATACTAATTTTTTTCTAAATTATTATCTAAAAAGAACTGGAACAGTCTTCTATAACCGGATTGACTTCCAAAGTATTTCAAAAAGAGTCCGTCGAAAAGGAGTGCAACGAGGATCAGACCTTGGTAGCTGAATCAGCTCAGCTTCAAGAAAAACTAGGTAGCGAACAGCTTTTTTATATGTCGGGACCAACTCATGATCTCCAAAAAGATTTGGAAACAGTCGGTGGTGACGATGACTTTAGTGATTTTTCTCCGGATAATTCTAAATATTTTCCTAGCAGTAGTTTTTCAGATTTCGAAAAAGAAAATATTAGTAATAATTCTTCCGACTCTGAAGTATCAAATGCAAGAAATCAGTTGGTAGGAATGAAAAAAGATCCTAAAATGACTAATAAGCCTCGATGGATAAGAAAGAATTCAGGCAGTTGGCCGAGAAATATTATGAAAAAAAATAGACTTGAAAGAAAAAAACACGTTTCAACATAAGGTATAGTAAAACCCGCCATCCATATTATGCCTCCTTGCAACGAGACCTGTCGACTTAAATGTTCGACATTTCCAGTAGTCGAAAAACTTAAAATTTGCAAAGCCGACATTTTTCGAAAATATTTAGCCTCGTCGTTGAATTTAGCTGCTGCTATGTATCGATGGTGTGCAGAAAATGAAAGACCAACGTCAAAGCTGTCCATTTACCGAAATAGTTTCAAAAGCAACTTTAACTTAGGGTTTCACAGACCCAAAAAGACCAATGTCGAGTTTGTGGAGCTTTTAACAACGAATCTAATCTAATAGAAGAGATGAAGACAAGTTACCATACACACCAGAAATTGAACGATAACGCTCGAGAGGCAAAACGGCTAGACAAAGATGCTGCCGTTAACAATGATACAGTCATTAGTTGCAATTTCAATTTGCAACAAGTCTTGCTTTGTCCTAGTAAACCCACAAATAATGCGTTATTTCATAAACGTCGGTTAGCCACCTATAATTTTACAATTTATAACGTGGTTACAAAACAAAACGAATATTTTATGCGGCATGAAGGCAAATGAGGGAGAGGAAGATGTGGGATAGCAACCCTTTTATTTAAGTATTTTCAATCTTATTCATGTTCTACAGAAGATGTCAGGTGCTTTAGTGATTGTTGCAGAAGGCAAAACTTAAATAAATCATTTGAAGTAGATGGTTTTAGACTGGTGGATTGTAAAAAAAACTATAAACGACCAGTTTATTGCCTTGTTATCCTCGAGGTCATCCTATAACTGAACTCAAATACAAAGACTTAAGGTTTTTGTTTTCTATGAAGGCACCGGTATTAAACAGTGATTATTTTAAATTTTACTCTAAAGTACCACATGGGAGGACGAATGAAGAAGAAGACTGAAAGTTTTGATTATTTTGCTTTTTTTAGCTTGCCTATAGAAATACGTTCTAAATTCATTGAATTTAAGTTTTATATAAGCCACTTTTAGGATATCTATGCCATTATTTGCGTAACTTTATTTAGTCTAAGAATTTTGGTGCAAAAAGTAGGTAACTTGTTTTTTTTGAAAGAAAAAAAGTATTTAATTTTTGATTTTAATCTAATTTTTTCTTTTCGATGTTATCTTTGAGTAATAAGAAATCTTGCAAAAAACAATCGAGTGTTTTCTTTAAAATATATTGCTTTTAAATCATTTCTAAGGCTTTCATAATTATGTTTTTGCTATTTACTCAAAACAATAGAAAGTAAGATACCCAGTTCTTACAATTTTTGAAATTTTTTTTGTAAATTATGTTTTTTTTCGAAATAAAATTATTACGGGGGCACATAAAAATGTATTCTTTTTTAATGTGTAAGAGTTTTTTTAGTATATGATAGCCCCCCTTAAGCGCTAAAGGTACAACCAATAAATTCGAAAAGTGAGATGGAATGTGTAAAAATCGTGATAAATGACGGGGAAAAACTTACTATTGATAGATTCTATATCACTAAAGATTTTTTCAACAAATGTCATGTGTCAGTTTCTAAACTGTCAGTCGTACCGTAATTTTACAAAAATCTACCGAAATACAGCTAAAATCTATAAAATATCTATTAAATAAACATGGGGGTTTTATTTATAAAGTTATCCCATCAAGAGATTTAATGAAATTTCGTCAAGAAAGAAGATTTTTACAATTTGTAGCCCCCCAAACTGTCAACAGAGTGAAGTGAGAATATAATGGGAGAACAATTCAATAAATATTTGAATGAAAACATAGTTTAAAAACTATTTTTGAAGTGACCCATAAAGGTTTGTTTAGTTTTTAAAAGATTTTAAGGCATTTTGTAGAGAAAAAATAATGTACCCCAAAATGTCAACGGAGTAAAGTGAGAATATAATGAAAATCATTACAATAAATATCGACATTTAAAGACTATATTTTGGAACGGTTCATAAAGATTTGTTTAGTTTTTAAAAGATTTCAAGGCATTTGTAGAGAAAAATTAGTGCCCCAAGCTGTCAAATGAGTGAAGTGAATATAATGGAAAATCTACGTAAATACAGCTCAAAACAACTAAAATATTGGTTAAATAAACAAGTGGCACTCACCAAAAAGTTAGAAGCAAAGATCAAAAAGTCGAAAGAGGTCTTTTTTTTGGTTTTGGTCAAAATATCAAAAACTCACACAAAAAATTGTCAAATTGACAGTTTTAGGTTATTATAAATTTGTTATGGTTGAAAGAAAAAATTTTGGGTTAATAGTTCTTCTAAAATTGAGCCCCAAATTAATTGAAATGCTTTTTTAAATTGGAAAAGATAGAAGAAATAATAGAAACTAGAGCCCTGGGTAGGTTTTTTGACTTTTTTTTATTAAATACTAAAATCTTATATTGATAGAGCATGCCTAAAAGTGGTATTTGAAAAGGAAATAATGAAAGACAATTTTAAATTTACCTCTCTAATATTTTTGACATCGTTGTTGTTAGCAACAAAAAAAATATAATAATAAAATAATTATTTTTAGAATTTTCATAAAGTATTTACATATTTTACAAAATTAAGTGTAAAACTGTTGTTTTTTGCAAAATATAAGTGAAAAGCTTAAAATAAAGTAGGTTTAATAATTATTTAATCTCCTTGTCGATAATTTTTTTTTAAGATAAGGTTTGATAAAAATTTTTGTGGAGACACCTAATTTTTTGGCCTGTTTTACATTTTTTCCTTTATTATAATATGGAAATATAATACGAATGGCTAGAAGAACCTTTTTGATTATATTATATAAGATATAGAACTGTGGTTGTCGGAAAATTATAATTGTGTATTCGAAAAGTGAGGTTAAGTTGTGTTTGGGGCCTATTCATGTAAGAAGATTTATATAAATGAATTAAAATCAGATGGAAGTGAAACATTATTTTCGAAAAGTATCTATACAGAATATATATTTTTTTCTCAATCGTACGTACTTATTTTTATATTTTTAAATAAACAATTAAATATTTTTAAAAAAATACAATGTCAATTATTATTGTTGACATAATCAATTAAAAAATACAAAGTGATCACTTAATATTAATGATTTATATTTTATAACTAACATGAAATATGAAACGTTTTTCTGTCAATTTTAATGTACAAATTTCTATAGAGTGGTTGTTTTTTTGAATTTGATATATAATATATAACTAAAATATAAATAATTTGTTTTGATTTTTTTTTTAGATTATGTATGATTGTAATTGAATGATTCCGTATTTTGGAAAAATTAAATAGAAAATAGGAAAAAATTAATATGAAAATAGGAAAAAATTAAAAAAATTAGAAAAAGAAAACAAATAGAAATAAAAAGAAAGAAAGAATAAAGTTTATAATTAATAAAATGTAATACAAACTTTTTTAATAAAAATAAAATATGGTTGTTTTATTGTTGCCTAAGGCAACCTTATATATATAAGAGAGTAAAGTAAGCTAGCAAAAGGGGGAATAAATAAAAAAATATAATTGTAGAAACAACAAAAAATATATAAAATAACTATTTTAATTTCAAAAAAAAAATAATAATAGACTTGCTTTAGAAGAGATTAAAGAGAAGAGAAAAAAAATTAAGTATATTAAATAAAATGTAATGCAATTTTTTTTTCAATAAAAAAGAAATATTGTTGTTTTATTGTTACCGAAGGCAACATCTTACATATAACAAAGTAATGTAAGTAAAAATATAAGAGAGTATGGTAAGCAAAAGAAGGAATAAATAAAAAATATATACATAATAAGTGAAAAAAATTATATAAAATAATAATAAATAGTAATATTATTTTTAAAAATTATAGTAGTATATTAAATATGAAAATAAAAAAATAAAAAGGAAGAAAAAAAAATAAGGAAGAAAATGTGATATAAAATTTTTTAACAAAAACCAAATAAGGTTGCCGAAGGCAACCGTTTACGTATAAGATAGTAGGGTAAATACAAAGAGAAACAAATAAAAAAAATAAAAAAAAAATATATAAAATAATAATGAATAGTTAAAGTATTTTTAAATATAAATGATAATAGATTTATATATGTTGCCGTAGGAAACTATTACAATAACAATAGAAAAAAAAACTTAATCGTAATTAATAATATGTTTGCTTTATTACAACAAAAAAAAGATGGGAAAGATAGTAAAATAATAAAAAAGGAATAAGCATAATTTATAAAATATAACAAAAGATTTTTAATACATACAAAATATGGTTGTTTTATGTTTGCTTTACATGTAAGAGAGTAGGGTAAGCATAAGAAAGATTGAATAAAAATATATTAATATAAAACACAAAATAAAAAAAATCATATAATATAATAATAAATAATATTCATTTTAAAGGTAAATAATACCAAATTGTTGCCGCAGGTAATAATCTAAATGAGAGAGTAGAATAAACACAAAAAACAAATAAATAAAAATTTATTAAACAATAATCTAATAAAAAAAAGTGCGTTTGTTCTATGGCTGCCAAAAACAACCCCTCTAGGTTCATACACGTTGCCGCAGGCAACCCTCTACTTAAGAGAGTAGGGTAAGCACCCGGAGGGTGCGAAACCATTTTCTCGTGTTTGTAATAAAATGAAAAAATACTTACTATCAATTAAATAAATTAGGTTGTCGTAGGATTATAGCCAAGATAAACACTCTAGGCATAGATCTAAAATAAATAAAAATGTAAAATATGAAAACTGTACTTTAGAACCTTTATAATATTAAACATGCAACTATTCTGTTGCATGTTTCATATTAGAATTATATCACAAAAATGTATTCAAAAAATGGAAGTAATGTATAAAGTGGTAATAAAAATAGTAATTATAACTATATGATTTATTTGGAAAATTGTTTTAAACCTAACGAATACCTGCCAAAAAAGTCAACTAAAACTTTAATTTAAGATTTTTTGCATTTTCTAAACAAAAAAATTAATCTAATTGATCAATATAAAAAATTACTAGTAGGTATATACTTACCTTTACAGTATTCAGCAAACTAATAATCTCTTTTTGGACTAGTAAAAATATTAATATTGCTAAATGGTTTAAATTATTGCATCTAATGTTTTTCATCTTTATTTCTGGTGTCTCCTAGTCTATAACAAATGAAAAAAAAGATTATTATTCAATAACTAATAATGCAACTTACCTTTTAATTAGCTGATATCAAACCAATGTTTAGTTGACAAACATAATTATACTATAGCAAAAAATGTGTAAATAAAAAAATTGTATAGCTCTTTGCATGGCTAAAATGTTCCAATTTGGTTAAATCTGTTGAAATTTAATATTGCGTACAGAGTTTTGTTGAAAAACAATATATTTAAAAAAAAATTTGTTGCTTATTTGCAATAACTTTATTGCAAAACTATATTATTAATGATAATATTGATTGTGATAATATTATTTAACGATAGAATCTGAATTATAGGTTTGTACTTGAACAAGTCTCTCAAGTGCTTCTCTTAGAAATAATATAACTTTTTTACACATGCAAATAATGTTAATTTGACTACTATTTGTCAAATAACTTATACGTTTTGTTTTAGTAATAAAACTTGATAAACCTAACAATTAAATAAGTATGTTAGCATTTACTATATTGAAACTATAATTAAACAAAAGTAAAATTTGATAGATAGTTTTACCAAGTAGTTACTCATTAATATGTTCAATTAAGTAGTTTTTATTTTATTGTCTATAATTTTATTCATGTTTTACATTTACATAAGCAGTAAACAAATTGTTATAAGGAAAGTGGTCGCTATAAGATAAACAAACTGGGCCGCTGTAAAGACGTAGAACGCGCCAGCCGGATATGTTTGGGAAAAATGTCTGTATACTTTACTTTGATATTAGCATGTTCAAGCATATCTGCTTATAAAGTTCACTCATCAGACAATTGTAATCGATGCAACATTTTGTAAATATGCTATAAACAAATTTATAATCATGTACAAATAACAAAAAAAGATTTATTTTTTTGGCAAAACTAAAGATGGACTTAAAACCTATTTTTTAAATTAACATAATATAGATGTATTTATTTTTAAAAAGCTGTAAAAAACAATAAGTAGTGAGAGTCAAATTTCGATAATCAAAGTTTTGGGTTTTGGACTCACTGTTAATAATGTATGCTTATTAGCTGTTGTATGGATTTCCTGACTTTTACTTAATAGCCAGAGAAATAATGCATAATAAAATTTACTTTTTAAAAGCAATATGAATACAGCTTTTATTTTCTACATTGTGAATTAGTATAAAAAGGTAAAATAGTATGATCTAAAGTTAGCAAATCGAGATTTTAAACATTTAAGATGTTTTAAAGTCATCCCTGAGAGTCAATTCAGTAGTTTTTTAGTTTTCTCAAAGTTAATCCCAATACTCAATTTTGACAGGCTTGGTATCCTTTAGAGTAAATATTTATCTTTTTCTACATATTGCAAATAATATAATTTTTATTTATAAACAGATTTTATATTTGAATAGGAGTTATTAATAAATACTGTATAATTGTAAGATCTTGAAGAGCATTTAAGCCCTAATAAGTTATTATTATTTTATTTAGTAAAAAGCTTTATTTATTCGAATAGGTGCAAAACATGCATATCGACCATGGTATAAGAACAGGGCATTATAGCATAAGTTAGCATATCATGGCTTTAAGAATTCGTGATGCTTTGCTTTGACAATTTTACTATCGTTGTTCTTTGATACAATATTATCATTTTTATTTTATGAGTCAACTTTAATAGTGATGTCATTTACATGTATCATATTTTTCTATTGAGAGCCCAGCTTAATATATTATACAAACCATTTTATTTTAAAAATTTTAAAATTTACAGTAGTCATCTTAAATTCAAAGAATTTTATCTAAGTACTTATGTTGATTGATTATTGATTAATTAGTGTTTGATTATTGGTATCGCACAATTTACATTTTTTTAACTGAAGGAGTTTAGCTGTCGCTAAACTGAAATTTGTTGTTTAATAATTGTTTAGTAATTTTCTGAAAATTACAGTTGATTCACAGGATTAGTCAAAGAGAGCATCAACATTCTTCAATTTTGAACAATGTTTGAATTATCATAAATTATACAACGAGTGGAATCAAGACTATTGGTAATCACATAACGTTGGGTCACAAAACATTTTGTCAAAAATTAATTACACGAGTGGAATTCTTTGACAACATGTTGAGTCTATCAATAATAGTCATGATTCCACAAGTTGTATTTGGAACTTTATTTATTATTACAGAACAGTGAACACAAATTTATTTATTATGACAGAACAATAAACACAAGAACATTATCTATTTGATGTACGAATTAAACACACAGTTTTTGTAGGTTACATTAGCATTTTTTTCCGATTTTTCGTTAATTAAAACAGATGAAGATTGATTTGTGTTGGCGTCTGCTACACTCAAATTCTCTGTTAATATTTCATTCGCTGCAATGTTGATGCTATGTTTGGGTTGCAGTTTCTCAAACCCGATATGATTCAAAAATAATGTTTGTTGTTTAATTTTAAATAGGGTTTTAAAGAGTTAGCAGCGTTGTATGTTGTTATTTTAATAATTTCTTGCAAATTGGAGCCTGCATTACACAAATTGCTAACTGTTGAAAAACGATTTGAATGGTTTGTTAAGTTTTTTCGTTTTGTATCCATACCAAATCTTGTTGCTCTTTTATGAGTCCACTTCCTAATTTCATTTAGGCCAACAGGGCTATTTTCATACCAAATAAAAATTTTCCATTGTTTATTTCCATTTGAATTAAAAATTGTCGGTTTGTTTTAATATTCTTTGAGCGTTTAGAGATAATTTTTAAGCAATCTAACAAGTTTTCGGGAGCTAGCCATTTATCCTGGCATAAGCTTTTGCTACCTCTTAGAGTCGATTTTGAAAATTTTGGGTTATATATGATACGTCTAGTCTCATGGGGTTTCTTTGTTTCTTTCTTACAATAGACGTTCAAACAAAATGTATTTTCGGTTCCGCGCCAAGCTAACTCAGTTGCAGCTTGCAGCAATTTGTAAAATTTTTTTTGCAATTTTTTTGAAGTATACTTATTGCAGTTGCTTCAATTTTGTTAACTGATAGAGGTTCAGCACTTAGTTTACGTTTCTCTGGCAGTTTTTGCAATAACTTTCTCGTGGTGTCTCTGTGATCTTGTTTTTTGAAAACAAGATCACTGAATAGGTTGAATTTGCGGTTGAATTGTTTGAAATATTTTTCTTGCAGTAATTGTGCTCTCGCGTTCCATAACCGCTTAATCACTGCCTTCTTGTAATCTGCCCCGTTTTTCTGCCTCATATTGTATGCCCAGTATTGCATGATCTAGGTCAGTTATACTCCACCGTGGAATTCTCAGATAAGAAATAATTTTGTAAAGAAGAAAGGCTTTCACAGCTCGAAGTTATTCAAATATTGCCATGTTTCTGAAAAGATCGTGTCGAAATGTTTGATAAAATTGTTGACGTTTTGCGCTTCCTTGGTAAAGGCGTCATCAGGACAAGAAAATAAGAGTGAGAATAAGCACGGTAACACGACGTGTGAACCAAGCTAGAGGCGAAACTTATTCTGCTACACCTCATTGCTGCTTAAGCCTATATTGGTAAGCAAAAAAAAGAAAGCTGTTAAAAAGCAAAAGAAAAAGTAGGGGGAGGATTAAAAGAAAAAGCTGTGGAGAATGCGGAAGCGGCTTGTGTTGATGACAAAGAAGTGTTTGTGAACAAGGACTTCTAAACGTTTGAGAGGTAATAACCTGAATCTTTATTGGAAGTTGTTTGGATGTTTTACAATTTCGATAAAGTTCTTTTTTACAAACACTTTGTCATCAACACAAAGCGCTTCCGCTTTCTCTACATCTTTTTTTTTTGATCCCTCTACTGCTTTCTTTTTTGCTCTTTCACCCGCTTTCTCTTCCTTGCTTACTAATATAAGCTCAAGCCGCAACAAAGTGTAGTCAGAATAAAGTTCGCTGCTAGCGTTGTACATACGTTGAGTTACCGTGAATATTCTCACTCTTATTTTTCAGTCCTAATGACGCCTCCACCGATAAAGTGTGAAACGTTGACAATTTTATCAAACATTTTAACACGGTCTTTTTCGAAATATGTCAGTATTTCGAAATATTTTTTTAATGACATTTCAGTTGACATCATGGCATACCAGATTTGCAAACAACCACGCGTGATTATCACTTATTAGTCAGTTCTGATTATCGTTAATTAATCAATCGTTAGGATAAAAAAAAAACACGATGAGTGATATAATCATATATAATCCCTGCAGTTATAAAGGTTTAGCTTTTTGCGTCTGATAAATAGGACTATCATAGTCTTTTAAGGTTAACACGCAGTTAAGGTTTCTCATGTGATCATAGACAATTTTTTTTATTGCTTTAAGACGAAAGAAAGATAAGCTAAATAAGCGATATGATTTGGTTCGTCTGGAGACCGTTTGCTTGCCTCTAGTGTCTAGTTAAAAACCACCTTTACTTTCTTTCAGAATTAGAGTAGATACCTCAGTGCAAAATTTGTCTTGAAGATTCGCCTTCCGGGTCACTCGAGAGCTTGAAAGTTGCTTATTGCCTATTTTACCTTCTCAAGAGAATAGAGTTTCCTTGCCAGACGTTTGCTTTTCTGTTTGAGTGATGATGTACATCACTGGCAGAAGCAGACCTCGCCTGACCAATATTGTTATTTGTTTCTATGAAATCAAATAACAGCGTCACCGTCCACGTTGCTTCCGCCTTAGGTACCGAAACAGTGAAGGCTTATTGAGAACACGACATTAAAAAAAAAGATAAAGATGATGGTCCAAGTCTAATATACGTTTTGAAACTAATGTTTTCCGGTGAGTTACTTTACAGGTATTAATAACAGGTACATTATGTGTTAATATGTTTCATATGTTGCCCAATCAATCCTGACCGTTCGAGCGTTTCTGGAACAATAAATATGAAGAGGCGAGTTGAAGTAGATAGTTGATGATAATGTGGCTGGCTGTTGCTATTAAGTGAATGTGTAATGCTAATAATCGTAGAACATAGATATCCTGACACATTTGTTGTAGAGAAGGAGATAAACGTTATTTAACTCACATTAATTGTTTAAATTTAGCAAAAAATAAACAAAATTGTAACTTTACTAAAGAATTGAAAACGTAGCGACCGTTTCCAGTTAACTGAGTTAGCCTAAATTAGAATCAAACTTTAGGAGGACAAAATTTTACTTTAAAATATTGTAAGAAATAAATTAACTTAAAAATCACATGAATTACGTCAGTAATGACCTCAAACAACTGTGTTTTTCTCGAACTCTAAAGGGACTCTTGAGATAGTTGCGGCCTTCTGTAATTATGATGGTCTTACATAAACTACTGTTACTGATTTTTTAAATCAGCCTGATAAGTGAGATAGCGATGATGTGGTTTTTCACACATTTACATAATTACTGTAGATAGGTGTTAATTAGAATTTATAATTATGTAAAGTTGTTATTGTAATATTAATTATTAATTTTTTAAAATCTTTAGTTTTCAAACATGTTTTGGTTTTCATTATCTGTGTGGGATAGTGCTTGAATTGTTTTGTTTTGAATTTATTGATAAGCCAAGTTGTGATTTATATTAAGTTATAGAATTGAAAACGTTGATAAATATTTACAAATACAACTGCAATCAATAACCTTTAACAATATTAAATTGCATAAAATGATATCATTAATTTTGGGAAGCATTGCATTTTTAATTATTTTTGGTCACATAGTTGTGTATATAATTGCGCGACTAACGTGTGGAATCTCTCGCAGTTCAACATGCCTTGTTGGAAAAACTGCAATTGTTACTGGAGCAAATTCAGGTAAGTTTTGCAGTTAATTTAAGTATAAGTAGGTTCAACGTGAGATAAATACATTGAGTACGTACGTTGACATTCTGGTCCCAGAGTTACTGTATTTGATGGCTACAATGATTTTACGAGAAATATTAAAGCCGCAGAGCAACGTCGTAGAACTTCAGCAACATCTTTATATTCTATTAATTTTTTTAATCAATCTAAGACATTTTCTACCAGTCAACATAAATTTCTTGCAAATACTCACAACAAATCTCGGTTCATTTCAATGTAGAAAGAAAAGTTTACTGCTGATAAATCTATATATGTTATGTATGCAAAGTCTGCATGTAATATTAGTGTTTAATAATTAATATAAGTACTTGTATAAATATGTCAAATATTTCATATCAATATCCATCGTAATATTTAATAGGAATCAGACGATATATGAGTTTAAGTTCAAACCCTAACCTCTAGATAACGACAGCTTCCAAGTTATCTTGTGTATTAATTATTATTAGAAGTTAACGTTATCTTTTTAAATTATTAGATCCGTAAATTTATTTTGTTAATCTAAATAAACTTTAACACTTGTAAATTGAAATAGAAACGTTCGTTCCTATTATAAAATCATTATTATTCTGACTGTCATATAGTCAACACACAGCCACATTACTTGTAACTTTAATTTAAATAAAGAATTTTAATTTAACAAAGTGTTAACATTTCAAGTAATCTTTTATCCCAAATAAAGGAAGAAAGAAATAAACATTAAATATATATATAAATGAAACCCGTTTTTCGTTGTCACGACATAGCATGAAAACGGCTTGACCGATTTGGCTGATTTTTTTTTTGTAGTTTTCTAATACTCTGTACAAGGTTCAAAAAAAATATTTAGAAAATCTCTCAAAAAGATTGAAAAATATACATTTATTTTGCATATTTTAAAAAAAGCGCGTTACGAATGTCAACGTCATTCAATTTAAAACAAAAAACTCTGTGGTGATCTATAACACCACAGACATAACCGCGCTAACAAATGTCAACGTCATTCAATTTAACTTTCCTTTCAAACATTTTTAAAGGAAATACGAAGGCGAAGATGTTTTAATCCCACGCATCCCTATGATACCGAACGATATGCCATTCAGTTTTAAACGTTTACAGTTTTCAGTGCGGTTTGCATTTGCAATGTTAATAAATAAATCGCAAGAGCAGTCGCTAAGTGTATGTGGCATTAACCTAGAAAATCCATGTTTTTCACATGGCCAATTATATGTCGCCTGTTCCCGTGTCGGAAAACCATCAACATTATTTATTTACGCGCAAGAACATTAAACTAAAAATATAGTTTATCAAAAAGCATTGGAATAGAGAGAAGCAGTGAAGGGTATAGAGGCTATTAGTTGCTTTCTAGAGCGCGCGTGATATTGAGCTCAGTGTTTACTTCAAAATGCCCAGTTGTTCAATAGCGATTTGTAAAAATATAAGTGAAATTATTGAACCCTACGGAATAAACACTATTATGAAAATATATATTTTGTTTTTTATTTAATAAAATTAGTAAAGTCCTTCTCAGGTATGACGAGACCAGGAAAATAGGTATTCATTTTTATATGAAGAATATTATAGATTCCAGTTCAAATTGAATAGGTACGCATACATAAGATAGGTCGGCTATACAAAATAAAGTAGTGCATCAAATTTACGCTAAGGCGGTACCAAGTTCGCCGGGTCAGCTAGTATATTGATAAAACAAGCTAAAAATGATGTTGATGTAATGCTCCTTGAAACAAGAAGAGCAATTCAATTTAGCAAATACAAATATTGTTGTATCTAGGCGAAAATGTAAACGTACTCCTATTACTTACTGCTCAAACTTCACTCCACTCAAAAAAAGAATTTTTTTTTAAATCTGGAAAAGCTTAACATTAATCGGTAACATATTCATCTATTTTTGCCCAAGTGTCAAAATTATGTACTATTTTTACATGCAATAACTGACTGTGATACGACATCTGCATTTTTCAGAAAACATAAAACAACTGTTTCTTAAATGTTTAAAAACAAAATTTAGTTCAATGTGCTATTTTTTTAAAAACAGTAATTTAGCTTCATAAAAAGTTATCACCAACGGAATTCGCTTTCTTCTCTCTATGTATAGAGCCTTTAAAAAAGTTACGTGCTTGGATAAGTTTCGATTTGCATGTTTCGTTAAAAATACACGTTTAAAGTGCTTTTTTGCGTTGATGAAGGTTTTTATTTATATTTCATTTACAGACAGCAATCCGTTACATCTTTATTATACACGGTGCTTCAAAAATTTTTTGGTAACTAAACCATTCGGTGGAAGTGACTTTGAAATTTCAATAGCAACATTTATTTTTTTCGACGCATTCAGATTTTTGGAGAGAAAATATCAATTTTTGGTCTAAAGCATTTTTTATCTGAAGTTTGTTTTATCTGAAATCCTGATCTTTTGTTAATGTTTTTTTGCTTCGAAGACGATCTAAAATTTTTCTGAGGATAAGTTTGAGACGAATTATGATTTTCTAGAATTTTCATGTAGAATTTTTGATATTTTTATTTAATTATTTTCTCCGAAAATCGTCTTGGAAACAACATTTTCCTGCTTATTTACGCGCAAGAAAATTGAGTTTTCCGGACTAGTACTGTAAAAACTTTACAAGACGCAAAATGAAAAAGATACTCTAGTAACTATAGTGGCAAACAAAATTGACAAACTTGATTTTTGTGGAATTTGTCAAAAAAATTCTAAAATTTGTAAATTTCGCCTTTTTCTACGATTTCCGGAAAAATTTAATACAAAACACGTCAAATACAAAACACGTCAGTAAAATCTCTTACTTGACTCGGAGCTTTAAAATTTAGCTCCTCTTCAGTAATGTGAAATTTTCCTGACTTTTATGTAAAAAACTATTAAACATTTAATTTTTATTATTTTATATTATTACTAATGTCTTAAAAGTTTTTTTTAATTTTTGATATCCTGATAAAGCGATGAAAAGGAAAGACTTCAAGATTCGTACTCTCTCAGTATTTAGCAAAAAAACGTTAACAAAACGTTTTTTTGCTTGGAAGACGATCTAAACTTTTTCCGAAGATAAGTTTGAGACGAATGATGCTTTTCTAGAATCTTTTATGTAGAATTTTTAATATTTTTTTTTATTATTTTTAAATATTTAATTTTTAATATTTTATATTATTCATATTTTTTTAAAAGTTTTTTTAATATTTGATATGTTGATGAAGAGATGAATCGAAAAGGCTTCAAGATTCGTACTCTTTCAGTATTTAGCCAAAAAACGTTAACAAAACGTTTTTTGGTAGATCGTTTGCTTGGAAAGCGATCTAAACTTTTTCCGATGATAAGTTTGAGACGAATGATGCTTTTCTAGAATTTTTTATGTAGAATTTTTAATTTTTTTTTTTAATAATTTTTAAATCTTTAATTTTCAATATTTTATATTATTAATATTTTTTTTTAAGTTTTTTTAATTTTTGATATGTTGATGAAGCGATGAAAAAAAAAATTCAAGATTTGTACTCTCTCAGTATTTAGCGACGCCAATCTTTTCTCCCTACAAATCCATTTATCACATTGCCTTGCTAGATGCTCAAACTCCTTCTCTTGCTTGACAATAAGCTAATTGTTGATAAAAATTTGGAATTTAATTCTTAAGAGAGTTTCTAATGAAAAAATTTCTCGAACCAAAAATCTGACTCCGTTGAGAAAAATTATATATTGATATAAAAACTTCATGTGTAAAAACAATTTAAAATAAAAAGCAATTGCAAAATATTAATTAGGATAATCTAATAACTTCTAAATTAAAGCGATTGAGACTTGCAATGAGTAATCTGGCTGCTTAAGAAAAACTTTATGTTACACAAAACACTTATTTTTGAAGTAGCAAAGTAAAAAAGATTTTAATCTCACGATTGTTTGCAATAAACACATGAATGATGACGTCTGTTTTCTCTTTACATACACATTCCCAACAGATACTTCAGATACTGATGTTTTACTTTTAAAAAATTAGTTCAATTAAATCAAAATCTTTAACACATCGTCATTTTATTAATTCACCCTTTAGAAGCCAGTCATGCAAGACAAAAAAAATATGAAAAAAGAAAAACTTTTCAAATTTTAACACAAGTTGCACTGCATCAAAATAATACTAATTATGAATTTGCATCCTGTTTTGATAATTAGAACATTGTTAAAAATTTAAAAAACAGGTTTAAATAACTATGAGAGCAAAATCACAAAAGCTTTGCTAATTTCCAAAAACATTATGCTATTTAAAACAACAATTTTTCTATCAAGTTTACAACATTTTTTGTTAAATGAAACCTTGAGTTTAATTGTTTATTGAACAAGTTTGTGTGAAGGGTATTTTTTTGACGCAATTTGCATAAGAATAATGGTGAAGAAGCCTGGACAATTAAATTCATATAATTAAATTACCTAGTTTCATTAAAATACAATAATTGTCAGATTATTTTACACATAATGTACCTATCAATAATACTTATCAAGGAACTCACCCTGGGCTTGCGCCGCCAGGCAATCTTTCTCTATTCCAGCCTTGCGGAGGGCATTCTCTGCTACGGTGGCTTTGCTGTTTCTATCATATAGACCGGACTCCATGAACTTTGGCGGCTTCCTTCTGCTTCTCCATTCTTCAACCTATTTATTATTTTCGGTACCAATGTGAAAAGTTATAAAGGCCACTTTCAAGCCTGCATCAAGGTAAATGAACCTAGATGGTCATTCGCTACAGTGTTTCCGCCGAGGAGAATAAAAATAAGATTAAAGCAATAATTGAAAGTGTAAGAACACTGCACCCTTCCATTGCTACAATAGGGAACCCACCTACAACTTTTTTCAGCGACAAGGTACCAGCCTTGGCGGCTGCACCAAACCCGGCTTTAAAGATCTCTCCAATCTTTTTAAGAAATCTGAGAAGCTAGATCTCAATCAAAAAACAAGAATTATGTTAATCGACGTCGAAAGCCAAATAATAAATAATAATTGTAGTAGTAAAGACCGGCTCAAGAACAGAACTAGTTCTCTGCTGTAGGTTATAAACAATAACAACCGTGTCAATTCTGACACAAATAATCTGCATGCTCTTTAATAAAAACAAATATGCCAATAATAACATAGATGTATCTGCATGCATTGCGCAAAGCGCTTAGCTGAGGGATGATACTATTGCCGTAAGGGCAGTAGACACCGGACAGCGGGTAGTACTCGTAGGAGTGTCGAGTGCAGTACTCGTGCATAGTCAAGTCAAGTCGAGAGCACGAGAGTGATAGTTATCTTTATACTCGAACGAATATAATTTGTTATTGTGTGCAAATTAAGTGCGAATGTGGTGTCTTAACATTTCTGTTCTAGTAACCTAGCCAGGTGACAGATCCTACCTTCTTCTGACAATTTGGCTGGTTTAGCCATAGCAGCTAGGTTTGAGTACTGAAACGACTTGCGCTAATTTTAGGAAAGAGCACATGTAAGACCTTACTACATTATATTGATTATTATGATGCACGCAGATACATATATGTCATTATTGGCATACTTGTTTTTATTAGAAAGCATGCAGATGGTTTGTGTCAGAATTGACACGGTTGCTATTGTTTATTGTTGCTCTTTATGTGAAATGATTAAGAATGAAAACCTACAGCAGAGAACTTGTTCTGTTCTTGAGCCGGTCTTTACTACTACGATTATTATTTATTATTTGGCTCTCGACGCCGATTAACAATTCGTGTTTTTCGGTTAAGATCTAGCTTCTCAGATTTCTTGAAAAGATTAGAGAGATCTTTGAAGCCGGGTTGGTTTGATGCTGCCGTCAAGGCTGCTGCCTTGTCGCTGAAAAAGGTTGTAGGTGCATTCCCTATTGTAGCAATGGAAGGGTGCAGTGTTCAAATACCTTTCAATTATTCTTTTAATCTTGTTTTA
This sequence comes from Lagria hirta, assembly GCA_947359425.1. Lineage (NCBI taxonomy): Eukaryota > Metazoa > Arthropoda > Insecta > Coleoptera > Tenebrionidae > Lagria > Lagria hirta. The sequence goes on from OX375796.1 coordinate 28,069,929, forward strand.
TTTTTCCTCGCCGGAAACACTGTAGCCAATGGCCGTCTAGGTTTAATTACCCGGGTGCAGGCACTCGTGAGAAGGCCTCTATTGACTTCTCACATTGGTACCGAAAATAATAAATAGGTTGAAGAATGGAGAAGCAGAAGGAAGCCGCCAACGTCCATCGAATCCGGTCTATATGATAGAAACAACAAAGCCATCGTAGCAGAGGATGCCCTCTACAAGGCTGGAATGGAGGAAGATTGCCTGGCGGGGACAAGACCCGGTGAGTTCTTTGATAAGTATTATTGAAATGTACATTATGTGTGAATGTGTTTCATGTATGGTTAATCTAATCCGTTCAATTTGTTCGAGGCGGTTTCTTGACGGCGGCCACAAAGGGGGTGAGTTGCAGTAGATCGTTGATAATGATGTAGTCTGTTAATGTTGTATTTATGCAGTATTTCAGTTGTATTCAAAATCAGAAAAAGAATGTGGTGAAACAATCTGACAATTATTGTATTTTAATGAAACTAGGTAGTTTAATTATATGAATTTAATTATACCGGCGCCTTCACCATTATTCTTATGCAAATTGCGTCAAAAAAATACCCCTTAAATAAAATATATAATAAAAATCTAAAAATTTTAAAAATCTAAAAAAATTAAAATATTTTTATATAAAAATATAAAAATATAAAAATATAAAAATATAAAAATATAAAAATATAAAAATATAAAAATATAAAAATATAAAAATATAAAAATATAAAAATATAAAAATATAAAAATATAAAAATATAAAAATATAAAAATATAAAAATATAAAAATATAAAAATATAAAAATATAAAAATATAAAAATATAAAAATATAAAAATATAAAAATATAAAAATATAAAAATATAAAAATATAAAAATATAAAAATATAAAAATATAAAAATATAAAAATATAAAAATATAAAAATATAAAAATATAAAAATATAAAAATATAAAAATATAAAAATATAAAAATATAAAAATATAAAAATATAAAAATATAAAAATATAAAAATATAAAAATATAAAAATATAAAAATATAAAAATATAAAAATATAAAAATATAAAAATATAAAAATATAAAAATATAAAAATATAAAAATATAAAAATATAAAAATATAAAAATATAAAAATATAAAAATATAAAAATATAAAAATATAAAAATATAAAAATATAAAAATATAAAAATATAAAAATATAAAAATATAAAAATATAAAAATATAAAAATATAAAAATATAAAAATATAAAAATATAAAAATATAAAAATATAAAAATATAAAAATATAAAAATATAAAAATATAAAAATATAAAAATATAAAAATATAAAAATATAAAAATATAAAAATATAAAAATATAAAAATATAAAAATATAAAAATATAAAAATATAAAAATATAAAAATATAAAAATATAAAAATATAAAAATATAAAAATATAAAAATATAAAAATATAAAAATATAAAAATATAAAAATATAAAAATATAAAAATATAAAAATATAAAAATATAAAAATATAAAAATATAAAAATATAAAAATATAAAAATATAAAAATATAAAAATATAAAAATATAAAAATATAAAAATATAAAAATATAAAAATATAAAAATATAAAGTTTAAAAATATCTAAGTACCACACCACAAAATGGCGCCGACGGCGTCTCACATTTTCCTCTAAAAATGCTAAATTATTTTTATTTTTAAGATCTATAAGTCTCATTAAGTGCGATAAATTGTTCTGGTAAACAAACTATATTTATGACTAAACAACACTTGTTTTGGAGGTCTTTGAATATGCAGTTTACAATCAACGAGGCTAAATAGTTATTTACATAAGTCAGAAAAATTTAACATTACTGAAGAGGAGCTAAATTGAAATACGAGGCACTTTGTGCCGAGTATTTTAAAGCTCCGAGTCAAGTAAGAGATTTTACTGACGTGTTTTGTGTTAAATTTTTTTGGAAATCGTAAAAAAAGGTGGAATTTACAAATTTTAGAATTTTTTTTACAAATTCCACAAAAATCAAGTTTGTCAATTTTGTTGGCAACTATAGTTACTAGAGTATCTTTTTTATTTTGCGTCTTGTAAAGTTTTTACAGTACTAGTCCGGAAAACTCAATTTTCCTGCGCGTAAATAAGCAGGAAAATGTTGTTTCCAAGACGATTTCCGGAAAAAGTATTTTGCGTTCTGCAAACAAAGAACAGCCATTTTGCGTTGTATTGGTTACCATGTAAATGTCAATATTTGACAACCAGTTGTCAAAAAAACTAATTTTAGAATTTAATATTTAGTATCTAAATAAAGTAAATCTAACAGATCATTCAAAAACTGTTTTAAATGGTTTTCTTTACATACTTTCTTTTATTTTTAGCTTGATCTTATAGCCTTCACATTAAATAACAGAATCTAAAGACTTATCTACAGCGATTGTATCGTCTATAGTGACAGCATTATTTAAATCAGCAGATTGTTATTAACCACCTTAAAAAAAAGAAGGTTATTTAATTTGTATAAATATATTTATAATTATGCTATTGCTGTCAATTATACATAAACAAAACTATAGAGTATTCAAATGTAGTGTTGAAATAATTTAATTTATTATTTAAATAAAAAAAACGCAAAATGCCATTTATTTTGCTTTAACTTTGTTCGCTCAATGCTGGTAACAAAGTTTTTTGCTTTGATTTTACATTGCCATCACCCACACATAATGCTTATCCAAAACTTGTTTGTGGAAAATGTATGTATTTTGTTGACGACAATATAAACTTTCTCTTTTTGTATTTATTTCACAGCAGTCACTGTAAACGTTCAGATTAAAGATAGTTACAGATTTTCAAGCGTTTAAAACGATGTCAAAAAATGTTGTTTCGATACAGGATTGTTGCCTAAGTTTTTGGGTGCTCGACTTTTTTTTTCAGCTCTAGTGTTCAAAAACAAATCTCACCTATAACATTTTAACTGACAGGAAACATGTATTAGAGACCACTTGTTTTTTGTTTTTGCTTGCGCATAACTTTTTCCTAATCTCTCAAATAATAATCACTCAAAACATGTTGTAAATAGCCTTCAACCAGGTGTTGAAAAACTATTCAGAACCGGACAAGAATTTTTAAAAGACAGGTAAAATGAGATGTTTGAAAATATTTTTATTCCAATAGATAAAAATCTTATCGCATTGTTTTTACATTACACAAATACATAATTTTTTATTCGATTATTACCATTATTTACAGTAATTACATAATCGCAAATCTGCTAAAGATCGGGCAAAGATTGAGTCAAACTTCAGCCGTTTGTCTGAAGGGAGAAAGCTGAAGATTTAGTGTTTTCGGTTGTATTTTTTTTTCTACTTCATTCAGACCGATTCTGTAAGAGAGTGGTTAGCTTTTTATCACTCAGCTGAGTGATTAGAACTACCAAATTGATTAAATATAACCACGACGCAAAATTTGCGATTCTGTAAGCGCTGCAGTAGCTATTACTTATTTCTTAATCACTCTTACTGAAAAAAGTGATTGTTTTTAACCACTGGCTTGGAGGAAAAATAACGTTTGGATTTAGTTTTTGACGGTTAGCTTAGTTTGTCAATGTTAAAATCAATGTAAATCCGTGAAAAAATGACATACTGATTTGGTTAATTATAAATAATTTGTTAAAATCTCAATTTAAATTGAAAGTTGGAGCTGAATATTCAAAGACGGACTTTAAGAGACGCATCGGGTTTTTTTAATGACCGAAAATGCTTTTCGCAAGTTGTACCGTATGCATGGTTAAAGGCGAGAAAAAAACAATTGTACTTTAGTACTTTATAGTATTTATTACATCTTTTATAATGTGTAGCATTTGTCGACTTTGCACCTGCTCGCACAAGGTTCATACTAAAGGGTTTGTGGGAAAATTAAAATTATTGAGGTGCCTGTCCCTGTTTTAGATGCCAATCGGTACAAAAGAACTCGATTAAAAAGTGTTTATTGTCGAAAAATAAATAAACAAATGTATAACCACTTTCTTTAATTGTTAAATAAAACAACCTAATAATAAACAAAGACTAAAAATTAAACCCGAAGAAATATACTAGTTATACTACTATTACTCAACTTGCAGCCGCTTGCTGCCACAACTTATTTACTTCGTCGGTCTTCAGAGGATGGGGCTTGTTATTGTCAAAATGAGTTGGTTTTCTAGCCGAGAAACAAAATCTGTTAGATTTAAATTCGTAGGCCTCAGGTTTAGGTACAGGCAGCACCCATCCAGACCGAGGGTTTTTATTTTGACTAGTTTGACTTCATGTACCTGCATAAATTAACAATTGGGTGAGAAAAAGTGCGATTCGATCCGAGAGGTAGAAAAAGATAACAAAGAAGATACTGAGAATTTGCAACAGCGGCAGGCACAAATGAGCCCCACATGTTGGGAAACTCTTTTACTGTCCGAAGTCCTATTATTAAGACAACAAAATGTATGGTTATGTTATGACAGTTTTGACGTTTATTTGACAAACGACAGTTACATTTGAACTACTCGCAAGCTACTGTGTCAAGCGACTGCGCTTTAGTGGAATGGTTAAGTTCTGACTTACAGAATACGAAATGTAGTTGGAGTGGTCACGAGAGTTATAAAATCTTTGTCGCAGCCATACAAAACCCTATCTTCGATAGAATGTAATCTGTAATGGTAACGGCCGGTAACATTCTAGTGGCGTTACCTGCATTTTGGTTCCGCTTGCTACGGAACCAATCGGTCGGTTTTGAATATTGAAAGGAAAAATTTGTTTATCAAAAAAATATATTTATTGACAAAAGTACAATAAAAAATAGTGCGTTAGCTAGATGTTAACAATCCATTAACAATAATACAATACACAAAACAATATAATGCTATAATAGAGTTTATTTTTGTAAACAACAGCCCATGACAGCAATGACTCACTACGCCCTCGACATTTATTTGTAAATGTCAGGGGGTTAAATCTAAAGTGAAGAAGTGAAGTGAAGTTTACAAAATCGGATAAAATTATAGCCATACAGATAAAGTTACAGAAATGCTAAGTAAAAAAGCCATAAAAATAAAGTAGTTATCAGGCACAAATATAAATGCTAAAAGTACATAATCAAAATGTTAAGTAAAACCCTATAAAGATATAAATAGTAAAAGTAAATTAAATAAAAAAAACATAAGTGAAAACTATAAAAATACAATTTACACATAGTATTAACGGCACAGATGTATGCTACAATTTTATAAAAAACGAAAAAAATAGTGTTATAAAAAAAATAATTATAACTAAAAATAGCATAGCGTCACAAATGTAATGGGCATGTGAAAAAACTATAAAAACCGATACAGAAAAGCAAGATATCATTGCAACATACAACCTTTACAAAGTACTAACGGCGTAGATGTAAATGCTAGAATTATGCAATAAAACAGAAAAAATATATAATGTTATGCGTTACGTGTTGCATTCGCACTGTTTACTAAGGGTCGCCTTATCTCGCATCAGAACGACTGTATTCGGAACCCTGTAAAACATATCCGAGTCATTTGTGGTAAAATTTGTGTGATGCCAAATTTATCCAAAAAATGGTTCTAGGGGATCTTGATTTAAACTGCGTGGTTTGAGGTAAGTAAGTGAATCCATCGTTGTTGCAGTGAGGCACTTTATTCATTAATTGTATAAATTCTACAGTGCCTCAAGCATGTTGTTCAACGACGTCTAAAAAAGTAAATCAATAATACATGTGCACAACATAAAAAACCGTTGCCTTTTACTTACTGGCTTTAAGAAAAAACCTTAAGCTCGATGCTACATAATGACTAACACTTGGAACAGCAATTTACACTTAAATTTTATCAACTTTTATTACCGTGAAATTCGGTCAGCTTCCGCACTGCGCTAAATTCGTAATATGTTGCCCATCTACTTCAAACACATAACTCTGTGGTTCCACACTTTTCTGCGTATCACAAAAAGGTGCATCTAACTTATTTGTTCATTGATCGCATACCGATGATACAGCCGTCAACCAAGCTGCGTTTACGTTCTATATTACACTAACAGCAATTGTTTTTAGCAAAAGGGCTTTCATAGCACCATTTAACAAGTAATATGCAAGTGGTTGGTTCCAATTTTTAAAAGTGTCTTGTAGGCCTACAAACATAAACTACATAAGTTTTGAAACTTTTCAATTCATTATACCTATTACCAGAGCATGATTCGCTATTCTTTGATAGATCTTTCGTGTCGAAGATCTATAAAACCCTCAATGTGCAGATTATACTGCAAATGGAGTTCTATCAACATCTCATCAAATAGTAACGTGCAGTATGTGGTATTTTTGTTCATTTTGCTTATACCACCTTTAAGTGGCAATGGGAATTCTTGTTGTCAACATTTTTTGTAATGTTATTCTTGCATCACAAAAATCGGTCTCCGAAGGTCACACATCGGTGTCTCCCAAATTTTTTCCCATCGCTGCAATTTTGGTCTTGCCAAAACCCCAAATAGCGTATATCACCAATACAACTAAATTTGTTTTGTTATCAATTGCGACCATACTCACTTTCGCAAAATTTTTATTAATATATTTGCAACAAAATGCAAATGGCTACGTATTTTCCACTATAATATGCCACCATGTCAGTTGTCAATTGTCAGTGTACAAATTGACAAGTGACACATTTATATTAGGATTACTTCACAGTCTCAAAATCAACATGCAAAAATGGCAAAAGCAGGTAGAAGTTATTTACCTAACGACTTTAGAAAATAACCCTTTTGACTTGAGCGCTTTGTTTGCAAGCTGGCTTAAAAAAGTGCTGCATAATAGAGTAAATGTTTTTCCGCAAAGATAGAACATTTTTTTCAATGCTATGAACTATATTTGTTTCAAACATTTGACCATAGATGCGGCAGCAATGTAAAAAACAGATGCAGAACAATTGTTTTTATTTTATTGAAAACGATCGGAAAACACCGATCTATAAGCAATGAACGCAAAAAAGAAATGACAGTTGCATACGGGGCTAGTTTTTTTTAACATTTTTTACTTATTGTTTTACGTATCCTGTACTATTGCAAACACTTTGTTGTTAACAATCTTATTGTTTTTATGATGCAACATAACTTTTGTATGTGAAAACATTGACCTTATACGTCATCACTTAAGTAGTCTATTTTTTTTCTGTGGTTTGTGTACGTGCATAGAGTAGGTATGTTGTCATTGTCAAAAGTGACATATTGCTTGTCAATCTTGAGGTTTTTGGTTCCGTTGGTGGGGGATGTTCTGATTGGGCTATATTAGTTATGCTTCTATAGCCACGGGGGTGAAGCCTACATACAAAACATGGAAACAACTATAATTCTTACTGCACACCAGCCACGCTTACAAAGAGCGCAATGGTAAATATATGACCCAAAGTGAGATAGCTATATGGTGAGCGTGCAGATACGAAAACGCGCTATAGCATCGTCATACTTTATGACATTTTGTTGCTATTGTACTGTCATTGCGCTTTCATTTTGCTGTCATGTGTCATTTGTCAAGTAATTTTACCGCGATTTAAGCACGTTTTTTACTAATGTAGGTTATTTTTATTTTACAGTTTTCGCGTCGCGTACACGTTTCGTTTTTCGTTTAAGCAAATTCGTGGGGGCTGCCTCTGAAACCTAATTTATCAGGTGAAACGTTTTGAGATTCTTAATTCGGTGTTTGTTTCTTTTTACACGTTTTAGGTAAAGAATGGTAATGGAAAATCAATCTCCCATTAAATATTCCTGCAAGTATCCAGGATGCAACAATAAATACTATAGGCATCTTTCTGAAGGGTTGAAAAGAAACAAGCATTTTTTTCACTTTCCCAAAGGTTTCACGGATGCATGGAAAAGCTGCTGCAATATCCCGGTTGATACTTGCGTGAGACATTTTCTTGTTTGCGAAGACCATTTTGAAGAGGCTCAGTTTATACGAGGCAATAGACTACGTTTAGTACATGGGGCTTTACCAAAAATTTTTCGAACAGGTACAAATAAATCGCCACTTCAAGTAAGTGAATTAACGTGTCAAAAATTATTAGCGAGCATTGATTTTGTTTTCGTGTGACGTTAAAATCGATTATTGAATATGTTCAATCTTTTTTATTTCAGTTGTGTCTATATTGTGAATTCTAGTCTTAAGTTCAAATGTTATGTGAAGATTATGTGTTTAACTTATTAAATGTGTTATTACTGGGACTTAATTGTTGTATAAAATGTTTTTAATATCTAATATGTTTGACTGTGTAAGGTATTACTATGGTTTAATGTTGAAAAAATTTGTTAGTATCTATTTTTTGTAACGCTTTAATACTTGTACTTTTTGACTTTTTCTATTTAGCGTAAAAGCTTTGTAGGTATAATTCTAAAGTGGTATTCTAATTTGTAAACTGACAACATTGAAATTTTTTAGTTTCTGACTGTTAAAATACAAGTATGTATGTATTATACAAATGTTGTTTTATTTGTGTTTGCTGTCTGTATTTTAATATAATTATGATGTATTTGTAATGTTTGTTAACTTTCAATGAAATCTTACAGTAAATATTTTGTTTACTGTAATTTTTTATTGTAGTTAAACAAATATTGCATTTACATCAAAGTTCATTAAATTTTGCTTTTGATGCGCAGCCGCAGCATTAGGCGGTGATATCAACCTTAAATTACAAGATCTGTATTAGTAATAACATGTGCGCTTTGGCGGCCATAAATAGAACTACTTAATTTTGGAACACTCCACCGGGGGCAGTGCAGATCTTTGTTTCTAGTGATTACTTGGGGGATTTCATTTCTACCTGACTTAGTTATTCTATGTCTATAGCGTAGCTATAGGTTATCTATGGTCGCAGCCACCGTGATTATGATAACCAATTAACCACTGCCACGTTTTTACAGAATCGCTATGATGTTGTTAGGCTATTAGTTCTTGCAACAGAGGAAACACTATTTATTTGATCTGTACTATTATAGATATAGATCAATAATTGTTTGTTAGAAAGAGAATATTTTTAACGTAATCTCATAAAAAGTTGCTGATAATTAGACAAGAATCTTAAGAGTGTAAATTGACACTCTACTATAAGAAAAATTATCGGTTTTTAATTTTTACTAGATTGTTTGTTAGCGCTTTATTTCTTTGTTCACAAACAGTTTTAAATAATTTTTGCTTTTTTTATTAATATTAGCAGATTTAAATAAGTTTTATTTTTTTATTGAGATTTTAAAGATTAATCTGACCATAATTTTTGAATTAATTTTTGAAATATCACTACGAGGTACAAAAAAAATCGGTACAATAATTTTATAATTGTTGCAATTTAAAAAAAATATCACAGATATTCTATATATTTATTTCTGTGTTTGGTGACACTTTGTACTTTTATCGGAATATTTGTCTTCATTTCTTGGTAAACAAATTTTTGCAACACTTTTTTTTGACTGCACCAAGTTGGGTCAAATAAGACCCAAATCCGAAAACCCCTACAAAACTAAGCTAAATACATTAAGAAATAGTTTCTTATACAATTTTATAAACAATTTCTACAAATTTTAGCGCTGGTTGAAAATGACGCGTCACGATAATCAGAAGGTAAAAAAGTGTAGCAAACATTAATATTACATTTATTTTAGGTTTGGGCTATCAGACTGCGTTAAATTTTGCGTCGAGGGGTTGCAAGGTGATTATGGCAGATGTGGCAAACATGGATAAATCTAAACAAAATATAGTATTGCATACTGGAAATTCAAATATAATAACAAAAAGATTAGACTTGAGTTCCTTAGAATCAGTTCGAGAATTCGCCGAGAACATTACGAAAAGTGAGAAAAAATTAGACATATTAATAAATAATGCTGGTATTGGAGACTCAAGAAATAATAAAACCAAAGATGGCTTACATCCCATACTGCAAATTAATTATTTTGGACATTTTTTGCTAACGCATCTTTTAAGTCGTAAGTATATAGTGTTTTTTTATTTCAATATGTAATTTAAGATAACTGATTAATAATTTAATTTGGTAATTTACCTTGAAAAAGCAATAAAAAAAGATAAAAGTTTATAAAATCTTTGTTATTTATTATTTGATTTGAAGAGCTTTCAAAATGGCTCAAATTAAAATGTCATATAAAGTTAGATGAATCAAGAATCTTTCACCTAAAACAACAAAAAAAAACACAAACTTAGTTGTTTATTGATTAATTGATGTTAAAAAACGTCATATTGCCAAGATTTAAAAAAAAGTTATAGAGGAACTGACTTTGTGCGGCGAGGAGCAGAGGCAAGTAGAGAAAATTAAAACAATGTTTTAACAAATACAAAAGAGGTTGAACAAAATGAATGTAGAGCTTGAATATCAACCACAAGATGAAAACAAACAAAATAAAAAAACGTCTACTAAAAGGTGCTGAACAAAAAAATAAAATAAAAATCAAAAAGCTAGTAGAAGTGAAAAGATAATTATAACTATGAATAAAGTAGAACATGACAAAAATAGAAAAAAAGAAAAAACCATGAAAAAATTAGAAAGTCAAAAATAAACAAATAGTTGGACCTAGATTAAGTAAGAAAAATTGGAAAATAAAAAAAAACGCAAAGAAATCATCTGTACTTAAATTAACAAAACATAAGAGAATTGAGATACCTCAAATATAAGAAAAACTTCAACTACTGTATGGACTTATAAAGACTATCTTTAAAATATTATGCGTGAATGCAAGGAGCTATCCCTACAACTTAAAGAATCAAAGTAAACTTCATAAAATCAACAAAAAATATAAAATAAAAAGCCTAGAGCGTCATAAAACAGCCGTGTAAAAATGTCATAAAAATTTGATAAATAACTTGCTTTTCTGGAAAATTTTAATTAATACAAATGTTTAAGAGGAGAACAACAACAACACACAACCCAACAAATTAAAAAAAAACAAAAAGAAAGTTGAGACAGGATAACAGAAAAAAAAAAGTAAAAACAGAAACAAGCACTAAGCAAACTAATATAGAAACGTAGAATGTAAAAAGTATTTAAAAAACAACCAATAACCTATTAAGTAGAGATAATAAATCAAATATAAAATTAAAATTTTAGTCTTACAAGAAACACATCTGAGCGGAATAAACATTTGGTAAGTTAGAAATGAAAGACTATTCACTTGTGCGAGAGACAAGCTGAGGTATGAAGTAGCAAGCATTCCAGATAAGAAACATTTGCAATAGAACAGATATTGAAGATTGTGAGCACGCACTTCAAACACAAGAACATATATTAAAATACGTAAAACATTGAAGAATTAATGAAAACAAATCAAATAAATCAGTTAGTAATTGAAAAAAATATTGCAAGCCAAATAGCAAAAGCCAGACCATATAAAGACGCCAAGACAGTCTTTGTTACAGCGGAGACCCGGTTAATTACAAAAATATGATATATTAAGATAAAAATAATGGAGTACAAATTAAGATTACAGGAAAAATGTCTATTGATCCAAAAGCAAGAAAAAAAAAGATTTAATTAGAAAAAGATGTTGAACAACTTTCTGAAAGATTTTAAAAGTACGAGTATTACAACAATTAAAAATTTAAAAGAACTACACATTGCAAACGTGCATAGCTAGTGGAAAATAATGTAAGTAGTAAATCCGAAAAAAATAAATCTGCTAAATTATTATTTAGCAGATAGTCAAAGTATTGAAACCATCTTCTTATTAGAAGAAGAAAAACAGAAGCAACATAAGTTGAGCAAAGCTAAAACCGAATTAAAAAAAACAATAAGCTAACAAAATTTAAAAAATTATAAACAATTTGAAAGATTGTAAAAACCTAGGAGAGAGCAGAGTTGTAGCTAACACCTTAAAATATTGCCAAAAGATTATTATAAATGTGCTATAAGGGCTCGTTATATAAAACTGAAACAAATCAAAAACGTTTCAAACAACAGATAACAAAACTTATAATACAAGTTCCGGTATAAAAAACTTATTAATTTATTTTTGTGATTAAAAAATAGCCCAAAGAGGAATTCATTGTGCAATTTTCGGATCTGAGAAAGAACGCTTGAGACATATAGGTTTTCAATGTCATAATTGTCAAAAATAAAACGTTGGTTGACACAACACAAAATTTACTGCGTTGAAAAATTTGCTGAACTGAAAATTTGAAAATTTGAGTTTTTAGCGTCGATTTGGTATCAGACAGAACACCATTTCAGCTTGGATTCAAAAGTGGAGAAAAACACGGTGAATACAAAACAAGAAATCAACTGGTTGACCACAAACTGCTTGCAACCTTGGTAACGAAGAAAGAGTAAGAAATGCAATCAATAATAATTTATAATTTAGTCTTCAAGATCAGTATGAACATTTTATAGGAGGCATTTCTCAGTAGGCTGATTTTTAGAAATTGTAACCTTTTCTGACCTGTAAGATTTCCTGATATAACTCATGCGGACTTTTTTCTCTGGGGTTATTTGAAAAGTAGAATGTATGTAAACAAGCTAAGAAATCTAGAAGACCTGAAAACAAACATACAAAACGATATAAACGTCATTTCACCTCAGATTCTAAACACCGTTATGATAAATTTCATTACGCGGTTAGAAATGTGTATTGTCAAAACTAGCGGTTACCTACGCGGCATTATTTTTAGAGTATAAATTTGCCATCTATATAGAACATGCATCTGTGCTCAGTTTGAATTAATAAACTTCTATAAAATAATATTATTGCTCACTTTCTTTTGCCGGACTTTGTATAATAAACTAAAAAAATAAAACAACAGTTGTCTTCACAATGTATTTCAAAAATATTTTGAAATTACAAAGTACTTTTCAGAAAAAACTTTAAAATTTTACAAGCAAAAGAGTATTTCTATTCTCAGCGTGAACATTCCGTTAAAAAGTTAGCACTTTACGGGAGTGTGTTTACCAGTAAATTGATCAAATCTATATTTTTTAGCCTTATTCTAGAATTCTATTCTCTGCATCAAAACTAAGACATTTTTGACGTAGGTTAAAAATCAAAAAATTAAAATTTAATTATTTTTATTTTATTGTTATAGAACTGCTGATTAAATCTGCTCCAAGTCGTATTGTCTTCACATCCTCAATATCCATATTTTTTTACAAACTCCAACTAGAAGATCTCCAAATATCAAAAAAAACTCTCAACATAAATTCTGCTGGTAGCTTATATGCAAAATCAAAACTTGCATTATTAATAGCATCTGATATATTTTATGAAAAGTTGAAAGAGAAGGGAGTTACATCCAATGCAGTACACCCTGGATGCATATCTACACCAATTTTCTCTAAAATGGGATCAGTTAACGGTAAATTTTTCTTCAAATTTTTATCGTTGTATTTTAAAATATTTGGAAAAACTGCTTGGGAAGGGTCTCAAAATATTATTCATGTGGCTGTATCTAAAAAGCTACAAAATGTTGGAGGCAAATTTTTTAATGATTGCAAGCCATTTTTGAAACCTACTCAAGCTGATGACAAAACGTTTTGTCAAAATATTTGGTTGGAAAGTGAAAAATGTGTGGGTTTAAAACCAAATGAATTATTGTAAATTAACAACTGGGTATGCTGTAAAAAATTAATAAAAGTAAATAAAAAAAAGTAATCAAAAACTTTCTTTTTATAATTTTTAAAGTTAAATATTATTATCAGGTAAGCTTTTTTGCTACCGCACAAATGGGTACTTGAAATGGCTCCACAACTTCTAGATTATACAAAAATAAAAATTTGGTTGGAGTAGTACATTATATTAAAATTTAAAAAAAAAATATACAATAAGAAATGTGTCAAGTTTAATTCAAAACTTAGTAGTCTAATTTTATTCGTAATTTAATAAAAAAAAATGTTTTACAAATCTTTAAATTATTATGATAATTTTACTATATTTGTAACTTAAGCACTTTTATATTACTAATTTATTTTTCCACATAATAATTTACAATATGCCCGTAATTTGTGTAGACAATAGATCCTACTCAAGACTGTATATTTTGGATATTTCATTAAATTCAATTCATATGTTACAGTTTCATGTGTTACAGTTTTAGTCTTCAAGAGACTAAAGTAAAACCTCAGTACCGAGAACTTATAAGATCACTGATGTACCTATCAGTAGGAACGAGGCCGCACAGTGTAAGCGTGCTGAGCCAGCTAAAAAAACCTAAGAGAGTACTAAGATACTAAGATACTTAAAAAAAACGTCGAGACGAGCTCTCGTCTACGACAAATCCAATGGGAAGATCGTCGAACGCGCCGACGCAGGATGAAGTAACGACCCCGCCGAGTCACAATTGTACACATTATACGGTTACGTATTTACGTTTGCGAGAGCTGTAATCAACTAAAAATAGAGACAACTGACAGTGGCATTCTCGACGTCTGAAGCGAAATATATGACACTTACCAAGGCGGCGAAAGAGTCTATGTACCTACGGAGACTAATTGGTAAGCTCGGAGCTCTACAGTTATCAGAAGAACTGATATACTGCGACAATCAGGAAGCAGCATAGAATAATGGGAGCAGTACATTTGACGACGCGACAAAGTTCTATGACAGGACAAATATGTCAGAATACAATTCAACTTTGTCAAGAAATCTGTACGTAATCACATGCCGTTAGAGAGCATAATCGCCAACATATTGACAAAGCTGCTGGCAGTGGCGAGGAAGAGACGCAATCACCGAGGTCATGAAAATAAGAGAGATAGAGTACCGCTGTGCACGAGATCGCATTAAAGGAGAGTGTAGTGTAGGATATAGATAATTCTCACACGTACGGATGAATAAGTCTTACAGTAGACATAAGGCTTTGTAAGTAGTTGACTAAATAATTCGTTCATCGTCTTTCACTCACGTCCTTATCTATATTACCATTGATTACTAAAATCGTAAAGTAAAGATATGCAGCCTTATGAAAAGCTTTGTGACAACCAACCCGTCCCGATTTGAGATAACGCTACGGCTAGAAATCCGTTCAGATTCTCGTTTTTTTTTCGGATAATAGAAATTTTATTTCGATTGCTTCTTGCCAATCGTCTTTTAACTAGCGATAAAAGCGTTTCGTTCGTAATGTTGAGCATTAGAGAAAAGTAAAAGTGACTATTATGAGCAGCAGGTAGATGATGTTATCGCAAACAGATCTAATTCAAAATTTTCTAAGAACCCATTCCCCAAAATAATCTGCAAAGTTATAAGATCTGTTTTTACTAAAAACACTACTTGCATGGCACAACTGTGTTGGTTGGTTGCAAATTTTAACGTTCCCAAAGCTCTTGACAGCCGAGTGCGCTCACAAAAGTTAAGCCCTGTTAGAGCGAATGACGTCAGAGTGATGCGATTGGTCTGCCAGAGTGCTCTCAGCGCGATTTGCAAATATGAACGCTTCAGAGCAATATTTCTTTAAGATTAATATTTACCGAACCAACTTAACCTAACTTTCTCTGTAAATTACTTGTAACTTATTAGTCCATTGAAATGTTACATTTGGGGTTACGTTTTTTAGAGGACGCAATTTTATTTTTTTGATGTGTAAGAGGGGCTAGTGTAAAGCTAAAACTAAATTTGTGGGGTTGCCACCCTTGTCCCACGGCCGCCATCTTAAAAATAAGGGTTAAAATGGTTTTTACAATATTATTCTTAAATTATTTATTTAAAATCAAAATTTGTTAACATTTTTTGTTGAAAATGAAATTTTCTACAACTTTGATCCAGTAACTTTTTGTCGTAGAACTATAAATAAAAAAGTTATAAGCCAAAATGTTCTCAAATTTATAAAAAAAATTTATATTTTTCGATGTAACTTTTTTTTTAACATTTTACAAAAAAATGATATTAGACTATTTTTGCAGATCGTTTTTTAAGGAACAACTTTTATAAACCACATTTTTTCATTAAGTCAATAACTAAGGTTTTACAGCGCTCCGAAGTAAGTACTATTTTTCAGTACTCTTAACTATACATATATTATACGTGTGTACTATTAATGTGTTATCAGTTATTGTTTTTTTTCTTTGTTATTATAATTTTTTCAATTATAAATTTTGCAATATTATTCACAATTAATTATTGACTCTTTTCCCTACCACCCACGAGGTAGAATCTGGAGACGCGTTTTTTTACGTGGTATTCTCTATAGGCGTAATTCACGGTGATTTTCTAAATTAGAATTACTCCGTCCTCAGTGTTTTCGATGGACCAGGCTGCGGCTCAGCATCTGATCGGTTTTCTAAATTAAATATCAGTGGGAAGACTGGAGAAGGAAGGGGTGTTAATGTCGGCGGTTCATCATTAAAGTCATTTTCATTTATTAGTTCTGAGAGTCAATAATCAATTATTAATAATATTGCAAAATTAATAAATAAAAAAATTAACAAAATAAAAAGAAACAATAACTGATGACGCATTATTAGTACACACGTATAATATATGTATAGTCAAGCGTGCTGAAAAATAGTACTTACTTTGGAGTGCTGTAAAACCTTAGCTATTATCTAAACAATTTACAAAAAAAGATTCATTTATTTTTTTCGTAAAATTATAAAAAAAAACTTATAATAAAAAATCTAAATTTAACATTTTCGCTTATAACTTTTTATTTATAGTTTTACACAAAAAGTTACTGGACCAAAGTTGTAGAAAATTTAATTTTCAACAAAAAATGTTGATAATTTTCTTTTATCAAATAAATAGTTTAAGAGATATATTGTAAAAACCATTTAAATCTTTATTTTAAGATGGCGGCCGTAGGACAAGGCTCGCGACCCCACAAACCTAGTTTTAGCTCTACACTGACCCCCGCTACACATCAAAAAAATAAAATTGCATTTTCTAAAAAACGCAAGATAAGGCCTAAAAAATGTAACATTTCAATGGACTATATGTAATATATTTTTTGTAAGTAGTATACGTTGTTATAATTATAATAGCAATTAAGTACATTGTATAGTATTACAGGTTAAATTGATTGGCAAATTATGGCAGCTTTGACAACTTGGATACCCTTGGCGGTGGAAACACTGTTAGAAGTGCCTATATCATTTTCCAAAGACAAAAAAGCGGTTCAAGCAGTAAAGAAGAACTAGCTGTGCTATTTTTGGTGAAAAATAAGAAAATGAGAACACCCTACCGTTTGAAAAATTATATAGAACATGTAGTACTGAACTACACTAAAACAAAGTTTCAACAACATTTCCGAATAACCATTAATGCTTATGAACAATTGTTACGAGTTGTTGGACCGTCATTATTACGGACGGCAGATATTGGTAGATACAGAGTGAATGTCGAGAAGCAATTGCTGGCATTAATTTGGTTACTAGCAACCTCTGATTCATATAGGTGTGCAATCTAAAAGTGACGCACGTTGTACGATTGGTTTATTTTATCGTTTTAGGTCTGTTGGAGAAAGATTTGATTTGGCTAAATCAACATTGTCACGATGTGTTATGCGTGTAGTAAAGGCATTAAATGCTTTAGCACGAACAATAGTTGAATAGCCAGAAGGGAAGCACTTGCAAAACATAAAACGGCGTTTTCAAGAAATAGCAAGGCTACCGCGTGTCATAGGTGCGGTGAACGGAACTTATATTCTTATCAAAGCACCCCAGGAAGATCCCAAATCATATATAACCCGAAAATGCAATTATGCCTTTACTTTACAAGCTATAGCAGAGTCTTTCTTGAAATTTACAGACGTATTTATAGGCTTCCCTGGGTCAGTAAGTAATGCCGGAATCTTCAAAACCTCAGATATTTATCATAGTGTTAGGCGGAACTACCAACATTATTTTCCTGACGATCAATACATTATCAGGGATAAAGCATACCCTGCTTTACGGGGGTGTATTCCCCCTTATATCAATAGAGGCAATCTCACTCCAGCAAAAAATGTTTTTAATACAACACATGCAAAAACTAGACAAGTTGTTGAGAGATCGTTTGCACTGTTAGTAGGAAAATTCAAGCGTTTGAAATTTTTAGATATAAATTGCAATGACGTTATTCTAGCAACTGTATTGGCCGCTTGCGTCTTACATAATATATGTTCAGATTTTAGAGATCTCAATGTAGAAGAGTACATCCAAGAAGGACTACATAATATACAACCCGATGCAGATAATATTGCACAAGATGCAGAAATACCAGAGCCAATGGCCATGGAAGGAAGAATCCGTCGAGATGAACTCTGTAGACAAATATTTGCTTATCGCTATGGAAGAAATATGTAATTTTTCAAATGTTTTTAATATCATGTAACAAAGCAATATAAACTCTTATATCTATGTAACAAAAATGTAAACTCTAATTAAATACATGGCTAAGTATAATACAAACCAATATTAAATAGTCACGAAATATTATCCATTTTTTTATCAAAAATGTCAATGGCCTCCTTCTTGTAGTCAACATCTCTTGATAGCGGCGCTCTCTATTTATTTCACGTTCTTTGCGCGAGGTAGACATATCTTCTAACATATTTTGGTATGCATTTTTTTTACTATTTATTGGAGCCACTAAACTACTTTCAATACAACGCAATTTTGGTGGTAGCTCTACCTCATCATCAAGCTCATCAGCACTGGACGTGATCTCTAAATCTATATTTGGCACTGTAAAATTGTCTTATAACATACATAAATAATTTACAGTCTTATTATACTTACTCACCTTTTCACAAATCACCTTTTAACGATGATGCTATAGCCACAGAGTTGATATTGGTTTTCTTACCAAGAAAGTCGTCCATGACATCAAAATACTCAAAATTGTCCGATGGTTTACCTGTGTCTCGGCTTCCCATGTTGTCTTTTTTGACAGTGTACCTCTCTTTTAAGTAACGTCATTTGTCGTTTCACTGTGTAGAAGTATAAGAAAAACAGAAAAACATCACAAATAATAAGCACACCATTCAATAATAAAAATTTGAAAAGTAATAATAAAAAGCATGCATGACCGCATCTGCAATAAAGGGGTCACTTGCACTTCAGTTACTTACCAGATTCTTGTTGTAAACAAATGTTTCCATTTTCGGTTGTAATAATATCTCCACTTTCTACAGTAACTAATTTAAAGTTCGTCGGTGAAAATTGCATATTTTCTATTGTTATTATTAGTATTTTAGTATTGTTACTAAAAAAATTGCTACTAGCGCGCAACGCAGGAACAGAAATTCTCTCAATGGTTTGTGCGCATCTCGAGTCTTTTTTCACCGGCGTATTAAAAACAGCGATTTGAAAACACTCGAGTGATTCACTTGACGTATTTTATGAACCACAGGCTTGGGTGACAGTTAAGTTCGAAGGTAATTTATGAACACTTCTATACGAATACTGTGCGAAAAATCACTCAAATGTCACACAGAGTGTATTAAATGAACGCACTCCTGGCAATCATCGGATTATAAAGTAAACATGCAATAAAATCTTCATCCTTCCCATCTTTCATAACTCATAATAAAGATTTGGTCTTTTTACCTGCTTCTACGAGAACTAGCTGAAAAGTCGAAAATACCTTTCTGCATTTGTAAACTGCACTTTATAAATGCTGTTCTAATGTAGGTATAATAAACTGTATTATACAAAAACTAAAATTATTATGTTCACGCTATTTTGCTGGATTATTATGTTCACCCCACCCTGTCCCAAAAACACAGCAATTTTGCTGGATTCAAAAATCATTATGGTTTTTGACCAGTAATGATAATGACAATATTACTTTTTCAATAATATAAAAATGGTTGAAAAACAGGCTTTTAATTTTCAGTTAGTTTCAGTTAATTAAATTTATAACAAAACCACAAAGTGTGTTTAAAGCTAAATAAGTTTGTTTTTTGAAGAATCAAGCTAAATCACTATCTCCTTACTCATATGCCATCATATTATTTGAATTATTATAAAGATTTTTTTAATAAGTTTTTAAATTTTATAATTTTTTTTAGCTCAAAATTTGTTGGTAAGATGTGTTCAAAACACTATCATACAAAAATCTGAGTCAAAAGTCACAAATAATAGACAAATTGAGAATTTGGTTGGTTGCATTGTAATTTAAAATATGTTTGAAACACTCACACACTCACTGGCTTCTCAACGATAATGATTTATTCATTTATTACAAATATTTACAGTTTTTATAAATATACCGGGTGTTACGTCAGTTGTCATATAGTGCAAGATACGGACAAATATGTATTAACTTAAGCCAAACCTGTGCCGTTTGTTTGTTTGTTTCATAACCCTGCCTAACTCTCACAGCTATAATAAGTGTAATTGAATATTATATATTTGCATTTTTATAACAAACGGTTTATTAATTCTTGAAAATAAAGATACTTTTTTACTGTAGACATTTTTCGTCCGCAGCAGTATTTATTCGAAAAAGTCTAAACTCTTGAATTTTGTAGTTTCGTTAACGACAAAAAAAAGATTCTAAGTTTAAGTTTTAGATTCAAAGCGTTATTTGAACACCAATTTGAGTAATAATTGTTTGACTAGATCCTATTTTAACACTATCCTAAGTTTTTTGTAAATATCACCGAAACCTTTTGAGATATTCAAAATTCAAAAAAAGTGTGAGATTTTCAAACTCTTCAATTTTACTTGTCAGGCAAAAATATGCCTAAAAAGCGGTGATACGCTGTCACCTTTTGTACACTTGAAAAAAATTTGCTTAATTACGTAAATAAAAATATGTATTAAAAAATGAAAAATTTTAGACATTATTTGGAAATATGAAAAATCAATTCTCAGTTGCAAAAACTTTTTTTTCTAAAATTTTTTAAATATAAATTCTATCGTTAATTGAAAATTTTAAATTATTTTTATTTTACATAAAAACCGTAACAATTTTTAAACTAAAAATCAGAATTATTTTTCACTTATTGGATCTATTTTATAAAGACTTGTTAAAAATTTTTTGTCAGAGAAGATAAGATTTTATCCAATATTTGTCTTGTTAATCTATTAAAGGGTAAAAGTAATCACTTTATCACGTAAGCTACTTTTTTGTTTCGGCATTTTAGCATTATAGTTATTGTCACACTCCCAATTCAAAAGAAAATAGATTGTATTAATTGGAGTCTGTCTTGTGAGTTAAGTCAAATAACAAACTGGGACTAAATAAAAGTTGAAACACAATCTTAGAATTAGAATACAGTTCTTTTTTAAAATTTCAAAACAAACATGCGTTGGTCAGAAATTCTACGAACTTTTAAAAAAGTTTGCAATAAAAATTGTGAATAATAAAGAATAATAACTGTATAAAGAATAATATTTTTCAATGTTTTGTTGTTTTAGACATATTCAAGCGGTTAAACATAAAATAAGCTCTTATCAATTTTAGGTAAAACTAAACAGGGTTTAAATTAATTTATTCGATGTAACAAGCAAAAATACACAAGTTGTACAAGTGACAAAAAAATTGAAAAAAATATTTTGTTGAAAATCCGGTGCTTACTGATAAGATTAAATATGCCTATAGTAATAATCCGCTTTATTTATTAAAAAAAAATTTATTTTTTGAGACATTACTGTATATTAAAAGCTTATATAACATTGTCGTTATGCAATTAATAAAATTATTGAAAACAAAATTATAAGCCAGTAAATTAAATGTTTTGTATAATTAGATAAAAATATTTGTATATTTAAGCCATTCAAAACCATGGGCAAAACCCTTAAAAGAGACTAGATCCGAACCAGCCAAACATGTGTTACTTACAATTGAAAACAATTCGATTACATTCTACACAAATAGTTTTTAATAAAATTAAAATTTCTCTCTCAAAATGAAACAATTTATTAAAACTAAAATTCAAACTGTTAAACTATTAGAGTATTGTATTTACTTAGAAATAAATAATAATATTTTTATTTTCAGCACCGTGAGAACCATTTCTAAACCTACTGTCGAGTTACGGTCACAACCATACAATTTCCTAGAAATAGGTCATCGCTACTAAGCTGCAAAAGACTAATATTTTAGTTTTCTAAGGTTTCTTTTTCGACATTTGGTCAAATAAACCGAAAAACTTCACCGATACGCAAATTAAAAAAAAAATTCTAACAGCTGCATCTTCCATAGAATAAAAAAAACAAGCCGTTAAATTGAACATAAAGCCACACAACAGAGCGCAAAAAGAAAAACTTTGAAACTGTTACTGTTTCGATTACCAACCTTTTGAGTTTAGCACCCTAGCGACTTGAGGTCAGAACCCCTGTTAATTTGCACAGTATAATTATTACAATTTTATTGTTGTGTTTATTTTGTCTAGTACGAGCTTAGTACCCTAGCCGCTCAAGCTCTCTTATATAACTTTAGCAAACCAATATTCTACTGCATGCTGTTTTTATCAACAACCTCTCAAATTTAGCAGCTTAGTCGCTTGAGCTTAGAATCCTTGTAAATCTGAACAGCAGTGGTTCATCTTACGGTAATATTGTCTTCCGTATTTTGCCTCGCACAAGCTGATTAGCCTAGCTGCTTGAGGTCTATTATGCAACATAAGTAAATCAATATTTTACTGTATAGCCTAGCGCTATACAAACCCAAACCCTTTAATGATTTTGCACAGTAGTAACTTATCTTAAAATAATATTGTTTTGCGAGCTTGCCTGGTACGAGCTTAGCAGCCCAGCCGCTTGAGGTCGTTTGGTGATTCACGTAATTCAGTATTTTTTAGTCTAGCGCTTCTATCAACAACACCTCAAGCTTATCAGCCTAGCCGCTTAAGTTCAGTGGTGCGATTCTTGAGTTAGATCCGTATACGAAACTGTTCGACGATCGAATAGTTTCGAACGAAAACCATGAAAGTGTATTCTTGACTAGGCGGATTCATTTCCGCATACGGAAATTTGGTCTACTAATTACTGTTCGACCGGCTTGGTCGCATGGTAAATCCGTACAAGTTTGGGTCATTTCAGGTAAATTCGTGCATTTTGACAACAAAATGACAAGTGCCATTTGGGTAAAACCCAAATATTTGAATTTGAAATTTTGCACCTCGTTTCTGGTTGATTAAAATTTAAAGTTTTTTATTAAATTATTAATTATACTAGTCTAAAAAAGCAAAACCAAAAATTTGAGATTGATGAAAATTCTAATCAAGTTTATTAGAAGCATGCCATAATTGTTATTTCACTTCTTTAACGTTGTTTATCATAGTATTATTTTACATTTTATTTTTTTATATTTTTCATGAAAAAAGCCATTTGTTACTATCTGGTAGACAAGCTGCTACCAATTTACCGCCCAGAAAAATTGTATTAAACATTCATCTGGAACAAAAACATTAATACTTGAATTTAAGATTTGATTGATAGTAGGTACTAGTTATTGACAAGAAATTTGCAAAGAAAAAACATTGAATATTAACTTTAAACTTTTGACAAATAATTCTTGTCTACACACTTTCGTTACGACCGTATTGAGTTTTGTGCATTAAATTTTGAAAGTGTGAACTAATCTTCAACTAATACTTTAAAAAAAAAATTATGAGAAAAAATGATATATAGGAATAGATAAATACAGACAAACCAATAATTTTACAAACTTATTTTACCAAAACGAGTAAATATGGTTTTGCGTAAAATTTCCAATTTGAAGATCGGGGTGCTTCTTCATACACTCCACCATCATTTCCTTCTGAGCGGAGGAAATATTTCCACATCTTTTTCCTCGCGTAATTGCTGTTTTGTCCATTTATAATTTTTCTTTCAATAACACGCGGCTTTTGTTTAAAAATGAAGACACAATTGAAAATAGATCACAAAATACGTTAGTGCATTTAGGATTATTTGGAGTTGGTATGTTGGTAGCACTGAATTTTCTACAACGTTGCCAAGTTTCGATCGAAACAAAAATTCGCTTCGATTACCGGTTTCGAAGGTTGGTCGAGAATAGCATTTTGCGATCCGTCCGGAACTTACCGTTCGAATCAATCCGTCCGAACAAACTTTCGAACGAACTCAAGAATCGCACCCCTGGACTACTGTTTTTTGGAACATTTTGTGAGAGTTTTTGATTTAATAACAATTTATAGTTATTTTTTGAAGTAAAAATAAGCCAATAAGGTGCTAAATCGCTTGTATAAGTAAATGATCTCTTATATAAATCGCTTGTATAATAAAATTTTGAGAAGTAATAACTTGCAAATACAATTTTCTAAATTGTATTGATAATAAAACGACTAATGTTAAGTAAATAAAAAAAAATAATACTTTGATATCTTAGTAACAAAACCGTTTTGTAAATTGATCTTAAAGTTTTAGAGTTAATTTGGTTTAAATAATACAGAAAAAAAAGAAAATTTAATCATAATCACAAAACTACCACTTACGGATTAATATTTTAAAAACAAAAATTTTCGTACAGCAACTAATTTCATCTGGCAAAATTATACTTTTATAAGTCTAATTAATTAAATTATGTTACTATTTAAAAATTTTGTAGAGCTAATGAAATAATAATTATAGTTTCTAAAGTTCATAATTAATTGTGTGTATTACTACTTGCAAAAAAAAATCTAAATAAATTTTATAATTATTGATTAATAGTTAGCTGAGTTTACAATTTAAATTCAATAGAAAAAAAAAGACATTTAATTAAATAGTTAGTTTATTAGTTTAGAGTTTCTTAAAATAAGATTAGGTAAAAATTACTGAAGGATATAATCTGCTTTTATATGTCTACCTGTCATTAAGTAATTTTGTCAAACTAATTTTAAGTACAATCAAATTACAAAAACCAACATTAAATATTCTAATTCATTAAATAAAAATTGGTAGATTCTCTCACTAATACTTATCAGTTGCACCTAAATTTTTGAAAATAGTCATTCAAGGCATTTCATATCATCATCTGTCATACATAAATCTATTAGTTTATTTGTGAAAGGGTAAAACTAAACAAAACAAAACAAAAAAAAAATTAAAAGAATCTGGAGCTGCCTCACGTGTTGACCACATGTTGTTAGATATTGTCGCAGTTGAGTAGGTAGTCTTGACCGTCTTGGGTTTGGAGTGAATGCAGTTTATTCCATCTTTAAGGGTTATTTATCTCATGTCTAAGTTTTAAATTAAAAGAAATAAAAATAATATTGAATACAGTAGAATCTATTTTAATTCATGATGAGTAGTTTATTCGATATACAATCAGTTTTGATTTGAATTCATAAATACAAACAAGCAATAAGAAATTAGTGATAAATAAAATTGACAAATTAAGAGAGTTGAATCTTTAAATTAAAATTAAACCATTTAGAACTGGATTTGCAAAAAAAAAATAATCGCTGACACAACAAAGTTAAAACAAAATAAAAATCTAATAGAAGTTAGTTTTGAGTATTAGTAGTTAGAAATATTCAACAAAATTTATTAAATTAAAGTTTGACACTTTAAGATAATTATCAGCGATGAATGAAACTGTAGCAATGATTGTTACTTTAAGACTCTTATTTTCAATTTTTTTTCTTTAAACAATTAGTAGGCAGTAAACAGGAAATTTGTTTTTTAAAAGCAATTATCATTTTTAAATTATTTAAATTATATTACAAAGTGTAGAAGAAAAAAAAATCAATCAAAACTGAATTGATGTGATTGGTTAACATGCTAAAGCTTAATTTTTGATTTAGTCAGACGCCGTTAGTTTTAATTGAAAGTTGATTAAAAAAAAAAAAGAGTAAATTATGTAGTTAGAAACGTTTAAATGTTAGTCCTGTTTCAGTCAAACTATTTAAACTTGTAAAATACACTGCTCCTATTCTTCTTAAAAAAATTAAAATTAAATAAAAACATTTTTAATTTTGAATAAGAGACCAAAATGTTTCAATTTTAAATAGTGAAATAAAATCAAAACATCTGTACGAATATAAGGATTGGTGACAGATTGAACTTAGAACAAATAAGACTTGCAGAAGAGACAGTTGACTAGTGACGTAGACAAACTCAAATGGGGTTAATTTTTATCTGCTTTTGATACAGTATTGCTATTTATTTAGAGGATAACAATTATTATTATAGTTGTAATTGAACAGTAGAAAAAAATTATAAAAAGTTGTCACTCTTGTATTTGATAAATAAATATTAAACACATTTTTAAGGTTTAAGCTAATGTTAATACAATTGGATTAAAGTGAAATAATTATTGATAACTTTTAGATTAAAGCTTGAGAATAAAGCGTAAAATCATCATAAAAATAATAAGTAGAAAATCTTGAGGACAAGATTGAAGTCAGGATGGCCGAATGTGAGAGTTTATAATTTTATAATATATTATAATTATTTTTTGAAGTAAAAATAAGCCAATAAAGTGCTAAATCGCTTGTATAAGTAAATGATCTCGATGAGGGTCATATGGCATCTTAAGTTAAAAAAGGAGAACATAAACTTAGCATCCCTGGAAAGGTAGAGGCCAGTCAGTATCAGTAAACTAAGCGGGGCGAGAGTGAGAACGTTGATTAAAAAGTCAGAGCGGTCGGACGGGCAGTATTATGAATATTTAAACTGTTAATTGATTATTAAAAAAGAAAGATAGTTAACGTGTTGATCTTGTTGATCATATGTTGTTTTGTGGTATAATTGTGAATTCAGTGCTGACTCTCTGAATTCGGAGGAATAATGAGTAAATAGGTTAATATAAAATATCCACGGCAGAAACCATAGTTTAATACCTAGAGTACGGTCTATGTGGTAATACATTTCAGACTGTTTCGGTTGTACGCCCATGACGTCTGTAGACATCTACAGATTGCTATCCTTGTTCTCTACTTCCTCGAACAGAGGCGAAGAGGTAGAGGAATAGGCTGGAGCCTGTTAACCGCTATAGTTATGTTCCTATCAGTGTATAAAAAGGTTGTGAATTTCCCTTTTGCTGGTATAACAGAGTAATGCGTAATGTCCTTAGGTTCTTCACTCATTAATCTTTATTTTATACCTTTTCCTATTACGTATTATTCTTGGCCAGTCTATTTCGCGTAATGTGATAGAGGCCTAGCGACACCGTCCACGTTGCTCCCGAACCAGGTACCGAAGCAATGAAGACATCATTGAGAACACGATGCTAAAGAAAAGGGGTGAAGATTGAGTCAATCGAGTCCATGAAGTGGTTGTCCAAGTCCAATGAGCCTGGTGATGTCTTCCACTATCAGTTCGAGAGGAAGAGAATCCTGCGAGGGGGAGAAAAATCCCCGGTGAGTTACTTTACAGGTATTATTGACAGATACATTATGTGTAAATATGTTTCATGTGTCGCCCAATCGATCCGTCTGACTGCTCAAGCGTTTCTCTAACAATGAATATCGAGGGGTGAGTTGAAGTAGATTGTTGGTGATAATGTAGCTGGCTGTTGCTATCCTGTACACTGTTTTCGAGTAAATATTTAAGACTAATAATCGTAGAACATAGACATCCTGAGAAATTTATTATAAAGAAAAAGTTAACTGTTATTTAATTCAATTTAATTGTTAAAATTTAGCAAAACGCAAGATTCGAATAAAAAAATTTTACGATTTAATTAATCTCATCTTTTAATTCAGTATGCAGTGTCGAGCCGCCGAACTAAGTCATAAAATTCTCAAAAAAAAAATCAATTTTCTGAAGACCAAACTGATGGAACCGCTACAGCAAGCCGAGTCAAACCTGTTATGAATTTTATAAGTTGGATGTTTGAGACTAATCTTTCTATAAACCAAAACTAATAAGACCGATGAAAGTCTTGAGAAAACTTTACCCTTTCTCTAACAAAACTGATGGTCCGCTGCAGGTTAGGCAATCATTTTTATATATTTTAATCTATCAAATCAAAGATATTTTTATTCTACTTAACATTTTTGGCATTATTAGATAAGGCTAAATGAAACTTTATCACATATTTTTATTTGACTAATTGTTGATTATATCAATAAAAATATAACTTTTATTTTAAAGTATATTGTTGTCAAAATTATTTTTAAAATCACTTGTGTACAAAACTTTTTTCTGCTACAAAAAAAACCGCAGAGGTTGCTTGTTTTAAAACAACAAATGGTTTATTTTTGTCATATTTATGTATTATTATTATTATTATTATTATTATTATTATTAAGTATTGTTTGTGTTATGCTATACTGTCCTATTTTTTTCCGACCTGCTGTCGATTCTGTTGCATTTTGATTGAGGGAAAGCCAGTTTCTGCAGAAAGTGCTATAGACAAATTTTGATTTTTGTATGTTTTACAATATCCACTGAGTGGATTTAAAACATGCCTTAAAAATAACAAACATTTTTAAGTTCTAAGACTAAATTACTTACATTTACTAAATTTTTAGCAGGATGCGTTTGGCGTGTACATCTTTGACAAACTATATAAATTAAACATTTTGTTACCTTTAGATCGTAAGACTCTACAGAGTAAAAGACGGCAGAATTAGATATCAAAATTAAGCCCACGGTGATCTCAGAGACATTTAATCACGTTGTAGCATAGAAAACTTCAGGGTTCTTTGCAACATATTTTTCTCTTCATGTATCTAAAAATGGCAAAATAAAGCAATTTTTAAATTAATTTTTTCTACACGTCCTGTTTTTTATAAATCCGATTAGGTTTATTTATTATCATGTTAGACCCGCCAACACTGTTTTTTACTTATACCATTTAAAATGTAATTATAATTTGATTTAAAAATTGCAAAATTTTAAATATATAGTGTTCAAACAAGTTGAGTTTATATTTCCCTTCATAGAAACTCAGTACTTCAAATACTTGAGGCAAAAGAGGTCCTTTCAAAAACTAGAAATAACAAGGCATCACAAGGCCAATTCAGATTTCTGCCACACTAAATTGGTATTTTTGCAAACTATTTTGAAGATTATCAACGCTTATTTAGGCGACTACTTTAATTTTGTAACTGATTTTCATAATCATCCTGAGAAGTGGGATAGCGGTAGTGTTGTTTTACTTAATTACTGTTAATAAATTTTGTTTAGCATTTATAATAATGTAAAGTTATTATTGCAAAATTAATAATTTATTTCTAAAAATACGTAATTGTCAAAGATGTTTCAGATTTCTTTGATTTGATTTCAGTGTTGAATTGTGCTTTAGTTGGCTTGTTTCAAATTGATACAACAGGTCAACTTTAAAGCTTTAAGAATATTAAACCGAATAAAAATGATATTATTAATTTTTGGAAGTATTACATTTTTTATTATTTTTGTCCACATTGTTCTGTATATATTTTCGCGTTTAACTTGTGCAATCTCTCACAGCTCAGCATGCCTTGTCGGAAAAACTGCCATTGTTACTGGAGCAACCTCAGGTAAATTTAAGCATATAATGTACTTAGACATTTAAGCACAAAATTTTATCTGTTAATCTGTTATCTTACGCTTATCTGTTAATTCGTTTAAAAACAATCTGTGAGTTCGCTTTGTGTATTAAGCACAATAATTTTTTTTATACTGCTCTTTATTACATTTTTCATTTAATCTTCATTTATCAGGATAAAGAGTTATTGGAATTTTTTTTACCTTGAACATTCTGGATACAGTAGAAGTAGATCGTAACAGACCAAAGCTTTTTAGAACATCCACCTGGCTTCCTCATTTGTAATGCCTCTAATTATTGCAAATTTTTTGTTTTCTGATAAATTTTATCTCTTTTTTTGAAGTGTCCTCATCTTATAAATTGTAAAATTTTTAAAAAATTTGTTTACCATCTTTAAAAACTACAAGTTATCAAAGCTTTCAATTTCAAATAAAACGCATAATTGACCAGCACGATTTAAACTGTGTTTGAACATCAGGGACACAACCAAAAACATCGAGTAATAAGTCAAATTCAAATTATTGGAGCAAAAAATAGAAATCTAACCAAATAGGTTCTGGTTGTTATAACCAGTCCGTCGTTATAACCAGTCCGTCGTTATAACTTATAAGCGACGTCGCTATAAGTGACTTTCACTGCATAGTTGTTTATAATGCGGAAAATATGATTCATGAGTGAAATGAGTAAAACATAGTTTGCTAGCACAAAATAAGTTAGTGATCATTGTTATGCAAATAATTTACCTAATAAAATATAAAGTAAAAAGAAAATGAAGTCACTTAAGGGGTTAATAATGTACGCAACTTTTTTTTTTTTATTCTTTGTATTTCCTGCTAGTTGTTAGAACGTTAAATGACGTTGGCGTGATGGCTTATAAGACATACCGTAATTATTTTTAAAATATTATTTAGCAGAATATAATATTTTGATACTATTCACAAATTTACATTATGTTATTAAAATGTGTTATTAAAATTCACATTAAAAATAAATTTTCCAACACCAATGACCATGGTTTTTGATTTAGACCTCGTCAATTAATGTTGGTTGATTAAAATGTGAATTATTAAAAATCACAATATGTGTGAAAATTTTTTATTCAAAAACTGCTTTAATAACACTAACTTTATAAGAACAACATTATTAACTATTAAAAATGTTTATACAAGAAGGAAGCTGAATTCATCATTTATAGGTTTAAGAAAAACAATTTTAATTCTTATTTTGATTATTTAAAAACTTACTAAATTCTTATGCTTTGCATAATATGTGAGGAAAGCCCTTGGTTTTCGGGAGAAAAATCAAGTGACAAAATAAAAATAATAGAAAAAAATCTTTTTTTTTAATTTGACAGCATTCAAATGAAATAAAATCAAATGTAATGTTTTTTTTTCTATTAAATAAGGTATTTTTTTGCTATAATCTAAAACTCTCCCTCAAAAATAAAACTTTAACTTTGGAGTAGACAATAGCTTGATCAATAGGTCAGCTAGTTGTTAAACTGTAGGAAGATCAAAAACGTGAGAAATAGTAAGAAAGTCAGAAACGTCTACGGTATATTATGGTATAAAATTTTGTTATGTTCTATCTGATTCGACAAAAATTCATAATGTAAATAGTTTCAAAAAACATATTTTGATGTCAGAAGATTTTTACAGGTTTTTTAGTCTTCTTGCAAAAAAACGTGCTGAATATGTTACGTGTACATGTTACTTGTATATAGTATGTGTATATTGTGCCAGTTTCAGTCTTTAGGAGACTGAAATATTAGTTTACCCTTGTCATTGTATAGTTTTTAGAAGTACTTCCTTTGTCCCCAGTATTTAAAGTACTGAGTATCTAAGAAGAAAAATAAGAACCCAATTTGTTTGAATACTATATATTAAACATTTTTCATTTTTCAAATCAAATCATGATTATATTCTAGATGGCAAATATAAAAAGCAATGTTGTCAGGTCTAACATAATAAAATTTAAGCCTAGTCGAAATCAGAAAAAAGATAAAAACATTAATTATATTTTAATTCAATTCAATTCTTGCGTATGAAAAGTGGCATTAGCCTCGACGCATAATCCCATATCTAATTTTGGACATTGCTTTCATACTTGAGCTTCAACCTTCTCCAGCGCATTGTTCTTTTTTTGTTTGATACAAAAAATAGCAAATAATTTATTCTACCGTATATATCTTTATTATATTGAAGATATATAGCGTCAATTTATATATCTTCACGTAGGGCTAAACAAGATAAAACACTGTATTTTTAATATCAAAACACTTTCAATATCTTTGAACTAAAAAAACATTTTTGAAATACATCATTTAAAAGCTGTTTTCATAAAGAATTTTGCCATGTCATTGGTTTTACTGTTGCGATGCT
This sequence comes from Lagria hirta, assembly GCA_947359425.1. Taxonomy (NCBI): domain Eukaryota; kingdom Metazoa; phylum Arthropoda; class Insecta; order Coleoptera; family Tenebrionidae; genus Lagria; species Lagria hirta. Next base: position 28,101,682 of record OX375796.1, read on the forward strand.
CAATTATAGGATAATATTATCATAAAAAACTATGATGCAACCAGTGACTTTTTGGAAGTCAATCAAACATCTCAGACGACCACAAAAAAATGTTGCGTAAAATAAAAACAAAGAAAAATGTGTGGCCGTCACAAGCGGTGTTTAAAATAACTAAAACTTAAAATTGCACAAAGTGAACAAATAAAATTCCCATAAGACCATTGAACATTTTTATTCTCGTATATAAATCTAATAAAATTACAAGAACTGCTCACATTGTGCATATTTTTTCATTAAAAAGTAAAGGCGATTTTCAAATTCTTGTGTTATTAGCTTTTGCAACAACAACAAAAACCATATAGCATTATTCCATTTGTCAATGGTTTATTGTGAAAGAACATCTTTTAAAGTGATTTCATAAAAAGTTGGGTGGTAATTCCTCCTTCTCTTCCCTGCTACTCCATAGGAGTATGGTGACACTATAAAGCAATCGCTTCTACTGTATTTCTCCACGACCCTCTATCATGTGCAACCGTGCTAGCTTTGTGCAGACTGTAGTCTCATCGTCTTTATTTAGTGGACCCAACGGTTTGGAGATCTTTCACTAATGCCACCTCTGTAATGCTTCAAAACTTTCCCCACTATAAATTCGTCATATATATTGAAGAGTAAAGGGGGTAGAATGCATCCTTGACGTACTCCCGCTTTCATGTCAAAAACGTCTGAGTGTTATTAATTTTCACTTTTTTCTTGCTGTTTTCGTACAGACTTTGAACTAGTTGGATAAGGCGTTGATAAACTCCCATGTTGTCAAAATAAGTCCAAAGTTTGCTCCACTTAACGCAATCAAATGCTTTGCTGTAGTCCACAAAACACAGAAAAGTCTTGATGTTAAACTCATTAGCTTTCTCGATGATTTGTTGAATATTTAATATTTGCTCTCTAGTACCTTTGTCCGGCATGAAGCCCGTTTGCTCTTTTGCTATTTCTGAGAGAAGAAAGCATTTAAGGCGACTGTTGATAATATGTAGCAGTACTTTACTAGCATCACTAATAAGCGCTATGGTTCTATAGTTCGCGCAGTCAAAAGACAGCCTTTTTTCTAAAAGTGGTACGACGTGTCATTTGCAGCATTCCCTCGGCCATTTACTCTCTTTCTATATTATTGAACATAGTTTATGGATAATGTCGATGCCTAGATCACTCAACGCCTTTATAATTTCCCTTGTAATATTATCAACACCAGGTGCTTTGGAGCTTTTTAAACACTTTATAGCTTTTTCTACTTCAGCCTTCATTATACCAGGTTCTATTTCTATATTAAGTGTAGGTGTTTGGACGTTAGGTGGTTCATCAAGGTCTTTGTATAACTTCACGCAATATTGTCTCTATACTTCAGCTATACCTTCTGGGTTTGTCACCGTCTCGTTTTTGTTGTTTTTTATTATCTGTGTTTGTGGTTTGAATTCCCAAGCAAGATACCCTACCTTATCATAAAACTTATGCGTTCTATTGTTGTTTGCATAGTCTTCCACTTTTTACAGAGTTTTTTAATGTTGTCGTTTTTGACCTTCTTACATGATTTTTGTATAATTTTATACAGTTTATTTTTTATGTTTTTTTAAATCTTGTAAACCTGTTGTCTTTAGTGCTCTACGTTGTTCAATCAGTGAAAGAGTGTTCTCTGTTATCCAATGTTTCTTTTTTACAGTTGTTTTGTTTTGTGACTTGTGTTAGAATCCCTTCTCTATCTAATTTCTTGTTTTATGCCATGCTTCATCTAGATCATCTGTAAGAACTGACGAATCTAATTGATTTAATGTTTGTTGAAACAGTATGTTGTTTTGTTGAGGATTTTCTTGCTGTCTGTTTTTCCACGTAAATAATAAATCTAAGTTTATTAATTGGTGGTCGAATCCACAAATTGCACTCAATTTTACTTTTGCGTTTGTGAATGACGTACCCCATTGAGATCTGGTTAGCACTTAATCAGTTTGGTTTTCGTACTTTCCCGATGGCGACGTCTATGTTGGCAAACGACTAAACATTGTGAGCATAATCGTAAGTCTGTTGTCTGTGGCAAATTGAATCAAGTATTTCTCTCAAACATTTTTATCTCCAAGTTTATACTTCTTCAATACGTTTCGGATGTGGTTGGTCTCTATTGTTCTGCCCACTTTGGCGTTAAAGTCACCCATCAGTACTAATATGTCTTTGTAAAAAATTCTAGACATTAATATTTCCCATTTGTGTATAAACGGCTTGAACGTCTTCGTTCGAATAAGCCGAAGTAGATAGATATACTTAAGGTGTAGTTTAGTCGGTTTACACTCTAGCATGATTCTAATGATTCGATCACTGATTGTTTCAAATTCAACAACATATTGTATTAGATATTAGTGCTTTAGATATTCTACACACTGCTAAATCCTCCCTGACAATTTTTTTTTCAATATAAGTCGCTCGCCTGTTTAATTAATCAATCCGTCACAGTAATCAGAGAGTTAAAAAGTATAGCAAAAATAAATATTATGTTTTTTCTAGGTTTGGGTTATCAAACTGCGTTAAATCTTGCGTCAAGAGGCTGCAAGGTGATTATGGCAAGTTCTGGAAACATGGAAACATCTAAACAAAATATCATATTTTATTCTGGAAATTCAAATATAATAACAAAAAGATTAGACTTGAGTTCCTTAGAATCAGTTCGAGAATTTGCCAAAGACATTATAAAAACTGAAAAAAGATTAGACATATTAATAAATAATGCTGGTATTGGAGACTCAAACAATAATAAAACCAAAGATGGCTTGCATCCCATACTGCAAATTAATTATTTTGGACATTTTTTGCTAACGCATCTCTTAAGTGGTGAGTATACTTTTTGTGTATTTTTTTAATTAAATATGTAATTAAAGATAATTGAGATAATTCATCAGACTCTAACTGTGTTAATTTAAGTTGAAAGAATGGTAAAGTATGTAGATTATAAAATTGTTATTTATTTATCCATTAATCGCTTTAATAAACTAATAAAAAAACTTAAAATAACATTAGTAATTTTACCCTGATAAAGTTAAAATTAGATAAATCTTAAACCTAAAAGATCAACAAAAAAAAGCAACCAATTCCATTGTTGTCGAAATGAACCAAGTAAAGAGCACGCGAGATAAATGGAAATTAAAAAAATTACAAAACTTATTAACTTATTAATATAGCTGATTTTAATTTTTGTTAATGGTTTATTAATACCGTAATTAGTACGATGGTACATCGGCCTTAGGTAGTCATAGTATTTGGTAGTTCTGCTGGGAACGTTCATCGGCCTTTACAACTTAGGGTGCTATCCTCGATCATAGAATGGATGAGATGAATAGGTGGCTTGAGAAGAAAGTAAACATTGAGTCAGCAATGATAGTTGTTTGAGATTGATAGCATTTGCAGACACTAATCTCTTTTCTGTTACAGCCAAAACCGGGTTAATTACAAAAAGATAAAAAAGAAAGATAAACAATGATAAAGAATATTCAAAAAAATATATAAAAGGCTTGCGGATTTGAACACGTTTTAATAGTACAAAGTTTGTATCAAAAACAGCTACCGCAACATAAAGACGTAAATAATTGAGAACATATTAAATTTGTGGAATTTATACAACTAAGAACAATGAAATAAAGAAGAAATGCTTTCACGGCCTGAAGTCATTGAAATATTGACATCTTTCGGAAAAGACCGTGTCGAAAAGTTTAATAAATTTATCGACGTTTTGCACACCATTGTGAGGCCTCATCAGGACAGGGAAATCAAAGTGAGAATAACCACGGTAACTCGACGTGTAAACCACGCTAGAGGCGAAACTTATTCAAAATTTTATTAAGCTTTTCGACACGGTCTTTTCCGAAAGATGTCAATATTTTAACAATGAAATTATTAACAGTTTAAATAAAAGAGAAGTTTACAAATATCTAGGTTATAATCAAAATACAAAAATTTCTCATAAAAAAATTAAAAATAGTATCAACAAAATGTTTTTCAACCGAATTTTGTTGCTTTTAAAAACGCAATTAAATAGTAAATAATTCTAAAGCTGTTCCTCTATTAACTTTGATGTCAATAGTAATCAAATAAACCGCAACAGATATTAATAACATTAACATAAAAATTGAAACATTATTTACTAAATTCAATAAACATCATCTAAAATAATTGAAAGATTTTTAATTACTAGAGAAACGGAGGCAGAGGAGTTTGGAACATATCAGTATTATTGAATAACCAAATTTCTAAAATACAAAATTACTTTCATAGTTATAAAACGGATAATAAATTAGTAAAATTTATTGTGCACACATTTACAGGTTACACCATTAAATTTAAAAAGTAAAATTATCACTAATAAATTAGATAAACTAGATAATAATTTGTTTTTAAAAATTTTTATGGATCAAGAAAGGAAAACTTTTTCCAGAGACTGAAGGTTTTGTTTTTGCTATTCAAGATAGGGTAATTAACACTAAAAATTACCGTAAGTTTATAATTAAGAAACAATTAGTCAATGACGTTTGTAGAATGAGTTTTAATTCGTCGAAAACAATTGAACATTTTTTCTTCTTGTTCAGTGCTAGTTAATAAACAATATAAAAAAAAACATGACGCGATTGCAAAAATAGTTCATTCAAATTTGGCTTTTAAGTTTGGTTTGATCAAAAATGTTAAACCGTATTATAATTATAATTCTAAAAACTTCTTTGAAGATAACGATTACAAATTATATTAGGATCGAACTTTGCTAACTGCTTCAAAATTTGAAGCCAATAGGCCGGATATTGCTATTTTAGTATTTAAGAAAACAAAAATTGCATATTTTATAGATAATGCTGTGTTCCAAATTCTTGTTGTGTTATCGATACCTTTCAAACAAAAATGGCTAAATTTGCGCTGCATTCGGTGGCCATTAGGGATCTTTAAAATTTCAAAATAAAAAAAAGGTAACTTTCAGTTATTTCAAATATGAGTGTTGTACCCATATCAAGTAAAAATCTCAAAATTTTAGGTCTGAGTTTAAATCCTTGCGGAAATACAGAAAACAGCACGATTATGTTCATGTCATATTGTTTAAATGTTTTTAAATGTTAAATCCAACAATTAAAATAATATGATTGCAGATGCGTCGGGAGATATTAATTTAGCTTAGTTCTTCAAAAAACAAACTTATATAGTCTATTTAGTTTCAAACACAATTTGTGGTTTTTGTTTTAACTCAATTCCTAAATTGCTTTTTAAAGTAATTGAAAATTAAAAGCTTGTTTTTCAATAATTTTTAAATTATGTGATAAATAATATTATTATTATCATTACTTGTCGAAGACCGTAATGATTTTTTAATTCAGCAAAATTTCTGTGCCTTCAGGACAGGGAGGGTGGTACATAATCTACCAAATATTGTAAAATTACAAAAAAATTTGAATGAGTCATGGTATAATAATTTTTATTATGATTTTGATAATTTGACAAAAAATATTCGATCTTTGTCATATAATATTAGATCTTTGAAAAATTATAAAAAATCTATAAAAAAACAATGAACAAAAATTTATCAAATACAATTAATTGAAAATCGCCAAAAAAAACAAAATTCATAATCTTTGTATTAAAAAAATGACTAGTTTTCACAAATGGTTTGTAAATCTTTTTAACAAATTTATAAAAATCTTTAACATTTCTGGCCAAAGGCATATCCTATTCAAAGCTCAAAGAAAATGACACCAAAAATCCGTCAATTTATAAGCCTATAACGAGTGTGCCAACATTATATAAACTGTTTACATTACAGCATGCATCAAAAATAATTTATAACCATTGCATAAATAATAATATTATAAATATTAAACCGATAGGTATAGGTTGCATGAGTGATTTTTTTAGATGTAAAGAACAATTAATTATTAATTCAGTAGTGATCGCTGCTTTTATCGATTATAAAAAAAACTATGATTCTGTTACTCATTGTTGGTTAATAAAAATTTTACAAATGTTTGAGATTATTTCAAATATAATTCAATTATTAAAATATATAATGCAATTTTGGCCAACTTCACTTAATCTTTCAATTGAAAACAAATCAATAAATACTGCATTGTTGCCAATCAAACGCAAAATATATTTAAAAAAAATATATTATGTCATTTATGGTTTTGTTTAGCAACTAATCCATTGTCAAATCTTCTTAATAATTCAAGCTGTGGTTATAAGCTGATAACAAACCACATTAATTTTTCAACTATTATCTTACGTACATGGATGACATAAAAATATATGCTGACAATACAATTTAATTATTCAACTTAATAAAAATTTCTAAGTTGTTTTCAAATAGTATTGGTATGGATTTTGGTGTCAATAAATGTAAGCTCCAAGGCACAAATAAAGGTAAAAATTAAATTTAGCCTCATAAAACTAATAACAAAAAAATTGTTAACAGTTTAAATGAAAGAGATCTTAGCAAATATCTAGGTTATAATCAAAATTCAAAAATTTCTCATAGCGAAATAAATTACTGAAAATTTGAAACAAGCAATACATTCTCATGCTGTTTCTCTATTAACTTATTCTTTTGGTGTAATTAAATGAACAGATTTTAATAATATTAACCAAAAAATTTCAACATTATTTACTAAATTTACTAAACCTCATCCAAAATCTTCAATTGAACTATTCTCATTTTATGGGAAAAAAAGAAGGCAGACAAATTTTGAACATATCAGTATTGCAAGTAAAATTTATTCTTAACAAGTTTTACACCATTGAATATATAAAGAAGGTTTATCACAAAAATTGTGCTTATAAGAGATTTAGGTATAAATCCGTTATGACTTTGTAAGACTTCTGAAGCATGTTGCTGAGAAGCAAAGACAACCTTTATTAAACGAGGTCTATAATGAACTTCCCCTAGGCGAAAGCATGTAATGTCATCAAAATTTTAATTACCATTGAATTTATATATCAAAAAATCTTTGTAACGATAGATGTCATCAGCTTTCCGTTCCTGCAATGTTTCTTTGAACAATTCCAGTATATTGTGAAGTATAAGGTCTTGTATGTTTTTGCCTCTTGTAACAAATATGTTTTGTTCAATTCAGTCAACTCCGTTGATTTAGTAATTTAGTAACACTATATTGTTACTAAATTACTATTACTGCATTATTATTATTATTACTATATTTCATTTCTCTACTTTTAGACTTCTGTCTGATAGAAATAAACTTATTTATAATTATTAATGTTTGTGTTAAAAAAAGTACATTCGCACAGTACAAAGCCGTTTAATTAATGTTTTTGGTTCTATGCAACCAAAATAGTTAAATAATAAATTGCAAATTTGTCCTGGAAATACCGCTTTGTTAGGTAATTCACCTTCGTTTACAACCAAATGTGATATAAAAAACGGATAAATTTGACCTAAATACTGTCGCTAAGCTGTGAAAGCTTATAATGTTATTTTTAAAAGTTTTAACCAAGAATTTGATTTCAAAGTTTACGTAACTAATAACCACTGTGTTTAAACAGTAAATTTAAATTGACCACTTTTCACCCTTGTTTTTAAAGCCTATTCTGCATCAAAACTAAAACATTTCAGATAAAATGTAAAATTTAAATTTTTTTTTTTAGAATTGCTGATAAAATCTGCTCCAAGCCGTATAGTTTTCACATCTTCAATAACCATGTTTTTGCGCAAACTCCAAATTGAAGATCTTCAAACATCAAAAAGAACTCACGACATAAATTCTGCTAATGTATTATATTCAAAATCAAAACTTGCAATGTTGATAGCATCTGATATATTTCATGAAAAACTTAAAGAAAAAGGCGTCACATCTAATGCAGTACACCCTGGATGCATATCTACACCACTTTTAACTAGAATGGGATCAGTAAATGGTAAATTTTTCTTCAAATTTTTTTCGTTGTATTTGCAAATATTCGGGAAAACGGTTTGGGAAGGATCTTCAACTATTATTCATGTGGCTGTATCTAAAAAGCTACAAAATGTTGGAGGAAAATTTTTTATTGAATGCAGACCTTTTTTGAAACCTTTTCAAGCTGAAAACAAAACGTTTTGTCAAAATATTTGGTTAGAAAGCGAGAAATGTGTGGGTCTAAAACCAAATGAATTATTGTAACTTAATAACTAGTCTATATTATAAAAAAACTCAAGATTAATAAAAGTAAATAAAAAAAAACAAAGACTTCTCTATTTAAAACTAATTTTCGAATGCAAAAATCTGAGAGAGAATTTTGGTTTGATGCCAAAAACTCTCTCTTCAACAGGGGGGAACACGGAATAAAAATGTTTGTTAAATGCCAAAAATTTCCTGAAAAGAATTCCAGTTATGTCATATCATACATTAGTATAGTCTGAAAATATAAAAGCATTAAAACAATAAAAATAATATAAATAAATAAAAAGTTAAGACAACAAGATTAAATTAAACACTAAAAAATTCTTTTAAACTACAAAAGTTTTTGTCAAGTAACCAATGTTTTACTTTAAATTTAAAGAGATCCCAATTATGTAAACTTTTAACAGATTATGGAAGTAGGTTGCACAATATACAGAGCCGTTGTACATTAAGCTCTTTAATGTGCATTTTTAATGTACATAAAGCTATTTATAAATAAAGCTTTATCATCTTTTAACATGACTTGTTCTGTTAAAAAAAATGTTTTATTTTTCTACCTGATTACAAACAAATCTTTTCTGTCAGAAAAAGTTTTCCTCATTGTGTATACCTAAGCATATTTTCAAATTGTATGAAATGTGGTAAAATATAGAAGTTTTACAGTTAGAGCACTGCAGTGTCTTGCACATATGGATAAAGCAAAACAAGTTTTTGACAATTTTCTGCATACTTTGTCGATATAGCTAATCCATTTTAGTGAACCATCTCAAGACAGGTCTAAAAACTTAATTGATTTGTCATATTTCAAAAGATCACTATTCTGCATTGTGCTGCTTCTGGATTAAAACGTAGAATATTGAAAAACATAAGAATTAATTTTTTAGCATTTAATATAAGCTTGTTCTTTCTCGCCCATGTGCAGATTTTTTCATAGATGTTTGTTTTTGCCATAGAATAACTTTTGGACTCGTATTAAAATATTTGTAGCGTTGTCATACCTTACAATTGAATTTTCTTAAACTGAATGTATTGATACAAATCGTTAATAAACAAAAAACAGTGAGGCTAAGAAAAGAGCCCTGCGTAACACGCATTATTTTCTTTAGAAATTTAGATGTAGCACTAGACAGCCATTTTGTCTTGCTGACTTTGATTGCAAGCTTTTTGAGTTTAGTTAACTAAATTTAATGATTAACAGAATATAAAGCAACAAACACTCCTAAGGCACAAAGCTTAAACAACTTGTTCAATAAAGGTAACAAAAGTAGTAACTAAGCTTTTTTTTAGTGAACCTATATTGACTACTGAACATTAACTTATTTCTCAACTTAGTTGTGTAGTTGAGTTGTACAGTGATATCTAATTTAGATTTTAATTTAAAAATAGCAAAATATGCTTTATTTAGTTTGCTACACACAAAGTCAACATGTGGATACCAACTTAATCTACTATCTAGTAATATACCAAGAAACGTTACATTTGTTACGTCATCGCTTTGATTAAAATATATACAATCAGTTTTTGATGCATTAAGCACTAATCTACTTTTGAAACACCACAATTCTACTTCAGATACTATTTGTTTTATTTTACTATCTAGTTCTTCTCTAGAGTTTGCTGCAATTGATGTGTCATCTGCAAAGTTTATTAATAAACCAGATGATATAAACCTTGCAAGATCGTTTATAAATACTAGAAAAAGCAATGGTCCAATAATAGATCCTTGCGGAACACCTAAATTTAGAGTATAGTTATTTGATCTTTTCTTTTTTATTTTTATTATAATTTTTCTATTATTTAAGAAGGAATTTATCTATAGTAATATGCTGCCTCTAATTCCAAGAGAGCACATTTTGCTTTCTACAAATTGGTGATCCACTGTATCAAATGCAGATGATAAGTCAAAAAATAAAACAGCGACATACTGTCTTTTATCAAGTTTTTTGTTTATATATTCAACAAAATCAAAGGTTGCTGTTTCAGTGAATCTACTAGTGAGTCATCAGTGTAACACCTCGTTTTGGTACACTAGCTTCACTAATATCAATGACTGCGCTTGCACCTACCAGCCACAAAGGTGCTCAACTGTATTTGTCAAAGCCGGTTTGGCTTCAAAATTTTTCCATGCGAGGGCAGCAGACTCTCCTTTAGGAAAAAAATCGCTGCTAGCGTCTAGAAGAATATATTATACACAACAGGTCTTGGAGGTAATTCTAATCTCAGATGACGGCTTTCTGTGGATATAAAATATAAGAACACGCCAAGCCGGTATGAGAAACGTTGCATTATTTTTTTATGCTAGCTATAATTCGATCGGTAGGCTTTCGTGGTCTGGAATACGCCCTAGAGAAAAACCAATCTCATTATAGTACCTGGATGACAATCAAGAGATTTTTTGCCGATTTTGAGATCATCTTCTATTTCTTCACATCTCTTGGCAATAACCTCTTGGAAAATAAACGTGTAGGACACAAGGTGACCTTTATATCATAACCAATACTTAAGGCTTTTGAGCAAGTCAGGCTTAGTAAGCACTGAGTGAGTCAATCGTACTCTATAGAACAAAAGAGAGTGAATGTTGTGTGTCTGAGATAGCCTAAAGTAGATTTCCAGTTTTTATTCATTTCTTATTATTAAGGCAACCTGTTGTTCGGCTCCGACATTTACGCAAGTTTCAAAACCCAACTTCTTTATACAGTGTATTGTGCAGAATTGTTATAGGCTCCTATATTTTGTAACCTTGTAAATTTTCACCCATATACAGACTGTCTCTTAGACAACTACTGTTAATATGTATATCTATTTCTTTTCTTCACCAAACATAACTAATCGTCATCAGTTATTATTTATTAATTGACTTTGCCTAAGCATTTTAACAATCTCTCACCTGAAGGAAGCTTGTTAGTCGCGTCCTGACGGTCTAGTAGGTAAGAAAGCTGGTGTATTTTAGACAGGAAATCAATTTCAGTCAGGGCTGGCGTCAATATTTACGATCAAGTTCCATTAACTGAGCGAGAGGCTTTAAACCACCCATCAGGCTCCCGCTGCAGGTAGTTCGGGCAAAAGGAAACAGAACTCATTTCGGTACCTAACTTTCTCACCTTATTACCCCGCAGCAGGGCAGAAAGTAACAACAGCTTCTTCATCATTGGAAAAACTGAATCCATGGTCTACAGCGGCACCCGCGTCTACAACCATTTTCACATAATTTTTACTCGCAAGTAACATATCAATACAACACTTTTTTTTGTTACTTTTTTCAGCGTAACTTGGATGAACATAAAAAGTTCAATTTGTGCAATATAGTTTTTTTTTAACGGGACAATTGCTACAAATAAAGCATACTTTTGTCATCTGTGTCAGCCATTTGAACAGTTGAAAGAATATTTTTAAACATTATGAGTAAAAACTAAGCTTAGGATTACTAGCAAAATATCCAAGCATTGCGAGATATATATATATATATATATATATATAAGAAACTGAGAAAAAAACTGTATTAAAGACACATATAGTATTAAAAAATTGTAGGTAATGTCAATAATCACCAACCAAATTTGACTCTTGAGATAAAACTGTTATTGAATTTTTTTAACTATTTTTTGTTAAAAATGCTCAAAATAACCATAAATTTTGTAATTTTGTGTGACTTGAGGTACTTTGTTAATGAGTAGATTTCAGCCCCCTTAAAGATAAATTTAGAAAGTACAAATAAGACACCAACCACTAAAAAAATTTATCTTATCTCAAAACATGTATATTAAGTATATTACTAATCACCTCATAGTGGAATACATAATAAATTATTCTTAAACATTATATAAGCAAAACCAGGTTTAAAGTTTACCAACTTTTTATTTGACTAAATTTCGGACGATCAAAGAGTAACAAATAGAGTGCTATTCTTAAAGATACGTGATAGAATAAAATGATAAAATAATTTCATATGGGTGTGGCTAAATCCAATTATTGTTAAATATTGCTAAAAATATCAACTTGTGATGAATTATTGTGTGCTTATCTTGACTGTTTTAATATTTTAAAAGAACTTATTCTATTATGTTCTAGTTATAGATCTCACAAAACCTACAAATCGTCATAAATTGTTACTACCGACGAGGCGAAAATTGCTCTCTAAAACTTCCAATTTATTTTTTGCTACTACTAACGTTATTTTGACGAGTTGATTAATTGCATTACAGTGTTGTGTTTCACAGAACAAAAGAAGCTAGATATATTGCATTTTTTCGACAAAGAAAAAAGTGGTAGAAAATGTTCAAGCTTTTTCATTTTTTACTGATGCCGTTATAAACATGAACAACGTACAATGTTTTACCTCTCAAGAGTTGCATTACAAACTTCGGTCACTCATCTTCACTGTTGGCTGTAACACTGCCATGAATAGATTTGAGCCAATGTTCCAAATTCGACAACTCTTTGAAGCAAAAAAGCGTAATGCCGTTAAAGCCTTAAAATAATACGTAAATTACTAACAAAATATTTCAAAACCAAGTCATTGCATACAATAACGTTCACCCGGTTACTTACAAATTAGGATAATTTGTAGGTTTTGCTCGATCCATAGTTAGCCCGAGCAAATAAAAGAATGTATTTATCTAAAATATTGAAACAGTCGAGGTAAGCACACAAAAACTCATCACAAGTTGCTGTTGATTGCAATATTTAAAAAAAAAATTTGTTTTTTCATTTTTGTCACAAACGTCATTTGGAATGTCATAATTCCACTGACAAGCCACCTCTATACGAAATTATTTCACCATTTCATTATATTACGTAACTTTAAGAATAGAACCCATAGTCTAGATTAATTTATTATGCCTCATAGGGTAGGTATAAGGAGTAAAAAATCCGTTATATAAAATCATATAGTGTGACTGAACACACTATAATTTGATTTTTAATGTATTTAATAAAAATAAAACATTTGCATCATCAAACACACGTTTCAGATTCTTGCGGTTTGGTAACTTTGAGTAGCGGCGTTGAATCTGCCCAAGGCATTACTTCTTCAAACTCTGAAAATTTGTTTAAATCAAGTACTTTGGGTTTTCTAGGACTAGTTGGAGCAGAAAGGGTATGAATTGCAAGAAAATTTGGAACTGATAAATTTTGAGATATGAGTATCGGAACGCTATGGCAATAGGGTGTTGTCATCATATCACTTCTATCATATCGATCAATCATCGATATTTGTGATTGGGGTAAAGATGCTGCTGAGTTGGCAACCTTTTCTATACACGGGCATGAAGAGCTTGAGGTTTTCCAGGCGTTGCTGCAACACTCTATGGAGCTTTCAATTTTTGGTTTTTTGCAAGGACTCCCGTCAGATATAACGTCTAAACAATGAGAAACAAATTTTTTCTTATGTAAATTATCGTCACAAGCAAATCGAAGTTTTTTTGGACTCTCAAACGAGTGACATCGCATTATAGTACTTTTAAAAGAATTATTTTGGTATTTTAAAGAATTTCGAGTTGTTAGTAAATAACCGTTAGCATCTGGAGCAGCGTTTTGAATATTGTCTTTTTTTTGTTTTTTCCGCACTTTAAACTTGGGGTCTTCCCCCAATAACCAATAGGTTTGTCGGTTTCCTTTTCCTTTCATTGAAACCATGCCGCGTTCTGCAAGATTATAACCCCCTTGGTCTATTAGTAAATCTCTAGATTCTTTACTGCAATGTATTTTAAAAGCTGAAATTAAGAAAAAAATAATAATTTTAATCATTTTCAAATAAAAGTTCTTACGTGCACCCGTTGATTCCAAGCGACTGGCTGTATTTACAGTATCGCCAAAAAGACAATATCTAGGCATTTTCAAGCCGACAACACCTGCACAAACCGGTCCTGTAAAAATATTCTTCAATTATTTGCTACAAAAACAAGATACAAAAGTAATTATCATTAAGTTGAGCCACAAATGCATCATTTTTTCCATTGACCATTTAAAAAAAGCACGTAATAGGAATCTGCTACAATACATATAAACACTTTAAAAAAAATGTACTATTTCATATATCCTTAATTGATATTTATAATATTCTTAACTTCTCTATTTGTAAAATGTTTATACGTTTTATGCTTAAATTGATATCATGTTTATGTTTATTATGGCAAATAGCGGCCTGTTGGGAGAGTTTAAAGAAATTGACTTTCTTGTAACAAAATATATGTAATCTGTATATATGTTGAAGTCAGATAGCAAATTCGGTCTATGGCCGATATAATTACTATATCCTTATATGAATATTTGATATTTGAACACATCCCTAGATGCTTATGAACACCATAAACCAATGCCAAACAGATTGAAAGCAATTATTTTAAATTAAACTGATAATATATTACATAAATAAAATGACTCAGTAGTCAATACGGTGGTTAAATTATTATCACTATTTGTTTCAATTAACGTAATAAGTTTTTCTTTAAAAATATACCTGCAACGCCGTATGATAAAGATTACATTTTGCGACATGGCTAAATTAAGCTAGTCAAAAAGCCAAACTTTGACATCTGGCATGTCTAACATGGACATATGGCATTATGTCCAATTATATCCGTCATGAACCGAATTTGTCATCTGATTCCAACATTATTTATAAAAAAGTCGTGTTAATTACACTATTTATAACTCAAAAACGGCTGAATCAATTTGGATGAAAATTGATGGGGAGGTGGCTTAGAAGCAGGAGACGACATAGAATACTTTTTATCTCGTTCCCGTGAAATAAAAAAAACGCTGTTGCATTTCGACGGAAACACAGAAACCAAAAAAATTTAATATTAATATTAATGTTTATTTTTCCTATTATTGAGCAGAATATATATTTAATTAGGTTTAGTAATTTTTCTTAAATAAATAAATTAAAATTAGTTTTAGGAACTTTAATTTCTATTTTTTCTTATTCTTGATTTTAAATATGAATAGGACTAGAAATTAATATAATTCCATTTATTCCTTTAATCTCAAAGAAAAAAAACTCAAATCATCAGAATCTTCAATAAAATATTTTATCATTCAATCTATTAGTTCCATATTAATTTTAATATTAGCTTTAATTATAGTTTTTTTTAATGAATTTATTTCTACTATAAATGCAGTTATTTTAATTATAAATTGTTCTTTTTTAATAATATTAGGAGCAGCACCTTTTCATTTTTGATTTCCTGAAGTAATAGAAGGTTTAAGATGAGTAAATTGTTTAATTTCACTAACTTGATAAAAAATTGCCCCTTTTATATTAATAATTATACTACAATAAAACGTGACATACCTGGATATGTCTAACAAATTTTAGATTTTTTAAAAAATTTTAGATTTTGAAATGAGATTTTCTATGAAAAAGTAGCTATTAAATCAATTACAATGTTTTTTTAATGATTTCTAGAAATTTTTTTAATATTTGATAATCCCCTTGAACGTCGAAGGTACGGCTAGCAGAGTTTGAGAATAAGATGGAATGTGTAAAAATCATGATAAATGACGGAAAAACTTACTATTGATAGATTCTATATCACTAAGGATTTTTTCAACAAATGTCATTTGTCAGTGTCTACCTGTCAGTCGTATTTAATTTTGACGAAAATCTACCAAAATACAGCTAAAATCTATAAAATATCTATTAAATAAACATGGGGGTTTGATTTATAAAGATTTCCCATCAAGAGATTTAATGTAATTTCGTCAAAAATGAAGGTTTTACAACTTGTAGCCTCACAAATTGTCAACGGAGTGAAGTGAGAATAGACCGAATTTCAATGAATATTTAAATGAAAACATTGTTTAAAAACTATTTGGAAGCGACCGATAAAGGTTTGATTAATTTTTTAAAAGATTTTAAGGTATTTTGTAGAGAAAAATAAGTGCCCAAACTGTCAACGGAGTGAAGTAAATTTAATGAAAAATCTACGTAAATACAGCTCAAAACAATGAAAATATTAGTTAAATAAACAAGTGGCACTCATCCAAAAGTTAGAAGCAAAGATCGAAAAGTCGAAAGGGGTCTTTTTTTGGTTTCGGTTAAAATATCAAAAACTCACAAAAAAAAATTGTCAAATTGACAGTTTTAGGCTATTATAAATTAATATCATTTAAATTTTTGACATTAAAAAATGAATAATGTCAAAATAAAAAAAAATTTGACATGTGTCATAAATGTCATTGATTTACAAATTTTCTAAAATTTATTGAAACGAGGGCTTTAATGTAATAAATGAGATTAGCGAGCAATAAAGCTTTACTTAATAGAACGTCCGAAAGGCTTAAAAAAACATTTAATAGAATTGCTTAAAAAAGGAAAATATTTCAAAAATCTGGACTCTTCTTTCATGTGGTGTCAAGCGGTCGATTGATCTTTGTATTTATATTGATGATGAAAATTACAATAATAATTAAATAGAAAATTGATTATTTAAACATTCCAAAGCGAATCATGTAAGTGGAGAGCAGTTTTATTGTTTTATTCAAAAAATTTTTTTCTAGGTTATACAATAATTTTAAAGAGAAACAATAAGATAAGGAAATTAAATTTAATCGACGTCTTATATATTGATGAGATATTGTGGGACGTTTGTTTGCTTAATTTGTGTTGATCCCAAAGCGGCCCAGGTTAGTGAGGAGAAGATTTATTGTTTTATTTAAAAAACATTTTTTTGAGATCATACAATAATTGAATTGAGAAAAGGAGATTGCAAAATAGAGTTTTATCGACGCTTAAATGTTGATGGAATATTATGGGACCTTTTTATACTTGCTTTGTTGATGAAAGCAAAAGGCTGCGATGAAGATAGACACCCTCTCAAATTGAAAAATTTTACAACATGATATTGTCTTTATTATCAATATTTTATTGATTAATTTAATATGAGTTATATATTGCTATATTAAAATAAAAACAAAAGCATTCACTTTTAATAATTCTTTCAGTAAATACTTATCTAAAATGTTTATGTATAAAATACAATATAATTTTTTTATTGTTTAATTACACAATGTAAACATTTTGAGAGAAGGCTGCAAATCTGTATGTTAAAAGTAATAAAATAAATCAATAAGATCTGTTTGAGTTGGCAATCCTAAATTTCTTTTTAAAATTGTAACACGGCAACAACTTCATATTGTTGTTGTTGATGAGTGAGACATCTTTGACATTGACAACATCATTGACAGATGTCATTGTGCTTGCTATGATATAACCTACATTTTTTTTATAAAAGATACGTCAAATATTTGTCAAACCAGCGTTCAAGGTTACAGTGTTGATACTAGGTTAATAAAAAAATCTCTAAGAAGTGTTGCCAACTAAAAAAATATTGATTTTGGTTTTATTTATGCTGTACAAGCTAATGTTTATAATTAATAATTATAAAAGAAAAGTTTTGAATTTGTCTTTATCTGAATTGTTAACAAGAGAAAATAGGAACGGCGTTTTCGGTTACAATGTTGCAGCTAGGCGTAAATATAAAAGTTTTTTAAAGTATTGCTAAATTAAAAAGTCATTATTAATTACAAGCTTAAGAAAGTTTGAGTTGGCAATCTTATATTTTATTTTAAAATTGTACCACAGCAATAATTTTCTATTGATTATGGGTGACACATTTTTAACACTGACGACATCATTAACAGATGTCATTTCTTGCTATGACATAACATACATTTTTTTTTTTATAAAAATTACGTCAAATATTTGTCAAATAAACGTTTCCGGTTACAGTGTTGATACTAGGTCAATAAAAAAATTTATAAAAAGTGTTGCCAACTGAAAAAAAATATTGATAAAAAATTTTGATTCTTTTTATGCTGTACAAGCAAATTTTTATAATTAATAGTTATAAAAGAAAAGTTTTGAATTTGTGTTTATCTAAATTGGTAACAAGAGGAAATAAAAACGGCGTTTATGGTTAAAGTGTTGCAGCTAGGCGCAAATAAAAAGTTTCTTAAAGGGTTGCCAAATGAAAAAATCATTATTAATTAAGCTTTAAGAGTGTTTGAGTTGGAAAACTTAAATATTTTATATTAAAATTGTATCAAGGTAATAACTTTCTATTGATAATGAGTGACACATCTATGACACCGACAATATCATTGACAGATGTCATTATGTTTGCTATGACATAACCTACTTTTTTTTTTATAAAAGTTACGTCAAATATTTGTGATACAAGTGTTTCCGGTTATACGGTTAACACTAGGAAAATAATAAAAAAAAAAAAGTGATGCTAACTAAAAAAGCAATTAATAAAAAAAATTTTTTCAAAAAAAGTTTTAAATTTGTGTTTATCTATAAATTGTTGATAAGAGGCAATAAGAATGACGTTTCCGGTTACAGTGTTGCAGCTAGGCGCAAATAAAAAAGCTTTTAAAAAATGTTATCAAATAAAAAAGTCATTATTAATCACGCTCAGGAGTGTTTTAATTTAATGGTAATTTTAAATTTAACATTAAAATTGTACCACAACAACAACTTCATATTGTTGATGGGTGACACATCTTTGACACCGACAACATCATTGACAGATGTTATTGTGCTTGAGCTATGACATAACATACATTTTTTTATGAAAGTTACGTAAAATATTTTAAAAAAAAGTATTTTCGGTTACAGTGTTGCCACTAGGCAAATAAAAAAAAATTAAAAAGTATTGCCATATTAAATATCTATTAAAATTTTTTTTTTGATTATGTTCTACAAAAAAATGTTTATAGTTAATAATTATAATAAAAAAATTGCGAATTTGTGTTTATCTAAATTGTTGACAAGAGGCAATAGGAACGGCGTTTTCGGTTACAGTGTTGCAGATAGGTGCAATAAAAAAGTCTCTAAAAAGTATTGCCAATTAAAAAATCATTATTAAGCACGTTTAGTAGTGTTTGGGTTGGCAATCTTAAATTTCATAATAAAAGTGCACAATGGCAACAAAAATATAATTACAATAAAAAAAATAAATAAACAATAATCTAATATATATAAAAAAAAAAATACAAGTGCGCTTATACTACCGGTTGCCGAAGGCAACCCCTCTAAGTTTATACACGTTGCCGTAGGCAACCCTCTACTCAAGAGAGTAGGGTAAGCACCCGGAGGGTGCGCGACCCAACTCTCGTTATAAATAATAAAACTTGAAATAATATAATTATTATATATCCTGATATAGCATTTCCTCGTATAAACAATAGTAGATTTGGATTACTTCCCCCTTCTTTATCATTATTATTAATGAGAAGATTAGTTGAAAGAGGTGTAGGACTGTTTATCCTCCTTTATCATCAAATCTAGCTCATAGAGGATCTTCAGTAGATTTAGCTATTTTTAGACTTCATTTAGCAAGTATTTCTTAAATTCTTGGAGCAGTAAATTTTATTACTACAATTATTAATATACGACCTTTAGGAATAAGATTTCATCATTTATACTAGTTCAAGATTTTTTATTAAATACTCTAACGGAAAATGTGCAAACCAAGATGTTGGTATAAATAAAATTAGAAACGCTCCGAAAGAAATAGCCACATATTTAAAATTACCGGAGGTAGAGTGCTACACTGACCATTGTTTCCGACGATCTTCAGCAACCTT
This sequence comes from Lagria hirta, assembly GCA_947359425.1. NCBI lineage: Eukaryota > Metazoa > Arthropoda > Insecta > Coleoptera > Tenebrionidae > Lagria > Lagria hirta. Next base: position 28,121,433 of record OX375796.1, read on the forward strand.
GGCAGCTGACTCCGGAGCTGGTTTTGTCAGTGTGAAAAGACTTGGAGGTTGCTACATGTTTCACAAGCTGAAACTCCTACGGAAAAACCTTAAGTACATTCCGTTAAATGTAATAAAGGCTTTCAAGCAAACCAAACACTTGTAGTAGCACGGAAATGAAGGTTCAAGAGCCTACAATTTTATTAAAGCAGAGATCGTCGTCGAGAAGCTTGAATTTTACAAATGGTACCATATCAAATGTACTTTCAAATATTATTAATAATAAATAGATTCCCTTAAACTGTAATGTTTTTTTAATTAAAAATTAAAAAAAAAGTAAAAGTCTTTCTTGTTCTAGATTAAAAGTCTTTTTTGGTGAGTTCCAAAAATGTTTGATTTTTCGTTCTAAAATCAGAACAATAATGTCAACATTTTTTTGACAGTTTTCGAAAAAAACATTTTTCCATACGGGTTTTGTAACTATCAAACATTTAATGATCATCCCGCTGATATAGTAAACTCTATTCAAATTAAAAAAAAAACGTATTTAAATAAAGACTTTAAATCGACAAAATATATCCACAATATTTGGATAATTGCGTATTTTATATTTTATAAATGTAGAATGTTTTCGATAAATTTGTATTGTCTTAATCTGTTTTACCGTAATTTGAAAAATTGCCCTGTATATCAAGCAACTAAATATACATCAAATTACTTAATGTAAAAAAGAAGCTAAATAAATTCGTTTCACTGAATCATTCCAAATTATTCTGTCAATCTAGTCAGAGTCAGTAACTGATATACAAGTTTACGTCGCAAGGCAAAATGTTTGTGATTTGTTGTTTTAATGTGTGAGTATTATTATTAATAATGCCGCGACAAGGAAGGTTTATTCTTTCCCAACTGAGCCGTAATGCAATTAGGTTACGAAACATAGCAAACCAGTTAACTGATGAAGAACGACAAATTGCACAAGAAGAACGGAATAACAAAAAATGTGGTATATCACAAAGTGCTTGCTTGAATGAATAGATTTAGACCGAGTACATCCCATGTCAGTAACAAGACATTCATTGACTGTTAAGCGGTACAAAGTTCGCCGAGTCAGTTAAATAATATAAAAATAATAATTGAATCCCATCAAGGCTTAGACTTTTGTCTGATTTTAATTGTTCTAACTTTAAGTATATTTCTTTTTGTTTATAAATATTATTGTTTGTGTATTATTAACCAGATTTAATTCTTTGGCTTTTTCTATGTTATCCGCTTTGCTTTTGTATAGTTTTTGATAAAAAGTAGTTTCCTGATCGATAATAAATCTTGTCTCGTACTGGTTTTCTACCTTCTAATTTTAGAATTCATAATTTACTTAGATTTAATTCTTTAAATAATTTTTTTGTTTTTCTAAGTCTGTTTATGTTTTCTGTTATTATTTTTCGTGTTTTTTATCTTTTTTGATTGCTTTGCTGGTTTTTTGTATAATTTGTTTGTTTTTTTTGTGTTTATATCCTTTGTTTTTTTGCTAATTCACTTGGTTTCGTTATTGATGCTATTGTTTCTTCACTGAGTATTTTATATTGTTTTCTTTCCCTATAGTTAGTTCCATTAGTTTGGCTATGTGTTATAGACTTTTTCCAGTTTGTCATAGTCTGATAATTATGTTCAACCCTCCCTGTCTCGGAGACACAGCAATTTTGCTAGATTCAAAAATCATTACGGTGGTCGACAAGTAAAAATAATGACAATATTATTTATCAAATAATAATATATTAATATTATATTATGTTCAACCCTCTCTGCCCCGGAGGCACAACAATTTTGCAGACATCAAAAATTATTACGGCCTTTGACAAGTAATGATAATGACAATATTATTTATTAATATATATGTTAAATAACTTTTCCGGAAATCGTCTTGGAAACAACATTTTGCTGCTTGCGTGGGTAATAGACCCACGGCAACTGCCCCTTGGCAAATTATTAGCCTAGATTTTATCGGTCCATTTCCACGCTCACCGCGAGGTTATACTAACGTTTTAGTAGTCACTGATCACCACACCAAATACGTAGTTCTTTTTCCGGTTCGTAATATAACATCTAAAATCCTAGCGCAATGCATTGAAGACGGCATATTTTTAACTTACGGTACGCCTAAGATGATTGTTTGCAATAATGGCACACCTATGAAGGGGCGCGAATTTCAGAACCTTTGCAGTAATTACTGCGTAACATTGTCTTATACTCCTCTATATTATCCGCAAGCCGATCCAACGGAAAGAGTGAATCGGGTGGTTAAAACCATGATTGCGCAAACCTTGAAAGAAGACCATAGGCGTTGGGCAGATAAACTGTCTGCTATCGGTTGCGCCATACGTACTTCGCGTCATGAGACCACCGGGTTTACCCCTTTCTTTGCCAACTTTGGACGGGAACATAAAATTAGAGGAGATGAGCATAATGACATAACCGCGAGAGATGAACCGGTTAATGCTGCAATGGAGACGGAAAAGCGTGTTACAGGATTTAAGGCTATGTTCCAGAAAATAGCAACTAAGGTTAGGGACGCGCACGAGCGTAATAAAAACATTTATAATCTTAGACGCAGGCCGGTTGATTACGTGGTAGAACAACAAGTTTGGAGGAAAAATAAGTCTTTGTCAAATGCCATCAAACATTATAGTGCCAAATTAGGTCCAAAATTTATAGGCCTTTTTATAGTTTTGAAAAAACGTGGCACTTGGACTTATGAATTAGCAGACGATTTAGGAAATTCGAAAGGAGTATGGCACGTGCAGGACCTTAAGCCTGTCGCGCCTGATTTTGAGCCACCGTAGACTCATATTTTAGGTCACTTCCGTTTTAGTCTATGGTTATGTAATTAATGAATTGTTATAAAAGTAGTACTTTGGCGAAAATTTTGTTTAGTTTTGAGCATTTTGGAACTTCTAGGACTTGTGTTTTGATTGAAAGTTTTTGATAATAGTCCAGGAGCTTGTATAGAATCTATTCTACTTGTATAGAATGGTAGTCGATTAATTACATAATTAAACTTTTGCGGACCGTGGCTGGAGAATACCTTTTGGCTTTACGGAAATTTAATTTTATATTTTGCCCTATTGGAGGGGTTGGCGAATACTTCAATGACTCACTGTCGACGGTAAAAGGCCGTCAAAAGATCTTTCGGTGTAAACAATAACTTTTCGTTTCACGCCAGTTTTTTTTTGCCCTATTGGAGGGGTTGGCGAATACTTCAATGACTCACTGTCGACGATAAAAGGCCGTCAAAAGTTCTTTCGGTGTAAACAATAACTTTTCGTTTCACGCCAGTTTTTTTTTGCCCTATTGGAGGGGTTGGCGAATACTTCAATGACTCACTGTCGACGGTAAAAGGCCGTCAAAAGTTCTTTCGGTGTAAACAATAACTTTTCGTTTCACGCCAGTTTTTTTTGCCCTATTGGAGGGGTTGGCGAATACTCCAATGACTCACTGTCGACGGTAAAAGGCCGTCAAAAGATCTTTCGGTGTAGACAATAACTTTTCGTTTCACGCCAGATTTTTTTTTTGGCCCTATTGGAGGGGTGGGCGAATACTTCAATGACTCACTGTCGACGGTAAAAAGCCGTCAAAAGTTCTTTCGGCGTAAACAATAACTTTTCGTTTCACGTCAAATTTTTTTTTCTAGTTCTGGCCAGTTAGTGGCAACAGTGTGTCTTTTGTTTATATTGTTAGGTACATTGCTCGTGTACTCTTCGGGACTTTTGTAGTTTGGTATAGTCCGAGAGGGACAGAGAATGTTGTTTTGTGATGATAGGAAAGTAGTGACGCACCGTTGTTCATTTGACTGTAGTCAACTAGAATTGCGTTGCGGAGCGGTCTGCATAGACCAACGTTTTTTTTTCTTGTATGTTTATGTATTTTATTAATACAGATGTATTCCATTTTTCATTGGTTGTTGTGCTAGAGAGCATATTTGAGAACTGGTTGTTATTAGCGGTGGGTGAGATTGCTTTGGGCACCCTACTGCTGTTGCTGGCAGTACCCTCGGGACCTGCTATTCGGAACGCTCGGAGAGGGTTTACGGATATCTAGGGGCCTCAACGGAGTGGGTAATGTCGGGAGCGCTCTTCCCACACGCGACGTAACAATTCAGGTATCTCCGAGATTTTATTAGTTTGCTGATAATTGCTTGCCGGTAGGGTGGCAATGCCTGTGTCTTGTTCCTCTTTTTGTTTGAATCGTTTTTTTTGTTTTTTTGTTATTTTTTTTTATCCGGTGTTCAGGCAAAACACCATGACAGGCTAGTCCTGGGACACAGGCACCCATCATGTTAGCCCAGTACGGCTTTATGTACTTCCCTTAAGGATTACTCTTGGACCCTTCAGGTCAATTTGTCACAGATCCTTCTGATCTTTTTAGTTTTTTTTTCTCTATTTTCTTTTCCTTTTTTTTTTTTTTAATATTTGCTATATTTTTTAATATAGCTTTTCCTATTCTTGGTTGCGCCACGTTCATTAAGTTCGGTTTTACTATAGGTTCGGGTTGGCTAACAAACTCTCGCGCGTCATTCCGGTAAATGGCGAGTAAAATTGTTTATAACAATTTTACTTATGTAAGGAGAGGGGTGTTGTAACGGTTGAATTGCGGCACACGCCAAAAATTACGATAAATAAGCGCCTTCTTGCCATTTTGCGGTAAACTACTTATTGCATGACGCTAGTTTGTGCACTATCGAATTTGCTGTCATCGATTTAGTCTAGAACTGCGAAGACCCGACGCCTTTAAGACAATTTATGTCTTTCGAGTAACTGTCTTTTCTGAACACTCTGTATATAAAGCAAAGCAAGCTAACTTTTTTTTATTGGCCAGGGAAAAAAAACCCAGGTAGTTTTTAACGGATAGGAAGAGAATAATCCGATAGTAAAGCAGAATTTACCAGATTTTAAGCGGGAAAGATACCGACTCTATATATAGGAGGGGTGATAGCGTCCATGTTGCATTTTTAAGTCCGCCACCGTACGTAGTGTTAGTGTACCCTTCTACGCCAAAGTAGTGAGTCAAATAAACCCGGTAGTGGGTATTACGTGTGTTCACGACTTTTTGACAAGAAAATTGGTACGGCTTTGAAGCCTCGTTTTGATAACGACTTTACCATTTTCGCGATTACGTGACGTTAGAAGGGGTAAGTTAAACAGTCTCATTAATTCCACCACTAACAGTTTTACTTCGCGGGTTATGTAGGGCAAGTAGGGTCAAGTCGAGAGACGACTCAATTGCGGCACTCGATCTCTTCCTCCTGTTTCCTGCTATTTACCATCGAGCTTCCGAATAGAAATCCACCGCAAAACAACCATCTCCAACGGAAACAGCAGATAAGGTTAGTTCAAGGTCTATGAAAGGTAGAATGAATGTGTGAATGTTAGTAAGCCTTTGAACGACACCTTTAAAGTGAAGAAAACCTTCCTTTTATTATATTTTGTTTCATCAAATTATTGCCTTTATTGTTTGTGGTAATCAGGACAATCTGTAAGGGGTGCTTGAGTTAACTTCAAGGGAATTGTCTTGTCTAACTCAGACTGCATCGAGTCCTGTCAAGTTGTGTTAAAATTGTGATAAAATTTTATTTGAATTATTTAGAACTAATTAATGATTTGAACATTCTGGATTTATTTTTTTTTTTTTTATTATATTTCATTTTGAGGCCAATATCACTTATTGCTATCAGTTAGTTTTTTTTATTTGTGTATTTTCTTTTATTTATTCAATATATTAATATTATTTTACTGGAGCTTTTGTTTAGCCTGCAGGTCTTGACCCCTAAAAGGCTAAAGGGAGGTTAATTTCGGCTATTGTCTGCGCTTAGGTTGAGTGGCGCTATATCCACCACCTGTGTTCTTAGATTCACGCCTCTACGGCTGAACTACCGGGCAAATTTTGAACAAGGTAAAGCTAGCCGAGATTAGCCTGTCCTCGAGTTTTCCTATTCCCTTTATTCCCTTCTCTCCTTTTCCCCTTGTGTAACTTCACGGTTACATAATTGGAAATCGTTTTGGAAACAACATTTTGCTGCTTATTTACGCGCAAAAAAATTGAGTTTTTCGAACTAGTGCTGTAAAAACTTTACAAGACGCAAAATAAAAAAGATACTCTAGTAACTATAGTTGCCAACAAAATTGACAAACTTAATTTTTGTGGAATTTGTAAAAAAAATTCTAAAATTTGTAATTTTTGTCATTTTTTACGATTTCCGGAAAAATTTAATACAAAACACGTCAGTAAAATCTCTTACTTGACTCGGAGCTTTAAAATACTCGGCACAAAGTGCTTCGTATTTCAATTTAGCTCCTCTTCAGTAATGTGAAATTTTCCTGACTTTTATGTAAATGACTATTTCACAAGAAAAATATTTTATTACGAAAATGACTTAAAACAAGATTTCAATAATTGAACCGATGCGAACCGACCAAAAGTTTAGCTGCCAATTTTCGTCGTCGTCCGATGCCTCGGTAAAAACGCCATTAGGTCCACCGCTCGTCCATCCTCGCCTTCTCCTGTGAAGCCGGGGATTCCCCAAAAGACATGCCTTGCTAACAATTATTATTTTTATTATTATTCTTTCCTGTTTCTTTCAGTTTTTTACTGGTAGTTTTCGATGCTTTAGTGAATAAACCATTCGGCTCCACCCATTTAGCATAACAACTTTTTGACAATATGACACGATTGTAATAGAACAGCTCTTTGTCCCATTTGCGCGATAGACTTGCAAAGCTTGAGTTTTTCAAACAGTTTTTGGTAAGGATTTCTTTCATCGAAATCAGAAATAGTAATTAAATTATTAATATTATTATTAGAACTTGAGTCTTTCATTACACCTCCTTTTCTTTGTTTTGCATCGATTTAATTAGTTCTTGATAGCGATTTTGTTGCATATTTGAAGATGGCTTTATAGAAGTCAGATCACTGTGCCTAGTAATTGTCATTAGTTGCTGATCAAATACAGTGGCGGCTGGTGCAGGGAGGGCACCGGGGCACGGCCCCCCACAGATAAATTAATTATAAATACCTAATTTGTAATTCCGAGTTCAAAAATCGCGGTCTGTAGGCTCCGGGACATTTCGCTCATTTTCTCAACCTGCAACGTCTGTATTGGGAATCGAGCGCTGAAAAGTGGTGGGGATTTACGCGGCTATACGCTAGCAGCAAGGCATTCTCTCCTTTGCCCGCTCAGTCTGAAATAAATAGCGATGTGCGCATGACGGTATGTTGTATTTTCTGTTGTCGCACAACTATAAATTCTGTTAATAACATTATCGAATTGATAAAAAATAACACACTAAGTCATGACATTAAGATCGAATTAAAAAATCTAGGCCCCCCTAGACCAGATTTATTGATTAAACAAGTAGTAAAAACAATTCGAAAACTAATAAAACGAAAACGAGAAAATTCAACAGAAGCTCTTACAGTTTATCAGACTGGTTGTGTGGGTGTAAAGTGCAAAATGCTTTTTTCTGTTTTGTGTGTTTAATTAAGAATTCCCTACAAAACGACCCTGCCTGGACTTCTAAAGGTATTAGCGATTTAAAACACCTTGGTGAAAAAGTAAAAAGACATAAAGTAAGTGAAAAACATCTAAGTAACATGAAAGAATATTCAGTTTTGGGTAAAGTATACATAATGTGCCAGCTAAATACTGCATATAGATTAAATATAATTCAGCACAATGAAAACGTCACTAAAAACAGACATATTCTTGGAACATTAATAGACTGCAATAAGTTTTGTGGCATGTTTGAAATCGCTTTAAGGGGCCATGACGAAACACAAGACAGTGCGAATCCGGGGATTTTTTGTGGATTGGTTAAATTATTGGCAGAAATTGACAGCACCCTTAAGGACCACATCAACAAATCTAATAATAGAGTTTTTATGGGTTTATCAAAAACCATTCAAAATGAATTGCTGGACAGTATCTACGAAGTTTGTCGCACTTTGATTCTAGACGAAATTAACAAAGCTCACTACATCGCTATACAAGTAGACGAGACGACAGATTCGGCTACACTTTCCCAGTTGGTTTTCATAGTTCGCTACGAGTTGAACGGAAAAATACAAGAACGATTTCTGTCTTTTCTGCAACCAGAGAATCATACTGCTGATGGCATTAGCAAATGTTTATTGAAAGAACTTCGGAAAATTAAATTGGACCAAACGCCGGCAAAATTAATCTCCCAAAGCTACGATGGCGCCTCAGTAATGAGTGGTAAAAACAACGGTGTTCAGGCAAAAATTAAAGAAATTTACAAAAATGCAAATTATATTCACTGTTACGCGCACCAGTTAAATCTGATAGTTGAACGGGCTGCCTCACAGAACAAACAAGTGAAAGTTTTCTTTTGCAATCTAGATGGTTTTTCTACTTTTTTAACAAGATCTCCAAAGCGTACTGCTATACTGGATGAGGTTGTGAAAAATCGACTTCCGCGATCTGCACCAACCAGATGGAACTTTAAATCAAGATGTGTTATGAGTGTCTTCAAATATAAAAAAGATCTTATCACATGTCTGACGCGGATCATAGATGATGAATCTAGTGACCAGTCGACCAGTCGACAATACTTGAAAAACATTTTAAATGATTATTATGATTTCAATTACTGGTTGTATTTTTTTAATAACTTAATTGCGAGATTCTCTACAACCAATTACAACATCGTCAAATTGACAGTATTAAAATGCAGTCTTGTGTGTCTTCATTTAAATCGTCGATTCAGCATGTGAGGAACTCAACTCATTACGATTATTACAATGAAAATAGTGATAACGATGAAGAAGAGGAACATTCCCGGCAACGGAACAAAAGACCCCGTTATGAAGACAAACACAAAGTGGTTGCTAAAGAAGTGTGCGACATTATTATTAACAATATTGACGACCGTTTTTTGTTTAGTGATCACCTATCTATAGATCTTCTTTTTCAACCACACTTATTTTCAACATATCAACATTCTTTCCCCGAAACTGAATTCCAGATGGCCGTGAAGACTTTTAATTTGGATTCAATTGCTTTTAAGCATGAATTGGTAGTTCTGTATAATAGACCAGATTTTGAAACTGCTTGAAGTGCTCTAAGATTACTGCAATGTTTCTATGAAAATAATTTAACAACTACATTTGTCGAATCTGGGAAGCTATTGAAAATAATTTGCACTATACCCATGACAACAGCGGAAAGCGAACGGTGTTTTTCTACTTTGAAGAGAATAAAAACATTTTCTAGAAATACCATGCAGGAAAGCAGACTATGTGCCTTAGCAATGTGTGCCATTGAAAAACAATTATTGACGTCGACGCCAAACTTCAATGAATTAGTTATTAATCATTTTACTCATTGCAAGGAACGGCGAATGGATTTTATTTTCAAACAAGTTAGTTAAATAACATGGTGATTTTAATTGTTTTAAATTTTTTTCTGTACTTAATTTTTGATATTAAACACTTTAAAATTTGTAATAAAATTGGGATTTTGGAAGCATATTTTGCAAAAAATTTCCGGGGGCGCGGACTCCCAAGACCCCCCGGTGCCCTCCCTGATCAAATAGATACATACATCGGCATTTGCAAGATTAGTAACTGCGGTAGAACGATTACTGTGATTGGTAAGCTTCTTATACTTTGTGTCAAGTACAATTTTTTCGGCTGTCTGGTTAGTCCACAACGCCCAGTTGCCTAACCTAATAGAGTTAGGTTAAACCTGTTAAAAATGTTGTTAATTGTCCAGTGAAAGTTTGATGTCAATAAAAAGCTGTCACTTGTTAGGTGTTTGGACGTTTTGCCATATAAGAAAATAAAAGATTATATTTAATTCTTCCTGTAAGGTGTCCGGAATGTAAAGTTTCAATTGTAATATCTATTTTGCAATATGCTCCTTCATTCTCCTTCTGTGCTAGTTCTTATGCGGCTATAATATTAAACTTTTTTAGCAAACTTTCTGATATTTTCATCCCAAACTTTTTGCATTTATTTATTTTCTTATACAGTAAATGCAACGGTACTTTTTCTTCTCAACCTTTTCCTGAAAGATTTTTTTAGAAAATCTTGCTTTCCTTGCTTTTTGAAACTCAATGTCTTTAAAAAAAATTGACATTGTGTTTTGAACTTTTCAAAACACATTTGAAAGATCCTGCAAGGATTTGGATGCGCGGTTTCACAATGTTTTTACTACAGACTTGTATTCAGATCCATCTGTTTCTTCATAGTCTTTTAATGTTTGCTAAATTTTGAACGTTCGTAGCTCCATTTAATGTAAAAGATTTTGAGTTGCAAAACTTTCTATATTACCGCCATTGAGTTTCTCATTAACCAGGATATTTTTTAGAACAGATTTTTTTATAGTTTTGTTGATTTTACTATGAATACAGTCTCTCTCTATCGATTACTAGTTCTTTGAAACGATAAACCTGCTTTTTTACAAATGAAAAAGTTGACTTGTCAAACTGACAAATTTATTAAAAAGCTAACAACAAAAGTAAATAAAGTGTTAATTCTTTTAGTTTTTTATCACCGCATGGTAAAAAAGAACATTATGCGTTTTGATTGAGTCATTAAAAACTACGTGATTCATGAATTATATTATCAAATGCATTATTTATTAACCGTTGTCTTCTCTTGTTTCTTTGGCTTAAATGATAATTCCCTGTAATATGTTTTTCTTCTTTTCTAGGTTGCCCTATTTTTGCATTAAAGTCAGTACTAGGACTTTCCACTTACTGTTTACATTAAGATCATAGTAGAATTTTTTGATATCAGTTTTGCTGTATTTTTTAGTCAGTGCATAAGCTTGAATTATAGTAATGTTTAATTTGTCAGTTTATTTGTACTAATGGTACTCTCTCAGAAATCCCTGTGAATTTTGTACAGCGCTTAAACGCCACGGTAAATAGAAATAGTCTATTTTAGCTGTGGAATTTATTAAAAAGTCAAAATTAAAGCACTGCAAAAAAAAAATTAAAAATGTTCTGACTTCCCTATCTTCAAACTAGTTTCAAATATTAAAGTAAATAAAGCAAAATCACGTATTAAAATTTTCAATCAGAATAAAACGTATTATATTAAGATGAGTTTGTAATATTATGTTGTGAATACAATATGTTCCTGTAATGTGTTGTGAACAAAAACATAACTTTCAATTGTTTTTAGTCAAAGGTGACTTATGGCTTATAGCTTACTAGTGACTTGTAGATAGATCACTTTAAATTTCAAAATTACCATAGTTATAAACTTCAAAGTTCAAGATGTTAGTCTCAAAAAAAAAGGTTGTTTGTGGTTTACGGACGATAATTTTATGTGAAAACCTCATAAGAAAACATTGAAAAAAATTTCACACTTTAATAAATAGAATTATCATCACCACATTATCATTAGTTTGTATAATACAAAAAATAATTTAAATAAAAATTTAAATTTTTTCGATAAATTACTATTTATTTGCAGTCGATAAGTGCAAATATTTTTCTTATTCAAATTATACAGATTAATTACAAGTAAAGTCTAATCGATAATTGCTCCTTTCAGCGCTATTGATTGATTTATTGCCCAATATTAATTCAGAACGAACCCAGCTGAAAATTATTATCAAAAATTTGCTTTCTCATGAAATTATATGCGACAGTCATTCTCCGTATTCTAGGCCTGTTGTTTTAGTCAAGAAGAAAAATGGTTCAATTCGGCTATGCTTAGACTATCAAGCAATTAAAAAAAAAGCAGTTCGTGATCGGTACTCTATATCAAATCTGCGAGACCACCTCAATGCTCTCTATAACATATCTTATTTTACTGCTCTTGACATGAAATTAGGCTTTTATCAAGTGGGAGTAGATAAAGATTGAAAAAAATTTACCTCTTTTGTGACTCCGGATGGTCACTACGAGTACAACAGAATGCCATTTGCTTAATGCGCCATCGTGCTATCAACGATCTATTAATAAAGCACTAGATAAATACAAAAACACCATTGAGCAAATTTATCTCAATGACGTAATGATACCATCAAAATCCATCAAGAAAAGATTTAAGCACTTTGAGATGGTTGTTAAAGCATTGTTATCAGCAGGTTTTTGTTTAAATCACGAAAAAAGTCAGTTTCATCAGAAAGAAACTGAATATTAAGTATATACTATCTCAGAGGGATCCATAAAACCAAGTCCACGAAAAGTAAATGCTTTATTACAGTCTCAAAAGCCGACTAACGTTAAAGATGCTCGACAATTTATGGAGTTAGCTGGATATTTTCGACGTTTTATTGAAAACTTTTCAAGGATCACAGCACTAATAACTTTATGAACAAAGAAAAATACTGAGTTTAAGTGGAAAGCATGTCATAAAAAAATTAGACAATGAGTTATTAAAATTCTGGTTAACCAACCAGTATCAAGAATTTTTAACCCACATTTACTGACAGAACTACACACTGCAAACACACTTGGTATTGGTGCTGTGCTAATGCAAAAAGATAATGAGAGTATTTAACCGGTTGCATATTATAATGAACGCACTAACAAAGCTGAAAATAAATACCATTCATACAATTTAGAGACATTGGCAATGGTAAAAGCAGTAGAACACTATCGCGTTTACCTTCATGGTATATCATTTACCATCTACACTGACTGCAACTCAGTGAGAGGCTGAGAGCTACAGCTTTAGAAAAAGATTTCCATCCCCGCGTAGCTAGATGGTGGATTAAACTAAAAGATTATACTGCAAGCTTTGATATCCAATATCGACCAGACTGCAAAATGCTGATGATTTGTACCAAAATAGTCAGTAATTGGCCAAAATAGTAAACATTTGCATCAAAATAGTAATGTTTAAAAGTTGTGCTTGTTGTGAATTAAAAATGGTTAATTGAACCAAAATAGTGTTGTTTTGTGTTAGGATGAACAATGAAAGATTATTTTGTTTAGTTTTAATGGTCAAATAACAAGTTAAAAATAAATTTTAAAAACCGAAAAGCGTTTAAACAAGGTATTGCTTTAGGTTTGTTTGTTTCAGACATTCGTTGCAAAGCCACAAGGCCATGCCTTACCAGGATAGCCGTCTTATTAGAGTCTCTTACACTAATTGACCATATGCAACCAACTTTTCAGTGTGTTGGGAGTGCCCGCATCATATGTCATAATGATAACTGCTGTTGCGCAACTAATCTGTATCTGTGGTTGCGCTTGAATACGCCACCTAGCAGACGTTTGACGCACTAAAGAAAAAGAGTCACCCACAAAGTAATTACATGTGTCTGTCGTATTTAATTTGTTTATTACGGCTATCTTCAATTAGTTTAAAGTTTATTATTATAGAAGTGAAGAAAAAAATGTAAGACATGTTGTTGTGTCGTTAACTGCAGCCGTGTTAACTTCACATATTTTGAATTATTACAGAACTGAGTATGTTTGAGTCTGAAGAGTCTCAAGAGTCTCAATTGAGATAGTAAAATAATTATTTATGTATGAAGGCACTAAAAACTTATTTTTTATTACAAATGTGTGTTTAGTTGCCAAAGCAATAGCCAAACCAAATAAAACACATTCAGACCAAATTTATGCAAGAACTAAACAATAAAAAAAGTAAAAAAATAGTTGGTCATCATACAACTACAAAACAAGAACAAATATTTGTAAAATAAAAAAAATACAGTATATTGAACTACTTTAGTGCCGTTTTTAAATATTGTGCTATATGAATAAAATAATCTAAGAATAAAATAACTCGGGCATTACCCTAAATTTGTTTAAAACAAACTGCTATAAAATGACAATTTTACAGCTTTTCATAAACCTTATAAACTTTGTAAAGATACAGTCCAAGATTCTTTCCCTGGGAGATAATTGGAATGAACAGCCTCAATGTTTTCGTGAGTATGAACTTTAGGTCGATGAAAAACACAGTAATACGTTCTCATATGACATAATTAACCCGTTTTTTTTTTAAGATAGAGTAGTATAATGAACTACTTTAGTGCCGGTTCTAGACATTTTACTGCCGATTTCGGAAAAGTTATTATTTTTTCTACTTCCGAATGTGCTATCTTTACAAAATGGTTGAGAGCTGGCGCAATGACCTCATAAATTTAAAACTTTCATCTAGGACAAAAGTTTGTTATAATGGTAGTTTCATACAAATTGCCTTGCGCTTCTACGCTCGCAGAATAAACACAACAATGGATGAATTAAATTGAGCTAGTGGTCGCCCAGTGTAGTCGAAATTCGACCGTAAATAATTTAAAAATTATAAGCTTGAACATTATTGAAGTTCTATTCTCAAAGACTATACTTCAATAATATCAAGTTTTGCTAAGGCAACATTGTTAATTTGCCTATTTTTTTCAAACAAATTATATGAAATTTAAACAAAGAAAACAAAAAATTATTAAAATAAAGAATACCTTTTTATAAATATATGTATTGGAACAAAAAACCATGCAATAAGGAAAATGCGGTGCATAGAAATTGACATTCATATTTCGATAATTTAATTAAAGACACAAAATTCCCCTGTAAAAAATATCTTTGACCGTTCAAAAACCAAATAAACGCAACCATCAACTTAATTTGTTCAAATAAAAACTTTTGCTTTTTATTTTATTTTTGAATTTTGCTTTGAATTCTAAGTATTTTTTATATACAATGTCCTATACCTAAACAGTTATTAAAGATATACATTTTTTTCAAAAAATAAGAAAACTATAAGTGTGAGAAATTTAATACTTCTCAGTTCGAGTATTTTTGGTAAAAAGAAGTACAGAGTTTTTGCTTCAAGTATTAATAACAATTGCTACAAAAGACAAAATAATAACTAAAATTTTTAATTTGTTTATTTTTGAATTTAAAATGATAAACAATCAGCTTGTAACTACAAGAAAAAAAAGTTAATAAATAAAATAAATTGATAATGAGCTTGCTATCAGTAAACTATGAGTACTTTGTTAAAAACTGAACATAAATTTAATACAAATTCAAATTTACATTTCCCTGAAGAAATCGGTTTGAGGAATAATTGAATATATGACACTCCGAACAGATCTTATTATAAGACTTACACATACATGTAATTGAAGATGTTAGATGTTAGAGCGTCATAATAGAAAGCTACAAAACTACGACTGGAATGGTGAAACAACAAAATTTAATAATCTATTTAATATAAAGCGACAGTCAATGCTGTTTTACAACATATACAGGAACATTAATACCGAGCTGTGCAACTCAAGAGGGGTCGCATTAAATGAGTTCAAAAAAAGTTTATGCGAAAAATCTCTGCAAGGGTGTTCAACACATAATTAACAGCTTGTTAATTATACACCAGTTACGAATATTGAGTAAATTCTGTTGTAGAATTAAGCAATCATAATGTTAGTTTATTTTTTGAAATAAGATGGTTTGGCAAATCATATGAATGTCAAAAGAGAAGAGGACCTAAGTTCGACCCTTGAAGTACTCCTGTATCAAGTATGATCCTATCAAGTATGATTAGATAAGCAGAAGGAGAGAATTGCTAAAATCTATATTCTGTAATTTGTATAAGAATATAATAGTAGACATAATGCTTGAGACAATAACAATGTCAGATGTAGTGGGATCGGCGGACTCTGGTGGGAAGCCGTAAATAATAATATTATTTTCCCTCTGAACATGTTTTTTAACTTCACGAACAATCTCCTCACACTTTTGAGGCGGTAGTTCATTGGAAGCCTTTTTGAAACTTAGTTAATCGATTGCCTATAAACGTTATTAACTTCAACTCAGTAAAAATATCATGGGATTTGTTGCAAATTTCACAAAAAAAGTTTATACCTTCAGTGCGTTATTGAGTTATTTCGCTTGGCTTCCTCATTATCAATTTGGGAGCAACTGATGTGTAAGTACTTCTTACATCCATCACATTGGATAGTTAAACGGCTGCTATTTATTATTTCATTGCAGATAACGCCACCAAGATGTCATAATTAAGATATGAATAAAACTCGTTCTGCTCTTAGTCAAAGTGTGATTTTGACTAGGGACAAAGGAAATTATAACAGTTAACACTTTCACAACCTGTCAAGGTGACTAACAATTTACGTAAAATTACATGAAAATTTTCTTTTTTCTTTTAGATATAAACGCTTTATTTTTTAAAGAACTTTTCATAACGTTTTAATTAAGCGTCTTAATTTTAATGTATAATTAATAACTGTGTTAATAACTTCGATTCGATGGTAATGAAACGTTCACAGTTCAAAGCTAAACAACCAAGACAAGCTTTGACGCCAAATTTAAAAACACCCATTATAATGATTTATTGACCCTTAGTTATTTTGACAATACTGTTAAAACCAAACTCACCTGAATGGATTCCCACCCTAAGTTTTAGCTTTTCATTTGGTCTGTGTTTGATAGTGAATTGCTTGACATCTTCTAGGAGATGCAAAGACATAGAGGCTATTTCAGCTGCATGATTGTCATTACGAATTGGAAGTCCACTGACCTAAAAATTTAACAATACATCCATATTCTATCAAATTATGTTTTACGATTCAAACAATTTTATATAAAGAAAACGCATACCACCATGTAAGCATCACCTATTGTTTCAACTTTGTAAACATCATAGTACTCGATTATAGAATCAAAACACGTGTACAAGTCATTTAGAAGATCCACTACCTAAAAGTAATAATAAAATAGTATAAAATAAGTAGCTACTACATAACATTGAAAATGATCAAGCAATACAAATATAAAAGAAAATAATAAATTTAAAAAAACTAACAATCAACTTTAACTAAAAATTTAAAAATGATTTTGTTTTGATTACCCAGGGAAAAATAAAGAAGAGCAATGCAAATTCATTCAAACTACATCTGTAAACTTGGACATGTTTCGTTATCGGAACTCATCAGCAAAATACAACAGACTCAGATTTGAATGAATTTGCAGTGACAAATTTGGGCTTATATCTACCCAAGATCCTCTCACTTTCGCAATAAGATGAATCTATTAGAAGCCACCTTTCATCAAACATTTTTAAGAAAAAAAAATTATATGTATTTAAGAATGCAAATAATTTATATTCTAAATAATGTCAGTGTTGATAGACACAATACAAAATAAAAAAAAAATTGCTCATTGAACAACCAAGTTATTACGTTAGCGCCTTTTGTCTCGTACATTTAAAAAGCCCTTGTTTATCAGAAAAACACGTCATGGGAATGTTAAAGCCAATAAGAAAAATATTTTGCAACACACAAACTAGATGTTATAAACTAAACCATTTATTATGAGAAAGTGATCGCTAAAATAAATCAGAAAATTGATATTAATGAATCATAAATAAATAAAATCCAAGCCATATTAGCAAAAAAGGTTTAAATAAGTCACTAAAACACATTAGTCTAAAGTTTAACCTGTTCATATTCAATATAAACTAAAATCAACTGAATAATTGATAAGCAAATTAAATTATAATAAATAATTGTAAACCTAGTTGGGATAATTATTTTTACTAAAATTTTACTAACAAACTAAAATGCAAAATTTCAAACTAAATTAATTTTGTTTTAAAGCAAATTAAAAATAATTATAATTTGATATAATTTATAAAGTCATAAGTACCATAAAAATATTTCAAAAGTCAGCTTTCCAACCTAGTTTCGCAAAAACTCAATTCCAACCGATAAAACCAAAAAAAAATAAGTTTTACAAACTAAAAACACGAAAAAAATTGTAGAACTTTTGTCTACCTATCATTCGTTTTTTGTATGTTTCATATCTAGTGGTATCATAGCGTAACTTAAAAGCTGCTTTTATATTTTGTTTTCTTGTTTAGGTTTATTTCCAGAGTAGTTGTACCAATTTTGACAAGATTTCAATAGAAACTACCTGCAGCCAAACTATGCAATTTTTGGAAAATAAAGACGAGAAAAAAACCGTAAAATGCCAATTTTTTAAAACAGCATTATATCAAAATAAAAATTAAAAAGTTCTTAGTTTGTGTTTGATAGGGCCTGGCCAAAGCGATTTTTATCAACTAAATTACTCAAAAAATTTGAAGTAATGTAGAAATTTCTTTGTTTCACATTCCAAACAACTGAGCCGCCAGGCTTGTAATGTCCTGTCAATTTTAAGATTTGATAAATTTTGATCAGGTTTCTACAATATTAACTACTATTCCTTCCAACCTAGCTTTAAAACTGTGTTTACTCTATAAAAATGTAATTTGTAACAATTATAATAAGTAGTATATAAAACGCTTAAAATTGGTTGAAAATAATGTTTTCCGGAAATCGTCTTGGAAACAACATTTTCCTGCTTATTTACGCGCAGGAAAATTGAGTTTTCCGGACTAGTACTGTAAAAACTTTACAAGACGCAAATTAAAAAAGATACTCTAGTAACTATAGTTGTCAACAAAATTGACAAACTTGATTTTTGTGGAATTTGTAAAAAAAATTCTAAAACTTGTAAATTGTAATTTTTTTTTACGATTTCCGGAAAAATTTAATACAAAACACGTCAGTAAAATCTCTTACTTGACTCGGAGCTTTAAAATACTCGGCACAAAGTGCCTCGAATTTCAATTTAGCTCCTCTTCAGTAATGTGAAATTTTCCTGACTTTTATGTAAATAACTATTCTTAGAAATAAAAATTATTCGCGTTTTTTGAAGTGACTACATAGATAAAAAAAGGCAAGCACAATACGTATAATAACAGTAACGAAAACATAAATTATTTGAAGAAATCGCACGTTCATGATGAACAAACACATTTGTTCAAAAATCTTTTTAATAGAACTATGCTGTTCAGTTTAAATAATATGTAAACTGCAAAGAAATCTTAGGATGTATTCTTGATTACCGTAATGGAATGAGATGAAAATAATTCCGTATGAGCGTGGATTGTCAGTGCAGTATGCTATTTTATTCCGAATGATATTTAAAACACAAACGAAAAAATTGAATTTTATTTATTTTTAAATACTGCTCAAAATACCAGCTTTCAATAAATTTTTGTGTGCTTACCTCAACTGTTTCAATATTTCAAAGACATATATTCTTTTATTTCCTCAAGGTATCTATAAATCTAACATAGCCTACAAATCGTCATAACATGCAGTTCCCGTACGAAAAAAGTTAAATTTGCTTTCTAAAATTTGCAACTACATGCATTATGTTTACAAGTTTATTAATTACATTACTGTGTAGTGCTTTACAAGAAAAAAATAACAAAAATAATGCCGTTATAAATATGAACAATAACATAGCATTACAAGCTTGGTAACCGATCTATACTGTTGGCTGGACTAGAACACTGCTATAAATAGATTTGAATAAATACCTATTTGACAACTTTGAAAAACACCTTATGCCGTCATAGCACGTAAGAATAAAAAAGTATTTAAAAACGTAGTCATTGCATAGGTGCAACACATTGATAAGTTATTTGTTCCACATTTATGACAATTTTTAAGTTATATCCATAGATTGCCAGAGAGAATTAAAGAATCTATTTCTTCAAAACATTGAAACAGTCGAGATAAGCCCACAAAAATATATCACAAATTAATGTTGTTGTCTTATCTAAAAGTAATTAAATATAAAGTTTTTATTTGTGTCTCAAACGTCATTCAGAATAAAATTTCACTGGCAAGCCACGCCTATACGAAATAATTTCATATTGCGCATCCTTTAGAATAACACCTTAAAGCCAATTTTTTACGCGAGCCACGTCTGCGTGCGCAATTAGTTAAAAATAAATAGGATATTTTTCTTAATATTGTTATTGTCACATTACTTTGTTGAAAACTTTCTAAGCTTTCTAAGCAAACAGTTTTTTTGCATTAAGGATAAATTTACAAAAAGTAAATTGAAAATCAAAATGTTTGATTGGTTGTTCTCGCTAATTTAATCTATCAATATCTAATTCGACTACTATAAAGTCACTCTAAACGTTTACTTAACCAAGCAAATTCCAACAGCATAAAATTGAAAACTAATTGCGCTATTTTTTTAAATATTATTTTCAATTTATTTTTATAAATCATTTTAAACTTACTAAGTAATATATACCTGTAATGGCGTACTTTCAGCAGACATCTCTGTAAAACCAACAATATCGCTAAAGTAAATAGTCACGCAATCAAAATTCTCCGCTTCTACTTTATTTCCTCTTTTCAGTTCTTCTGCGACGGGTTTTGGTAACATTTCAAACAATAATGCGTCTGAAACACATTGTTTACACAATTTTATCAGGTCAAACTGGATATTATCACCTGTTTTCTTTTTTTCCTCTTGCAATTGATTGGTTCTTTCATCCACTAACATTTCTAAATTATTAGCGTGTTTTTCCATCATTGCCATCATGTTATCGAAAATGTTAGGTTTCCTAGAACAGATGTCATAGTTTGTAAGTTTAAAAAGACTTTTAAAAAACTAACATTCCTTTTCGTAGAACTCGTAATTTTGTGCGAATAGTTTTAAAATCTGGACGTTCGTCAGGATTTTCCGACCAACATTCTCTCAAACAATCTCTGACAAAGTCAAAGCTGTTTTCTAAAGTTTCAAGCAACGGTCTAAAACATTTAAAATAATAATAACTTTGAAATTGTGAAATTATGTAAGTTATGGAAAATACAAAATAAAACCTATACAAAACTGTTGCAGAAACTTGACGCACAAAGCTTATTTAGTAGTAGTAATTAGAATATGAAATATTTAACTTGTGAAGGTGTTCCATCTTTTTGACACAAAATGGGATTGTAATAATTAAATGTAAATTAAAAAAACACAATATCTTCCCATAGATGCTTTATTTCAACTTAAGGTTGAATTTAAACTACATATGTTTCGGCTTGTACTGATTGTATGTATTAATCAGAGATTGTATGATTTTTTGAAAAATCAAACACAAAAACAAAAACACAATAGATTTGGAAGAATTAAAAAACAAAAGTACTTTTGCAGAACATGTCATATCTAAAAATCACACATTTTCACATTCAGTATAATTTTCACACAACTCTAATAATTTTTTTGAAAGCGCTAATTTGGAAGCATTAGAAATTTTAAAACTGAAGAAAACATCACCTAATTTAATCTTAAATGACCAAACTGAATTCACTACTCAAATTATCAAACCTTTCATAAATAATCTTTTTTAAAATAATAATTTTTTAAATAATCATTATTAAATATTTAGCTCCACATATCTCGATTTGTCTCTTACACAGTAATCTCTTTAAAAAATACTTACCTCTTCATACCCTTCCTTAGAAAAATGCTAATTCCTTTAAGTACCTCCTCCCTTCCAAGTAGTTTCAACCACTTTCGCTACCTGCATTTCTTTAGTTTACTCTGAAATATACCATAGGAATCTCCTATTTTCATGTCGGCTAGTTGAAATATTTGTATTAAATATTCTTAAACCTGACGATGGCCTCTGATTAATACATACAATCAGTACAAGCCGAAACATATGTAGTTTAAATTCAACCTTAAGTTGAAATAAAGCATCTATGGAAAATTATTGTGTTTTTTTAATTTACATTTAATGAAATATTTAATTTTTTTGACATAATGGTATCTAAATTTTTAAAAAAATTGCAAGTTAAAGCTCAAACGTTGACACGTTTTTAAAACTAAAAAATGTTTGAAATTACAAAATTTAGTAAAAGATTTTTTTCATCAATGACAAACTTTAAACAAACCGTAAATTTTGTTGCAAAAAATTCATCATTATTTTCCTTACAATTCTATATTTTTTTGATCGAAAACAAAATCTATTATAACGCCAACTGATAATATAATAACATAATAAGCTAATTACATTTTTTCAACTGTAATTCACAATTAGTTGTCAAACATAGAATTTATATTACATTTATCTACAACGTAAAAAACTAATAATCTAAGAAACTTTTAGTATAATAAATGCAATTTTCGCAAACAGTCTTGTATAAAGTTATATTATTTAGCAGTTTTTTGGTTTATGATTTATTTTTATTGGAAGTTAAGCTGACAAACAGTTACACTCTACCCTGTTCAATTCAACTGCTTGAACACAATTTAGTTAAATCATGCATATTTTTATAGTAAAATTATAGAATCCCAATTTCCAAACCCAAACATATTTAACAGTTTAACCATTAGATGTAAAAAAAATTATAATTATTATTTGTGTTATTGAAAACATCTTTTAAGGTGTGAAATACATCACTTCTAAACTGTAGTTCAGTTATTAAAAAAGTCACTATACCAGACAATCCCTAAAGCGTTACCATTATTCAAAAAATAAAATAAGTAAAGTCAAAACAAAAAAAATCCTAAGTGGTAATATTTCCGCAAAGAAGATTTTGTTTTGTACAAATAACATTTGGTGGGTTTTATTTAATTTTTATTAAAATTACGTTGAAGTTAAACTATTATTATTGCCTAATCAAAATAAAACTATAAAAAAAATTTAATTGAATTTAGATACCAATCTTTTATTTCATAGATTAAAAACCTGGTACAAATTTTTCTATTGATATATGATCCACAACATTCTTTGCTTGTTTTTTATTCTAAGGGCAATATATATTTAAAGCTTTATTTGTATAGCATGGCTTAGTAACAATTATATAAATTTTAATTTATCATAATGATAAATTCAAAAGTAAAGATTATTATCATAGTCTAAGATCCCACTATAGAACGACCTTCACATAGCTGGTTAATAAATGAAAAGTATTTTATATTTAATTAAATATGTTAATAAATGTATTGCAATTAGGTTGTCGAAAACATTTCAGTTCAGAATATGATTAAAAAAATTTTTTTTTCATTAATTGCACCGGTTTGGTTATAAGACAAACCTCATATCAATCGAAAGTATAAAGCCCATAGAATATGCAAACGTTAGGTTGACTATTTTTTTCCCGTCACAACTCTTGGGTAGGCAGGTATAAACAGGTAATTCGAAACAGTAATTTGCACCGATCTGGTTAATGAATGAAAGTTATATAAAAATAAATTACAAACACGGTGGTACAAGGTTGACTGCAAAAAGTCAGTCCAGAATTCCGGTTGTCGAGTTTTAGAAAATTAAAAATTGCTGCCAGTAAATACGTGCGACTGAAAGCTCCCAGCTACCCCATGCAATAAAAGTATATTGTCGCTACAGTTACAACAACAACGTGCAACTAGTTATTAATAATTAATGCTTTAAATTTTCTGGTGTAGTTTTGTTCAGGTAGATATGGCCTATCAATGGGACTGATTAGTTTAAAGTCATTTAAAGCTGCGATAAATTCATTTTCCAGTTGAATTTCAAGATTTAGATGATAAGAAAACTCGTTAATTATTTTAAATTCTTTAGCATTTGGGACTAGACTGATAATGCTAAAATCTTCCAAAACAGAAGAAGCCCCATCAGCACTCTTCGACAAATTCTCTGAATTATTTGTTGTAATTTCATTTCCGTCCTCCTCGTGGTACTTCACCTTGACGAAGGCATCTTTTGCCGGGTGAGGAGGCTTGCGTGGCCCAATGAACCGAAGAGCTATGCCAGCGGTATAGGTATCGTTGGGCTAGTAACTCGGCATTTGTAAAAACAACTCCAATACTAAAAAGCCCACAAACGGCCTCGGATCGGACGGATTAAATGGAAAAAGACAAAAGCTACGAAAATGGAAAATGAATTTCGGAACATAGAACATCCAAGGCGCGAGAGCGAAGATGGAAGAAATAGAACGAGAGCTAACTATAATGAAAATGGATATAATAACATTGACTGAAACAAAAAAGAAAGGCATCGGTACAGAAATGTTAAACAACTACGTTCATATATATAGCGGAGTACCAAAGCATAATAGAGCTAAACAAGGGGTATCTATATCAATAAACAAGAAGCACAAAAGCAAAATAACAAATTGAAACACCTACAACGAAAATATAGTTACGCTAAACATGAACATCAGAGGCAACAAACTAACAGTGCTAGGAGTATATGGCATATCCAACGACGAACCTGTAGATAAAAAGACGGAATTTTTCCAAGAATTAGAACAATGTATATTGGAAATCGGAAACAATAGAGAAATAGTCCTGTTGGGGGATCTAAACGGTAGGACAGGCCAAAAAATGAACAACAGAATAGTCGGACCATGGGGAGAAGACACCCTGAATGATAATGGCAACCGTTTGATAGATCTATGCGAAACGTATGACCTTAGGATAACAAATGGATTTTACAAACATAAGAAGATGCATAAGTTCACTCGTGCCCAACATACCTTACAACAAAAATCAATAATAGACTACCTAGTGACGAAACAGAAATCCAACATACAAATTAACAATGTTAGGGTTTGGAGAGGTGCCATATGTGGATCCGATCACTATTTACTAAAAGCAGAGATCAACATACCGTACGCTAAACTTAAACCGAGCATAAACAAGGAAGGAACAGAAGACATGTAATCAATGCATACAACAAGATTAAATATATTAGGCTTGGGACAGGAAAGCACAAGATTCTTATACAAAAAAAGACTGGATCAGAAACTTATATTGGGTCATACGACTTTGGAAACATACAATAATATAGTAACGAGTATAAAAAAAGCCGCAAAAGAAGCACTTGGGGAAGAAGAAAAACGTAAGAGCAAAAAACTATGGTGGACTCCAGAAATAGAAGAACTGGTCATGGAAAAGAAACGAACATACCTCAAATGGATAAATACACATGATGTAAGAGATAAAGAAAGATACAACGAAAAGAAGAAGGAAACAAGAAACCTTATGAACTTCCACAAGAACGAGCTTTGGGATAAGAAATGCGAAGAAGTCAACACTTATATAGGAGGCAGTAGAAGTAACCAGGCCTGGAGATTCATCAAAGCAATTAGATCAGAAAAGTCGATAAAAACCCCACTGCAAGTAATCTCAACTAAGAAGTGGAAAGCACATTACCAACAGTTATTAACTGAAGATCGCCATATATTCTCAGCATCATCACCAAAGAAAGTATCGGTTCAGGGAGAAAGGGTCGAAATTACCATAGACATGGTTAAAAAAGTAGTAAAAGAATTACGAAACAATAAAGCTCCAGGACCCGAAGAAATAAACACTGAATTGGTGAAGAACGGAACAGATAAATTATTCTCTATGATAGCGAGGGTGTTCACATAATATGTAAATGGTCATGAACTGCCGGAATCCTGGAAGGAATGTACATATCGTCAATTCATAAAAACGGAGACAAGAACGATTGCGGAAATTACAGAGGAATATCGGTCACCAGCACAATGAGTAAAATCTTTGACCGAATACTACGACAACTTATTGAAAAGGAATATGGAAGTTTCTCAGAAGAACAATCGGAATTTCGAGCAGGAAGGTCCTGCAATGACAGCGTGTTTTGCCTTAAACAGATAGTTGAAAAGAAAACGTGTAGGAAAAAGGAGACTCACCTACTATTTGTAGATCTATCAAAAGCGTATGACAATGTCCCACTGCAAAAACTATGGCAAGTCTTAGAAGAATCCCCGATAAATGTAACCATCATACGAACAATTCAAAGACTATATGAGGGATCAAAGGGAAGGATAAAAATAGGAAATAAAATATCCAGCAGCTTTCCCGTCACTAAAAGCCTTAGACAGGGATGTTGTCTGTCCCCAACTTTGTTCAATATATACATAGATAGAGTGCTAAGAGAATGGAAAAGAAAATGTAAAGGCATGGAAATCCAGCTCAATGATAAGATAACTCTCTATACGCTGCAATTCGCAGACGACCAGGTGATCATTGCACACGATAGAGAAGATCTGGAGTATATGGCTCGTAAACTGCTGGAAGAGTACGAAGAGTGGGGAATGAGCATAAATCTAAAAAAGACTAAGTACCTCTGTGTTGGAGAAGCTGGACGGGACTTGAATCTGGGACAAAACAGAAAGGTAGAGGCTTGCACAGAATACAGATATCTAGGCGTTATGTTTGACGAGACTGGGAAGGATGAGCGAGAAGTAAGGGAGAGTATTATTGGCGCCAAAAAAATAATCGGTGCAATTAATGGAGTGTTATGGAGCAAAAGAATAAACAAACAAAGGAAGAAAACCTTATATAATACTCTCATTAAGAACACCATGCTCTATGGAAGTG
Source organism: Lagria hirta (assembly GCA_947359425.1). Taxonomy (NCBI): domain Eukaryota; kingdom Metazoa; phylum Arthropoda; class Insecta; order Coleoptera; family Tenebrionidae; genus Lagria; species Lagria hirta. The sequence continues at coordinate 28,147,586 of OX375796.1, forward strand.
AAACGTGGAGACTCACTCAGACTCAAGAAAGGAAAATAGCGGCCGTTGAAATGGATGCAATCAGAAGAGCACTTATGGTGTCCCGAAGGGAGCGAATTCGTAATGACACTGTAAAAGAAGAAATGGAGATGGACTCGGATATACTCCAGGAAATCACATCACGACAGCTAATATGGTACGGACATGTACAACGTATGCAGAAAGACAGACTCCCGAAAGCGGCATTGAACTGGGTACCAGCCGAGAGATTAAAGCGCGGTCGCCCTCAGAAACGATGGGAACAGGGAATACGAAATGCAATGAGCGAGCGAAATTTACAAGCTGGACAGTGGGACGACCGAGTTAGTTGGAGTAAGGGCATCGGACAACGTCGACGCACGTTTTAAAAAACCGATTCTATATATATAATTTAATTTCCGTCAATGTTCGAAGTATTTGTTTCTAGTCCGTCAGACTTGTCAAATTCTAATTTTAGTGAATTTATCACATTCTGTGAAATGTATCCATTTTTAACAATAGCCCGTTTGCGATCACATAAATTTTGAATAGAAATATTAATATTGGAATATTTTAGTCAAAAACTATTAAAAGTTCTACTCTATAACCAGGAACTTTGTGTTCGTTTTCTGTAATCCGCAAGTACTCACGAATAACAAACAAATTCATGTCATATGTCCATTTTAATCTTTTTTCATCAACGTGTTGTTGATATTATGTGGAAACGATTTAATAACTTTGTTTTAAATATAAATGTTTAATTTTCAAAAATTTTCTTGTTTTTTTTTGACGTATGTCAAATTTTTCTTATTTATTAAAATTATCTAAAAAAAAATCGAATTAATTGTAAAAATAACACTTTCTCTATGTAGAAAAAGTAGTTAAGATCTTCAGAGTAACCAGCTCAAGTAAAAACTTTAAAAAAATCTCTAGGAATCAACCTTTCTGTAGAGCACTTTGTAATTCACGTCACACTCGCCCCGGCGGCTTCGTTTTTATTCATCTATATATATAAAAATGAATCCCGTTTTTCGTTGTCACGACATAGCATGAAAACGGCTTGACCGATTTCGCTGATTTTTTTTTTGTAGTTTTCTAATACTCTGTACAAGGTTCTTACGGAAAAAAATATTAAGAAAATCTCTCAAAAAGATTAAAAAATATACATTTAATTTTGCATATTTTAAAAAAAGCGCGTTACAAATGTCAACGTCATTCAATTTAAAACAAAAAACTCTGTGGTGATCTATGACACCACAAACATAACCCCGCTAACAAATGTCAACGTCATTTAATTTAACTTCTCTTTCAAACATTTTGAAAGGGAAGTACGAAGGCGAAGATGTTTTAATCCCACGCATTCCTATGATACCGAACGATATGCCATTCAGTTTTAAACGTTTACAGTTTCCAGTGCGGCTTGCATTTGCAATGTCAATAAATAAATCGCAAGGGCAGTCGCTAAGTGTATGTGGCATCAACCTAGAAAATCCATGTTTTTCACATGGCCAATTATATGTCGCCTATTCCCGTGTCGGAAAACCATCAACGTTATTTATTTACGCGTCAGAACATAAAACTAAAAATATAGTTTATCAAAAAGCATTAGAATAGAGAGAAGCAGTGAAGGGTATAGAGGCTATTAGTTGCTTTCTAGAACGCGCATGATAATGAGCTCAGTGTTTACTTCAAAATGTTCAGTTGTTCATAAAAATATAAGTGAAATTATTGAGCCCTACGGAATAAACACTAATATGAAAATATATATTTTGTTTTTTATTTAATAAAATTAGTAAAGTCCTTCTCAGGTATGACGAGACCAGGGAAATAGGTATTCATTTTTACTGTATAGATTCCAGTTCAAATTGAATAGGTAAGCATACATAAGATAGGTCAGCTAGATATACAAACTAAAGTAGTGCATCAAATTTACGCTAAGGCGGTACGAAGTTCGCCGGGTCAGCTAGTTATTAATATTTTTATTAACAAAATATTGTCACAGAGTTAACGGTTGTTAAAAATAAAAGTATTTAAACTGCTTTTTCTATTTGAAAATCTATATAAAACAGATGAAGCGATTAAAGCAAATTATCAGTATGTAAAATGGAATAAACGATAAAATACTATAGTCCGTTCAAATTCAAGAAAAAGTATTTTAGTCATTTGAATTTTGAATGGTTTTTTAACTATTCAAAATTGGTTTTAAATAAAATATACGATTTTTCCTGCGGCCTGCCCTGTCCGAAAAATCAGTTCAAAGAATCGTCAATCATCTCCCACTTCATAGATGTTATCACGTAGAGCCTGCATGCATTGGTTTTCATGCACTCTTTTTTTAAAGTGAATAGAGTATAGAAAAGATAGATTTTGAGCGAAATAATAGTAAAATACGGAGTACCCTTTACTCTATAACTGTCACCAAAATGCTTGTCTTAATCAAGCTATTTTTTTTTATAATTTTTAAATATTTTAGTACTAAAAGCAGAAAATAAATTATTGTCGATTGACAAAAATTATTCTCAAAAAATTTTCTTTGAAAAATAGACGCGTTAATAAATTTTGCGCTTGCATCTTTGGCAAGATTTTATCTACAATTGCACAGCTTAATAAATTGATAAAATAAATTTCACAAATTTAAAATGATTAGTTTAAAACCAAAGTTAACCTTTGTTGTAAAATAAACTATATTAATTTAAGCGTATCAATTAGTTAGATAGCAAAAGTTTTTACATTTTGTAGCGCGTGATCAACAAAGTCACGTTTGACCAAAAAGCTCACTTTTGCGATATCAAATGCAGTTGCACATGCCTACTTTCTGTATCAATTGTAGAAAAACATTTTATTGCTAAATAAATTCCCACAAACTGGCCCCTCCAGAAATTAACAACGTTGATGTGAACATCAATAAGTCTAATAAAATAAAATATTTATTTAAAGAAAAAGTAATACATTAACAACTAAAAATTAGTTATATAAAAGAATATAGTTTTCTACGGCATCCTCTGAAACTGCGCGAAAATGTAGCAATTAACACGTTTTTCCCTAGTATTCATTTTAACATTGCAACCATGTAAACAATATCAAAATAAAATTATCACGTGACATCATTTTACTTTACACACCGCTATCGCTATGGTTACCTGATTATGATTGTAATATAAAACTGTCAAAAATTATTGGCAATTAGATGACGACGCGTCCACCATCACCTCAAGGAGTAAGAATTTTGTCATTTATCGTAGATCAATGAAAAAATTTTGAATGTTGGTTGCTTTTTTGAAGACCCCATCTTTACACCAAAGTGGCTCTCTTTACACACTAAATGCATAAATAACTATTTAAAGATATTTGCCATTCGGTGTTTGCTACTCATTCTATCAGTATGATGCAGTAAGAAGTCTTTTTGTAGCAGAAAAATTGTTCAAAATAAACAAATAAATATATATATAAATTAACAACAGTTTTGTATTTAGATTTTATTTTGTTTATTTATAAAACTCACCTGAACGGCTGTTCCTCGTTGTTACAAATAACTCTGTGTAAAATTTCTGTAGGCGTGAATTCATTAGTGCCAAAAGGTCCATTACGACTGTGCAATTCGTATAAAATAATTCCAAAGGAATATACGTCTCCTTTCTGTGTACCACTAGGTAGATTATTCAGAATAAAAGAATCTTGAAGACGCAAAAGCTCTGGCGCTTTGTATAATAGAGCTAATTTTGATAGAACCCAGTTTATACAATTAACTTATTTATTTTTTGTTTAACTTACTATAATATTTTTCTCTAACTTTATCAGGATCCTTAATGTTGACCCCGTCAGCTCCTTTTTGGAATTCTCTCAATCCAAAATCAGAAAGCTTGACAACCCATCGAGAATCCACCAAGCAATTTCCAGTATGTAAGGCACCGTGGAATCGGACGGGAGAATCGTGGAGATATATCATGCCCTATAAGTTTCTGGCTAAATAAATCACAAACACAAATATTACCTTACCCTTAAAATATCACCGACAAGGGATGCGATAAACATATTGTCTAGTTTTACGTCTTCATTTTCTAAAATATCCTGTATGTAAAACGTCATAAATCAAAAACAAATCAAAACATATACTTTAAAATATTATCCGGTTAACATGTTTGATGATAATTATTTTTATTATAAATATAAAAAGCTGTAGTTTTTGTAGTTTGGTTTTTCTAATTTTTAAATTACATTAAATATAAATATTTTTGTTAATAAGAAACAAAATAATGTATGTTAAAACAAAATTTGGTATATGGTTTTGAAAAATTGTCGGAGAAAAATTGTGTTCAAAGACTCCCGGTATCGAATGAATGCTTCAGCATATTCACACAAGAAAAAGAAAAAAAGTATAAAGTGCTGTCTGTACGTACAATAAAATAAGTAATATAATAAGTGTACCATGAAAATCAAAAAAGCAGCTGACTTCTTCCAAGTTCCACGCTCCATCTCAAGAAAAACTCGTGGTTATAATCTCTCGAAAAAGTTGAGCCAGAATATGTTTTGGGCATTAAAATTCAAAAGCATCTATTAGAGCAAATAAAGAACAGTGCAAAAACGAAATTTCAAATCGATGAAAAAGGTTTAATTTACTCTGCTACACTAATTGAAAAGAGATTATTGTAGAAGAGATTGTTGGAACATATCGTGGCTGACACACACGTGGCAAAGTATGTTGCTATATTTGTAGCAATCTTGCCGTTATAAAAGACTATACTGCACCTTTTATGTTCATCCTAGTTATGCTGAAAAAAATTACAAAAAAAGGGTTGTGATCATAAATGTCTCTTACAAGCAAAAATCATGCGAAAATGGTTGTAGTCACATGTAGCGCTGTAGACCATGAATTAAGTTTTTCCAAAGACAAAAAACCGGTTGACTCACTAATTGAAAAGTCTCTTGTATTTGAAAACAAAGTGCTAAAAGACTACACTACAGCGGAAAATAAATATCTGGGAATTATAAAAAATCTCCAAAGGTCGGTCAACGACAATTTTTGCGGGTCTAAAAGATATTAGATTTAGTTTATTTCAAACAGTCACAAGTAACAAGTACCGGGTGTCTTGAAGAAAAGTCACCGCTTGCTATAAAACTTTGAAATAAAAAAATTTATGACAAAAGTGCCAAAAAGAAATTGCTGAAAATTTAAGAGAAATTGTTACAATTAACTAAAACAAACCAAATTTTTTCCGTTATAAGTCTAGAAAATTTTTATCAGAAATCAGAAAGTTTATTGCAAAAACGAGATAATTTTACACAAACTTGATCTGGCACTTGTTACTCTAATTTGTCAAATTTGAGTAGGAAGAGGGTGGAGGTATCCAATCCAAAAAACGTCTTTAGCTTTGATATGCCTCAATCAATTTTGACAAAATTGGTCTAAACAGAAAGATAATTTTTTGCTTTATTTGATGCTCAATAAATTAGACAATTCAATTTCATTTTTTAATTGCTAAGTAGCACTGTAAAATAAGTCTTGATGTAATTTTAAAGAAAATTAAACAACAAGTGCAAATTCAAAAACCGCACGTCGATATCTTTTTTGCAACCAAAGTTATAGGTGGTAAAGTTAAATGATAAAGATAAAGCTGTAAATATAACTCAAATATTTGCGATTGAAACCATTTCGAACGTTGCTACGCGACTCGACTATCCTCGTTGACCAGCATGGTTTTTAATTGAAGAAGAGGGGGTTTCACGGTCAGAAGTCATTGAAATATTATCCAAAAAAGACGTTTCGCACTCCATCGGTAGAGGCGTCATCAGGGCAAGAAAATAAAAGTGAGAAAAAGTACGGTAACTCAACGTTTAAACCGCGCTAGAAGCGAAACTTATTCTGGCTGGACCTTGCTGCTACTTGGGCTTATATTGGTATACGAAAAAAAAAAGCGTTAGGAAGAGCAGAAGAGAAACTGACGGGGGGCTTGGAAGAGAGAGCTGCGGGAAAAGCGGAAGCGCTTTGTGTTGATGACAAAGGAGTGTTTGTGAACAAAGACTTCCAAACGTTTGAGAGATAACAACCTGAATCTCTATTAAAGTTGTTTGAGTGTTTTACAATTTCGATTGCTTCTCTGATTTTTCTGTCATAGAAAAACTCCGATTTACAAATCAAGGCAGATTCATGTAGACAAATTTTGTGACTGGTGTCTAAATGATGTTCAACTAGTGATGACTGTGACCATGAACTCGAATTTATGCATCTTTTATGTTTAGAAACTCAAAGTTTAATTGAACGTCTTGTTTCACCCATGTAAACTTTGCCACAAGAGCACGGAATTTTATAAACATCTCTTTTGTAGGTGGTTTGAAAACCGTTCTTAATCTTTGTTTACGAGGAATTTTTGCGATTCTGTCCGTAACTCCATGAACAAATGGAAGAAAAGCAGTATTGTTTTTCGACTCTCTCGTTTTCGTGCGAGGATGTCGATGATGGTTTATAATACGTTGAATATCCTGTTTCTTATATCCATTATTCATTAGGCTAGTTTTTAACTAGCCTGTAAGTAGTTGTAACCTCCACCGATGGAGTGCAGAACGTCGACAATTTTATTAAACCTTTCGACACGGTCTTTTCCGAAAGATGTAAATATTTCAATGGTTTTTAACTATTAAAAATTGCATAGTATTCTCGTTATATAAATAGCTAACAAAAAAACAACTCAACTACTACTACTACTATCATAACAACTTGACAAATGATACAAGCTATTAATTGCAGTAAAGCTATTTAGTTACAGTTACCTAATTTTGGCATTCCGAACTGATTAAAGACAGTGTCATATAGCGCTGTGCAATACTATAATATATTTTAAAGTTAATGAAAGAACAGTATTTTATGAATAAAGTCTCAAACTTACTCGTAAACTCCCTCGAGTGCAATATTCTGTTACAATACAAATATTAGGAGGGTCGGTACAAGCTCCAATAAACGAGTTAAGATTGTCATGTCTAAGATCTCGCATCTACAATAAATTATAATTAATCATTTCTTAACCAATTATTCTAAAAACATGTATTGCACCATTTTCAGTTCTTTTTTCATTTGTCTCGTCATTTCAATAGACTTTTTGTTGATTTTTTTAATTGCAAAAACTCGTCCTTTATAGATTCCAATTTGAGTAAAAATTGTCGAATAACGAAAATCAGCATCTGGATTCGAGCTCAGAGACACTTGGCTTGTTTTCATTAATGGATGTATCGACTATAAATCAATAAAAATGTGACAAAAATTTATTATTTCAGATTATGCAATATACCCGTGGCATCTTTGTCCCATGGGAATTTGGATTCTGTTCTGCATTAATGCGTATATCTTTAAAATCGACTTTCCACAAAAGACTGTCGAGTTCTTGTTCGTATCTCCAATTTCGATAAAGAACCAATGAAATTATAAGAACGACAAGAAAAATGCCACCTGCTAAACCGCCTGTTATTTCAATTGAGTGAGCTTAAAAAAATATTTATTTTTGGGAAAAAATTTTTATTAAAAAATACTCACTAATGCATTTTTCTCCTCTAAAGCCGCAAATCGGAATTGCTAGTGGAGGTTTTCCTGCGCTCCAGTCAATAGAGTCTGTTAAGTGAAGCACCTAAAGTAAAACATTTTGTTTAGCATAGGTATAATATATTAATTAAAAAAAGTATTATTAAAAACGTATAACAGCGAATGTTACCAAAAGTACATAATTTTATTGAAAGCGAAAAAATTATTGAATTTTTTGGGAAAAACTGTTAAAAAGCATATAAGACAATAAACTTCAATTTAATTTTAATATTATTATCTCTTATTATTTTTTTAAGTTGATATACAGGTGCTTCAAAGGTATGGAATAATGGTTCTGCAGCCGTAACCGTACATTTGAAAAATGTTTTGGGCAAAAGTTGTTTGACGAAACAATTCACACAATGGGCATATGTCAAAAAAATATTTTGATTTTCAATTTTGAGTTATGGCGTCATCGACGATTTTTTTTAATATAATATATTAATACCCTATATTTTTTCTACAATTTGGACTTCTTTTTTAATTGTTAAACTGTAAGTATCAAAAGTGTAATATACAATAAAAAACTTGGAAAAAGTTGGAAAACATCAACACAAAAAAAAACACAACTCAAATCAAATAGCCAACATTCAAGAAAGTGTCAATCTTTCTTTAATATTTTAGTTTAGTTACCTACTTGATTTGATTTGTGTTTTTTTTTTTTTGTTTTTGTCGGTAAGAAACTTTATGTTTCCCATCTTTCAATAGTTCTTTTTCAAAATTTTCTAATGTAAAGTATAAAACTTTATGTTTTTTATTTTATAGATATCGGCGACACTAAACCTACTATGACATAACCTCCTTATAGCAGGTTATGTCATGCAACCAGTTGAAATACCTAATGCTTGAATTGAAAATAACCCGACTCGTATCCACCTGATTCTATTATCAAAAAAGTGAAAGAATTTAAAATGAATATCTCTCATCTATAGATACAAGATTAGTTTATTTCTCAAATCTCTTTGAACAAGGAATTCAAACCTAAAACACTTTTGGTCATTCGTAATCAAGCTTTTTTCTGTTTCAATAGACGTTTGTTTGGCCGGAGCAACAATGCCATGTGTCGTCTCTCAGATATTGTTTTTCGATCCTGCTTTGAAACATCATATGTTTTAATCTTTGAAAAATATTATTATCGCTACTCCCGATTTTTCTTCTCACTTTAAAGTTTTTAATCAAATTTTTTCGGTTAAAAAGTACCACAGGTAATTATAATAAATGTAAACTGTGTCGTATTTTAGATGAATATTTTAATCGTTACCTACAAAACTTTGCTTCATTCCATTTGTTTCTTTAGTATTGGTTTTCTCAATAGAAAGCACAAAAGTCATTTAATCACTTGAAACAGCAAATAAAACAATTCTAGTTATTAAATTAATTAATTTGTCCCAATTCTCCAAAACCATTTTCCATCATTTGCAATACGTCATCTTGAGATGAAATCTTTTTAGCAAAAAGTAGACTCTTTAAAAAAAAATCCAAATAATTTTGAGTCGGCGCTTTATTAGCATACAAACACGTATTAAGCTATTACATACAAAACCAATAATTACTGAAGAAGCTGGCATATGCAGCGTTATGGAGAATATTCTTTTAATAGAACCGTCTCAATTTGTAGATTTCTTTCCGAAAATCAACACTATGACTTCGGTTTTTAGCAGTAATCGTATTTTCACTTGCGAAAAGATACACCTCAAAGCCAAATGCATGATATAAGACAAAAAAAATTGATATCTTTTAGAAAGTGTACCAATAATCTTTTGTTGAAAAATAGATATTTGTGTATAAAGAGGGATTATTCTGTCTATTGAAACAGAACAAAAATTGAGACAGAAACATGTTCAAAACCTACAGTTAATTTTGAGCTTGAATCACACAATATTTTCTCTACATATGCAGAGCTTAAAAAAAAATAAAAACGTTAAATTGTTAGCAAATTTTCATTTACAAAATAAGAAATGTAATGTTTCTGTCATGTCAAAAACTTTTTCTTTTGCGTTGTCAAATACAAGCGCAATTGCTTACTTTCTGCTTAGATACAATGCAGAAAAAAATAAGTGTTAAAATTTTTGAATTATTTGTATTTTTTATAATTTACTATTTTTAAAAAAATTAAAGTTCAATTTAAAACTTTGATTCTTATCAAACTAAAAATCTAAATTTTATATATCTTTTTAAGTCTATTTTTTAAAAGTTTTAGAAAATGTAAGTCTCAGAAACAATTCAGACGATCTCTCTTTTCAATTTTATACTTTACTGCTTTTTACCTGCCTATCTTTTTTCTTTGCTACATAACCTGGTGCCTTTCTATTCACCTCTAAAATGCATCTACAGTATGTCCCCGGATCAAGTTCACAAGAAGAAAAAAAACTCATTATTAATTTTACAAAAAATTGACAAAGAATAGAATAACATTTTTTGCTTAATTAAAAATGATAATAATAATGCCTTTATTAACACAACAACATACAAAGTTCTAAAATCTTCAAACATCTTTTAAAAATTAAAATTAAAAAAATTTTCAGCAAATAAAAAGCCAATTATAACGTACAGTTATTGTTATTTTTAGCGTTGGTGTCAGTCAAGGTAAGATAAACGCTCGCGTCTGCTCGTTTGTGCGCCGCGTGTAGTTAGTTTAAATATTGTATATGCTAATATTAAGATTAGTATATCATAATATATACAACCTTATACAAACCTAGCTTGACTGACACCGACCCCAAAAATAACAATAATTGTACATTATAGTATCTAAATAATTTGATTGTTTTAAAAGCATAAAGCTACACAATTATTTTATGTTTCTTAGTACATTTTTTAATTTTTTGAAGTTGGCTTTTTTTTTGTTAAAATTTTTTTTTAGCTTGTTTCTTCTTTTATTTTTTTTTCGTCTGTGTCTGCTTAAAGTTTTTTTTTGTATTATGTTTTTCTATTTTGTAACAATTTCAACCGACTTCAAAAAAGGAGAAGGTTCTCAATTCGACTGTATTTTTTTATGTGTATTACCTTTTTTATTTGGAAGCTGTGGCTTTCTATTTTGTCCCAATTAAACTTAATAAGGATCTGACCAGTTGCTTTTGAGTTATTCTTATTAATGCTTTTTTTGGCATATATTTTTGACACTTCAATTGATTATAAAAATTGGTGAGAAATCATAAAAAATATTTCAATAGAATTAAGCAATAGTTCAATTATTGAATTAATTTAAGCAATTCAATGCAATAAGTGAATAAATAAAGTAATAATCAATTACATAATATATTGAACTCGTTTTTTCCAAATTTTTTATTTGTTTAATTATTATTTACATATCTGACTAGTGTTACTGTATGGCGTCCATGAAATCAACCAAGCGGTTGAACCATTTTCAATTTATTTTATTATCTAAATGTAGAGGTTTTTTTTAAATTAAAAATTGTTTTCTGGTTGATGACCGGTGTAGGCATCATTCAAAAATAAAAACCTTCAAATAATACTAAAACATTATCAAAGTTTGTAAAAATTGACAAGAATTACAAGAAAAACTTTCTTATTAAGTTGCAGTGCCAGTTCATACCCAGCTGCCTATTTTTAACAACAAAAAAAATATTTTTTTGGTTCTACTGAAGTAATAATAAGAGGATATACAAATTGTAAATACATTTTAGCTGTTTTCTATTTACTCAATCATTTTCTTTATTTATTTATTTTGGTTTTGTTTCAAAGTCTTTCTCATATTTGTTGTTTTCGCATTTTAAAAATTTATTGTTATTCTTGCGTTACAGTTTTTTTTTATTATGTTTATTTCTCTGATTTACTTTCGAAGTGTTTTGTATTTCATTTTTTATATTGATATTTCTACAAATGATTATTTGGCACTAGTTTTTTTATGTTTTAACCAGGTTTTCACCAATCTCATTATATAAATTTTTTTATATATTTTAAAGAATTTTATTTCTATCCTGAATGCTGTACTCTTAAGGCGATCTCATTCTCACCAAGTGGAAATCTGATACAAAAATTTATAAATGTTCTTATAATTTGACATGTTTCATTTAATATGCTTCTTTATTTGAAAATACTTTAATTTAATCTTTTCAAACAAAACTGCACTTCTAAAAAGAAAAATTAAACATTCTAAATCACATGTTTTATTACTGAAGAGCAATTAATAAACAGTAACAAGAAATCTAAAACGGGTTTTCACAAAAAATTTTGATCACATAAATATATTAAAATATTAAATAAGAATAATGTTCGCAATACTATATCAGTTATTTTTTAAAAAATAACTGATATAGTATTGCGCCGCCGCTTTATACCGCTGCCGGTCAAAAAAAAAGCAATCTAAAAATTTAATCAAATATTTGTTTAGATTTATACAAAATTAAAAATTGTATAATTTTAAAATATTTTTGTTTAGTAAGAAAGACACACAATTTATGCAACATGCTTTTGTTCTTCCTTACTTTGACTGCAACAGCTTTCAAAAATATCTTAAGTATTAGAAATACTTGAATAAGAAAAATTTTATATAATGTACAAATTATTTTTTTAATATTCATTTAAAGTCGGCTCATATTTTTTTAAACTTATTTCATTTATTGCAAACATCCTCATTTTTCAAATGTAGATGTATTTATCTATGTCAGGAATTGACAGTTTACAAATTTTTGTTTCGGATTTAAAAACTCTTATTCTGGATATATTGTGTAGCGGTTGTAATAAATTGTTAAATCGTGTGGAAGAAAACCCTCATTCTTTCAAAATTGAAAATAACACTTTCTATGTAAACATATTTTAACTAACGACCCAATTTTGAATACATATTTTAAATGAGAAATTGTTAATCCTATTCCACATAGTTTCTTAAAATAAAAATTACTCATGTTCATCTAACACTTAATTCCAGTTTTTAAAACCGTTTCTGGAATAGTATCTTTTTTTACGATTATTGGTCAAGAATGAAACAATCTATTAATGTTTATATAAAATCCTGTAGTGTTCATGCCAAATGCAAACCAAATCATTTACATCAGGCAGGATTAATGGGAAAATTCAAAGATATGAATATGCCTTTTCAGATAATAATATTCACCAATTTTATAGGTCAGGTCAAGTTTCTTCAAATGGCGGTTTTAATGCTTATGTTTGATTAAATTAACAAAATTACTATAGAATAAACAAAAAATAAAGTAAACAAAATGTTTTAAATAAGATGAAAAAACACTAAAGATACTTTTTTGATAAGAGTAAAAAAAATTAACAGTTGTTTTTAGAAACAGTGACAGTTCATAATTAAAACACGCGTTTTGAATAATGAGAAATTTAATTCAAATAATTGATATATGTAGTATGAATTAGTAAATTAAATAAAAGAATAATATTGTCATAACCAACAAATTTGTTTATGACAATTGATTAGACAATTATGACTTTTATTCATAACAATAACGCAGTAAAAACAATAACAATTAAATAGAAAGTAATTCTTCCAAAGAGGTCGAAACTGGAAGTGTACCCTGAATACTGACAGAGTTTCCTCGCTGAATAGCCAATGATATTCCTTGGTAGAAAAAATGTTTGGCTTGCAAAATTATATAACCTCGCAAACTATTTAAAAAAAAAATTTTAATTAAAATTGTTATTAAACCATTTAAATAAATGATTAAAAAACAAATTGTACAAATTAATGTTCAATAAATGTAGTGTGAAAAAAGTGACTCAGATTTTTTCAACTAAAAGTCCCACGGCGAAATTACAAACTGATATATGAGTCAAAAATTTAAAAAAAAAGTACAATCAAAACTATAAATTTATTTGTCAAGTGCTCTGATTCATTTTGGGTATTTGAACTTTCAAGTTTTGTCTCTATAGGATGTCGAAGAAGTAAATAAGTTTTAAAGTTTTTGTATTTTTTTCAAAGTAGTGTTTTTATAGGAAAAAACACAACTTCAATAGCGCAAAATTTTATCATTTTTCCTATAGAAAAAAGATGATGGATCGTCAATATCGTCCACAAAAGTAACAGAGAGGGTGGCTATAGCTTTACGAATCTCTAGAAAAACAGTATATATTTTTTTAACAAAATCCTGGTAAAACCAGAAAAAAAAATTCCTGTTACTGCAACTGATGCTGTTGACGCTGCCTCAATTAGAAAACATATATACGTAATATATAAAAAAAATGTCCTACTTTACAAAAATTACATGTTACACTAAGAAACAGCGAATTGCTGTATGGGTCAATTAGATCTCTTAAAACTGTTTTAAACAAAATAGAATTTACATTTGAAAAGTCCAATGGTAATTGCAATGATAAAAAGTGATATTGCTGTTTAAAAATGCAGGTCTTTAAAACAAATTTGAGGAAATAGTATATTATGTAACAAGCACAAAATAATGCACATTTTGCACGAGTTTGAAAGTCTTGCACGAGAAATTCAAACGAGTGCAAAATTGCTATTTTGTGCGAATTGCATACTATACTTTTTTTTCTACGACAACAACAATTACAAAAACGCAGATATTGAATATGCTGGACCATAAAATCCAAAATTATCTATTTATTAGCACAGCCTGGGCAGCAGCAGTGTTCGATCTCCTTCCCACTCCAAAAATTAGTTATAAGTCCGTGTGTACATTTTCTTTGAGGTTTCCGGCAACAAATTTAGTGTTGTTAAATTTGCTGCTTCTATTATACTTAGAGATGTCAATTCCAAATCATTCTCACTATTACATTCCATATTAATTATCTGATTTTTTAGAAATAAGTTCGAAATTATTTATAATGCACAAACTGCGACTAACTGATGACATTTGTCACCTTAATTTTTGTTATCAAAAACAACAATCCGAACACATAATAGTTCATATTGCATTTGTTGTCTAGCAACTTGCCTAGCAACCGATGCAAAATGAAATTCAGTACAAAATATAGCTTCTAATAATTCAATTTACACTCTTGATATAAACAATTATCGATGATGTCGTAGAAAAAATGTTTATAAAATAATGAAACGTGGTTATAAGTTAACAACACACTATCTAAAATTTGAACTGACGGTACTAAACAGTGTGGTCTTAAGGTACCTTGTGCGGAAGGTAGTCGTCTAATAATTCTTAGACAGGTTTGTTCCACATGTCCTCTTTTTAATCAGTCAAAACAAAACCACTGATTACCATTTTGCAATGAATGGAAATTGTTTCAAAGAATGGTTTAAGAATCAACTTTTATACCCAATATCTCGGAAAAATCTATTATAGTAATAGATAACACAAAATATCATTCCTTACAAATAAAGAAACTCCCTAAGGCAAGCCACAAAAAATAAAATTATTTCGTGGAGAAAAAACATGAATATGAGTTCCAGTAAATCTTTAAAAAAGTGTAAACTTTTTAAAGAATTTTAGAATTCGTTAAAAAGCATAGAAAAGAAATAAAATATGCAATTGAGGTTTTGATAGACCTACATAGTCACAAAACTATTTTTGTCATTTTGATCCTATTGAACTAATTTAGGCACAAGTAAAAAAATATGTGGCTTCACATTATAAAGAATTTAACATTACTGCACAATAAAGCTGCTTTTAGAAGCTATACAATTAATTACACTTAAGCAATCGACTAAAAAATAATTAAAGAAGCATGGATTAAAGAAGAACTTTTAGATCAGATAATCGACTAAATTATTATAAATATAAGAAAGACAAACCATACAGATTTTGATATTAGTATGAATGATTTATAAGAATGTCGCCCGGGTTGCCTAGCGCTTCTGTGTGCTGATGCGGCAACGACGGAGTGGCTAAAAAGCATACAGAATGAGCTAAAGCCATGGGAAAGAACATCCCTTAAGGTTGTAGAAGAAGTGGATATGCCTCATACAGAAATCCTTATAGGGTATTTGCCAGGTAGTCAGAACTACTCTAACGAAAAAATCCTGAAGTTAATAGAGGGCCAAAATAAAGACCTCTAAACCTCTAACTGGAGAATTCTCCGAAGAAATCTGGTTGGTTCAACTTTAGAGATAGCATTTTCGGTAGATCATCGATCTGCCGAAAATCTCAAAAATTTGGGCAATAGGGTTGGCTACCGCTTTAGACACATCCAGCTACGTTCGAAAAGGGGCCAAAAAATCTCAAACGCCCAAATTGACTCCAAAGAGCTGCACAGCTGAACATCCAAGGAGCTGGAAAGCTCCGGTTCTGGTAGACAGCAGATGAAATCGATTTCTCTTCCCAAATCACTGGCTTCAAAACCAGGACCACGGAGAGAGAGAAAGATCTCATTGAAGCCCCAGTTCAAAAAGCCAACGGCCAAGTCAGGGTCAAAAGATAAACAAAATGCCTCAAAGCCCTACCAACAAGCTGGCCCCAAAAAGGGTGAGACCAAAGCCTAAACGGCCTAGGTCTCCAATGCATTCAGATAAACTTCCAGCACTCAAAGGCAGCTTCTAGTTCCTTATTCTAGAGGTTTGTCAAAGAACAAGTAAGTGTAGGGCTAATCCAAGAGCCGTGGCTGAACAACAGCGTAATTAAAGAACTCCAAAGAGGGACACATAGCCTTCTAGCTGACTTCAGTCATGTAAGACGGAGAGCAACATTATTGCTCAGAAAAGATATAGATTTTGTTTCAATTACAGAGTTCATCAGGGAAGACCTAACCGCGGCTATAGTCGATCTGCCGATCGGGACAGGCAAGAGGAGTGTGGTAATAGCCTCGGCTTACTTTCCCGGTGATGGGACCAGTGCCCCACCAGAGGAAATACAACGCCTCACCGAATGGTGCCGGAAAGGAAACGAACAACTTATTCTAGGCTGCAATGCCAACGCGCACCACAAAGTATGGGTCAGCTCAAACAACAATCAAGAAGGTAAGGATTTGCTAGATTTTATTTGTGCTAACAATGTAGACAATATTAATCGCGGCAATAACCCAACTTTTATAAACGCGATTTGCCAAGAGGTTCTAGACCTTACGCTGGCAAGTCCGTTCATGATGCAATTTGTCAAAAACTGACAAGTGATGGATGAACCATCGTTTTCGAATCACGCGACCATAGCGTTTGAACTGAAAACAACTAAAATGGTAAAAGTGCAGTGCAGAGTGCCAAAGAAGACGGATTGGTGCCTTTTCACAGAGACACTGAGAACTGAATTCGAAGGCCTCCACTGCGGAATATCCATGGTAGAGGAGTTAGAAGCTGCCTCTGAACATATGAGGCAACAAATAATATCCTCATACGCAACCAGCTGCCCTCTAAGAAAGCGTACTGTCTTTAGGGGTGTACCGCGGTGGAACGCCAAACTAGCCAAGCTTAAGATCGAAGCTAGAAAAGCGTTCAATAGGGCTAAGAGATTAGAACTCTGGGAAGACTACAAACAAGCCATAACACAATACAACAAAGAATTGAAGAGGTCTAAAAAGTCTAAAAAGTCAAAAAGTGCGGTTTAAGGACCACTCAAACACAATAGGGCTTATTAAAAAACCTAATAGTGAATTCGCCGAAGATACTCAAGAAAGTCTACGGGTGTTGATGTTGACACACTTCCCGGGTTCCATAGACACAAATAACATTGGTCAGACAAGCCCCGCTCTTGCGAGTGTTGTACACCAACACTCAAACAGAAACAGTTTTAAGCCCTATAAATCACCCGGAGGCGATGGAATATTTCCAGCCTTATTAAAAAAAAGGGCTAAACGTCATTGCCCCTTGCCTTTCTAGCATCTCTAAGTCAAGATTTGCATTAGTGTCTATACCTCAGTCCTAGAGGAAAGTAAAAGTGGTTTTCATACCAAAGACGGGCAGACAGCCTCTGGACGAGGCCAAATTATATCGCCCAATCAGCTTATCCTCCTTTCTCCTTAAAACAATGGAGAAAATTGTGGATAACTACATAAGGAACGTGCTCCACAACGGAGCACAGTTACACTCCAAACAGTTTGCATACAAACCCAGCAAATCCACGATAGACGCGCTTCACTATATTGTTAAAGAAGTGGAGAAAACTATCGAGGCAAGAGAAATAGTTGCTGGCATATTTATAGATATAGAGGATGCATTTGATAACACCTCCATTAAGTCTATAAAGCTGGCAGCAGAAAAACACATCATTGAACCAGTTGTAACAAGCTGGGTTGAATCAATTCTTGTAAGCAGCATAATAACGGCCTCACTGAGAAAAGAAAACACTTCGCTGACCACGGTTAAAGATTGTCCACAAAGTAGAGTGTTATCGCCTATGCTGTGGTCAATAATGGTGAATGATCTACTCTGTGAGCTAACGCGAGGCGGTCACTGCGTACTAGGGTATGCGGATGATCTCGCAATTCTAGTCAGAGACCAGCATAAAGGTGTCATTTCCAGCCTAATGCAGAACGCCCTGAACACAATCAAAAGATGGTGTGATAAAGAGAAACTTTGTGTTAACCCTAAAAAGACCACCATAGTCACATTTACCAGACGCAAAAAGTTAAACCTTAAAACTCTGCAACTGGAGGGATTACCGATTCAATTTTCCAACAACGTGAAATTTCTAGGGGTAACCCTAGAAATGTCGAAAGCTCTTTGGCAAGACATGGAGTCTAAAGCCGAAAATGATACACTGGTTGTAGATTACGGTAATAAGACCCATCTTCACATACGCATCTCTTGTATGGTGGACAAAAACCAGAGAAACAACGACACAAAGCAAGCTGCAGAAATTGCAGCGGCTTGCGTGCCTGGGCATTACAGGAGTCATGTGCACGGTTCTTACTACCGCTCTAGAAGTGCTGCTGAATTAAGCGCCCCTTCACCTACAGGTGCAAAGGGAGAGTTTGCAAGCATCTCTGAGGCTGGCCCAATCAAAGAAATTCAAATTAGGAGACCGAACAGGTCACCTCAAGATATTTGACCTTCTACAGCCGGGTTTTCTTAAACAAGCAAAGAACGTTATGTCAATAATGCATGACTTCAAAACCCCGTTTAAAACAGTCATTACTGACCGTCATGCGGCTCAAAGTCAAATCGCACAAATTGGCGTGACCTCCTCCATCTGGTACACAGATGGATCAAAAACAACTAAAGGGACAGGCATAGGGATCTATGGTGCAAAATATTGAGCAACAATAGCCCTAGGTAGCACACCGTCAATTATGCAAGCTGAAACATTTGCTATAGATCTAACTGCCCAAGAATATCTGCAAAGGCGTATTAAAGGCAAAAAGATCTGTATTCTGTCTGACAGCCAAGCGGCCATAAGAGCTGTCAGTGCAAATAACACTGAGTCTCAAATAGTCTGGAAATGCAGACAGTCCCTCAAAAACTTGGCAATGGACAGCCAGATTGCCCTCATTTGGGTACCAAGTCATGAAGGAATTGAAGAAAACGAAATTGCCGACAAACTAGCGAGAACAGGTTAAAGCTTCTCCAATAGGCCCCAAACCGTTCTGTGGACTAACAAAATCGCATGGACGGACGGAAATCCTTAGGTGGGAAGTGGCAACTAAAATGCGCTACTGGAAGAATACTCTTGAGCAAAGAAAATCATCAAATATTCGCCAGAGAATGCAAAAAAGCTTCTTCTTCTATCAAAAAACAAGATAAGAATAATTGCAGGCCTGTTTACTGGACACTGCTCAGTAAGGTATCACTTTAAAAACCTGGGTCTGGTGGACAATGAGAACTATGTAAATTGGTCAGTGGAACCGCTGAGCACATACTCTGTAATTGCGATGCGTTAGTGTCCTAAAGGCTGGCCTACTTAGACAGTGCGAGACTAACGCCTGCCGAAGTCAAAAACAAGCCACATAGAAATATACTTGGCTTTACAAAAAGTCTCGAGTTTCTAGAAAAAGAAAGAGCGTAGGGTTCAAGAACAATAGATCAAATTGGTCGCAGTTCTGTAAGGTGGAAAGCGCCAAACGATTCCTTCTCAGTCTAATCTAATCTAATCTAATCAGATTGTAAGAGTTTTTAATTTTATAATAATTTATAGTTATATTTAAAGAAAATACGCCAATAAAGCGCTGAATAACTTGTACAATTAAATGATCTCGTCAGTTTGAAAGGAGGGAACTAGGCTTAGCATCTCTAGAAAGGTTGAATAGCAGTTAGGGATCTGAAAGGGGTTGGAACGACAACGTTCGGAAAAAAAGGATCTTCGAGCGATCGGTCCGACGAGCAGTATAATAAACATTTAAACTGTTAATTGTTTATTACAAGAGAAAGATTGTTAATGTTTTGATCGTGTTGATCATGTGTTGTTTTGTGCTATAATTGTGAATTCAGTGCAGAGCTCTTGAATTTAGAGAAATAATGTGTAAGATATTATTGATAAGCATAAATATGTATTGAATATGTTAACATGAAACATCCACGGCAGAAGCTATAGTTTATACCTAGAGTACGGTTTATGTCGCAATTCATTTTATATTGGGTTGTACTTCCATGACGTCTGTAGGCATTTACAGATTGCTATCCTGGCTCTCTACTTCCTCAAAAAGATGCGAAGAGGTAGAGGAGTGAACTGAAGCCCGTTAACCGCTACGGTTATGTTCCTGTCAGTGGATAAAAAGGTTATGGATTTGCTTTTGCTGGCATGACTAAGTATTGCGTAATGTTTTTAAGTCCTTCACTTATTAATCTTTATTTTATACTTTTCCCTATTACGCATTATTCCTGCCCATTCTATTTCGTATAATTTGGCTGAGGCCTAGCAACACCGTCCATGTTGCTCCCGAACAAGGTATCGAAACAATGCAAACATCATTGAAAACTAGAGGTTAAAGAAAAGGGGTGAAGATTAGGTCAATCAAAGTTGTCAAAGTTCAATGAACCTGGTGATGTCTCCCACTAGCATTTCGAAAAGAAGAGGATCCTGCGAGAAAAGCCCCCGGTGAGTTACTTTACATGTATTATTGACAGGCACATTATGTGTAAATAGTGTCATGTGTCGCCCAATCGATCCGTTTAACCGTTCGAGCGTTACTCTAACAATGAATATAAAGGGGTGAGTTGAAGTAGATTGTTGATGATAATGTAGTTAGCTGTTGGTATTTTGTACACTGTTTTTAAGTGAAATTTCAATGCAATGCTAATAATTATAGAACATAGACATCTTGACAAATTTATTATGAAAAAGGAGTTAACTGTTATTTACTTCAATTTAATTGTTAGAAGTTTAGCAAAACGTAAGATTAAAATAAGTCTTACAAGATATATAAAATTAATCTAATTTTTTTTTTCATTTTGTTCAATAACTTTTGATATTTAATATATGAATAGTTCTCGTTCTTCATAATCTGTTTAAATTTGTCTGAACACTTTAAATTGTTTGATGTGCACAACAACAACCACACAATTTCTAAACCCACAATAATTTTTGATTTAAATGTATTTACAGCAACAATAACGGCACTGACAAATATGACATGAAACTTCTTACATTATTCTCAGCATAGATAAATTTTCCATTTTTAGTTGAGCTTAATAGCAGTGCAATTCTGGGCTTAATTTTTGTCGTTTTGGAAACAACTGTAAAGATATTGTAATATCGTAATACCCCTCAGGACCATCTTTAAAACAATATTTAATAGCTACATATTTATGTAAAAACTGCGTTGTCTACTGCTCTTTATAATAATCAACACATTTTAGAAAAAAAAAAAATTCATTTTGTTCTTAATTAAATTGACACAATTCGCTCTTAAAGTAAGAAATGTGCAGTTTCTTAATTTTTATTTTTTTGAAGCTATACTCAGTTTACTCCAAACTAATTCAATAGGATTAGAGATACAGATTTTTATTGAAGGCTTAAATCCCAACGCTTACTTAATCAACAGTAGACAATAAAATAAGCCTGAAATTAAGAAGTTTTTTACAAAATTAGAACACATACCGGAAAACTACCTTTTTTGCTCAAGATGACAATCTCGTAGGTTTAGGTAAACAATGTCAGTTCGCAATTTCCAAGTCAAACCATGATTACATTTTAAAAAGCGTAAACAAAAAGCAATGTTGCCAGGTCGAGCAAGATGAAATCTAAAGTATTTTGTCATTTTACATACATGAAAAAAAAAGTAAGTTGCAAAGAAGCCTGAAGTCAAATATCC
This sequence comes from Lagria hirta, assembly GCA_947359425.1. Classification (NCBI taxonomy): domain Eukaryota; kingdom Metazoa; phylum Arthropoda; class Insecta; order Coleoptera; family Tenebrionidae; genus Lagria; species Lagria hirta. The sequence continues at coordinate 28,169,226 of OX375796.1, forward strand.
CGGGCTTAATTTTGGTATCTTTATTTGGCCGTCATTTACTCCGTAGAGTGGCGGTGTCCGTAACTTAGCTAGAATCTTTTATGTCACAAAATGACTAATTCGAAGTTTGCCAACGGTGTGCATCGGCATACTGCTAGAAATTTATTTAAATTAATGTAAAAGTCGTCGTTAGTTTAAAAATATGCTGTGCGCATTTTTCAAAGCAGAAAGTGTGCGTTCCACTGTAAATTATACAGTAAGTTGTTTCTTTTTAAAAGTTTTATTTAGAAACCGCATTTGTGTGTTAAACAAATAAACAACATTACTCTAATCAACTAATTAAATTTAAAAACTTTTAGTCTTTGAGTTTAAGTTTCTTAGCTACTTTTTAGAAAAAGTTTTAAGCTCACTCAGTAAATATTGTAAAACCAACAACGATCAAAATTTGTCCGTAGCACTTCCTGCAGGAACGGGCTAATCTGTTTTCCTCTAATCAGAGACAACAGAGTAGACAACAAGTCGAGAAAAAATAGAATAATATAGCATTGCACAAGCAATACATAAACCATTATGTCATATCTAATAAAAATTTGTCATAAAATCAAATTACATGCCCTTGTACACAAGTGTATAAGGAAATAATCCTAACAACAATATATTTTAAAATAAAAGTTGGATAAATTTTTATATAATCAACAATTACTCAAATGAAAATTTTTAATTAGCCTAATCCAGCAATGTCAATAAATTTATAAAATGAATCGTCTAACCTGCAACAGTACAATCAGTTTTTGTTTAGGGAAAGATCTAACGTGTCTAAAAGAGTTTCATAGTTTAGAATGTAGGCTTAGCTCAGCTTAATGCAGTGGTTACCTTTCATCGTTTAGAAAAAAGATTTGGCTTAACTTGCTGTATGAGTTTTGGTTTAAAGAAGAATCGGTTTCTAACATCTCTCCAAGAGTTTTATTGTTTAGAAAAGAGGTTTGACTCAGCCTGCTATAGCGGTTTCGTCCGTTTGGCTTAAAGACTAAAGCGGTTTCGTCCGTTTGGCTTAAAGAAAATCGATATTTCTTTAAAGTTTCCATCGGTTAGAATAAAGATGTAACTTGGCCTATTGTTGCAAGAAATCATATTTGATAGCAGTTTAAACAGACCAACAGTGGTTTTGCTAGCGACTAGACTGTTAAGCTTGACAGGTTGTTAATAGACACAATAGTTAAAAAAATAATAATTTGCAAATGTTTCAAAATAGAGCTCAAACGCCTAGGTTGCTAAGCTTGTAGGAGCCAAGATACGCCAAACAATATTACTGTAAGATGGACTGCCACTGTGAAAATTCACAAGAGCTCTGAGCTCAGGCTGTTAGGCCGCTATGCTCAAGAGGTTGATGATAAAAACAGCATACAGGAAGACATTGATTTACTTAAGTTACATAATAAAGACCAAGCGGCTGGGCTGCTAAGCCCGTACTAGGCAAAATACGCAAAACAATAAGACTGTAAAGTGGTAAATACTGTGCAAATTAACAAAGTTTCTGAGCTCAAGCGGTTTGGCTGCTGAGCTCGAAAACTTGCTAATAAAAACAGTATACAGACAAATACTGATTTACGTAAGCTACAAAACTATTACTATACCGTAAATCTCAAAAAAAATTGTTTTTAATAAATAAAGTGGATTATCACAATATGTACTATTGAATAACCAAAGCTTAAACTAAAGTTTGTCTTATGTTCTAGTTTTAAAATTGATAAATCGCCTTAATAAAGATGCACATTTTTTAGAGTTCTTAATTTAGATAGTTTTGTTAGATTGTATTTTACTTGATTTTAATTTTGGTTTCACTTAGTTATATAGTTTCTACTTACCGGTAATCTGGATTTTGTGCGTTCCAAAGCAAAAACTCCAACTGGAAAGAGACCAATCTTTTCATCTCCATCATTGTATGTTTTTCGCGCAATTAAAGTGTAATTGCCTTCCGCATCGCCATTTTCGTTCATATAGACAATGTAACTGTAGAAATAATAAGTGCTACTAACGGTACTTTCAACTTTGTAAATGATGATTTAAATAATAAGATTTAGGCCTGTTTGCACAAACATCAATCAAAAATTGATAATAATCCAATCGTTAATTATTGAGATTTGATTGATGGAAACATCGATTTGATTGCCTATTAACGCTTAATCGTAATCAAATTGTTAATTGACGTTTGTGCAACCGGGTGTTAATACAATGATTTTACCCCATAGCACTTTTATAATGAGTTTCCTTCATCTGATTAATGATCGCTGTGCCATTTCTGGAATCTTCACCTTTGTCTAAAACTTGTAATAAAGCTTTCGTATAGAGATGTACAGCATCATATAAATAAGCTGCTTCGGCTCTAATCTGTGAATCAATTGAAAAAAGTTGAATTATTATCGAATATTAAAAAGATAAAAAACACTGTGATGCAAAAAAGATTTTCGAAACATTGAGAATAACTGGAAAAAAAGTGTTTCAAAATGATGAGAACAAAATAGTTAATTTTGATTCTAGATTGCAAAATGATGCTTTTGCATCCAAGAATAAAATTTTTTTTGCAAGCGCCGAAAGCAAAAAATCATTCGAGAATGCAAAAGAATTTTGCAGTCCAGTATCAAACAACTTTTTTCCGAAAACTGTAGCTTCAGTTACTGAAAATTAAGAGAAAATGTTAATCAACATCTTGCGGTTAAATCTAGTCTGTTCTGACCAACTAGTTATAATAGCAACCAACAAACAAACATTACAATTTAAAATTGTGCGACGCATGTACAAGGATTTTATTTGAAAATTTGTAAGAAATAATGTTTGAAGTAAAAAAAAACATGAGTTCTGAAAGCGATGAAAATGCTTTGCCTCCGAATGTATTAGAAGACGCACGAAACGCGGTTTCTAGTCTTATCTCGGAAAAGTTTTCTAGACAATACGAATCTGCGTACAATGATTTCATGAAGTGGTGTGGCTCTAAAAATTTGAAAAAGGTGTCTGAAAGTGTGATACTGGCATATCTGGAATACAAAGCTTAGAAGATTCGGCCGCCAACGCTATGGTCCATTTACTCCATCCTGAGAAAAACATTGAACGTAAAGCAAAATCTAGACATTGGAAAATTTTCAAAGCTGGTACCTTATTTAAAAAATAAAAATGTAGACTATCGTCTAAAAAAATCAAAAATTTACTGGAGGTAAGTTCTTCTTTTTATCGTTTCTCTCTTCGCTCCCTGACATTCCCATTTGAATTCTGCTGGTAGCCTACTTTTTATTTTTTTCCAGCGCTTTCTTTCTACCCATGTTTCTACTAAACCCCCTATATCAAAAAGTTTTAAGTATTACCAAAAATGTTGATCTTTTTTCTCTAGTGCCGCTACATTCCAAAATAGTACCCTCTTTTTACCATTGCTTATTTCTTTATTTGCTTTCGTACCGTTAGTCTTCTCTGTTTCTATTGTACATTTGCCTGTGTCTTCTTCATTGCTTCTTTTTGCTTTTCTTTTTATCCTCAAAAATCCTGCAGTTTCAGGTCTTCTCATTTGATTTAAATATTTTTCCCTCTATGAATATTTTTCCATATCCGTCTTTTGCTTTTATTCCTTGCCCTCTTTTTTCTTTCGCAATCTCTCTCAATTTCTTTTAAGCCTCCGTCTCCCTCTTTGTTAAATCATCATCTATGTAGATGTTCTTAGTTGATTCTTTTTTTCTCAGCTCTTTTTCATTTATCATCACTCTTTTTCTTTCCTCAGTCATATAGTTCCACTAGCACTTTTCCCTTCCCTATATTATGCCATTCTTTTATTTTTGTTTTACCCACTTTTTATATCTCTTTTTCAATTTCTTCTTATCCCTTTTTTTTACGTCTATTCCTGTTATTACTATGTTGTTTTTCCTCTTTTTTTTTTCTGCTATTTCTGTTTCTTTTTATAAGATTTCTATCCTCTCCAGCATTTCATCCTTCTCTTCCTCCCAGTTCATTTCTTTTTTTTTAAATTTCTCTTTTATATCTTCTACTTCTTTTTAACTTCTCTGTTCTCTTGTCTTAAAATTTTAACCTCTTGTATTTATATATATAGTTTTTTCACAACTAGCTCGAGTTCTGTCTTCATATCTGTTTCTTCCTTATTTTTTGTTCCTATTGGTGATCTTAGTATTCTTTTGCTGCTTGCACAGACTTCTGCTTCTTCTAGCTTCACGTCTTCATTTTTCCTTTTCCTTTATTTTTTCTTCCTCTTTCTCTCTCACTCGGCCTTGCGCTCCTTCTCCCAGAATATGTGATCTCGGCAATGTCTTGTGCATCAGCTCTGCTCTCCGTAGATTGACAGCTACCGAAGTCAAGCGAATCTACCCGGATTAACCCCTCGGAGATCTATTCGCTTAATCCCTTAAATTTTTTTTTTGTACTTGATGATAAAACACCTTTTAAAATGTTCACAATGAAGTTATGTCCAAAAACTTTTTTTAAAAAACGTAGTTAAATTAGTTTTTCTTTAAATGCACTGACTATGCACTAATCAAAATAGATCACGAGCAGGAATTCTTTAGCATCATTTGCATCTAATGTAGAGCTGACACATTTAATATTGCACAAACGTATTTTTCAATGTGACCACGATCGTTCACACCAACTACCAACTACCAACTCCGAGCAACCAAAGTTTTGGTAGAAAAATACAGTGTCGTTGTTGAACAACTGGAAAGTATTAAATCATCTGTAAATAAAATAATATCTTACCGTTTTTGAACCGCCAACAAAAACCACGGGGTTGGGATAGTTGAATGGGGCCTTTTCCATGTAAGAATTAACAAGTATTGTAAAGTTTTCATTGTCTAAAGGACTGGAAGGTACAACCCCAAGATAATTTCTGAACGCATTTTCTGCTGCGAAATCAATTTCGTCACGAAGAAGACCTTTTAGATATTTTGTTGGATCTTTATCGTCGTATTGTTCAATATCGACCCCTAGCACAAAGTATTCTCCTGAAACAAAAATGTGAAGCTCTGTTTATTGTTTCTTGAAGCAAATTTGAAGTCTTATAAACTTTGCATTGTTTAATTTTAACTTCAATTACTTGATTAGATAATAACAATTTTGCTTATGGTCAAGGAACCAAGTACAAACTGGTCAATCATTTGTTTTCAAATATTTTATATTATGAATAATCGCGATTGTCAGCTGCGACTCAGTGGTTGGGCTGAACAATAGCAGCCTCCCACGCACCAAAAAAATTTTTTTTTAGTTGTCTTCTCTCATTTCAAAATGTCAACTAAATCCTATGGTAACGTCAGCATTCATAATGTTACATTTTGAAAGCTTCACTCATCACGAAAAAATAATTCTACCGAATGAAATGAAAACCTATTTGTTACGATTTTTAAAACAAGGGTGTTTAATCCTTTTTTGCAACAAGTTAAATTAACAAATTTTTTTCATAAATATGAGCAACTTACAGTAGAAACATTAGAAGACAACGCAGTATTACATTATGTATGTAAGATTGATTGATTACTACTTATAGTTTATTACGAGCATTTTGCCAGTAAGAATGTTTAAAATGACTTTATTACTTAGAAAATAGTTAATTTGTTTTTTGATTTTAATCAGCAAAATTATGCGCGTAATTTAGTAAAGTACCTTAATAAATTAAATAAAAGTTGACAAAACTCCTCTAGTCTTACGTCACAACTTTGAGAAGAGATCATTTGGGTATATAGTTGACTAAAAAAATTGAGCAAACATTTATTGCTGATGCTGCGAATAAGCTGACTGGAATTTCTCACATTACTAATTCAATCTCAGGCTTGGCAACGATGGTGCCGTAGTCATACCATTCGTTCAACAATTATTAGTCAAACAATGCAAGAAGCTGGACTAAGCATTGTGCAAGATGTGACAGCAGATCTTTAAAATAGTTAAATAAAAAAAGAACTGAGTTAACCCACAGATTCATCAACGGTATTATTCATAATATAAACCCGTTTGATCACAATTTAGATAAACGGTTTTTATGCGATATTTCTACTGGTGAAGCAGCACCCAAACATATTGACAATTTTTTACTTTATATTGAAAAAAAAGCAGTAAAAGACGTAAAAATTTTATACTCAACTGCGTTAACGACAAACAACTTCGATAGACTATTTTAAAAGTCGAATGCCATTCTTTTGCTGATATATCAAAAAAAAAATTAAGGTTGACCGAGGGGAGATGGAACTTCAAATGCTGCGTGGTTTATTTAAACAACTGCTTCAAATCTCTTCGAAGAAAAAAATTTTATTTGGATAAAGTTTTTTTTTTAACCATTAACACCAGTGCCAGTTATCTCTCTACCATCTTGACAACACTATCTGCAAAACTATCACTAAGTCGGCATTGATAGCTTTATTAGAAAAGCACAAACAGTCTGAGCCACTCAAGCTACTGATATCATTATATACAATAGATATTTCATGTTACATCAAATGAAAGAAGTGCCTCTGAGCTTCAAAAAAAGTTGTACAAATGAATTGTGCAAACAGAGCTAAGATAATCATTTTTGCTTTGATCGGTACATATTTTTACCGATTAAAAATACCTAACACAAACTTAAAGGAATAGGAGCCAGCTATCTTTTGTAGCAATGATCTTAATCAAGTACGACAAAAAAAACTTTTTAGTTGAGCTGAAAAATTATCATTTCAAGGAAGCACTTGTTCAGTCCTTTTAAAATTAAAAAGTGGAAACAATAAATGGCCTTATACATGAGCAACAAAACGACTTATGTGATAAGAGATGCTTGTTATAGATACGCGATTAGTAATGAAAAAGTTGTAAGAACCGTACAGATTTTCGTCTCCAGCTCATGATGAAGCGGTTACAAAAATGATTTTTTCGGAAATTGTCTTGGAAACAACATTTTTCTGCTTCTTTACGCGGAAAAAAATAGATAAAATTTTCCAGACGTGTACCGTTAGTTGTCTTGTAAAAGCTTTACAAGACGCAAAATAAAAATGATGCTTTGAAAATCAATTTTTTTTTAAATCAAATCCTTGATATAGCGTTCAGCCACCGTTGTACTTTGCTATCGTCCTTGCATTTTTAAGTTGCTAATGTCGGTCCCAGCGTCTACTAATAAAGTCGCTAAACTGCGGCGCATACAATGCCCCGTGTATTCCAGAGGTGTAGGTACAAAGGTACAAAGCAAGATTTACTTCATCAATAATTAGGTTTTTTTGGTTTAGAATCAGGAATGTGTACGATTAGAGTGTTATCTTAATCTTCAATTTTATCCAGTAACATCTTTATTAATTCGTTGCATCGACAAGCTCTCGAAACGCCAAAAATAAGCGCAACCTGAAGAGAAAAAAATTAAATTAATTTGAGGTACTTATTTAACCATTGTTAAATTAATTTGAGGTACTTATTTAACCATTGTCACAACTTGCTTTTACTATTAAAAACTCGAGTCCGAGAGCTTTGAGAAGAAATTTATCAATTTGGTCCCGGGACAAACTATCGATTTTGGCTTTAAGTATGCCATAAGCTTATAAAACTTGTCCAAATTGTGCCCCAATAAAAACACGGATATTGACATAGAATAAATGCTCCAAAAACATGAGGGTTTCTGCAAACTTGCTTTTGCTGCAAAAAACGCAAGAAATACATTTTTTTCTCGACGCCAATCTTCGAACCTTTGGAATACCCTCACAATGATTTTCTTCTTTTTTTATTATTATTTTATGAATTAACACTGTTTTCACAACACACGTACAAAATAGATGAATATTGTTCGATGTTGTTTACTTTCTAACTATAATTGCCAACCAAATTGACAAACTTGATGTTTTTAGAATTTGTAAAAAAACTTTCTAAAATTTGTAAACTTCGTGCCTCGTATTCCAATTTAACTCCTCTTCAAAAATGTGAGATTTTCCTGACTTCTATGTAAGTAAATATTTCACGCTTGTTAAATCAATTTTAATGCAAACTTAACGATTTGTTGTTCTGACACAGATGTATTGGTTATAATGTTGGGAAATATGGCTCAAGTTTCAAAATAAGTTAACGTATTATAGAAGTCATATAAGCGTTGGAAAACATATGAGGTTCATCAACGTCACTTAAATTTATAAAACTTTAAAATCGAATTCTAGCTTTTACAGTATGTGATTTTAACCCTGCATTTTTTAGAAAATACAAAAAGCTGCTATTTTTGATAATGTCCTAATCTAAAGCTTACACAAAGATTTATTTGGCCAAATTCAAGAGTTTGATCGGTTACAAAGCATAAACAACGCTAGGGTTGCGTTGTTTCTAGAAACTTAAACATTTTTGAACAATAACGATAAATTTAACTTGCCCAAAAAAGGTATTCCTTTACCAACATGCGAATCAGAACAGTACAAACAATATTCAGAGCGTGTTACATTGCGCATATTATGTGGTCTCTCAACAACTGAAAAACCTTGAGACCATTGTTGAGAAGAAATATAAAACCGATTCAAATTTGATCGAGGGATCAGTTACCAACGTCAACTGAAGAAACAGCCATTCAGCCTGAAAATGGTATCAATTCTTCTTACATATTTATCTATTATAAACAAGCGTACTAATAAATTTTCTTTCCATCTTTTCACAGAAGATGATAATGAAGACACGATTGCATGTAACACTGACAGTAAATCAAATAGAGATGAAAGCGACTCAAGCCACAGCAAAAACAAAAATGATTAATTGTCATCATTATTATCACTTTATTGAAATAAAAGTTATTCTTATTAAATTGAAAAATTATGATTCAATTAATTTTTCATTAGTTAATTTACTTATACCGACGTTTTTTCCATTATTAAACTTCATATTTGTTATCAAAACACTCAAACTAAACATAGTGCCGAATAACTTAAGGAACGTGATTTCCTCCCGGATGAAAATTTATAATAGAAATGTTAACATGCTTTAGTAAATAATAAAAAAAACAGCTAACTGTAAGTCAAGGGAAAAGTCGTCGGCTGAAAAGATTCAATAGGTGATAGATGCTGCTGCATTACACCTTTCAAGATACCAGCTGACAAACTTTCCACTGAGATACAGCAAGCTGACATTGATTTTCATTCACAGTAGCATATTATCAACTATCACTAGGGAAATTTTTAGGTGAGATGAAATCATTGAAAATATTTTCTTTTATAATTATAAAAATCCATCATGTTATGGTCAGCTGACTTTGTTTTTCCTGCAAGATATTAGGTAAACTTTAATCCGACCAATTTTGAAATGGGAGAAAATGACTGATAAAACATTTTTTTTCTCTATAGGTGAGAGGCTGCTACCGTCTACCCCACCCACGAGAGTCGTATCTGACAATCGCGAATATTCATAATATATTTTACAAATTTTTGCTTAGGAAAGATTTGGTCATGAAAGTTTGTTACTGGCCCATGGACTATTAGTAGTTGTACCTACATATTTTTTTTGTTTGTAACAATTGCATCCAAAGATGGATCTTATCTTATCAAATTTAATAATTCCTATGACGCCCGTAGTGCAAATTTTATAATATATAAAAAAATAAATACGCCTAATACAATGATAGTTGAGTAGTTATTAGACGTTTATCAAAATCGGATCTTTTAGATACGTATATTACGTTATAGTAGATATATACGTATTTATGTCAGTATCCAAAATATTGGCAACTTGCTGTATCAAGCACTGGTTCCATATCTGCACAACAGCCAGTATGTGCCACCGTTCTTGATAGATATTGCTGCCGATAATCTGATTTTTTTGCGGTGACTTCAACATAAACATAAAAAATGATGACAAATTTTGTTTAAATCTTAATAAGTCAACAACGCTGAAAAGAACAACTATCGATTGGACTTTACTTGTAGTTAATAATTTAAATAAATCAAAAAAGAATAATATTAACAAGTGCAAATAAATGTTAATTTATCAAAACATATGTAATTTTTTTCTTTTTTGTATTACACAAAGTATTGATAATTTAGTGATAATAATTCAATTCAATTTAAAGTGTGCAATTTTTTATGACGTTATTACGAAAAATTATCGTTTGTTAATCGACTTTACAGACAACTTTTTTTTTATGTTTTTAAGCTTAATTTTTAAGAACAAAATCAAGTATGATTATAGTAAAGTCTAGCAAAGGTTTTAAATCGACGAAAGATTAGAATCAAACCATATATATGCTTTAAGAAATACAAAAATAAATAAAAAAAGACCACAATAATGAAGTAAGTCCAGAAATCAAAAGAGGCATATGAAACAGAGTTAGAAGTAAAAGAACTTGTATAAAAGATATTGAAAAAACTACAAACAAAAGTAAAGCAAGCAATTGTAAAAAAAAATTACGAATAAAAAAAAGAAAAGAAGTAAAATAAATGGTAAGACTAATGCTCGTATTCATAGTCGTCGCTAATGATCGACGTTGAATTTTTGCTTGAGACGGCGTCTCAAGCAAAGGCTCCGGCAATGCTCGGGAAATCAAGCAAGGACTTCGACAATGCTCGAAAAAACGTGCGTCTTGCGGAAGTCACCAAAGTAGTCATTTTTGTGTTGTTAGGTTTAAAATTTAACATTTTGACGCATTACAGTCATTCTCCCTGTTTATATAAAGTGACAGGTCAAGGAATAATTTGATGCCGCAGGGAGTATATCGAAAGTGTTTTGTGTTGTTTTTGCAAAAAAAAAAGAATAACGACGGGTCCATTATTACATTCTCCTCAAAACACGAAAGCTGCAAAAGTGAGATCCAAATAGAAGCTAGCTCACACTGCGCGCTTTTGAGAAGGACAATGTAAGTGCAACATTAATATATATAACTCTAGCTAGACCTTTATCCACTTTTATTGCAGGAAATGTGATGCAGACAAGTTATCAGAGTAGTGAGTAGTAGGAGCTATTCAAGAAGTGTGTAAAGATGAAAGTTTTCGGCTGCCGCTTTGTCTACTATGCTTCTGCAAACAATACCTTACACTTATAATGTAAACTAAGAAAAATTTTACTTTTTTTGTACTTATGTTTACCAGTAGAAGGTGTTACAAAATAAAAATACTACCCAATTAATAAATATCTGTGACTTTTATTATTATTCAATGCTTTCTTTTATCTTTTATTGCTTTCATTTTTGCACAAAATGTGGGCCCTTTAATTTTGTGTAAGTAATAATTGTCTTTCCACTAATTTGCAAGAAATCCTACATTCACTACATTGTCTTTTGTGAAGCTGTAGCGACGCTTGAATACAAAGTTGGAAAAAAATTCTAATGAGTTCGCAGCACCCCGTACATAACTCATTCAGCATGTCAATGTTCGTTGTTATGAACTGCAACACGTAATACTCTTCAGTATTTTCCAACGTCAAACAATGACATAACCTGCAAATGGCGTCTCAAGACAAGTCGGCCCCTTGCTCAAGTCCGGACCCAATGCGCTTGCTCATTGAGCAAAAATCGCCCTTATTCACACCGTAATTTGATATTTAAATCTTGAGATTTGTCTATGAATACCGTCCGATCTCAAGATCGATCTCAGACTCAAGATTTGAATATCAGATTTTACGAGCATTGCCGAAGTCCTTGCTTGAGACGGAATCAGCGATAAATCGATTTCAAAACGCATGCAAACGCTTTCCCGAACATTGCCGCAGTCTTTGCTTGAGTCTAATGTTCGTATGCATAGTGGAAGCTCGAGATCGACCTTGAAAAATATTTTGAGTCGGACTTGGAGCACAGTCTCCGGCAATGTTCGGAAAAGCGTTTGCATGCGTTTTTAGCTGATTCCATCGCAAGCAAGGACTTCGTTAATACTCGGTAAATAAAGCGTTGATCCCTGATCGATCTTTCTTGAGCACAGTCTCCGGTAATTATCGTGTGCGTTCGTGTTGCCGCAGTAATAAGTGTAGTGATTTTGGTTTGGTAAGGTTTGCAATCTGACCATTTTGGCATTATGACAGACGACAGCGACAGTTCGACTCTTCCATTTCCAATTGACATTCCAAAGAGGACGCAGTATATTAATAACAAATAGAAGCGTGTTGCAAAAGTGTTTAGACAATGGCAAGTGGTAAGTACGCATATAATTAATGATTTATGTTCATAACTATATATAAAATTGGCATTGTAGGAGATAAATTCACCGAAAACGAAAAACTGTTGTTGGCGTCCCTCGTGGAAAACCACAAACTTGTGGAGAGTAAGAAGACAGACGCCGCAACAGTCCAACAACGGCAAGCGTTGTGGGAGCGCATTGCCAACGAATTTAATTCGCATGGGGCTTTAATTGGAAAGCAAAGACATGCGCGCCGGACCCAGGAGGCAAAGGAGAGATTAGCGGAGTACCAACTGCGAGTCTTCGAGAGGGACAATGTGAGTGCAACAGTAATAATAAAACATTCAACATTTTAACCGTTATCTTTATTTTCAGAGATTGTGATACGCATGAAGACGTACCGGCGAGGTCCCTCCTTCTCAACTGCATAAAAATCGCCTCTAGAGAGGTTACCACAACAATGAAAAAGAAAAACATATATAATAATTAATAGGTATTTTTTTTATTGCGATTTCAACTTCAACATTTATTGTTTTACAGCGTCCACTTTTTTCTCTATTTCTTAAAGCCTCATTTCAACTATTCCTAGGAGATACTTTTTTTAAGGTAATAAGGGGAAATTGTGATTTCGCAACCTGCTCCAAAATGAGGGAATGACTTGAACATGGGTCTTAATGTGGAACTTTAGCAGTTGCGATCGAATATTACATGAAGAGTTCTATTAGCACGACATTGCTTTATTCATATGTCTTTATTCACAATAAAATAGTTGTATACACAAAGTTACGTATTTTAATTGTTTATATATAAGAAAAACAAAGAAATGCGGTGTAATTTGTCGACTAACAGCGTAGATATTAATGTCTGTTTATCGAATGTATTAACTGCTACGTTTTGTGGCAATTTCACATACTGACCCAATTGCGCCGCAATATTTTCCGATACTCTTTTTATCATGCGTGAAACCGTCGGCTGGCTAATACCACGTAGATCACCGGCCACCATCTATCGACAAATATAATAGCAATTGTTAGAGTTATTATTATTAGGAGTTCCTTTTTCCCCTTTTACCTGAAAATTGCCAGTTGCATAAAAGCGTAAACAGGTTAATAATTGAATTATCGGTTCAATCGGCAACCCCCTGGAGTTTGGTGTACGCAATGGTATGTCTACGAGCGGCAATAACACATACACTACACTGTCTTTTGTAAATCGGTAGCGTCGCTTAAATTCACAATTGGAAAAAAAGTCCAATGGATTTGCAGCATCCCGCACATATCGTTTTGGCACTCTCATATTATGTTCATTGTCTAATATGTCGAACATCTCCACAAACTCGTCCACCATGTCAATATTCATTGTTATGACATATGACACATAACCCTATTTTCAGTGTTTTCAAACGTCAAACAATGACATAACCTGCAAATGGCGTCTCAAGACAAGTCGGACCCTTGCTCGAGTCCGACTTGAGACGGACCCACTGCGCGTGCTCATAACCCAAAACTCGCCCTTATTAACACCGTAATTTGATATTTAAACCTCGAGATTTGTCTATGAAATGCGTCGTGCTCAAGACCGATCTCAGTCTCAAGTTTTTAATATCATATTTCACACGAGCATTGCCGAAGAGACGGAATCAGCGATAAATCGATTTCCAAACGCATACCAACGCTTTTCCGAAGATTACCGGAGACTGTGCTTGAGTCCGACTCAACCAAGCTACGACTATGAATACCAGCATAAGATAAAACTTGATCTTGAGCTACCACTATGAATACCGGCATAAGAGTGCAACAACAAGAGAATAAAAAAAAAATAAAAAACAAAAATGATGATATTAATAAAACAAAAGATACAAGAATACGTGTAAAGAACATAAATATAAAAGAAATAAAAACCTAGAATAAAATTTAAACACGTCTAAATGAAGAAAAAGAAGAGAAGAGCTAACAAACAAAATCGAAATAGACAAATAATAAAAATATTTCTAGAACAAGAAGAAAAAAAAGACAAACAAAAAATACCAAAAAAATAGTTTAAGAAAGAAAAAAAAATACTTTAAAAAATAGAAAAAATACCGATATAATAAAAATCACTACAAACAAATGAAATACCAAATAAGGCATGTATGCACGGAAATAAAACATGTAGAAAAGAGTTACTGAACGTGTGGAAAATAGAAGAGTTTCATTGAAAGTAGACGGAAATAATAAGAGTAACACACGAAAAAACTCACGATAAGACAAATAATTAGCGAGCAATATTTCATCTCAATACAATGTACAAAGTGTATGGAAAAAGTAAGAAGATTAACATACAAAGTAACGGGTTTTAAAGAGCGAAGAAGGCCAATAGACAATATCTATGTTTTTAAAACAGTAATTAGAGAGAAATGATTTGAGGGAATCTAACATAGATAATAATGTGAGTAAAACTATTATAAAAACTAAATAAAACAAAAAAAAGATCTAAGTGTGTGCGATAGTGTGGAAAATAATAGAGAAATATTTGGAAGAAGGTATGAAGTGGGAATGACAATGTTGAAAGTCTGATAAAAATTGTAATGTTATTTAAAGTGAAAATATAAGAATGAAAAAAAAAGTAGAGGTAGTAAAAGTGCAACAGAATGTGTGAAAAATATGTTGAATATGTAAGAATAAAGACAAGAAAGAAAACGGTAAAATTCAAAAATAAAATAACTTGCAAAAGTATGTAAAAAAATTAATACAGGAAAATTTGGGTGGAAGGAAAGAGCAGGAGATGGGAAGAGAATTTAGAAAAAAATTTTTAGAAAAAACGAAGAAAAAAGAAAGCAAAAAAAAAAGCCGACAAGCGCGAAAAAGGACACGAGGAAAGAGAAATTAGCAGACGGGACGCGAAAGAAGTGGAAAAGAAGAGGGAATATAAAAAGTCGACAGACGATGACGGCAACGGAACAAAAAGACGTAAAAAGAAAAACAAAGACAAGAAAAAACATACATAACTGGGAAAGAAAAAGGTGGAAGTGAAGAGAACCGGGAACAAGGAGAAACAAAACATAAAAATCAAGACAAACAAAAGGAAAAGAAAGATGTAGAATTGCTGAAGAAACGGAGGGAAGGAAAGAAACAAGAAAACAATCTGGAAAAAGAATTAAAAAATATTAAAGAGGAGAAAGAAAAAATAAGAAGAGAGAAAGAACAATTAGAAAAAATAAGAGACACAAAGGGAAAAGAGCTTGACACCAGAATTAACAAAAGAGTCGAAGAGTTGAAAATACAGAGAACAACGAAGAGTGAACAAGAAAAAAATAAAAAAATATTAGAAGATAAAGTAGACGAGATAGAAGAGAAAGCGATAAAAGTGATTTTCTGGAATGTGGCAGGTATTAAAAATAAGGAAAGAGACTTTTGGGAGTATATAGAAGGATTTGACATAATAGGAATGGTGGAGACTTGGGTAGACGAAAAGAATTGGAACAAGATAAAAGAAAAAATGTCGGGAAGGTTTAGGTGGAAGGTGCAGCATGCAGTAAAAAACAAAAGAAAAGGAAGAGCAAGAGAGGGCATAATTACAGGAGTAAAAAACAAATTAGACGAAAAAGAAGAAAAAGCCGTAGAAGAAGGGGAAGAAGGGGAGATGAAAAGAACGGTAAAAATTAGAGGAGAACAATGGGAGATAAGAACAATATATAGCAGAGGCATCAAACAGCTAGAGAAAAGAAAAGTAAAAGAGACAATACAGAAGAACACTCAAATTTACTAATAGGAGGCGATTTTAATGCAAGAATAAGAGAGGAGGGAAAAAGAAGTTGGGGGGAAGAAAAAAAAGAAGATATTAGAAGACCAACGGAAGACAAAAAGAAAAACAGGGAGGGAATAGCATTGATGAAAATGGTAGAAGAAAATAGGTGGGAAATACTAAACGGAAATAAAGAAGGAGATGAGAGAGGGAGGTGGACTTACGGAGGGACACAGTCGGAAACAGTTATAGATTATGGAATAATAAACCAAAGAGCAAGGGACAAGGTACAAAGGTTTGAGATAGGAGAGAGGATAGAGTCGGATCATATGCCACTAGAGATAATGATAACAAACACAAGGAAACCAAAAGAACAAGGAAAAAAAAAGAGAGAACAAGAAAGAGAAAGAAACAAGATTACAAGAATAAAATGAGACAATCAATCCATAGAAAAATACAAAAGCAAGCTGGGAACAGAAAAATTTGTTGAAAAAGAAGTTGAAAAAATGGTAAAAGAAATAGAGATAAAAGTAAAGAAAGCCATGGTGAAAAATAACATACGAAAAAGTAGAAAAAAAAAGATAACAAATGGTGGGATAGAGAATGTGACGAAAAAATAGAGAAGTGAAAAAAAGATTGAAAGAATGGAGAAATAAAAAAGGGATAAAAAAGAATACATAAAGAAGAAAAAAAAATACAGAGAAACATGCAAAAGAAATATGCAAAAGAAAAAAGAAGAAGAACAAAAAAGAATAAAAGAAATTAGAACGCAAAACGAAATCTGGGAATATGTAAAGGAGACCAAAGAAGAAGCAGAAAAGATAACAAACCAAATTGAAATGAACAGGTGGTGGAAACATTTTAAGGATTTACTAGAAGGAGAAGAAGAAAGAGAGAAAAAAACCGAGCGAAAAAATTTAGAAAAAGAAAGAATTGAGGAAGAAAGAGAAGAGACAATAAAGGGAACAATAACAACAGAAGAAGTAGAAAGCATTTTAAGAAAACTTAAAAATAAAAATCTCCAGGATCGGATGGGATACCGAATGAAGCATGGATGTATGCGAACGAAAGGTTAAAAAGCAGATTGGTTAAAGTGTTGAATGAAGTGTGGAAGGGAAAAGAGTTACCTCGGGAGTGGACAAAGGGGATAATAATACCTATCCACAAAAGAGGGGATAAAGACAAGGAAAAAAACTACCGAGGAATAACTCTTCTAAATACGATGTACAAGGTGTATGCAATGTGTGTGGCTGAGAAATTGAAAAGAGAGTTAGAGAGAGTGGGAGGATTACCAGACTGGCCAGCGGGGTTTAGAGAGGGAAGAGGACCGATAGACAATGTATATATTTTGAATGCGGTAGTAGAAAGCGAGATAGAAAAGAAAGGAGGGAGAGTATGCGGAGTATTTGTAGATCTAAAAGCAGCGTTTGACAGAGTGGATAGGGATAAGCTGTGGAAATTTATGGAAAAGAAGGGAATAGAGAGAGAGGTGTTGGAGAAAGTTAAAGAAATTTATCGAGAAACAAAGTGCAAGGTGAGAGTGAATGAAAGAGAGAGCGAATGGCTGTGGAGAAAGAGAGGTCTGAGACAAGGATGCCAACTGAGCCCACTACTGTTCACAATATATATGAGCGATATGGAGGAAGAATTGGCCAAAAGGCAAGAAGGGGGAGTGGTAGTGGGAAGAAAGAAAATTTGGTTGTTGGCGTATGCGGATGATATTGTGATGGTAGCGAGAGAGGAACGGGGACAGAGAGAAATGATAAAAAATGCGGAAAGATACATGCGAAAAAAGGGACTTGAGGTGAATGAAGATAAAACAAAAATATTAGTGTTCAGTAAGGGAGCAAGGAAAAAGGTAGAATGGAAATGGGGTGAGAAAGATATAGAACAGGTGAAAGAATGGAAGTATCTGGGATTTATGTTTGAGGAAAGAAATAGATGTAAGGCGCAGGTAAGAGAATTAGTGAAAAAGGGAAACCAGATGAGTGCGAGAGTATGGAGAATGGCAGAGAGAAAGTTTGGGGGAGAATATGGAATAGGAATGACATTATTTGACAGTCTGGTAAAAAGTGTGATGATGTATGGAGCTGAAATTTGGGGGTGGAAAGAATGGGTGGAAATGGAAAAAGTGCAAGAAAGGTACACAAGATGGATGTTAGGGCTAAGCAGAGAGACTCCAGGATATATGATGAGAGAGGAAAGAAAGAGAAAAAAATTAAAAATAGAGGCAGGAAAAAGAGCCGTGAAGTTCGAAGATAGGATGAAAGATAGGGCAGGGTGCGAGATATTGAAAGAGAGTTGGAAAGTGATGAGTAGAAAAGCAGAAAGAGGAATGGAAAAAGAAAGGAAAAAATATTACAAAAGGAATGGATTCAGCGTAGAAAAGATCGGGAAAAAAAGAGAAGAGAGACAATGGGTGCATGAAGAATTGAAAGACGGAGACAGAGACATAGACAAGCAAGAAAGGAGAGGTGAAATTAGAGAAACAAGATACAATAAAGAATACATGAAGTTGATAACAGAAGAGGGACCGGAATATGTAAAAAAAGAAAGTAAGAGAGAGCGAAAGATCCAGATGTGGGAATGAAGAGAGAGACAACAGATATTGGATGGAAGATGAAAGAGTGCACAGAAATAAAAGAAAGTATGCTAGAAAGAAAGGATGTAATGAAAGGAAATAAAGAAGGAATAGAATGGATGAAAATGATAATGAGGGAGAGAGAAAGATTAAATCAAAAATTGAATAAAGAATAAATAAAAAAAAAAAAGGAAGAGATGACAGAAGGGAAAGCAGGAAACAGAAGTATGCAAAAAGAGTAAATGAAGACAGGGGAAGAGAACACAAAGAAAGAAAAGGGAAGATAGGATAGAAAAAAATTAATATTTATTTAATTTCTATTTAATTTATACAATTTTATATTTGGGTATTAATGCACAATATATTTAAGCCTGTATAAGTAATAATAATAAACATGTTACTACTTAAAATAATAAAAAAAAAATGTAAAAAAATTATATAGAGAGAGAGAGAAAAATGATTGATTTATGTGAAGAAATAAAGAGAAAGAGAAAATATATACCAGATAGAGAAAAATGTGCAAAAAAGAGAAAGAACATTAGAACACATAATAAAAAATTTGTGGAGATATAAGAACGCAAGGTGAAGCAACAAAACAATATAAAAAAATACAATCAATGAAAATGATTAGAGAAAAAAGACTGAAGAAAATAGTAAATAATGAAGAGTGAAGAGTGAAAAAAGCATGAGTGAGAGTGAGAAAAAAGAAACAAATTAGAAAGCAGCTTGCAAAAACAATAAAAAGATTAAGCAGGATAGTAAATAAAAAAGAATGAGAATTTTATAATCAAAAAAAAATACAAATATATATAATACAATATATACTACATATTAAAACGTGAAAACTTGACTTCAGGTCGTCAATGTAGTAAACCGCTTCCCATTGATGTCACCAAGTATTACATTTTAAGTGAATAATAAACTCTTAGTTGAATATAAGCAAGATTAGATTATTCACCTGTATTGTTACGCACAGCAAATGTAAATTTCAATTGCAAAGTTTCACTGACTATAAGTCTCTGAAAATAATTGTTTAATAAAATTTTAAATTGTTAAATCTTTGTATTGAATAAATTTGCTTTGACTTAAGCAAATAAAATATATTGCGTATGTCAGATGTGCGTTTAAAAAAAAGACGCCAATGTGATACCTATTATTTGTTCGACCAGCTTTCTTATTGTCTGATAATAATAGTAATAATAATAATAATAATAATAATAATAATAATAATAATAATAATAATAATAATAATAATAATAATAATAATAATAATAATAATAATAATAATAATAATAATAATAATAATAATAATAATAATAATAATAATAGACTTTTATTGACGGTAAATACCTTCACAATTTCTACAAAATTCTGTTAACCTTAAGAGCTAAGAAAATTTATATATACAGAGAAAAAACTAAGTACATCTACCAATTCAAAACTCTTTTAATATGTTTCTGAAATGTAGCAAGTGATTTATAAACAAAAAAATTTAAATCATTTGAGATAGTATTACAAGTAGCAAGGAAATTTTGTAAAAAGGAATGAAGGCAAATGTTAGCATGGACAGCCTGTATGTGGAATGTAGGAACTTTTCTAACCGAGTACTGAGGGATATAGAAATTAAGAATATTAATTAGATCCAAAGCATTAATATGATTGTTAAGCAAATTATATATGAAACACATGCACATAATATAGTCTCGTCTCGATTTTAGATCTGGAAGACCCAGGTAACTTAAGCTCATTCTATAATCTTGTGATATTGACACGGGGAGTTTCCACCTAACATATTTAAAGAATTTGTATTGAACTGCCTCAAACCTTTCAACATGAGTTTCATAATATGGGGTCCATACGACAAGACCATATTCTAAAATTGGTCTTACCAATGACACATATAGAGTATTTTCAATGTTCTAATACTTGAAAAACCGCAGCCATAACTTTTAATGCAACCTAAGACCCTATTGGCTTTCCCAATAGTTATGTCATAGTGATGTTTAAATGTAAGGTTGCTGTCAATATATATGCCCAAATCTTTAACTAGACTTGTGATTAGTAGCATCGAATCATTCAAAAAGTATTCAGGTTTTGATCGCACTACTTTCCTACTAAAATTAATGCTTTGACATTTATCGATATTTAATATCATATAATTATCCTTACACCATTTATTAAGAATATTTAGGTCTTGTTGCAACTTATTTATATCGTCAGGGCCAGACACGACTCTGTAAATTTTCAGATCAGCAAAAAGAGAAAAATTTGAATTCAAATTATACCCAATATCGTTAATAAATATAATAAAAAAAAGGCCCTAAAATAGACCCTTGAGGTACTCCCGAACAAACCTTAAGAATACTTGACAAATTATTAACAATTTTAACTTGTTGAGATCTACTAAATAGATAACTGGTGAACCATTCAAGTAAAGAACCAGTAATTCCATATTTTGATAGCTTATGTAGCAACATTGTATGGTTGACTTTATCAAATGCTTTACTAAAATCGGTGTAAATGGAATCCACTTCTAAGCCACGTTTAAGCGCATCTGAAACTAAATTCACATAAGAAAATAGATTAGTGACTGTAGATCTTTTTTTATAAAAACCATGTTGACGGGTTGATATAATGTTTTTAAAAATAGAAAATGTTTTTGCAAATATAATGGATTCAAATAGCTTACTTGGTATTGAAAGAATTGAAACCGGTCTATAATTCTCAATTTTAGAACGCAATCCAGACTTGTGCACCGGGACTATATGTGCCAATTTCCAACATAAAAGAAACCTACCAGTTTTTAAGGATAAATCAAACAAAATAAATAGGGGTATTACTAAAGAGTGCGCCAGTTGTTTATAAAAGAAAGATGGCAATCCATCAGGACCTGGTCCCTTATTTGAGTTAAGATTATCAAACGAAGCTGTAACGTCTGCCACAGAAATGTCGATGCCGCTTAGCTGCACAGATTCATGATATTCAAATTTGCAGGTAACATGTTGAACTGTACTAAAGACACTCGCAAAATACTTATTAAATGCTTCACAGACGGTTTCATTATTATGCAACAGATTGTTATTATGATGCATAGGTAGAGGTATACCGTTATTCTTTGATTTACTTGAAATAAAGTTCCAGGAGTTTCTAGGATTTTCTGCAAGAATAGATTCAACATTTTTTATATGCTGTTTATATTTGATTGCAATTAATCTCTTACATTGTTTTCTGAAGCTGTCAAAAACTAGATAATCAGAGTGATTACCAGAGATTTTGTAGCATTTATGCGAGATTTTTTTATTTTTTATACAATTAATTAGCTCTTTATCAAACCAATTAGGATAACTGCTAGATTTTTGATATTTTAATGGGACAAAAAAATCTCTAGTTTCATACAAGTGGTTATAGAACGTTTTGACCGCATCGTCAATATCAGAGAATCTTAGTACCACCGGCCACTCTATGTTCATTAAGAACTCGTTAAGTTCGTTATAGTTTGCATTTTTGAAATCATAATACCAATGTATGTCTTTTGGAATAACATTGTCGCTGTCTATATTCAAAATCACCGTAAAAGGTGGATGATAATTATCAATTTTTATCAATGGATCACAAGGAAGCAAGTACAAACTATCTAAATTTGAAAAACACAAATCAAGAACATTCCCTGCAGTATTAGAAACATTATTAAACTGATTAAAACCTAAACCAAAGTAGCTATCACAAATAATTATCTCACTTTGAGACCTAAGTTGTGATGGTAGAAATTCTACACATTCATCATCACTACTCCAATTAATGTTTGCTAAATTGAAATCACCTAATACTACTAGATCACACTCATATTTGATTTCACAAATATGCTCAAAAGATATGATATGATATGATTACGAAACTTTTCGATATCAGAAGAAGGCGGAAGATACACACATCCAATAACAATATTGCGCCCCCCAAAAGACACTTTAACCCACATTTGCTCTACAGAGGAAATAGTATCAGTAAGTTGCAACGATCTGAAAGCTTTGTTTACCAAAATTGCCACTCCACCACCAGATTTTTTCAAAGATGTTAAAATGCTTCTGTCATTTCTATAAACGACATATCGACTATCAATTATTTCACTATCATTAATTGAGTCATTGAGCCAAGTTTCAGTCAACCCTAATGCACTGTATTCTTCTGAAAGACACGCACAATAAAAATCTTGCAACTTATTTTTTAGACTTCGTACATTTTGATAATACACTTTAAAGTCTGTAGAGCATTGTTTAATACACTTATTTACTCTGTTGTAATGGGGTGAGATAGATAGGTGAGCAATAGATGTTGACATTGGTTGCTATTCATTATATAAGGTCTTCTCTTTACATTTTATAATTTCCCTAATCAACGACGGACACGATTTGTCAAATGTAGAATTTTAAGCATCTACCTTTTTGTTAATAGATTTATTTAAATAAGCACAGTTAACACATCGTGTTGCACTTGGACAATTATCTGATTCATGCTTGTCGCCACCGCAGGCGACAAGCATGAATCTCTTGCAGAAGAGATCAAACAAAGAGCTTCTTGCAGAGCTCTTTGTTTGGACATGAAGATGCAAAGTGATGAAACCTCCCACACACAAAACACCTTACTATGTCAAAGTATTCAAAAACACTGCACCGATCCCAATTAATGAATACTGATTTCAGCGAGATAAATTGAGCAAATGAAATCGGATCTACTTCGACTATCGCCATATATTTTGTTACCATTTTTTTACATGTAATTAGCTTTATAGATGTTAGTAGTCCAGCCAAAGACTCGTTTTGCTTTTCTAGGCAATCTGGCAACTTCTCTTGAGATGTATTCTCACTGAGACCTATAATCTTCATTTTTGAATTTTTATGATTTCCTGAGCGCACATTATAATGATCCCCCAGATTTCTTAGAGCTACGATTTCTAGTTTTTGTGCATCTTTAATATTATCGCATCTAATAGCCAAGCCGTCATGTTTTCTATCTACATCTGCCGTTTTCGACAGATGTTACTACCTATTGTCTGCTTTGATATAAATGTCTAAGAATTTAAAACCTATTGCAAGTTTATGTTAACGTTATTTGCAACATTGGGGACATATATTAACTTGCATTTTAAACATTTCTTTCTCCAGCTTCTTGTTCTTTTCTGGTAGTAAACTCGATAATGTTAAATTTGGAATTTTTATCACTTTGCGTGCGATTACTATCAAAAGTTCATTAATATCCATCACTTCAACGATTTTATTTGGTTTGATGTTTAATTTTGTTTTGTTTGAATAATGCTGTTGAATTGAATGAATACAAAATCAGTCATTTGAGTATTTAATTAAAAAATGATTTGATGTATATTAATAACGCATGTAAAAACTTAGTCATACAACTTAAACATACATGTATTGAAAATATTAACGTACCTTTTTCAAAAAGTTTTTGATGATCCATGGCTATTAAAAGTCCCAAATGTTCGTAATGATGACCCAGAACAACAAAAACTGAAAACAAAACATTTTTATCAATTTGAAAAAAGATTAGGAAATGCTTGCTTATTAAGCCTTACTTCGAGCATCTTTATATGTCTCTTTAACAAGTGTATGGAAAGGATTGTCTCCGTAGCCATGGTGATAAGGACTATCCCAGAATTTTGTGGCTACAACTGTAATTCCCGTTGATCCAAGAGTCTCCAGGATTATAGTTGCTATATGCTCAAACTCAAAATCTGGCGATTTCAAGTAAAGCAATACAACCTAAAAAAAGTTAAAACAAATTAATTTATTTTTTTAAATGAGGAAACTGGTTGAACGCACATGCTTCCAATTAAACTCCAAAAGGACTGAAGCCACAGACTTAGAAATTTGCGTGTCGGGTGGTCGGGTCCTCGCAAAAGTTGGAAACTTTGATTTGTCCGATGTGGCGTAGTGGGTGCAAAACTAAAATAAAACAATTAATTGCTTTAATTGCTTGAATCTAGAGCTTAAGAAGCGATCAAAATTACGAATGTCAAAAGACAATGATTTACAAGATAAGAAAATTCTTTCAACGACTACACCGCATTGGTTATGGCAGTTTATAAATTTTCCAGCGTTACAAAGTTATAGTTACTTCAGCTTTATTCAAGTAAATATTTTTATAACAAATTAGATAAAAACTAATTTCAATATACGGGTAATTAACTTTTATTTCGTTTATTCAATAAATTTGAATTGTTTTTTGTTTATTTTGTTTAAATTAATTAGGTAAATGAACTAATATTCAATTTATTATATTGAAATCATTTTTTTTATTATCTCATTTGTTTTTAAAGTGTCAAAAAAATATGTGAAGAATAGCTATCTATTATACAAGTGTCTTATAAGACAAATAAGTGATGACAGAAATGTTTAGCCACGGAGTTTGTTTGAGGGGTCTAATTTTTTTTGAGTAACTTATTTGCTCTTAAGACACGAGTACAATAAATACTTTTATCCAACACCTCTCTTTGTAAGAGTTCTTAAAAAATTATCAAAATTCAAAAATTTTATAATTATCTGCAAAGATTAGTAGTAATCTATGATTTGGTTGCCATCATGGAGCTATAATAGAATAGAGTCATTCATAGAGGATTCCCCACTACAATCTGCGTATGTTGTGATGCAAAATTACGAGGAGCGGGGTGCTTCAGCAGTTTGTGGGGGCCAACACTTAGAATGTGACTGGTTTGATCAAAGAAACAAATGCAGTAGCAGCGCTGATGTTCAGAGAAAAGCCAAATATGTTTAAAACTACCTGCACATAATGAA
Source organism: Lagria hirta (assembly GCA_947359425.1). Lineage (NCBI taxonomy): Eukaryota > Metazoa > Arthropoda > Insecta > Coleoptera > Tenebrionidae > Lagria > Lagria hirta. The sequence goes on from OX375796.1 coordinate 28,194,380, forward strand.
TGTATGAAATGGATGACTGCCACAAGTTCTGGAATCAGTCCCTTGTTGTTTACGATGCTTTAAGTTTGATGCTATCCATAAACTAATACGTTTTTTAGCGGTTGTGTATAAATTAACAATATAAATATAAATGATTATTGAATAAACCGACATTATTTTCGGAGAAAAATTAGTAACATTTAATTTTTTTATAAACTCATGTTTAGTTTATGGCGTATCTGTTTTTTATTAATCTTTAGATTTAATCCAAATAAATACTTATTAAATACATAGTTATTATTTTCAAGGAAAAACTAGTTGCTATGAATATTTATTGATGCAATTGATACATGTAATAATCGAAGACACTTATTATCCTTATAGACTTCGTCAGAAAAAAAATCATAAAGCTGTGACAAAATATGAACTGTGTTGATGTAAATACAACAATGATTGACCTTGAGCAGTCACATATTTTTATCTAGACACTTTTTTGATCCACACACCACATTCCAATCAAACCATTGTCTTAAGGCTTTTATTAACACCTCTATTATTATTTGCAAGAAAATTTGGTTGAGTTCATTCACAAAACACTTGTTTTCCCCCCAGTTAAAAATGATATAAGCAGTACCCCACAAACCAAATGGTAAACAAAACTTGAATCCAACATTGGCGGCCGTTGCAATTTTTTTCAAAAACAACGAATTTTTAAACTGCACCACGCTTAAGCTTTGCAGCCACGTACTTTGTAAACAAAGAGCAAAATACTATCAGTAGTAGCAGATTTTTTAAAATTACCAGAATCATAGTCTTGCACAGGACACAGTATGAGACGCACACCAGCGAGTTTATTGTTCAACGATAAAGCCGATCTTGGTATGGTCCAACGTCATGGCTGATAAAAATTAATAACCGTGGCAGAAGCGTATGTCAAAAACTCAAATTGGAGCCAAATAGACATTGCTAAGAAGCTACTGGGTGGTAATTCGAAAACAGAAGGTAATGTTATTGTGAATACTGATAAGCAAAAATTGAATAAATGTGGAAACAACACTAAAGTGACAAAAATAAAGCATATAAAGCGAAAGGATTATTATTATTAAGTAGCCAATAAAATATTTCACGTCAACGATAGAGAAAGCAAAAGAATAAATAATAATAAAGATGATTTTACATAATCCGGTATAAGAATTGACTTCATGCCCACGCGTGAGAAAGGAAACAAGAACACAGGGTAATATTTTTTAGAAGTTATTTTGAAAAAAACTTATGCATACTACTATCAAATTCATGGCAATTACATCTTACTCAAAAACAGTTTTGTTATTTTATAGTGTGGTCTCCCTCACATCGAACTCATTGAAAGGGATGATGAATTTTGAACAAATAATATAAAACCTGAGTTATTTTCTTTTTTATAATTATTTTTTAGCAGAGGTACTTAAAAGTCCTTTGTAAAATGAATATTTTTAGTTTATTACTATCGTATAATAAATTTGTAGAATAGGCCTATCGGGGAAACTACGTTAAAAAAACGCGCTAAGTGCACTACCTCAAAGGTGGCGTGGAAACGCGTGCATATTATGACTATTACAACTCTTCCAACTTTTTGAATCGATATCTCATAAACGGTGACTGCTAGGAAAAAAATATTTAGATATTTTTTAAATAACGAATAAATGTTGTACAAAAGTTATGATTTTTTGCAGCTTTTTTATGATGTATGCAAAATATTTTTTTTACTTGAAATTTTACGGGTGGTGCTGTCCCTGCTTGGGAGGCTGCACGTATTAACGTGATTTTTTGCCAATGATGTGTTTCCCTAGAAAACATAATCGACAGATCTAAGCGATTTTGCAAAAAAAATCTGGGATGCCAGTACATGTCTTGATTTCGTTTTCGATGCGCCACCCTGTAAATATACAGGGTGGCTAATGTATATTTACATAAAATTGACACGTTACAAATATGTAACGTGTCAATTTTACTCGTTTAAGTTTTTTATTCGGTCCACTTATTTTAGACACTCTGTATATAATACCTGTACATTTCAATAACCAAATTGCAATGACAAAGAGAAAACAATAAGTATTACAACTTTTTTTTGTTTAGAAATCCATATTGGTTCTAAATTCGCTGATAGATAAGCGGTTTTTTCCGCTCTCCTTTATTGTTGAAATGCAACTGCTTTTAAAATCAAACTATAGTAGATTCACGTTAAAGATAAAATGAAAATAAACACTATCACGCGCGGTTTAAGCAATCTCTCAACAAAATAGACGTGTCTGCTCTTACAAAGTTGTCTTCAAGAAGTGCATGCTCTTCATGTGATAACGTTTCTCACAACAAAACTGACTTATAAGTGAAACGTACTTAATCAAGCCTTGTCTTGTCAATCAAGATCCAGTACTATATATACCACCCCATCATGGAGTACCAAACACGAGGTGATCATGCAGTGTTGTTTATTTAATTTCAGCTTCATCTTCAACGTGAATCTACTATAGTACTACTTTGATATTTTGTACTTGAGTGTATTCTCTATTCTAACTGATTCATATACGTGAGCATGTTTACGCAGTGATATATTTACGTGCTACAAGCAAAAAGTCACGACCTCGCTCCGAACTTTGAAGACAGGGTCTTCCCGCCATTCGAGCTCGTATAGTCCTCTTAACATAGTTACCGGAAACGACTGTACTTCGAGCGCTTTATAGACTTAAGAGGCTCCGCAAGACACAGAAGTACCCCCGATGTTCCACATCTACAAGAGATGATAATTTTTTGACACTGCAATGTCTCCGAGATCGTCATCAAACCTCGGTTGAACTAACCTAAAACCTCAGAACAATACGTGGCACTACGATATGCGCTTAGACAGTTAGGCGAAGATTGAGAGCGACAAGTTTGAAGGCATATATATAAGCCAAATTTAGTACCTAGGTTTACACAACAATTACAAGCAACGCATAGCAGCAGAGTTTGCTAAAATTCATGAACATTGTAAAAAACGTGATTAGAAACAAGTTCTCTTTTTGGATGAATCACGATTTGCTTTGCGATCACTGGGTGGACGTAATAGAGTCTGGAAAAGACAAGAGGGAAATTATTCTGCAGCTAAAGATGTTAAACATGAACAGTTTTAGAGAGAGTCTGTCGGGATAATGAAGATTTTTACTCTTCAAAAACGGTCTTTAAATGCAAACAATTACACTAGAGACATCCTTGCAGACTATGTTGTTTTATTTGCTCTGCTTACAAGACCAGAGTTGGTGTTAATGCAGGCGCGTCATGCGGCATTTACAAAAAGTATGAATTACAATTTTGAAATAGTTTGCAATGAGTCCTGACATGAATGTCATCGAGCACGCTTGGTATAAGTTAGAAAAACGTGATAGAGCCCGTCCAGTGCGTCCAGAAACATTACAAGCATTAAGACAGGTCAAATAATGGGGAAAAATCGATCAAAATGTGTTTAGACATTTAATTCAAAGTATGCCTTGAAGAATTCAGGCATTGGTGGATGTTCGAAAAGGCAACACTCGTTATTGATACTGGAAAACGTTAATTGATTTAAGATATTCGCTTGTTGTATTTTTCGCTTAATGTTGTTGTTTTATGTATTGCGTGTTGTTCTTATTTCCTTTTGATATTAAAATCTTTTTTAGATAAAATGTCTTATTTGTAAACTACCAAAATAATTCAGCAAAAACATATTTGTTTTATATAAATTAAAGTGGCGATAATTCTAATTTAATTAGTGCGTCACTTTTTTTGTATCTCAGTGTAGGTATATGAAAAATAATATTATAATAAGTTCAAAAATAAACTAAAGAGAAACGACGTTTTGTGATGACAAATAAATGCTATCAGCAACAGCACAAACTTGTTTATTCTGCTTAGTATCTCACATTCCACAACTCAACCCTAATTAAGTTATAGAAAATAAAAACTACCACCATTGCACAAAATCAATAGAAACCAAAACCTCACAGAAACACACTTTCTCCAAAAGAAATCAAAAGAAAAATTATGAGTGTTGATTCAGTAACAACAATAATATTGTAAAAAAGTTAGCACGTTTTTAAATATAATTTGTGAGTTTTGGTGCACAAGCCGCTAGTGTTTTGATAATAAATACTGAACACTGTGGAAACTTCACTGAGCAAACTACCTTTAAATCAGACATTAGACATGAATGAACTCTTAGAAAGAATTTCATTTTAAAATTTCACTTTTAGGTTTTTTTTACAGTTTTTCAGTCGTTTGACTGTTTTCTTTTTATATTTTGAAGGAGGGATTAATTTGCACCGGGTGCTGTGAGCTGAGATAGAACAGTCTTATTAAACAACTATAATATCTAGTTTACTTTACTAATTCTTAAAATTTCTACTACTAGTGTTTTGTTATTGAGCTAGAAACTTCTGTGTAAATAAATTGGTAATGAAATTGATTCTTAGCATTTAAATTTAAAAATAATGTAGTAGCCTTGAAACAAACTCAATAATTTTATCATTTCTGTGCTAATGTTTAATATATGTAGTCACTTAAAACGATAAATTTATATCTGCGCTGAATAATACACACACTTAAAAGTATTAAAGATTTGAGGCTTACAAAATTAGGTATAATAAAGAGTACAATGAATGATGTCAAAAAAACAAAGCGTTAAATGTCGCCGAAAACGTCGTTATTGCAAGTGTGACAGGTGATGTCAGCTCTGTCAGCAATATAAAAAGTTAAATGTTATCAAAAATTAGTTTAATAATACGACCTATTATTAAACTGTTTTAGATATAACAATGAGTAGATAAAATAAATTTTTTTTCAATACACTTAGTTTTTTTATCATAAGCAATTTATTATTATTAATTTCTATTTCGTATCTAATTTCAATTAATGTTTATTCGTTGCTACAGTGTCTTCTGTTAATCTATATAGTAATGTTAGTCCGCTAACGTTTAGTCCGCTCAGTTTTTTAATTAGGTACCTTTTTGGTTTCAACCGGTTTATCAGCAACTGCAAATTTTTCCAATAAAAAGTATTTGGTCTGCAGATTGGCTACATTATCTTCCAGCGTATTGATTTTACTAATTATTATCTTAAATTAAAATTTAACTTTAAATTAGTTTTCCAATTTTCGCTTTTAGTTCTGACTTAAATATAGCAAGCTGTTGCTTTATAATCATTTCAATAAAAACTGTCAAGGACTGTTTATTTCCACTAGCGACAGGTTCACACACAAAAATTTTTACTCTGAGAAAGAACTGCGCTCTTAAAATCAATTCAAGAAACACATTTAATTTGGACATTTGCAGCAGCCTGAACTGTAACGGAGGGTGTTGTTGGAGTTATTGCACCATCACATTGTAAACAATTGTTTGGGAAAAGCGTATCAAAATAATTATAAAGACAGCTAAGGAGTAAATAATGGTGTTATTTTATGGAAAACATCAAAGCTCGAAATTACTGTAAAAACAGAGGTGTATGAACTCTTATCTAACAATAAAAAGTGTTGCGATAACGCAATTTGCATAATTGCTTACGCCAAATTTTTTTGGTGAGTTCAAAAAAATAATATAAAACAAGGATTACTAGATTCACTTTCAGATGATGCTTTACAGTACATTATAAACCCCAAAAAAAACGCTAAAATTATAGAGCACGATATTCTGCTCAACCAACTATGTCTTGAACATTTTATATTTATGTTGATAACGCTAAACTGAATCTTAGGAAATGAATCAAAACATTGTAGATGCTTCAATGCTTTAAATATTAAAAAAATTACAAAAAATTTTGGCATAGCATGTACTCATTTATTAAAAGACAATTGTAATACCTATCTCTATATTTCACAAATAGTTATATAAAATAGAATTATTTTGTTTATTTTTAATAGATCAAAAAAATTCTTTTGGAACATTTTTTTTTAGATTGGAACATATCCATTTGTTCAGATGAAAGCCACACAGTTCAGCCACTACATGATTGTCTATGCAATAAATTTTACCAAACATGTTTTAAAAAAAAATTATATTTTGCGATAATTCACTTAATTTATAAAAAAAAAATTTAAGAATTTTTTTCAGACACCCTGTATAATAATAGCTTACTATCACATTGTCGCTATGCAAATAAATTTTGTTTGTAAAAATTATAAAAGACAAAATTATACACCAATAAATTAATTGTTTTGTATAAAATTACCTAAAATTATTTGCACATTTAGGCTATTCAAAACCGACGAAAAGCCACTCTTAGAGCACTTGCCATGAAGAAAACCTTAAAAGATATTAGATTCAAACCAGCCAAAACCGGTTATACACAATTGAAAACAATTAGATTACATTTTAAACCAATAGGATTAATTAAGATCCCTCTTTGAAATAGAACATTATATTAAAACGAATACAATTAGCGCTGCTAATTGTATTAGCAGCTAATAAAAGAACTTTCATATTTGGTACTGTGAGAAAAATTTCAACATCTATTGTTCATCTAGGGTCACTACCATACAAATTCCATTTGCACTACCTCCAAGTGCAAAGTGTCTAACGTCTAAATAAATTTTAGAAAAAAAATTGTAACCTTTCCTGTAAAAAAAATCGAGCCGCCAAATTCAACCTAAAGCCATAGGAACAAGACGAAAAGTGAAATCATAAAAAAGAGGAGCCCTATAAAACCAAATCTCCGAGCCAAAAAAAAAATCAGAAGACTTTCTATCTTAAAAATATCTGTTCGTTAGCAAAGTCCTGCAACATAATATTGTTTTGTGTATTTTGTCTGATACGAGCTTAGCAGCTTAGGCGCTTGAGTTCTATTTTGTAACTCACTTAAAGCAGTATTTGACTGCATACTGTTTTTATTAACAACCTCTCGAGCTTGGCAGCCTAGCTGTTTGAGCTCAAAATCCTTGTTAGTTTGCACAGTATATTACGGCTGTACTGTTTTGCTTAATTTGCCTAGTACAATCTTAGCAGCTTAGCCGCTTGACCTCTATAATGTAATTGAAGTAAGATAACCCATCAAGCTTAGCAGCCTAGCTGCTTGAGCTCAGAACCTCTGTTGATTTACACAGTAGTGCCCTATCTCAAAATAATATTGTTTTTGCGTATCTTGCTTGATACGAGCTTGATCAGAGGCCCTCGTCAAGTTCTAGGGAATTTTACAAACAATGTATTTTAACTAACCGACATTAAAAGGGAGATTACAATGCTATGTCTCAGAGTAAACTGAAGAGAAGCAGGTAGTGAAAATGGTAAATCAGATTTAAGAGGGAGGAAGTACTTATGAATTAAGATTTTTTAATATCACATTTTTCTAAGACAAAGTAGGTATTTATACAAAAAGTAAGGTATTTTTAAAAAATGTAGAAAAATTATGTAAAAAACAAATCGAAATATTTAGAGCTAAATCAGGTGGAAAAGTTACGTGGTAAAACGTTTCAAAGAAGTTTTTAAAATAGATTGTTCATAAAAGGTTTGATAATTTGAGTTAAATATTTGGTTTGATCATTCAAGATTAAATTAAGTCTTTTTAAATTTTAGTATTTCTAACACTTCCAAACTAGCACTCTCAAAGAAATTATTAGAATTATAAAAGATTTTTGAATGTAAGAATGTGTGGCCTGTAGATAAGACATGTTCTGCAAATGTACTTTTGTTTTTTAATTCTTCAAAATTTATAGTATTTTTGTTTTTATTTTTAAGATATCTTAGATATTCAGATATTCTAGTTTTGAAAGACCGTAATGTTCGGCCTATGTAGGAGTTTCGGCCACAAGAACAAAAATGTTGATATACTCCGCTTTTTCGGTTTTTATCGATAGTATAGTAGTTTAATACAAGATATAAAATATATTTTTTGTAAAATTTCCAAGAACCTGACGAGGGCCTCTGATAAATACAAACTATTAGTTTAAGCCAAAACATATGTAGTTTAAAATGTTAACCTTAAGTTGAAATAAAATATTTATAGAAAGATATTGCTTCTTAATTTACTATTAATTATTACGATTTCATTGTGAGAAATAAGATGGAACACCTTTAGTTACTTACATTTTACAGTTAACTTACTGTACAATTTATAGTAAAACACACGTTCTCATTTGTAAAATGGACGCAGCATATTTTTAAATCAACGACGATTCTTATATTTAGTAAATTTTTAGCAGTATGCGTTCGACGTGTACACCACACCCTTGGCAAACTATATGTATAAATTAGTCACTTTGTGACCGAAAAAATCCTAGTTAATTAAGGACACCGAGACTCTATGGAGTAAAAGAGGGAAAAATTAGGTATCAAAATTAACGCACAGTGATCTCAGGCATATTTGAACACGCTGTAACCGAGAAAACTTCAGGTTTCTTCGCAACATATTTTTCTCTTAATGTATGTAAAGATGACAAAATAAAGCAATTTTAAAATTCATTTTCTTTACAAAAACTGTTTTTTTTTTAATTTGATTAGGTTTATTTTTTTTTATGTTAGACCTGCCAACACTGCTTTTTACAAATGCCATTAAAATGTAATCATGATTTTTAAAAAAATGACAAATTGTTCAAACGAGAAGAGTTTTCCTTCCCCTTCTTAGATACTCAATACTTCAAATACTTAGAAGAAAAAGAGTCAGAACAAAAAGAGTCCTTCCAAAAACTAGACAATCACAACATGTACACTAATGTAATAATAATGTTTATTGCCCAGCAAGCATGTGCCCGTAGAGGTCCAAGCATAATATGCACAAACACTAATGCTATAAACAATATGACATAATAAATACAAACAGATTAAAGTAAAAAAAAAAGAACCACTATGAAGAAAAACACTGCCAAACATAAGCTGAGATATGAAATTAGAAAAATAATTTTCCTTACATACTGACTTAAAGTGGTATAATGTTCCATTAAACAGGCCTAAAAATTTGAGGTTTTGATTATATATGTGCGACATAACATAGATAGGAGAATTAATGGTCTGGAAGCCAGTAACAGATTTTCATAACCAATACCTTCCCAAGCAAAAGTTGGTAAAATGCATTAGAAATTTATATTATGAATAGTAGCAATTGTCAGCTATAATTCTGTAGATAGGGTGAAGGGTGGCAGCCTCCCACGTATAAAGAAAAAAAAAAGTTTTTAGTCATTTTCTCCCATTTCAAAATTTGTTAGAATAATCATTTTCGTTTTTGCTTTGTATTAAGTTGCGATCATCTCTCCATTATCATCGTCTGTAAAAAGATGAAAAAAGAATTTGATACCATTCTCAAGTTGAATAGTTATCTATTTAATGTACTTAAATAGACTTTGGTATTTGAGCCTCAGAAAACCAATCAAATTCGAATCATTTATCTATCTCTTCCCATCCATGGTCTAAAAGTTTCCCAGTTGTTGGAGTTTTAGGGTGGTTTTGCTTGAGACCACATTTAGGCAATTTAACATACCCTTAAATATTGTTTGTAGGATTCTAATTCGCATGGTGGTAGAGAAGAATCGTCAACATCTTTTTTGGACAACCTAAACTCATCGTTATTTTCCAAAAATTTATAAGATTTTTGAGACATCGCGTCGTTTATGTAGTGTAGCCGATTAAAGCCATACATATGACACAAAAACTCTTGAATTTTGCCAAATAAATCTTTACTGTTCATCGATGGCTTTGACATTTGTGCGAAACACTTTTTGCCTTTTCTAAAGAATGCACAGATAAAATCACATCCTGTAAATGTATAAAATGCTGAAAGTGCTGCGCTTAAATTTGATTCCAAAGTTTTATAAAATTATATACATGAGTGCTCATGTATGAGGCCAAATAATCTTATTCCCAATTTTTAATAAAGAACTGCTGGGCAAGTGCTTCCTTGAAATGAATATTTTTCAGCTCAACTGAAAAGTTTTTTGTCGCATTTGAACAAAACTATCGATACAGAAGATATCTTATTCCATACGTCAAAGTTTGTGTTCGGCATCTTTAATCGATGAAAATATGTACCGATCAAAAGCAATAATGACAATCTTAGCTCTATCAACTATCACCAGGTAAATTTTTAGGTGAGAAGAAATGATTGAAAGTAAAAATATTATTTTTATGTTTAAGCAGCCAGCTGTTTTTATGATCAGCTGACTTTATTTTTTCTGCAAGATATTAGGTAAACTATAATCCGACAAATTTTGAAATGAGAGAAAATAACTGAAAAAACTTTTTTGTTCTTTATGCGTGGGAGGCTGGCACGGTCCACCCCACCCACGAAGCCGCAGCTGACGATCGGAAATATTCATAATATAAATCCCTAATGTTAATGTACAATAATTCAGAATCCCAAGCATTAAGCCGTTGTACGTAAAATTTCAATCCCGCAAGTAAAAAACTATATTATATGAGACCATTGACTAATTTGAATAAAAATACTAACGTTGTGTATTTGTGCCTAGTAGCTAATTGAAACAGATTGAATTTGGTCAATAAATTGCGGTGGGAGAAGTTTTGTTGTAGACGAATGCCCGTATATTTTGAAGTATAAGAATTTGCAAAACTTTCTTTGAAAAGTCTATAATAGTGAGATATCTGTTTCATTAATAATACAATTATTATAACTTTAGACAATCAATGTTCGTATATCACTGGTGTTTTTGATAATGAAACCTAACATGTGAAAGAATTTCTTATAAATGTGCATATAATGCGGTGTAATGCTCCAGAATAAATCTATTAAGATTCCCAAATCTCTCACTTCTGTGTACCTATTGAGACTCATTTGTTAAGTATGTATTTTTACACAAAAAAATAACATTATACCACATTTTAATAAGTTCAGTCATTCAGTGATAGCTTCTTCATCTTGCACCAATCAACTGAGTCAATGTTTTTCTGTAGCATAGAACAATTATTAATATTACTAATAACTCTTGCCAACTTTAGATTATCAACATATAAAAAACAACGGTTTTCTAAGTAGACCCAGAATGCAAAACTGTTAAAAACAATAAAGGACCTAGGTTAGAGACTCGGCAAACGCTTATTACCTACTAATATCGATTTAAATAAAGATACTAATTTATCACACAAACCAAAATCACACAATTTATCTAGCATTGTTTGATGGTTCAAAACATCAGAGGGTTTAGATAAGTCCGTGTAAATTAAATCTACCTGCTTCTTAATAACAAAAGCATTAGAAACAAATTGTGCAATTTCACATACGTTTGTGCCTGTAGATTTTCCAATGATATAGTCAGATAATTGCGGTATTACATGATTAACTACAATGTTGAATACTTAGCAAAATTAAGAATTATTTCAATCGATTTATAAGTTCTAATATCAGATTTTGATTTTGTGTGATTCTTTTGTGAGTTTTCAAGCTCGTTGTCTCCAAGCACCATATACCCCGGAATTTTACTAGGGTATATGGTTTTTTTTCTCTAATATATAATCATAAGTAGAATGGGTCATTTTTTACCCTGTTCTGACTTGAGACTAAAAAATCTCAATGCACTTTTCTAATCTCCACTTTTATTATTTAACTCGGATGCCTTGAAGTCTGTAACTGTATTTGTAGAGAATCCGCAGGGATACTTGTTAATTTTTCTCACTGTTACCGATACGAATCTGTTAGTGTAGCCACAAGTCACATCTACATTGTCTATTTGAGTTAAATCTGTCCAATTCCAGCTGCTGGTAGTTGCGCTCAAGTAAATGTAGCTCGCTCTTTCGAAATTAAATAAATTTTTATGAAATTAAATTAAATTAAATAATTTTAATGACTTGTAATTCTTATTAGTATTATACAAAATACTCAAATCAATAATTAAGTCGTCGATAAGTAGAGTATACCTATTATTTGCAATAAGAGCTACTATTCTCTCGGAATGTTACTCCCTCGACGCTTACGAGGAGTTGTTGGTAAAGTTTCCTTGGGAATAATATCTGTCGTTATTGATTCCTAGCATAATCTACTATTATTTCACATATGTCACTTGATGTACCCAATTTGCCATTTTTAACACGAAGATTGTTATAAATGTTTTATGGCTTTTTTCAGCCTTCAAGCTGAAAAATAAATCTCACATCTGAAAACTGAGCTGACAAGTAGTTCGTATTAAAAATTACTACTACATATTATTTAATAGTAGGTAAAATTTATATCGTTTCATTTCAGTATAAAAATTAAAAATTATGAATTGAATTTTATTTATAAAAAGTTATTTAGAAATAAATCTTATCACTTACATACGATATCATCGGTAGATTGAAAGCGGCTGCTATAAAGCCTTCATGTTCACAAGTCTCTTGCGGCCCTACGTAGACGGAAACATTTTTCGTCCATAATTCAGCGGTTTTCTGCACACTTATCATTTCCTCGCCATACGTTTCTGCCACAATAAAATCAAGTTTGTGACCGCGTTTTAATAGGATTTCTTTATTTACTTCATTGACCGCCAACGACATAGCACCAGAAATGGTTTTTCCGGGACGTGAATATTCCAAGTCGCCCGGTTTTCGTTGCGAGCCGGTTATGTAACCGATTGTGAAAATTTCTGTTGCTGATTCGGATAGTAAGGCGGCTATGAAGAGAGAAACTTGGAGCATTTCCAAAAATCTAAAATGAAAATGTAAAATTATTTAAATTTGAATTGTACAAACTTGTGTAGCAAACAGTGTTAAAAACAAGAATTTGTAAATAAAAGCGCATTAAAATGTTGCCACTTATTAATAAAAAATAATAAGTGTTTAATCAGTTTTTGACCTAAACGTTAACTTTAATATGCCGTGCTATCACCAATTTCATAGTAATGAGCAGCTCTGACTTTGACAGCTCTCATTTTTTTAGTCAAAAAATCTGCTTCTTATCTGAGAAATCGCTGATTGCATGGTACTTTATAATTAATATAATAATATTTAGATGTAGAAAATTATGCTTTTATTTGGAATATATATTACTTTAGAACAATTGCTGATATAACTACTAAAACTTTCTTTATTTTGATCAATATGTATAATTGTATACTCTGTATGCAGAGTGATTTTTTAAAACCAAAACACTTTCAATATCTTTAAAAAAAATATTTTTTTCAAGTTTTCAGAAACACGTTAACTTATATACAAAGAAAGGCATTTTTTAAGATAGGTTTTGATTTGTTATTTTTTACCCTAAGGCTTTTAAATAGAACTACCCACCTTAGGATACATCATTTGAAAGCTATTTACATTAGAAATCTTTTCATGTAAAACTGACGACTGGAGCATTCTGATTACGTTTTTGCTTTGAACTGTTATCAACTTTTTTGCGAGCTACAATCGCCATTTTTTTACCAAAAAATACTTTTTTTTTTAAATCTGTCACCGACAGTAGCTGTCATAATGATGGTTTTTATAGATCAATCCATCGAATCTTTTTTGAACTATTCATTTTGTCGATTAAATATGCAAGATTACTCTCAAACATTATTGTTTCAAAAATATTCTTTACGCAAATATCTCCAAGTACCTTAAAATCCTAAAACTTTGCTTTTAGATTTTAAAAACGGCAGTAGTTGATGTCAGCGCTTCCAACATTTGAATTTTACCTATTTTGGTCCAAGAATGAATTATTGCCGGTGGTTTAACACTAATTTGAGAGACAACGATAGATTTCTTGACTATACTTTTTCTACAAGTTTAATCTTTTTAACTTGTTGAAAGTTATGAAATATACTGCTTCAAATAATTCTCTATTGATTGCTTCATTTATTTTATCAAATGAATAAACAACACTTAACTTCCAAACCGCACACCTTTGACAGATCCTTTGCTTTGCTGGCTTAGTTTGGATGTGTGCAAGAAAGAATAGCGTCAATCCATATAATACTTCGGAGCTGAAGTAATTTAATTAAAACTTATATTGCATTTTTTTCAACTTTAAAACATATAAATATCTTCCGCCAGTTTATCATCGACATCCGTTTTTTATTTCAACGCTTACTTGATATAACGACTTTTTGATTGCACGGTATATTAATAGATATAAAAAATTAAAAGTGCATCTTCAATATGTATCTTCAATAATATGTGTGACCTTTTTCAGCTGTAAGAGTAATAAGAAGCCAGAGCGGAAATTACGTTGTCATTATATGGGTCTCTAGTGGCTGCCACTTAATATTAAAGGCTAGTTTATAAAAACCGCTGTCGTTGTCGCAAGCGACGATGGTAACGCTGGAAAATAAGACATGGTTTATCAACACAGGTCGCAACTGCGCAATATTGTACCTGGAGTGAATAAATAGTTATCCAAAAAAATTATGGAAGAACAATTTGAGTCTGCTTGCTGTATTGCTATTGTTACTAGCTAAAATTCGATGTTTAACTCTCTTAAAGAGTAGTTGTGCTATAGAGTGCCCTGTGTGATTCGTAAACCTGTATAAAACAAAATCGCAATAGGGGATACAATAACAACACTATTATCTGATGAAAAATTTATTAATCCACTCATCACAGTAATCACGGCGAAAATCGAGGAAAAATTAGCAGAATATAAAAAGTGTTATGATACCGAGCTCACTAAACTTCGTGAAGAAAATTTCAGCCTTGCTTCTAAGCTGGATGAGCTTCAACAATATTCCAGAAGAAACAACATTCGCATATTTGGAATAAGTGAAAACCAAGGTGAAAATACAGAAGATAAGGTTATCAAGGCGCTTAAAGAAAAAGCCGGCTTATCAATTGACCCGAACACTATTGAGCGATGTCATCGGATAGGAATCGCAAAAAAAACAACAAAATTCGCATTCTTGTCAAGTTCACAAGCTATAAGTTCAGAAGCATGGTCTTTAAAAACAAACGTAATTTAAAGAATACAAACATCACTGTAAAAGAAGATCTAACAAAAACACGACTGGAATTACTTAAAACTGTGACTAAAAAATTTGGATTCCGAAATGTGTGGACTGGATGGATTAATTAAGGTGAAAATAGATAATCAAATCAAAATAATAAATACAGCAGCTGACATAGAACAATTGCCAATTTTGGCTAAATAAGATATTCCTTGGCATTACGCATATTATGATAGTTACACAGAGCAACTAACATCAAATTTTTGTTTATCTTTTAGTACATATTTAAAATACTCAATTAATATACTGCAAAACAACATTGTAATTCACAACTTAAAACTTTTCGTAGTAGTTTCTCTCCTTTCATTTTTTTATTTGTTTTATTGTTATTTTCTTCAAATTATAGATATTGATTATTTCGGCATTGTTAAAATTATATGATTACGGACATTTAGGTAATGATGGATCTGATGGTCGAGGAATTTATGGAAATAAGGGATGTTTATGCCGATAACTCACAAATTTGTAACAATATGATAAAAAAGTTCAAAAGCAATAATTACAATGATCTTAGCATAATACAAATAAATGTTTGTAGCATCTCGAAACACTATCACGATTTAAAGGCATATTATCTGGCAATATATGACAATATTTTCAATGTGATAATTTTAACAGAAACTTGGTTATGCTATAATCCAAACTATTTTAATCTAGATGGATACTGCATCTGCTATAATCATAGTAAAATTAACAAAAAAGATGGTGTGCTTGTTTATATCAAGAAACATATTTCTTTTAATACCATTATTGTAGAGATCAATGATTTTGTGTTTTTAAGAACCGAGCTAAAAATTAAAAACCTGCCCCTAGCGTTAACGTCAATTTATCGGTCTCACACTTACAGTGTAGCAGATTTTCTTGCTACTCTACGTACATATATAGCTAAATACACACGAACAAATTTTGAAATAATTGGCGGTGATATAAATATAAATATTAGAAATACTGATAATACTACGGAGGAATATAAAAATATCATGAGTGAATTTTCCTTTCATTCATGTATAAATAAATATACTCGAGTTTACAATATATCTGAATCATGCTTAGATCATTTCTTTCTCAAATCATACATATCCGCAAAAAATATTTTACCCATTGTTTGTAAAAGTAAAATATCTGATCACTTTAGCGCTATGTTAAACTTACACTTAGATAATATTGCTGTAAAAAAAACATTTCCACTTCACATAACCCAGTAATCAAAATAATTAACTTCATTAAATTAAATTCATTAGTATCAAACACTAACTGGAGCATTTTAAAGAATAGCAACATTGAATTTGTATCTGATCATTTCTTATATGAACTATTGAACTGCATATCTTCTGCCACTATAACTAGGAAAATTAAAAATAATAAAAAAAGGAAAAAAAAAGCTTGGATTACGGATAGAATCATTTCTATGATAGCGATCCGTGATCAACTCCAAAAGGTTTATTTGAAAAAGAAATCAAATCTTAGCGCATTTGACCGTTATAAATCTTGTCGGAATCAGGTAAATACAATAATTCGAGATACAAAATTTAGATTTTATAAAGAAAAATTAACATTCTCAAAAACATCCAAGGATATGTGGGATGTAGCAAAGGAAGTAGTTAATATAAAGAAAAAAGCAACGCATATTACAAACATTGATATAAACGGAGATATTATAACTGATAGTAATGATATTGCTAATGCCTTCAATACTTATTTCATAAATATAGCAGAAGATCTTGCAAGCAACATTACGGATGCAGGTTGTAATTACGTTCAGCCTATCACCATAAATGCCAACACGTTTTTTTTCAATCCTATTCTAACCAAGTTCGAGTGCTGGTGCGGATAATATTTCTAGCCAAGTTTTAAAAAAAATATCACCTAGTATTACTGAACCTTTGAATAGATGCATTCAAGAGGGTTTTTACCCTAAATCATTTAGGCAAAGTATTATTACACCTCTTCATAAAGGTGGCCCAAAAGACAAAATAGACAACTACAGACCTATTGCTCTAACTCCCTGTTTATCCAAAGTATTTGAGAAACTAATACAAAATCAGCTAACTAACTTCTTTGACAAACATGGCATTATTTCAAGTCTACAATTTGGGTTTCAAAAGGGGAAAAGTACAGAGGATGCACTGGCTTTTCTTTTAACTAAAATCTACAAAAATATTGATAGTTCTAGACCCTCAATTGCAGTATTTCTGGATCTTGCGAAAGCATTTGATACTATTAATCATAAAATGCTTTTTGACAAACTTGAAATGTATGGCATTTGCGGAATTTCTCTGCAACTTTTGAAAAACTATCTGATAGAACGTGTACAACTGTACAATCTGTGAAGTTAAATAAAATAATGCAATTAGCCCTACAAAAACTGTAAGGTGTGGTGTTCCTCAAGGAACAGTCTTAGGCCCCCTCTTATTTGTGATTTATATCAACGATATAAATGCTACAAATGTGCCCTACATCAGCACTAATCTCATTTGCAGATGATACTGTCTTATGCATTTCAGATAACACTTGGAATGAGGCTATTAAAAAAGCATCGAATGAATTATCTCTCTTAAAATATTGGTTCAACAACAATGCATTGACTTTAAATAGTAACAAATCCAAATTCATAACATTTACATCATACATTAGTGGGATTCCTAATATTAACCAAATTATTATCCATGACGCTCAGTGTGATAAAGCTAATTGTGTCTGTAGTACTGTAATTTCAAGAGCCGAATCAATAAAATATTTGGGAATATACATTGATACATATCTGAGTTAGGATGTTCATATATTAAAACTCCAAAATACAGTTCGCACCTTTATCTACCTCTTTAAAATTTTTCGTCATATTTTTGACATTAAATCTCTAAAAACTTTCTATTATGGATTCATACAATCAATATTAAGTTATGGAATACTGGTATGGGGTCGAGCCCTACCTTCCCATTTACGAAAACTAGAAGTGGTACAAAAATTAAATCATATTTGCTAAAGAATATCGCTACCCTAGTGATAAACTGTTTGTTGACGCTGGTGTGTACGACTTAAATCGACTTGCAAAATATATGTACAAAACAAAAAATAATAATACCGAACAAATTTAAAATTTTCCCACCCATGAGTATACAACTAGATTAAAAAGTTCTAACCTAAGCTATTCAACATACACAAAAAAATCTGTTGGACAATCAAGTTTTTTGTATTATATTCCTATTGTCTATAATACAATATCAAAATACAGAAATTTCAATAAAATTACTTTGGTTGGTTACCATACGTATATAAATAGTTATTTT
This sequence comes from Lagria hirta, assembly GCA_947359425.1. NCBI lineage: Eukaryota > Metazoa > Arthropoda > Insecta > Coleoptera > Tenebrionidae > Lagria > Lagria hirta. Next base: position 28,212,524 of record OX375796.1, read on the forward strand.
CGTAACTAATGTCGAAAGTAGCAAATATCGTGCGAGTGTCTATGATAGACACGAGCACAGATATTTGTGCTTTCGCACGCGTTATGAACACTATTTTTTACACGACCTCAAATGCATTTTCTGTTTTAACTGCAGTAACTGCACCACTAGCCAAAACACAACCGAAAAAGTGAGGTTAGAATGTTAGAATCACAGAACACCGACAATTAGAATACTCAAGCTCCTGAGTCGGTAAAACAGAAATTTCATTTCAATATATTAAGGTCGTTTCACACAGTATATGGAGGGTAGAGGCTCAGTAGAGGTAAGGAGAACTATCTCTGTGTATGAAAAGGGTCCGTTGAAATGCGTCAAATTAGGGTGGCGCTACAATCGCATCAGTGTGAATTAAATCACTCTCCACGTTTTCTCACAGCAGTTGTTTTTTAGGTTATGCTTACAAAATTATTTTGGACTACGTAAATAGTTGAAGGTTTGTATACTGTACTGTTACTAACTACTCTAGTCAACAAAAATAATAAATTTATTTACTCAGCACACTTCAATCTGTCTACAACTGCTACATTCATACCGTACACTGCTGCTACGACAGCGCCATTCTGGAAGGTTTTTGAACTGTTACTTGCACCTTACAGCTGGACACTTTTTTAACTTGTCGCCCATATAAGATAGTCCTCCTTACCTCTACCCTCCATAACACAGTAGCTGACTAATATTCGACCATTGAATATAGTGTTATTCAATATCAATAATTCGACGGAACTTCAAAATTTGTCAACATTTACAAGTCATAACGGCAGATAGTTACGAAACTGCTTGAAGGTCCGGTGTACCTACCACCGTAAATATTTAGTAGACTTCAAAATGTGCTACACCTATAGATGGTGTGCGTTGAGCTTTAGTTGGTTGCACTTCTCAAAAATATCACACTAGTGTGATATAATATCACACGCCAAGTGATATTGACAGCTTTCTGAAGTAGGCTACTACGATGATATTTATTACTTTCGGTAGAGGTCGTGTAAAAAAGTATGAAGAGCATTATGAATCTGTTACATCGACAGAATATTCCCTTATTTCTACCTCCATATTAAAATCTTGTTAATTACTTTGCTATGTATATATGCGTGTAATATTTATATCAAAATGTATGTGCGTATGTTTATGTAAGTGTAAGTGAGTGTATATGTGCACGCATGTGTATGTATACTAAATATAATATATACTCCTGGGCAGGATAAAAAAAAAAAATAAAATAATAAAAAAAAAATAAACAGACAGACATAATTTATTAAGAAATGAAAATAAAAGAGAGAAACAGTAAAGGGAATAAGATCATTTGATGATCTTGCTTGAACATGTTAGAATATCTTCTTATTTACATTTTATAAATATACTTATTATAATTTGTCCCTTATTTTGTATTACTGGAAAATGTAAATAAAGTTGTTATTATTATTATTATTATTATTATTATTATAAAAAAAAGCGTTAAAAAACAAAAAAAACAAGAAAAACGCGTAAAAAGAGGCAATTCAAAATAAGACCTTTAAATCAGAAACGCTTAAAAACTGGTTTCTATCCATTGTTGTAGCTATCTCAAACCACTTTTTTAGTTTAATGTGTGTTTTAATATTGTATTGTCTTTTATACAATCCTGATCGCTTGTTATAAAGCATGGGGTGTATTTTTACAAGGTCAATAAATGCAATCCATTTTTTTGTATCCATTTTCGTAAGCACACCGGCATTGATCCAAATTTTTGTCCTGCTAGTTCAAACTATTTTTCAATTTCTCGAAGGCTGATCTTGACGCAAGGCCGAAGTTCAAATCTAACAAACTCAGCGTTACATGCGGCGACTGCGTCAAAATAAAACAGTTTGATAAACACCACTACACAAGTTCGTTGTACAAAACTCAGCGACAACGCAGCGACAACGCAGCGCGACAGCGGCTTTTATAAACCAGCTTTTTTTAAAACTGGCAGCAGCAAAAGCTGGTAAAGTATCGTCTTAACAAAGTCGATTTTTTTGAATTTGCATTATTTTAAACAACAACAAACAAGATAATAAAAAATACGTTTTCTAGCTGTTTGATTAAAAATGATACACGTAAATTAAGATTTGAATATAAAATTAAAATATTAAAAATAAATTTTTTAATAAATTACATTATTGTTATCTTTTCATACGAGTTTTTGAAAAGAGCGCCGTTTTTTTCTTTGCTTAGGGCGCCAAAAATTTTCGGGCCGAATTAAATCTTTCTTAAACAAATGCATCTTGTATATGAAGCAAGAAATAATAACTAATCAATTTGTTTATAAACTCTCATTGTTTGTGAACTCTAAAAACAGTTTGAAACATCCTATGCAGTAAAGAATGTCCAGATCATCTTAGTGGTTGTGATCCAAGGGAGAAGAACTAACAAGCTTTGTTGCTTTTGCAACAAAGTCTTTTTATATAATGTTTTATTCACTTAAAAGTTTCTTTTCGAACAACTTAAGAAAGATATTCTTGAACAATGAAATGAGCATCCAGCTAATATGACACAAGTTTTGTTCAAAGAAATAAATAATTTAGCGTTTGTTAGAGAGGCAAAAATAGAATAATTAAGCTTCTGCTTTACAACAACAAATATTCACGATATAAGGGTGTTGAAATTAGATGCTTAACGCTGATAATAATATATAAATAATTCCGAGCACCTGAAAACCTACGCCCGTAGGAGCCATTGGAAAAGTTTGTTACCCGCAGTGTGCGTAAGTGGCACTCTATTGTGACATTAACTGCCAACTGTTGTGATAAAGTTATTTCCCTGCCGTTGACCCTATTACATAACTTATTTCAAAGTTTTGCGTTTACGCTGAGAGTTCAAAAATATATTGGAGCCACCACAATTTATTAGGGAAAAACGAATCGTATGTGGGTTTATCGCTCGACTTCTTTATGGAACAAAATTTAATAAACCAAATTGAGTAGACAATTTAGAAGTCAGAAAAAGACCTAGTCAATATTATACTGTTTTTCGAGTTTATTTATGTTTGCTTGATGTTGATTCCATAGTCAAAAAATACAATATATAGAACAAAAACTTAATAATAAACAAAGACACAAATAAAAGTTTACTTTTATTTGTGCCTTTAAACTTTTATTTGTGCCTTCCATTTTTAAATCATTATTTTTTTTAATCAATCTAACAATAATGAAATTATTAAAAGTTTTGTTTAAACAAGATGAAAGTATACAAATGATGAAAAATTCTAAAATTGTTCATAACCAAATAAAAATTAATATTAACAAAATGTTTTTCAAACAAGATTCATTATTTCTGAAAACGAAATTAAATGGTAAAATATCGACAAAAGCAATAAATTCTTATGTTGTTCCTCTATCAACTTATTCCTTTAGTTTTATTAACTTGATCAAATAAACCGCAACAGATATTAGTAATAATCAATAGCAAAATTAAAACAACATTTTTAAGTTAAAAACACCATCTAAAGTCTGCAGTTGAAAAATTTTTAGTTCACAGGAAAACCGGAGATCTAGGTATTTTGGATATATTAGTATTGTTTCTTAACCAAACATCTAAATAGCAAATTTAATTTTATAATTACAAATCAGGTAATAAATTAGTGAATTTCATTGTTAACGCTAATACATGTTTCACAAAAATAATTGAAAATGGATAATTACAATTTATATTAAAATAAAACTTCGATTTTTTTCTTTCTTTTCTATTTTTTGTTTGTTCTTTTTGTATCTTCTTGCATTTTTTTACGAGCTATGTCATAAATTGATAATATAAGTTTAATTTTTTAATTATGCTACCTATATGTAATTTTTCTTGGCTTGATTTGTGACACTTTTTGGTTTCTATGCTATATCTCGGCTATATTATTTTTCATCTATTTCTCTACTCTATTTTTTTGTATCGTGTCATCTTTTAAACCAGCTTATAACCTAATACGCTTATATAATTGATATTTTATCAAATTTCGTTATTATTAAAGCATGAGATAAATGAAACAATATTGATAAAAATTAAATATGGTAATATTATATTTATCCAACACCTCTTTATAATGACGTTATAAAAATGATGTTTTTGATTTAATTATAGCGTCTATAAAACACAGGTGGTTTTATGAATCAATAATACAACTGTTTTTGTATAATTCAACAGTTTACAGAAAATAGACCAATTTATTGAACATTAAAAAGTATAATACACAATATTACAATTGACAGAAATCTCAGATGAAATGATTTGTTAAGATTCACGTTAACATTTATATTAAAAGATGTAAATTTATTTACTTCATTTGTGTCACTTCAATGTTGTTTCCACATTCATTCGATTTTGGCTTCTCAGTATGTATTCACAATAACATTACTTTCTGTTTTCGAATTTCCACCCAGTATCTTCTTAGCAATTTGACTTTTCGACATACGCTTGTGCCACGGTTGTTGATTTCCATCGGCCATGACGTTGGACCATACCAAGATCGGCTCCAGCGTTGAACAATAAACTCGCTGATGTGTCTGTGCAAGACTCTGATTTTGGTAATTTCAAAAAATCAGCTACGATGTTATTTTGAATAGACTATTTATTCCTTGTGGCCGTACTGTGCATTTCTCATTTCTATAGCACAAAAACAATATTTTATCAGAAACGTTCTTAGGTCAGAGAAACATATATTTTTTACAAATATCTAGCACATTAATTAACTGCAAATTTTTCTTCCATAATCGTAAAGCTACGTTTAACATCTGTTGTTGTATCTGGTACAGACACCAACTTACAGGATCAATCGTCTTCATTTTCTACGTTATCTATTTATTAACCAGCTAACACCCCAAAAATTAGTGCAACCTGTAATGTAAAAAAATTTGATTTTATTCTCTAATAACAAAATCGACCTACCTTCAACATCAATTAATTTTTATTAGATGCTTCTGCTAGAAACTGCTGCCGTATTGCCATATTGTACAATATCTGTATTTTCATAAAGTTTAATGTCGATCTTAACATGCTGTATTTCTTCCACATTGAAGAAACCGCAAATATTTTTTTGGCGTTGAAGAAGTAACCCAACATCTCTTCACTTACCCTGCAAACATCGTTTTTCTCTTTCCAGATATTGAACTCACTCAATTCTTTGTAATAAGCGTCCCTGGATTTTTTGGGTAGCAAACTCGATGTGACTTCTTCAACATCTTTCGTAATTTTTTTAGAAAGAAAACTTTTCATTTCATTTTTAACAATGTTGCAAGCGCCGAAACAGTTTGTTAAACAATAAATTTGTTGTCAACAACAGCATGGCAACCAAATCATAAATTACTACTAGTCTTTGCAGATATAAATTTTGAGATTTTAATAATTTTTTAAGAACTCTTACAAATAGAGGTGTTGGATAAAACTATGTATTGTACTGTCTTACAAGCAAATAAGTCACTCAAAAAAAATTAGACCATTCAAGCAAGCTCTTGTTGGTAAACATTTCTTTTGTGACTTATTTGCTTTATAAGATACTTGTTAAATAAATAGCTATTATATTTATTGTTTAATAAAAAAACATAGATAACTGCATAAAAAGGTTTGCAAAGTTATTAAATAAAGGTGTTGTGTGCATATATAAGAAAAATTAAGAAATATACAAAATTTAACCCAATGTTCAACTCAAATCAACTATAATTATTATTATTATGATAATCTCATTAAACAATTAAAGTGTACAAAGCAATGGTATTTGTTAAAAATATGTATATTTCTGTCATGTAATTACCAAACGTATTTTTATTCTATGTGATTGAGACAATATTTAACTGCTAAAATAAGAATGTTGTATCCATATCATTAAAGAACCAACTCGAAATTTTAAAACTCGTCATAGAAAATACAGAAAGTCGTATTATTATGCTTATGTGCTATTGTTTATAGTATATTATTATATGAGCGATTATGACAGCCATTATTCACGCAGATGATGTTTGAGCCCACAAGCCTTGGCGAGTGGCTCAAATCATCTAAGTGAATAATGGCCATAATCGCGAATGTAATACTATGCTTTTTCTACATTTATTCAACAAATAAATTACAGTCAAATTTGATAACTTTAATGAAACTCTATATAACCTAAACAAGGAATATGGCGACACACTAGGCTGTCACGCGAGTCGATTGTCAGGCGCGCGCAGAAAGAGTTGATAGTGGGCAATTCAAAATATCATTGGATGGAACACCCGTGAATAATAAATTTCTAATTTTTTTATTGGACGAGAACCGTGAATTGTGATCCATAATTCACGGTCGTGAATTATAACTACGATATTTCTTGAAAAAAATGCTAATAATTGCGATGTAATTCAATAGGTGTAGAAAAAATGTTTTTTAATAGTACGTCTAATTATATTATTAATATAATTGCAAAAGGGTAGAGAAGAAATACAGTAATCTGACTTTTATAAACAACAATTTTGTTTATGTTTTGTTTTTGTTTAAAACACAATTTGTCATTCTGAACTTCAATACAATTTTTAATCTAGTTTTTTAGAGAATTAAAAATTACAAGCTTGTGTTTTAACAATTTTTACATTATTGACATATTACTGATATTGTCATTATCATCAATACTTGTTGAAAAACGTAATAATTTTCAAATCCAGAAAATTGCTGTGTTTTCAGAACACGGAAGAAAACGTATTAACTGACCCTGAGTTAAAACCACAATACTACACGCAAAGGGTCACATTTATGATACCAAAAGATAACAGAACAGAAGAACTTAAGAATTAGAGACTTATCACGTGTTTACCGGCGATATATAAAATATTTATATCCATAATAGATCATAAAGATAATCAGCATTTGAATCAACACAAAATTTTAGCTTGGTGTCAAAATAAGCGTAAACAAAGTGCACGCAAATGCAAAAAATTCTTAGTTCTAGCGTTGTGTTCTAGACACAACTGCAACAAACAAAACTTAGAAATAGACGTGTTTCAGTAGCCTGCATTGACTATCAAGAAGCATTTTATTTACTCTTCGCTGTTAGATATTCTTGACATTTATAAGGTAGTTTTACATCACGCTACTATTTCACTCTCAAGACATCTAATGAGCACGTGGCAAACAGCTTCATACATAAAACACTAAAACTCAAATGAGATTTCAATGCGCAAGAGCATTTTCGTCTTCACAAGAAGACAGTTCGAGTCTCCTTTGGTTTTGCATGGCAGTAAATTCTCTGAGCCGTCTGGTAACATGTAGTAGAAATGGGTATAAACCTCGTAAGAACCTAAACTTTTCTTATTTATTTTATATAGATAATCCAAAATTATATGCCAATGACAATCAACAAGTGACAGGGTACTTGAAACTTGTAAAAGCTCTCACTGATAACATTAAAATAATAGACAAATCTGCAAAACAAAAAAAAAGTAAAAAATATAAACAACGTTCTATTAATAAATCATACTTTTTGCCCGCTATTGTTAATAATAAAAATTACGAAAATCAAAGCTTTTGTCAAGGGTTCAACACCAATTATCAACAAGGGCACAAATTCAAATCAACAATGTATGCTGTATCCTAACGCTTCAATTTTATCTTAATAAAATTTTGATTCTTAATCAAAAGAACATCAAACAAGAAAGCTTCATTTCATCTACTTACCTCTTGAGAGATATTTGTTCCTAGGAACCAAAGACGCTATTTTGGCAATCTAAGATCAGGTAGTTAAAACGACCAAGTGCAGATTTTTTAACAAAGAGAAAAAATTACGCACATTATATCCATTTGTAGTCAATTAGCAAATTAGCACAGTTTATTTGATTTGATATGATAATATGGATAAAATGGTTCAACAGTAGATTGCGTAAAAACTGCAGCTGCTTAAAAACTTTACGGCGTACCACAAGTATCTACCAAATGCAGTACTCAAAAATAATAGAATGTTAGTGTTGTAATAGATAGGACGATCTTGTATAACAGGCCAGATATGATCATTGTCTATAAAAATAACAAATGATCTGTTTTAATAGATCTAAACCATGTGGAATATGGAAAAGTTATTTCAGAAAATGACATTGTTTATAAAAACTGATTCTGTTTTTATTGCAACTTGAATTAAGCAAGAACACTAATTGTTAGATGCGGAAAACCGTAATACTCGGCACCAAATATAACTGTATTAATATTGAAAACACAACTGCGTCATAAAAAAATTAAGCACTATAAATAAATAAAATGATAGTGATGCTTTTGTTTAAATAAACAGCTAAAGATTGGTCAAAGACACTAGTGGGAGCAGTGCTGCTGAATAGGTGTTACAAACGAATTTCAGCCCTATGTAATATCAGGACCCCCGACAAGTCACCAGAACGGGGGCAAATGGCAAACTCTTAGTGCTGGAGTTTGTGAGACCCTTCAGCTAAAGAATGAAGACCCAAACAGAAAAATTCACTCATAACATTATGATAGAGAATAAAAATGTTGTCTCAGATGTAAGCTATGACAAGCGGGATTTAGGCAGAAAGTCTCGGAACTCAAAGCTAAAGTCTCCCAAAGCGAGAAATGGTTCAAACGACATTCCCTTTCGGAATGATCTCTAATAGTAAGATCAGCCAATAAAGACGGTCTCAGGCTGCTTCACCTGTTTTGACGCGAAATATTGAGCCACCTGTTAAAGTAACTGCAACTACAGTTAGGAAACGCATAAAATAAGACAAGAATTTGAATCAACTAGTCTTTCGAGCCACGAAGATAGTACCTAATCTGACAATGTATCGCATCAAACTGCACAACGATTTTCTTTTAGATGTGTACCAGAGAGTAGCTGATAGGAAAACTATTTTTGAAATAATAGTAATAAAAATAATAAAAAAGTAAAAGTTTTAATAATGTATTGAAAAATTATTTTAACATTGCTTAAAAATATATTTGAATCTAAGTTATGTAACTGTCTCCACATAGCACCGACAACGCGGTGACAAAAAAATATATTAAAAAAATGAACCCATGCCATAAGTTTGTTTGTTGTTCGTGAGTATACTTACGGATTACAGAAAACGAAACGCAAAACTCCTAGTTGTAGAGTAGAGCTTTTCTATAGTTTTAGGTTAATTTTTTCAATATCAATATTTCCATTAAAAATTTGTGAAACGCAAACGGGCTATTGCAAAAAATGTAATAAATTCACTAAAATTTGATGGGTCTGACAAAATTGAGACAAACAATTGACATTGAGTAAAGTAAAATTATAGTAAATAATCTATAGGATTTTTCGGACAGTGACGATGGCGTTTCTTTGTCTTGGAAGATCGATCTAACCCTATGAATTTAAAACAATTGGCAAGTTACCGTATCAACTAAATCTAGAAAACAGCTAGAGAATAAATTTATTAAAGCTTTAGATGACTTTAAATGAATCAGTCTTGATGAGAGGCCATATCCACCCAAGCAAAAATATAGAAAATAAATTAATGCACTAATTTTCATTTTAAACACATTATTCCAGCATATTTAAATTCAAATATTACTTTTTTTTTCTTCCAATGAATTACATAACATTTTATACTGCAGTCGTCTCGCTATAATTGAAACTAATAGTGTTAAAAACAAATTATTTAAAATCTGTATCAGACAATGCAAAGTCAAAGTAGGAAATTAAGTTAAGGGGGTTTTAAGCCCGTGATGAATCCAGTGTTTTAGAGGTTTAGTAGAAATCGTCCCATTGCGTCAATTGTCACCAAAATGTAACTAAATTTTAACACTGTCTTCATCAAAGATGTCTTCATGGACGTAGCTCGTTTTTTTTCGTGTTAAAAACTTTAAAATGTCTTTAAAAGCAGTTTATTTATGACCTTAATTAAAAGGATTTTATTGATTTAGAATCTGATAAATACAAAATAAACGAGCTACGGCGGTGTATTCAAGTGTTTTCAACAATTGGCTTTTTTAATTTTTAAAAAATATACAAAAATATGGAAATGGCATGTATTCTACACAACCTCTGTCAAGTTGAATTTTTCTGAATTTTCATTAATTTTGTCGGCTGGCCCAGAGTGGTCGACGTGCGGTCAAAAACATAACATCCAAAGGATTTTCGAAAACGACACCGTCTACCGATCGTAAAGTTTATGACTTTCTTTTACAAACGAGTAACTAGTGGATTTACAGATGTTGATATTTTTGGAGATATGAATTTTAAAAGTTTGAAAAACCCTAAAATTGGGAACTTTTGATCAATGAAAAATTTATAAAAACAAAAAATAAAATATAAAAAATTTTTATTTTTTTTGATTATTTATACAATAGTTAATAATACTACGTAATAAAAAGTTTTATTGTTTATATCTTTTTTCTTATTTTAACTCGCGCGCTTCCAAGTAGGTACTTTTCAGTATCGTATGAGTCTTTCTGACTTATATGCGGCACTGGTCCTCTTAGTTTTAAATAATTATTTATCATTTAGGTTCATATATTCTTCATTTGTAGTTGAAAAACGAAAACAAATTAGAGTACGTTTTGAAAATTGTCAATTGTGCCGTAGAATTATATCGGCGTAAACGTAAAGTACAGCTTGAATTCGGCTGCGATTGCGATTCAACACGTTTTGGTAAAACCAAAGTCAGCTAGCACTTTTGTGTTTTATCACTGTGTATGAATTTTAAAATATTTTGGTAGCTGGTAGCTTCTGATCAGAGAACCTATTTAAAAAATAATATATGCCGATTTCAAAGTGCTATACAAGGAGATGTAAAGTATAGATGCATCTTCCTTGCATCAAGGAAGATAGATCATGAAGAAAAGGTGCATAAACTTCGTCGTGATATACATAATTCAGTATATCGTTATTGTGGCGATCATTCCAACTGTGATAATTATTTTTGCAAAAGTAATATATTTTTTTCCAAAACCAATTTTTTTGCCAAATGCTATTGTGTATTTTTTAGACAATAGAAGCAACGACAAAAACTGGGTAGAAGAAATGACCATCAGCGGTTTATTTCAAGATTTAGAAGTAGTTTTGAATCGCTTAGTTCAGCATGCTGACAGTCTATTATTAGATATGGACAACAATTCGGCAGAATGTTATAATTCTGTTGTAGCAAAATTTGTGGGAGGAAAACGAATTAATTTTTTGGCAAAATAATCTTACCAGCTCAGGGGCCATGCAGCTGGTATCAGTTTTAGTGCGAGATCTCATGATTATCCGCGTTTAATTCATCACGAGATCGCAAAACGTAGTCCAGGCAAATTTCTATATAACAAAAAAAAAAACAATATGCCAACCGAAATGTGCAACGACTACGACTAAATTATTTTAAAAAAGGAATTGTTACGCTGAATCTTATAGAGAATACGACCCAGAGGCGGCATTGCCAGCGGAGAAAAAAAAACCAGAACCGCTTCCAGAATCATTTGAGGCAGCTAAAGACGATTTAATTAAATCGTTAAAAAAAACAAGATCTGAAATTGCACAACGAGAGAAAAAAACTATTGAACAAAGCAGTAGTCGATTGTGGAAGGGTGAAAGATATAAGAGACTAACGGCGTCTTCATTTGGAAAAATTTGCAAAATGCAACGTTCCACTTCTTGTGCTGCAACTGTGCAGTCTCTTTTATATAATAAATTTACTGGTAGTACTGCTACTGATTGGGGTAAAACTCATGAACGCGTCGCTGTACAAGCGTTTGAGCAACTTTTTGCTCTTGAGGTTACAACTTGCGGCTTGTTTGTTGACCAAATGTTTGGCTTTCTCGAGGCATCTCCAGATGGTCTAGTTGGAAATGATGCCATAATTGAAATTAAATGCCCTTAGTCGATGCGAAATTTTACACCGCATGAGTATATAAAAGAGGCTATAAAAAAAAGTGATACATTATACAATAGACAGAGAAGAGAATATAAACTTAAAAACAAATGCCGTCTACTTTTACCAAATACAAGAACAGCTACATATAGCCAAGAAAGAAATTTGCTGTTTTGTTATTTGGACTCCAGAAGGAATGTCTATTAAAAAGGTATGAGTTTTAAAATGCAGTAATTATGTTTAAATCAGTTTTCCGTGATAAAGATGATTCTTTTTGGAAAGAAAAAATGTAACCACATCTGAATTTAGCATAAAAGTATTGTGCCGGAGTTATTATATTCCCAGCATCCTAAAGAACTTCCTAGAGATTTGCGGAAGAAACAGAAAGACCTCAAGAAGAACCAATTGTAAATGATTACTTTATAAAGCAATCAATATTTTTTACTATTGAGATTATTATTATTTATTTTATTTATATTTAATTTATTATTGTACTTTATTTCTATTTATTCCTTCTTGTGCTTATTCTACTCTCTCATATAGAAGGTTACCTGCGGCAACATATATAATAAAGCAAACCTATTATTATTTATTTTTAAAATTAATATTACTATTTATTATTTTACTAGCTGACCCGGCGAACTTCGTACCGCCTAACAGTCAATGAATGACGTGTTACTTTTTAGCTGAACTAATTTAGGCTTTGATAAACGTAAAACAATCATACAAAATAATATATTTATATAGATAGAACCAAAAAAAGAATTTTATTATGATGAATGATGATGAAAACATACATACAGAATGAGAATAAAAATAAAAAAAAATAAAAATAAAAAATAATAATTAAGTACTTCAAACTCATGTCAGAAAAAAATGATTGAAAACTATGTTGTGCAGATAGGGAGAAAAAAATAAAACTCGGATTAATTCATTAATAGGATTTTCATTCAAGCACTTTGTGGTAAACGACATTCTTTGTTTTTTGGTCAGGCGCAAGAACTAATAAAGCGGATGGTTTGCCGACACGTGAGCATGCCACGTACAATTGACCATGAGAAAAACATGCATTTTCTAGATTGAGGCCACAAACAGAAATAGTCAAGGATTGGCCCTGTGATGTGTTGATCGTCATGGCGAAAGCAAGACGAATCGGGAATTGAATTCGTTTAAACTCAAAGGGTATATCCGTTGAGATCATCGGAATCCTTGGAATAAGAACTTCCTCATCTTTAAATTTTTCTTCAAGTATCGACGCGTGCAATTTCTCGCAGATAATTGTCTCGCGATATTCCGTTGCCTAATTGCATTACGGCTTCGCTGGGAAAGATTAGATCTTCTAGGACGCGGCATTGTTATTAAAATGTGCACTGGCATAAAACCACCAAATATAATAACAGTGCCTGCACTTTCGAGACATAGACAATAGCTCAAAGAGTATATAACCACTTTACGTATGAATAGCTTATCAAGAAAAATCATAGACAACCTATAAAAAGACATTTACACTTTTTTTAACCTGTAGATTTTTTTTCCTTAAGCTTATAACCTTTACCAACTGATTTTTTATTCCATAAATTCCGTTCCTTTCTGATGATTTTATGTTTCTACTGTAGAATAAATCTTAGGTATTATTTTCGGGAATTAAAAACAAATATAACAGTACCTGAACTTTGTAGACATTTTACAAAAAATAAATTTCTGAACGCACACATAATGTCTTCTGAAAAAAATAAAGTTGTGGCTTAAAGGTCTACGCAACCAGGCCATAAGCTCCAAAAAAAAAATAGTTGTTACACTATTCGACAGGATTGGACAACAAATGTTTGACATGTAATAAACAAATCAGCATCTATTGAAATGATTAAGTATTCATTACACATATCGAGTTTTTATTGTTTTTAAGATGTATACTGCTATTCGGGACGGAAACATATCCAACAAATTAAAAAACATGGCAATCGGTCCAGCCGTTCTCGAGTTATAAGTGTTGTAACTACCACGACTTTCTTTTATATATATTTTATATTACTAGCTGGCCCGGCGAACTTTGTTCCGCCTTAGTTTTGTTATTTTATTTTATATTTTTATTTTTTTTGTCATTTGTTTTGTTATTATATGTCAGATGCGTTTACTTTTTATATTGTATGTCACGTCACACGGAATGAGATAAAAAATATTCTTTGTTGGGCTACTGGTTCTAAACAACCACTCCACCAATTTTCAGCCAAATCGGTCATAAATAGATATAGATTTTTAAAATAAACGACCCCAAAAACTATAAAAATGATACCCAAATTAATTATTCACATTTATTACTTTTATCACATTCATTTTACAACCCTCTTTAACTTAAATATCATTTTCAAAATCAACGACCTGAAATTCCTCGAAAATACCCAATTCGTTTTCTTACATTTTTATCCCTAGAACACTCTCTTTTCATCCTCCTAAGAGTAATTTTTTAGAAAGCAGGAAACATACCTATTTATTTTTTTTGAGAACTTAGGCAATTTATGGGAAAAATTATGAAAACGACATCAATCTTTAGACATTTTGCCCTCTTTCCGCCCTATCAAGGAATGATAATATTTTACTTCTAAAATTTCGGATTTAAACATAGATATTATTTTTAAAATAAACAATTCAAAATTTTTGAAAATCATACTAATATTGGTACTTGTCATTTTTTGTTCCTATCCCACCTCTTTTTATCTCTTTGTTAATAAAAAGTATTCTATTCTTTTCATTCAAATCCAGTCATCATAATTTTCCATACAAACTTTCACCCACAGTTTGTAACCCTTTACATGTAAACGCACGGTCCAACTTTGGTTGGTGGTGGGGGAGTGGATCGATTTATTTGGAACGGTAATTTGCCGAGCCTCACCGAACGTTTCCGACATCGCAATCCTAATTTTAATTTAACCCTTCTTTTAGAGGGTGGTTTCTGGAATAAAAAGTATTCTATGTCCGTCTCCTGGCTCTAAGCTACCACCTCACCAATTTTCAACCATATCGGTAAAGCCGTTCTTGAGTTATAAGTGGAGTAACTAACAGACTTTCTTTTATATATATAGATATATATATATATATATATATATATATGTTGTTTCGCCACAAAGCAATGAATACAATGGCTCAGGTGGCGGAGTCAACAATGGCAATTGTACTTTACCATTAAGGCAGCATAATCCAGGGGTTTCTCCGGAAAACTTTAATGCACCACAATACTCGCAAACTACGTCCATTTGCCCAATGCAAACGCTAGGATGCAAGCTGTAATCATTTTTGCAATCGTATTGAAACGCTGCTCGATTCAAATCAGCACTTTGTTGACCTCTGTTCGCTCGACGATTCTGCATAGCCAACCGAGCTGTTTCACGGGCTGCTCACTTTGCTCTTGTGATTGAGAAGCACGAAGTCGAACCATACTATCGCGGCGCTGTTCACGTGCAATTTCTTGTTCTTCTTCAGTCCTTTCATTTGCAGTATTTCGTATTCTTCTTGCATCACGGCTTTGTCGGGAAAGATTCGATCGTCTTGGTCGCGGCATTATTAATTAAACTTCACTTCACCTAAAAACTAAAATTTTCAACCATACCGAGTTTTATAGTTCACTTCACTTACAAATATCAAATTGTCATCCATACGTCATTACATATCTGTCATTATACGTCAATTACATAGCTGTCATTTGCGTTTTGTTTCTCGGTAATTTGCCGAGCCTCACCGAACGTTTCCGACATCGCATTTCACATTTGACTTTCACCCCTCTTTTAGGGGGTGGTTTCTGGATAAAAAGTATCCTATAGCATTCTCCTGCCTCTAAACTACCACCTCACCAATTTTCAACCATATCGGTAAAGCCGTTCTTGAGTTATAAGTGGTGTAACTAACAGACTTTCTTTTATATATATAGATACTAGCTGGCCCGGCGAACTTTGTTCCGCCTTAGTTTTGTTATTTTATTTTTTATTTTTATTTTTTTGTCATTTGTTTTGTTATTATATGTCAGATGCGTTTACGTTTTATATTGTATGTCACGTCACACGGAATGGGATAAAAAATATTCTTTGTTAGGCTACTGGTTCTAAACAACCACTCCACCAATTTTCAGCCAAATCGGTCATAAATAGATATAGATTTTTAAAATAAACGACCCCAAAAACTATAAAAATGATACCCAAATTAATTATTCACATTTATGACCTTTATCACATTCATTTTACAACCCTCTTTAACTTAAATATCATTTTCAAAATCAACGACCTAAAATTCCTCCAAAATACCCATATCGTTTTCTTACATTTTTATCCCTAGAACACTCTCTTTTCATCCTCCTAAGAGTAATTTTTTAGAAAGCAGGAAACATACCTATTTATTTTTTTTTGAGAACTTAGGCAATTTATGGGAAAAATTATGAAAACGACATCAATCTTTAGACATTTTGCCCTCTTTCCGCCCTATCAAGGAATGATAATATGTATTTTACTTCTAAAATTTCGGATTTAAACATAGATATTATTTTTAAAATAAACAATCCAAAATTTTTGAAAATCATACTAATATTGGTACTTGTCATTTTTTGTTCCTATCCCACCTCTTTTTATCTCTTTGTTAATAAAAAGTATTCTATTCTTTTCATTCAAATCCAGTCATCATAATTTTCCATACAAACTTTCACCCAAAGTTGTTATATGGAAAGTTGTCTCATGGAAGACGATTAAAGACGGCCACTGACGATCCAAGATCGAACGCCACAGTACGACTGCGGTGTGCGGTCAGTGGCCGGCTTTACATGTAAACGAACGGTCCAACTTTGGTTGGTGGTGGGAGAGTGGATCGATTTATTTGGAACGGAAATTTGCCGAGCCTCACCGAACGTTTCCGACATCGCATTTTACATTTGACTTTCACCCCTCTTTTATAGGGTGGTTTCTGGATAAAAAGTATCCTATAGCCTTCTCCTGGCTCTAAGCTACCACCTCACCAATTTTCAACCATATCGGTAAAGCCGTTCTTGAGTTATAAGTGGTGTAACTAACAGACTTTCTTTTATATATATAGATATATATATATAGATATTATTTTAAAAATTAACTTTAATCAAGTTTTATTACGTAATTATTATTACAATTACTACAATACTATTTTTTCTTCGCTCACAATATTTTATCATTATCACTTTGTATGATTTTAAAATGTCTATTTCTGTCTATATTATAATTGCTCAAATTTTTCAAAAAAACACATGAAGGATAATATTTAACTCAGATAAATAGGTACACCACTCGCTTTCATCTCGTGTTGCAAATTTTATCTTTGAGGGTAGTAGTCTTCATCATGCGCGAGTTGAATAATTTACTGTTTTAACTGCAATAAACACATTATTATTACAAAAAAAAATTGATTATTGTTTATAAAACGTATCGTAAAATACCTATTTCAATTACCAATTTGTATTAAGTACTTGTTTCAGTCAGCAATAAACAAGAAGAAGCTTTTTTTTGCGGCAATAAAATTTTGTTTGCCCGTGCAGTTCTTATTTGAGTGAATGGTAATATTTACTGTTGAATCTTAGCATTACGCAATGGATATATCAGAAAGTATTTTTATGATATCATTTCCAAGGGTCGGTTTTCTTCAGGTAGACAGGGTGACGAGAAAAAGACGAGTAAATGATTGCGATAAAATATTTAAACTCCGCCCCTCAGCTGACGTAGAAAAACACGGGGGATAGCAAGAACCGAATTGAGTTTGTCTTTAAAACGCTCTTAAATACAAAAATTATTTCAATTAAAAAATATTTATGTTAAATTACTCAATGTTTAAGAGGAACACAAACTATCTTAACAAATGCTTTAATAATTTATAAAATAATAATTTTATTCATCAACGTGCATATTGGGAATACAGTTTTTCTCTTCAGGCTGCAGAAGATACGTTTGATCGTCTAAAAGTTTATAAAAAAGTATTTTTGAGAAATGTTCAAAAATTAGAAGTAATAAAAACAACTTTATCAAAACTTTGAAAATAATCATAATGAAACTAATAATAATAATCTACCGAATATTGTAAATTTACAAAGTTTTTAGGGTGAGCTATGGTCTAATAATTTTAATTAGGATTATTTTGTCATATAAACTGTTTATTTCATACTGTCCGGTAGATTCAATTTCCCGGAGTTTGAGCCCGGTAAGTGAGCTATTACAGTATCTAAGCGGAAAAGTCGGGAAGTGTAACCGAAAAATAAGCAAGGACAGTTGCTATAGAATATTGAATACAAAATGCACCAAATAATGCCACATCAACGTTATTAAAAAAGTGTTACGTTTTCAATTTAAAAATCAAATTGTTTACAGTATGAAATGAAATGTTGTACGATGCACGTCCAAATTTGGGTATCCTAGACTCGGCTCCTCCGTCGCCTCGTTCATGATATCCACTTGTACTGTTATAGATGACTTGTAACGTAAATAACTATTACATCATGCTTCAAAGATCTAATTTATAACAATGACATAAATATTAATATTATAAATATTAGACCGAAACGTTGCATAAGTCTACGAAAGGATCGTAGATAAGGTTTCAGATAAGATACAAGAAAAACTGCAGAATGTTGAGTGCAGAATAAAAACCCTTGAAGCTAAAATGTATTTATTAGAAGATAACATTATCAAGTTGCAGCAAAAAGAAAAGGCAAATAATGTCTGCGTATACGGCTTATCTGAAAAAGAGAAAGAGCAAGAACATTTACTAGGTTACGTAATTAAAACGCTAAATAACAAAAATACCCTTAATATAAAAGAAGAGGATATATTAGCATGCTATAGGATTGGTAATCCCAAACTGAAGAAAGACAAACCTAGACCTGTTATAATAAAATTTAACAAATATGAACTGAAACAGTTTCTTTTAAAAAACACAAAAACTTTTAAGGGTCAAAAATTATTTTTGACGGAAGATTTGGTCAGTGTCAGGAGAAACCTGTTGAAAGAAGCACAGACAAAATTAGGATTCAAAAATGTATGGCCACGCAATGGGTTTATTTTTGCAAGTTATGGAGGAAAAACGATAAAATTAAATTCTATTGATGATATCAGACCTTTAGAATAGTAATTACCTAGATCTTCACAGAATGCTGTTGTATAGACCTATATTTTTCTCTTTCGGGGCGATTTGTATTGTATTGGGATTTCTTTTTTGAATTGGTGTTTGTACCTTTATAATTATAAATTCTTTAAAAAGTAAAAAAAAAAAAAAATTAATAAATATATGCTGATTTTAGGAGAGGAGTATGAAGAGATAGAAGAAATTAAAACTAAAGTATTTTCAAAGGTTAGTGATGGTTTAGAAGAAGTGGTAAGTGAGAGATTAATAAATATTATACATTTTAACGTAAGAAGTTTGAAAGGAAATTTTAACGAATTACTAATCTATCTAGAATTATTTAATTTCCGAAACATAGATTTAATAATTTTATCAGAATGTTGGGAGTTAGAGGGGGAAAATAATCTATATATAAAAAATTTTAATTTTCATTATAGCGACTCTAAATTCAATCAAAATGATGGAGTAGTTGTTTATGTAAAAAACACCCTAACCTATAATGTAAAGGTCGTTAACCTGACTCAAATAAATTTAATTAGAGTAACATGTGAAATTCAAAATAAAACATATGGAATAACTGCCTCTTACAGACCACCCTCAACTGATAAAATACAATATATAAGTGATATTGAAAATTACTTTTCAAAATTAGAGATGAGGGATGTTGAAATATTCATTGGAGACATAAATATCAACCTTCTAGATAAAGATGACAATTCAGTAAATTCTTATATCTTATATCTGTACCATGGGGTTATATAACTTCACTTCTTACATTAATGCACCTACCAGAGTTACTGAAAATAATAAAAGTTTACTAGATCATATCTTTGCTAGGACAAATAAGCGTATTCAGAAACATCTTAGGTTCAACCCTATGGTTTTTCATACACATTTATCAGATCATTTTACAATATTACTGTCAATTACTTCTGAACACAATTGTACCAGAAACAATTCTGACGAAGAAAAAAAAACTATACAGGTAATAAATTTTAATAAAATACAGAAATGGCTATCAAGTGAAACTTGGGATGATGTCTTTCAAGCAGATGATCCTGAAATATCGTACAACTATTTCATTAATAAAGTACAAAATAATATTAAATTAAATACAATTGTTAAGAAAATAAATAATAAAAACGTTAAACTGAAGCCGTGGATCACTACAGCAATTATAAATTCCATACATTTTAGAGACAAACTAAAAAAGAGATTATCGCAAAATTTTACTATTGAACTAAATGAAGAATATAAACAATATAGAAATATGTTAAAAAACATTATAAGACGTACAAAAAATGACTTTTATAAAAATGAATTGATAAATGCAAACAATAATTATAAAAAAATATGGAAAATTGTTGATGAAATAACAGATAGTAAGCCAAAGAAAAAATTTAATATCAAAGATAATGATGGTCAAACATTAACAAATGATGCTGATAAAGCAAATATGTTTAATAATTTTTTACTAACATTGCAGTAAATATATCAAATGAATTGGCGCGGGACGACATTACTTCAACTAATTTACAACAACCTATTGTTAATAGCTTATTTATAAATCCTCTAAAAGAATCTGAGCTTATTCTGTATATAAATAACTTAAAAAATAATGCGGCATGTGGTCCGGATGGAATATCTACAGTCTTCATTAAAAAATTTCATTTATTTTTAAAAAATCCTTTACTCCACATATATAATTTGATTATTTCAAAAGGCAGAATACCTAAGCAACTTAAAGAGTCTACTGTTACTCCAGTTTTTAAATCAGGTGATAAACAATTACCAACAAATTATCGACCCATATCTGTCATTAATAATTTTTCAAAACTTTTTGAGTATTGTTTGAAAACCAGATTGGTAAATCATTTAACGACACATAAAGTATTATCAGATAATCAGTATGGGTTTAGAAAAAATATTTCTGCCGAAAACGCCATTTGTAAGTTAACTGAAGGCATTGTAAATGCATTAGATTCTAATAAAAAATGTTTAACGGTGTTTCTGGACTTACGCAAGGTATTTGATTCAATAGTTCATGAAATCTTATTGTTTAAATTAGAAAAAATAGGAGTACAAGGCTTATCCCTAGAATTATTCAGGAACTATCAACAGACAGGCTACAGTGCGTTAAAATAAATGATACATATAGTGACTATATGACTGTCACCAGGGGCGTACCCCAAGGAACAGTTATTGGACCTATTATGTTCTTAATATATATTAATAATCTTTTAAAACTTCAAACAGAAGCTAATATAATCGCTTACGCTGATGACACTGCTCTTCTCTTTGTAAGTAGCTCTTGGAAAGAGGTTTACTATAATGCGTCGAACTCCATCAAAATTATTCAAAATTGGTTAACGTTAAATCTCCTAAGTCTCAATTTGGAAAAAACTAAATTTTTAAGTATTTCCATCACGGAGGTTGGCCAACCTGACCAAGATAAACTTATTATTCATGACACTAATTGTAAAAATAATCAACGTTGTAATTGTCCATTTATTGAGAGAGCAAATAATGTGAAATATCTTGGGATTATGGTTGACTGTCATCTTAAGTGGAAGGTTCATGTTAATTACTTAAATAAGAGACTTAGAAGACTATTTTACAAATTCTACAGTTTACGGGATATATTAAATACAAAAAATGTTTTTATTATTTATAATTCACTAGTAGAATCAATTGTTAATTATTGTATTGTGATATGGGGTGGTGTGTATGAAAATGCCTTAAACAGCTTAAATATAACACAAAAATATATTTTAAAAATTATTTTAAATAAAAATTGTCGCTTTTCCTCAACATTGCTATTCAGTGAATCAAATGTCTTCAGTATTAGGCAACTATTTGCATATCAGTGTCTCCTATGGGTATTCAAAAATCCTTCATCTCTCTGTGAAGTCGGTCATAGTTATTACACAAGGACCAAAAAAGACCAGTCGATTGTTCCTCCCTTTTGTACAAAAACTCACACACAACGATTTGTGTTTTATTTTGGTCCAAAACTGTTTAATCACTTACCTCTTAAAATAAAACAATTAATGAATACTGATACGACAACACCTGTTAAAAAAATTAAAAAAAATCTAAAATCTTTTGTAAAAGAAAGTTTCGACGTATTTTGTGAAATTTTTAAATAGTAAATACAATAATTTTTAATTTTATTACCTTGCTTGATTATCTTTCTTCTTTAGGTTTGTGCTCTCCCTCACTTGCTTTTTCTTTGTATCTCTCCATATTTTAAATAGCTTCTATCTCAAAATTAACACCTTGCACTTCTCTGTATATTTGAAATTGTACGTTATTTTTATATATATTTTTTTTTCTATTTTTTAATTTTTTTTTATATTTTTGTATTTGTATAAATCTGCAAGTTGGAATATTTTAATGATATGTGAGACTGCACACAGACAGATTTTGTTTAGGCAACTCATAAATTAAATAAATAACAATTAAATATATGTATGTGACAACATGCAAATTTATACTTAAGTATTTATTGTATAAAGATTAATTTGTATTTATGTTCATTGAATTTGTACTTCTACTTGGAAAAAAATAAATTTGATTTGAAATTTGAATTTGAGTCGTTAAAGATCATTTAATTATTAGCTCAGTAGTGATGAAACAAGCTCAATACATCTATTGATTATAAAAAAGCTTATGATTACGTTTCGCCTTGTTGGTTAATAAAAATTTTCAGTTGTATAAGATTTAATTCAATTATCAAAATATATAACGCAGTTTTGACAAACTTCACTTATTCTTTCAATTGAAAACAAATCAATAAAAACTGCTTTACTGTCAATCAAACAAAAAATATTTCAAAAAGATTGATTAAGTTCTTTATGGTTTTGTTTTAGCAATTAATTTACTATCAAATCTTATAATTCAGCTTGTGGTTATAACCTGATAACAAACCACATTATTTTTTTAACTATTAGTCTGTCATTTTATGTATATAGATATCATAAAAATATATGTCAGCAATAAAAATCTATTATTTATCTTAATAAAAATCACCGACTTCTTTTCAAATAGTTCTGGAATGAATTTAATAGCAAAAATATTAACAACCAGCACAGTTATTTTAATAAAATGATTACTATTGATTGACATTACAATCCACAGAGATTTTGGTAGAGTTTGAATAGGTGCCTTAACTGAAACATTAGTTCTATTAGCTAGACAATAGAATGCATTAGGTTGGCTCATATTTAACTTGAAACTAAAAAGTTGATTTTGCTTAACAAAAAAACACAGTCACAATTGTTATTTAAGAAATTAAACCCAAAACGAATGCTTGAAATATTACGATTTATTGCTAAAAAAGTTAAATTGAATATAGATAATAATAAATTGTAGTCAAAACCTATAATAAGATAACTACTATCTATCGTTTAGTCTAACTTAAGAAATTAGCGTTGCAATTGCAGCATTCAGCTAAAGACCTGATAAAAGCGCAAAATAGTGAATAATAATATACACTAGTAGGTAGTAGGATATAATTTCTCTAGAGAAATTCATATACATTGTGAACGCCAGATAATTATAGTCACACCGCTATGTTCCAGAAAAGTAAATTTTGAGTCAAATTAAACTTTAACATTTTGATTAATTGATTGGTTTAAAATCTTTGGTACAATAAACAATTTAACAAATTTGAATAAAAAAGTAGAGAATTTGATTATAAACGTAAATCCTTAATTAATTTTGCACCAAACTCTATAAAAACATCTGTACGCGAAGCAGTCAAAAGTAAAATTTCTAAAAGTTCAGCAAGAAAGAACACAAAAAATTCAAATCAAAATAATATGTAAAGTCATAATAAAAAGTTTAAAAGAAAAAGATTGTCTGTATTTAAAATCAGACAAAGGAAATAAGCTTGTTGTATTATATAAAAATAATTGTTATGAACAGGTAGATAATCTTACCGCAAACAGACCTTATTCAAAAAATTTGGAAAACCCATTGCCAAAAATAGTCCGCAAAGCTCTTTAAACAAATGCACAAATTTTATTAAGAAATAGCTTAAATATAAATTGCAGATTTCTAATTCGAAAATACTTAAATTATTATGTTTGCCCAAAATTCACAAACCAGGTAAAAAACTCGTACCAATTGTTTCAATGGTAAATAGTATAGTCCCACGTATAATAATTCCAAAGGGTTAGTAAATGATCTCAAAAATGTATGCATTTTTTACGGTAAAAAAATATGAGTTTGATTATAAGATTATTAATAAAGTAAAAACAGTAACGAAAAATTAGTGTCGTTTGATGCCGCTTCATTATATCCTAGTGTCCCAATAGAAACAGCAATACTTTATTGAAAAAACTTGCTCGAATACAACAAAATTGAACCAAATCTAATTGGCAAATACATAACACTAACGGAGCTATGCGTAAAATCATCAACTTTTAAATGTAACAAAAAATTTTACATATAAAATGAAGGAGGCAGCATGGGTATAATAATGTATAATGCCATTTCTGGCTGACTTTTTTATGCATCTTTTTGAAAATAATGCAAAAGATAGGTTTTAATATTTTTCTAGAATGTGGATAAAGTACGTAGACAACGTTTTTGCAGTTTTTGATAACTCTGAAAGTTTAACAAATTTTGAGTTGAATTTAAATAATGGTTTTTTTTTAATCAAATTCACTTATAAAGAGGAAATTGATAACAAATTATCTTTTTTAGATGTAAACGTAATTAAAAAAGCAACAGGCGATATAGAATTTGATATATTTAGCAAAGAACCAAGCACTTTGAGATACATACCTAATGACTCAAATCGTTAATTGCAACATAAAAAACCAAGCTTAAGTTTTTGAGTAAATAGAGTAATTAACTTTCTTTTAAGTAAAAAAACTTTGATAAAAAAAGCATTTATTAAAAAAGTTGCTATTATTAATGGATATAATAAAGATATAGTAACAAAAAAAAACTATAAACAAACAAAAAATTTTAAACTAAAATCAAAAACTGCACGATTTTTCAAACAAATAAACAAGAAATATTTGAAGTATTGGATATTGAAATGAAATTCATTTTGAAGCAAAGATAACCAACGGACTTAATATTGTGTTTGAGCATTTAGGATTTAGAGCGGTTTTACAGTCAGGATTGAAATTAAAAGATTTGTTAGGAGGTTTAAAAATAAAACACCATTTCTATAAAAGTCCATGGAATTTGTCGCATAGAATGTAATATTAAACTATGACAAACGTTGTATGAGGCAAACGCGCATATCAGTTAAAACCAGATACAAAGAGCACTTAGCTTACTTAAAATACGGCAGACTGGACAAGTCGAGTATAGCAGAGCACGCCTCTAATAGCAGTCATCATTTTAGTATTAACAGTTTAAAATTAGTCAAGCAAATAAATAACTATAAACATCCGGACGTTGCTAAATTTATTGATATCCATAAAAGTAAGACAAATTTTCTTAACAAATTAACAAAGATAACGGTTCTTTTTTCAGCTCCTTGGTCAAATTATTAGAAAAAAATCCACAAAAATTTTGTAAATCAGGTAAAATTAAGCAAATTTAATATTTTAGTTTTATTGGTCTCCTGATAATGATCAAAAGGTGGTCGAAATAGCGCTCGAGATCTTTTAAACAAAATTTTTGACAGGTGTTAAAACTGTGTGAATAACTCTACATTCTTAATTAAATTAGTGTGATTAATAACCTTATTGTTAATTTGAGACAAATATAAAATGTTTACGTTTTTCTAGAATAGGAGACAATTAATAAGCATTTAAATATATTCAAACAAAAAAGGCTTTTAGAACATTGACGATCTACAGATTGTAAGTAATTTTATATTATACGATACAAGAAAGTTATACATTCTTGTATCGACATGATAATGTTAAAAAGTTTAATATAATTAGCAAATAACAATGTTATATTAATAAAAAAGAATTAACATCAGACCCTGATTGGAACCTTGTTATACTCCATGCTATATTCACGTTAAAGACAAAGCTGAAATAAACAAACAACACCGCGTGATCACCTCATGATTGGTATCCCATGGTGGGGTGGTATAGATAGTACTGGATGGAAGGACCACATAAAGGCGTAGCTTGATTGACAAGACAGGGCCTGATTAAGTACGTTTCAGTTATAGTACAGATTTGTTGTGAGAAACCTTATCACATGAAGAGCATGCACTCCTTGAAGACAACTCTATAAGAACAGACACGCCTATTATGTTGGGATATCGCGTAAACCGCGCGTGATAGTGTTTATTTCCACTTCATCTTTAACGTGAAAATAGTATAGATGTAAGACTGGTAACACTAAAAATAACGTTACAGTATTTAACACACTGTTTTTCATTAAATATAATTAAAATAGTGTTGTTAAAGAATTCAAAAACTAATTTTTATAAGTTTCTGCAACAAAATGAAATAGTCAATTTTATCATGCACTTTACAAATAATTAGGTATAACCAGTGGTCTGTCGCTCATCGATATCTTCGGATAAAAATTTATAATACAAGCTAGATCAGTAACGGCTGACCGCTTTGGCATGAAACCATGCTGACAATCGGAAATAGTTTGACAGAAAAATAATTGACAGAAAATAGCAATTTTGTGCTAAGCATTTAAAAAGATTTAGTCAGATCTTCCGATTGAAAAATAAAGTAGGTAAAATTTGTCAAAATTGCATATAATAATCAAATTACATTTAATATGACTCCATACTACTGTAAAATTTGTGTTAACCAATAATGCGAAACAGAATCATAAGCTTTTAATAATCGATAAAAATGAATCAATAACTAATAACTAAATAAATCAATAACTAATAAAACCGCTCATACAACTTTCTTGGTCAATATTCATAATATTATTATTTATGTAATGGTCATAAATTAGAAGTTATAGAATGGTCATAATTTTTTATAACATTACTATTTATTATAATTTATTGAATTAATTGTTTTAAATTTTTAGAATATTTGTTTTTACATGATGATTTTCAATTATTTGTATTTGACAAATTTTTGCTTATTATTTAATCTATCTGATATTGTTTAAAGAAAGTTAAATATTTTTTGACAAACTATCAAAATTATAATTAAAATTACTGAACTCACTTCAAAAGTCTTCTAAATCTAGAATATTTAGTAGACCATTATTATTTTCATTTGGATTACTTTGTAATTTTTTATAACATTACTATTTATTATAATTTATTGAATTAATTGTTTTAAATTTTTCTTACAAATGCTTTTTTATAGAGTTTTATACGTTTAGAATACAAGCAGAGTTTTGGTTTTATTCATATATGCTCTATATCTTTTAGAGTCTGAAGGTAAAAGTTGTATATTTCTTGATAAATTTAATATTTATGTAAAATATTATAAATTTATTTGTTAAGATAATTTGATAAAACGAGCGACATCTATTAGAAGCTACCTTGCATCAAACCTTTTTGAGAACAATTTCTACATTTTTCGATGCATATTTAAGTTATGCTCTAAATAACAAATATCAAGATTAATTCATAGCTACAAATTAAAATAAAAAGTTTATCGCTGATTGAACAACCAAGTCATCACGTTAGCGTCTTTTGTCCCAAACGTATATTAATGATATACAATGTAATCTATCTTGTTTGGTTTAGTCACCAACTGGTAAATTAAGGATCAATGCAAATTTATTCAAATTACATCTGTAAACTTAGCCATGCTCTGTTCTTATCAGCAAATCACAACAGATTCAGATTTAAGATAATTTCTATATGTTTCTCTTAAAAACTGAGTAATATAGCCTTCCTAATATTTTTTTTTATTTAACCCAATTTCCACTTAGACTTACTTTGTTTTCAAAGGCGCTGGTTTTAATAATTGCACATACAACTACAGAATAAAATTTTGTTTAACTAGTTGAAACTAAGATTTGAGTTTAAATATTTCATAATAATGTTTGTGTTTAAAATAGAAAATAGTATTACATTTTTTGACAAATATTTTTTTGGGAAGATATGCCCTATCATTTAGACTAACTAATAAAAAAATATCTAAAACGTTAATAAATTATTTTTCTAATGTCTTTTTGAATTGAAGTAATACCAAAACCCGTGAATTGTTTTAAACTCATCAGTATCTGAGGTTAGATTAAATTTACTATCGTCCAATATAATTTGTGACAACTGTTCAGATTGTCTGGTTCTTTCTAATATTGATGATAGTAATCCTTTTAAAACTTTAAATTCTTATTAATTAAATATTGATTATAAATAAAAATATAATTAAATATAATTAATTAAATTAAACCTAGAATATTGTCTTCATTCTTTGTAATTTGTTAAGTACTCAGGCATATCAAAATAAATTATTAATTGCTTGGTTTTAAAACTTTAGGTCAGACAGTTTTACCACTTACCAAAAAGTTTGTTTATTAGATTTCGGAAGCTGTTTCCACCAGAATGTAGTCATCATAAGAAGATGAATAAAACTAAATTATTACTTGCTTAATTTTACTTAGTTTAGAGAATCTTTATAGGGTTTATCTAGTAATCCAACAAAGAATCTGAAAAAAAATCTTTGTTAATAGCATTTGCCTTAGTTTTATGGATTTCAATGTATTCAGCGGCGTCCAGATGTCTATAGTTATTTATTTGCTTGACTAATTTAAGCTGTTAATATTAATAATGATGATTGCTATTTGTATTTGATTATTTGTCACTCCAAATCCGCATTGGACAAATAGTAGATCGACTTGGTATAAAAACACTCAAGTTGACAAAGATACAAGTAGAACAAGCTATCTGCTGAAAAAAGTGGTGTGGATAATTAGATAAGATTAATTGAGCAGATTTGTCATCAATATATTTTATATATTATAGTCTTAAAAACTTATATTAATAACGGCAGACGTATTCATTGCGTATAAACATCAGCAAATAAAAAAATCTGAGATACTACCCGGTCAGATGTCTATATATTACGATAGCAGTTTGACATTAATATAATTTACTTAATCACTGTATTTAATGAAATGTAAAAAATAAAATACATTTTTAAATTATTTTTTGTTCTTAGCAGTATACTTTAATATTTAAGATATTTGCGTATTGTATCTCCTTCTTTATCGTTCAACTTTAAAAGTTTAGTGTATAGACTACATGTAAAATATTAATTTCATTAAATACAGTGATTAAGTAAATTATATTAATGTAAAACTGCTATCGTAATATATAGACATCTGACCGGGTAATATCTCTGATTTTATTATCTGCTGATGTTTATACGCAATAAATACGTCTGCCGTTATCAATATAAGTTTTTAAGACTATATTAAATAAAATACAATAATGGCAGATCTGGTCAATTAATTAAAAAAAAAATTTTTTTTTACATTTTTTAAATTGTCTGCCACAATGTTAAACGCATGATAATGATCTGCCATTGTTATTTTCATTTAATAATAATAATATATTTTCAAATATCAAAACGGCAGACGTGGTCAACGATAAATAGCCAAAAATTGATACCTGTCTTACCTGCGCACTCGCCGCGTCCACCACTTTAGGCTTAGTGAGTCCCCATCTCATATACGGTAGGTATAGGAGCCTCAATGTACAAAAACCCAGGTCTGGTCAAAAACATACAGGTATCCGTTCACTGGCTCTTAGACCATTAGTTTAAAATAGCAGAAACGACAACATATGTTAGAATAAAACCCCAAAAAAATTTTATTTAAGTTTTTTGTTATTTTGATGTAAAGGCATTAAAGTAGAGAATACAGATCTCTACATGTCAATGTACAAATAACTTCAAATGACAAATTCCGATTCTGATAGGAATAATTTTGAGACAAAAAAAATACAGCTGATTAAACAACCAAGTTATTAGATTAGCGTTTTTTGTCTGAAACTCACATCAACGAGATGCAATATTATGTCTACTTTGATTTCTACTAGCAAATAAAAACTTTATATAATAGTAGTTATTAACTTTGAGGTAATCAAGTTAAGTTAAAACTTAAAAAAAGTTTTAAAAAATTCACACACAGGTGATTTAATATTTGCTTAAAAAACTATTATCCAACCCTTCTTGTCCCAAAGGCACAGCAGTTTTGCTGGATTTAAAAATCATTACGCTCTTTGACAAGTAATGACAAAACTAATTTAAGAATTAAATTAGTAAAGTCAAAAATTTTTAGATTTTTACTTAATGATATCAGTACAACACTCATATTTGAAATAACTAGAAGTAAAATTTTCACCATTGTTAAATTCCAAAGATCACTAATGAGTAATGACCACCAAAAGCAGCAAATATTTAGCCATTTTCGTAAATAAGAGCTTGGAATAAAATGCATGTCATAGGTGTATTTAAATCTCCTTTTCATCATCTTTTAATAAATTATGTTACCGTATTAATGCGTCCTTAAAACCAAAATTTAGTTTTAAATATACATATTTTAATTTTTAACAAAAACTAAATAGTTTGCATAGTAAAAATAAAAATATAACCAAATTGTCAAAATAATTTTTTTATTGCAATAAAACCTTTCAAATTTTCAGATAATTTGAAAAAGATATGAAAAGCTTAAAAAGTTATTAAGTGCTCCTATTATCAAAACTCCCAATTTGCGTAAAGAGACTTTTATAACTTGAATACGCAAAACTGCAAATATAAATCACAAACCAATAAACATTTTTATACCAGCTTATAAACAAAAAAATTAAATAATTAAACTTTTTTGACCTTAAAGGCAACGACAGTATTAATTACAAAAACTAAAATTAAAAACTGTAATTCTTTATAGGATCGAATGAAATCTATTCAAATCATGTATTTTCTGTCATTAAGCGGTCGTTATAATGTTTGCTCCTCGGCAACTAACGGTGACGATTTATGCAAATGAAATAGTAATTTAAATTTTTGATTAATGGTAAAATATTTAAACAGAAATTATGGGTTTAGGATACTAAAAAAAATGCAACGTTCTCTATTAAATTGCATTGGTAAAATATAAATTTAACCAAAATTGTTGATAGAAAAAAAAACTTACCGTTTTCTTTCGTATCTTTACGGTATTTGAAAATTGAAAACAGACCGCGAAAGTTTTTTAGTCGCGTGTAACGTTAAAGAATGTCCACAAAAGTACACATCTACAATATCCAAACGTTTGAAACAAACTAACGCTTAAAAGTCGTTCGTTCGTCGGCTTTTGTTGGCGCTGATAATAAAGAAAATCGAACAATTTGCGCAGAAACTGATTTTCATTAAATGTTTGCACGAATTTTGTTAATAGCAATAGCAAAACAAATTCGATTATTAAGTACTCTTACAACTCTCAATATACAAGCAAGGCGGTTATTCTACAATGAGACATATTATTCACAACTTTTCTAGAAAGAAATTAGAGGTGTTAATTAAGAAAATTAATTAAAATAACCATATCTGATCAATTAATAAAATTAAATAAATTTTAGTTTAACAAAATGGCAAGTACAAATCAAGTGGCAAGTTTTTTTACAATTACTTTTAGAATATTAATTTACAACTTATCAAAGTAATTAGTTCCTAAACTAAAATTTGGCTGTTAGATAGCTGTTCTGATCTGTTTTATTCCTTGAGATTCAAAAGAATTGCTTCTAGTTTATTGAAAATGCTAGCCGATAGACTTGGAAAGTATATTTCACTTGTTTTCAGAAGATTGAAATTAGAATAAATTTGTAGTCTTGGTAGGCCTTGATTTAGTTAGTACTTGTCTTCTAGAGACTAAACCCCTTCAAGAAGAAATAATTGGTTAAATAATTAATCTTTTTTTTTAGATTAAACTCTTATAAACCACTTTCAAACTTAGACCGAAACAGTACTTCCGTATTTAGGCTTTATTTCGTACACGTTTATTTCGAACAAAACTATTTATTTACTTTAAACTTGATAGACTTATTAATGTCGACTGACTATTTTTTTAGCACTGCTATTTAAAACTTAGTCTTCTATTCCCCTGTGAGCTCGTATTTCTTGGTTTACTCAATAAATCTAAAACATTCTAAACTATCTCACATTTTCTGGTATCTCTGATCTTTTTCCCACCTCTGCAAAACTCGTTGTGGGTTTTTTTTTTAAAAACGCTACAATTTTTAGAATTAAAAAAATTTTTTTTGTAAGCGAAACGTTGCTTCTATATTATTTTACATTTTTTCTTTTAAAGAATGCTAAGTTACAAATTTGCAATATGAATTCTATCATATAGAAAAATTATGATTTTTAACATGGAATATTCGGCCTACAGATTTCTAGGTGACTTCAGGTTCTTATTCTGTCGAACCAAATAAGCCAACATAATAGTGTCATTAATTCCACACTTTCTTTCCTCTCACCAGTTTTTGAAAATTTTATATAATATAATTATATCTATATGTATAAAAGAAAGTCGTGTTTGTTACAACACTTATAACTCAAGAACGGCTGGACCGATTGCCATGGTTTTTGATTTGTTGGATTTGTTTCCGTCCCGAATAGCAGAATACATCTTAAAAACAATAAAAACTCGATATGTGTAATGAATACTTAATCATTTCAATAGATGCTGATTTGTTTATTACATGTCAAACATTTGTTGTCCAATCCTGTCAAATAGTGTAACAACTATTTTTTTTAGCGCTTATGGCCTGGTTGCTGAGACCTTTAAGCCACAACTTTATTTTTTTCTGAAGACATCATGTGTGCGTTCAGAAATTTATTTTTTGTAAAATGTCTACAAAGTTCAGGTACTGTTATATTTGTTTTTAATTCCCGAAAATAATACCTAAGATTTATTCTACAGTAAAAACATAAAATCATCGGAAAGGAACGGAATTTAGGGAATAAAAAATCAGTTGGGAAAGGTTATAAGAGTAAGGAAAAAAATCTACAGGTTAAAAAAAGTGTAAATGTCTTTTTATAGGTTGTCTATGATTTTTCTTGATAAGCTATTCATACGTAGTGGTTATATACTCTTTGAGCTATTGTCTATGTCTCGAAAGTGCAGGCACTGTTATTATATTTGGTGGTTTTATGCCAGTGCACATTTTAATAACAATGCCGCGTCCTAGAAGATCTAATCTTTCCCAGCGAAGCCGTAATGCAATTAGGCAACGGAATATCGCGAGACAATTATCTGCGAAAAATTGCACGCGTCGATACTTAAAAGAAAATTTAAAGATGAGGAAGTTCTTATTCCAAGGATTCCGATGATCCCAACGGATATGCCCTTTGAGTCTAAACGAATTCAATTCCCAATAGAAAATGCATGTTTTTCTCATGGTCAATTGTACGTGGCATGCTCACGTGTCGGCAAACCATCCGCTTTAATTGTTCTTGCGCCTGACCAAAAAACAAAGAATGTCGTTTACCACAAAGTGCTTGAATAAAAATCCTATTAATGAATTAATCCGAGCTTTATTTCTTTTTTCCCAATCTGCACAACATAGTTTTCAATCATTTTTTTCTGTCATGAGTTTGAAGTACTTAATTATTATTTTTTATTTCTTTTTATTTTTATTCTCATTCTGTATGTATGTTTTCATCATCATTCATCATAATAAAATACTTTTTGGTTTCTATCTATATAAATATATTATTTTGTATCATTGTTTTACGTTCATCAAAGCCTTAATTAGTTCAGCTAAAAAGTAACGACATTCATTGACTGTTAGGCGGTACGAAGTTTGCCGGGTCAGCTAGTATATATATATAAATTATTGTTTAATTTATATTGTTTAAATTAATTAAATAATCAAACTAATATTTAATTACATTAAATTATTTTTTTTTAATTTTTCACAAATTTTATTATCAATTGTAAGTTACAAAAATATATGTCAAAAAAAACCATTATTAAAAATAACTTAAAAACTACGGGTCAGATCGTGATTAAATTTAAATAGGACCATATAAATAGCACAAGCTTCTATACACCTATAAATTTTGTTGCAAAAAAGATATCAACGGGCACTTTTTAAATTTGCATTTGTTTAATTTTCTTTAAAATTATATCAAGACTTATAAACCGTTCTATTTAAATTTTAAAAAAAAATTGTAAAAGTTTGAAACTTTCCTAAACATAACAGTCTTACTTAGCAATTGAAAAATTGAATTAATTTGTTTACTTTATTAAACATCAAATAAAACTAAAAATTATCTTTCCATTGAGATTAATTTTGTCAAAATTTTTAAGGCAAGCCAAAGTTATAGACGTTTTTCGGATTGCATACCCCCACCCCATTCTTACTCACATTTGACAAATTAATAATAATAAATTTATTAGTACATACTGGCAGTAGGCTTTGCACAGGTCAAAATTTTGACCTCAAAACTAACCAATATATAAACATAACAAACATTGCTAACATTGCATAGTAAATTAAGCATTGTCATCTACACTATCGTCGAGAAGGTACTCGTTATAATCGCAGTACGTTTTAGCCACAAGAAGGTTTTTGACAGTAATTTTAAATTTATTTATCGCTAAAGATCTTATATCTAGAGGAAGTTTGTTGAAGAATTTGATAGCATAGTAGTCAGAGCCATTTTGATTTAATGATAATCTACTCAGTCTTGCATATAAATCATCCCCCTTTCTTGTATTGTAATTGTGTTTTTCCATGTATGTATAAGTATATACATGAAAGTGTTAATATTTTCATTTGTATAAAAAATATCTTACAATCCCTCCTATATTTAGCATTTGCAATTATTCTTATAGCTTTCTTTTGTATACCAAATAATCTATGTCTTATTGAAGCATGTCCCCAAATTAGAATTCCATATGACAAGTGAGAGTGGATTAAAGCAAATTAGGCAGTTTTTAAGGTGGTATCACTTAGGCATTTCAATTTCGTGATAAAAATAGATTTTTACAAAGTTTTTTGGCTCCCATATCGCCATGCTTTTGCCACGTTAGTTTTGGGTCTACATAGAATCCTAAAAGAAAATTTGATTTTCGAAATTGGGCGCTAAATCACCAGTTTTTCTAGTGAATAGCATATTCACTGTTTTGTTAATGTTCAAACATAGGTGGTTTCTTTTGCATCAGTTTAAAGCTCTTGACTGCACTTAATTGTTCTTTAAAATTGCTGATTGGATGTTACTTTATTCGTTAAGTAAAGTAGTGTCATCAGCAAAGAGAACCAATTGAGAATGTAAGCACAAAGGTAAATCATATATAGATATAAGAAATAAAAATGAACCCAGCGTAAAGCCTTGCGGTACCCGTCTAGTAATATGAGTACAATCAGATTGAATTATTAAATTTGACTACCTGTGTCAAATTTGACTACCTCAGATAAGATGTTAAAAGCTCAACAGCTTTTGGTTTGAGATTGTAAGTACCTAATTTTTTACAAAGAACGGAGTGAGAAACGCAGTCAAAGACATATCGAGAAAAGAAGCAACACTAAGATTCCTGTTGTTTAAACATTTGGCTAGGTAATTTATGAGAGATTAAAGGGCATGCACTGTTGAATGTTTTTTTCTGAATCCGTGTTGGTTTTCGTTATGTAAGTTATTTCCTTCAAAGTAGACCATCAACTGATTAGAAAAAAAATTTGGAAGAGTGCTATTGGTCTGTAGTTAAAGCGATCGTTAGAGACCCTTTTCTTATAAATAGGAACAACTGCCGCAGTCTTAAAACAATGTGGAAAATAAGAGTTCTTAATACATAAGTTAATTAGAAAAGTTAGTGGATACAAAATTATGTTTTTTACGCATTTTACTATTTTATAGTTCCAACCGTAGACGCCTTTGGATCTATTATTGGCAATAATGTACTGAAGCAAAAAGATATATCATATGGGGTATCAGATACGAGACTAGAAGCTACATTTGCAAAAAAATATATTGAACGTAGATCAGGTCAACTCAGTTTTTGTATTATTAGCAGAAGTGTCCGGATGCAGACGATAGACATGGAGATAGGCTCTTTTTGGAACAGCTTGTAGCAAGTTCGACGGGGTAGACTGAGAACCTACTATAACAATATTTTGACTTGGGCTAGGCTTCTTACGTTGAGTTGCCGTCCGTTGTTTAGATATATCAACAATACAGTCGTTTTTCATCATAGGATTAACCCCAACTTTCCGAACAATATTAGTTTAATTGTTGGAGGTGTTGAAGTACTGTTTTTGTTAATTACAGTAATCCTTTTTTGTATGGGTTCAATCTTCGACTCGTCATTTTTATTGTTGCAACTTGTTGTAGTCTCTGATGATAAGGAATTGGTCATGTTATCATTAAGTCGATATAAGAGAGTTAATTGTTGTCTTGATAAAGCGATTTGAATTTTTTGATCTTCAATAATTATATCCTTTTGTTTAATTATATAGTCAAAAATTCTTACGTCTACTGTAGATGTAGAAGGTTGAAGAGATAATTCTAGAGCATTCCAAAATTCAGTCGTCGATAGATCTAATTTTGTTATTCGTAATTCGTATCGCAACACATTTCCATAGTTCAGAAATTTTCCGCATAGTTTTCCACAGCTGGGATGGTAATTTTGAACACAGTTTTGACACTTAACACAAATTAGAGTTAAATTAGAGTAACAAATGCCAGATCAAATTTGTGCAAAATTGTCTCGTCTAACATATTTTTGATTATCTTTTTCTAGTCTTATAACAAAAAAAAAATGATTTTTCTATTTGATTGTGACAAATTTTTCCTCTGGCGGGTAACCTAAAAACTTGAAAATAATTTCCAACAATTATTTTTCGCCACTTTTGTTATAATAGTTTTTATTTCAAAATTTTATAGCAAGTGGCTCTTGAGATATAGCCGGTGACCTTTCTTATCGGAACACCCGGTACAATTTTAAGTTATTTATTAAAATATAAACTTTAATTATTTGTAAAACGTAAGATTCCCCTTTTTATTTTTGAGAATTTTCAATTTAAAAAGATTGAAACGTCTTTAAAAATTGTTTTCAATTTTTTTATATTATAGTTTAAATTCTAATATACTTTTTTAAATAATTTTAAGAGTTTTTTCAAATTTGGTTAAAATTTTTAAAAATTTTTTAAAAAATTAATTAAAATTTTTATATTTAATTTTTAAAATTTATTAATACGTTTTAAGTTATTTACATAAAAGTGAGGAAAATTCCACATTACTGAAGAGGAGCTAAATTGAAATACGAGGCACTTTGTGGTGAGTATTTTAAAGTTCCGAGTCAAGTAAGAGATTTTACTGACGTGTTTTGTATTAAATTTTCCCGGAAATCGTAAAAAAAGACGATACAAATTTTTGAAATTTTTTTACAAATTCCACAAAAATCAAGTTTATCAATTTTGTTCGCAACTATAGTTACTAGAGTATCTTTTTTATTTTGCTTCTTGTAAAAGTTTTACAGTACTAGTCCGGAAAACTCAATTTTCCTGCGCGTAAATAAGCAGGAAAATGTTGTTTCCAAGACGATTTCCGGAAAAATAATTTAATGTTTCAAATTTTAATATTATTTTAAAGCAATTTTTTTTTTGGTGTGCTGATGAAGTGATAAGAAGAAAAGAGCCCAGGATTCGTCACTCTCTCAATAAACTTTCGTCACTCTTTCAATAAACTTTTCTTCCTACAAACCTATTTGTCTCATTGCCTTGCTAGATGCTCGAACTGCCCTTTTTCTCTTTCTTGACAATAAGCTAATCGTTGATAAAAATTTGGAATTTAATTCTTGAGAGAGTTTCGGATGAAAAGATTTCTCGTACAAAACATTAATTTTTTTTCCTCAAAAAACGTTGAGAAAAATAAAGATTGTGTTTAAAATTTTTAAAATAAAAGTCATCCCCACTCACGTCAAACATGTAAAGGGGAAAAATGGTTTAATTACTAAAAAATTTGTAGCTTGTGTGAGAGTTTACTTTTTATACATTGATTAATATAAATTATTTAAGTCAAAACGGCTTTTAATATCATATTGCAAGAAAGAGGGATAGCTGAGTGGAGATTGCGCAGAGCGCTTAGCTGAGGGATAATACTATTGCCGTAAGGGCAGTAGACACCGGTCAGCGGGTAGTACTAGCAGGATTGTCGAGTCGGTACTCGTACATGGTCAAGTCAAGTCGAGAGAACGAAAGTGATAGTTATCTTTACACTCGAACGAATATAGCTTGTTATTGTGTGCAAATAAAGTGCAAATGTGGTGTCTTAACATTTCTGTTTCAGTAACCTTGCCAGGTGACAGACCCTACTTTCTTCTAATAATGTAGCTGGTTTAGCTATGGCAGCTAGCTTGAGTACTGAAACGACTTGCTCTAATCTTAGAAAAGAGCACATAAAAGACCTTACTACATTATATTGGTTATTATGATGCATGCAGATATATTTATGTCATTATTGGCATTCTTGTTTTTATTAAAGAGCATGCAGATTATTTGTGTCAGAATTGACACGGTTGTTTTTGTTTATTATTGCTCTTTATGTGAAATGATTAAGAATGAAAACCTACAGCAGAGAACTAGTAGAATGAAATTGTATTTTTATTTTAATTGTAATTGTATTTGTGTTTTAAATATTGAAGCTTAAGTCTATAATAGTCAACTCATAAATGTTTGTCCATAAATATTTCAACAGAACGCTTGATTAAATTATTGTTAATTAACGGATGGTTTGAAATAGCAAATTCAGGTGTTGTTTTAACATTTTAGGATTCCTGTAAGTGTATGGTAAAATCTCATCTATCCTAAGAGCTTCTGGATTCATTATTGTAGTAAGTGATTGGTGACACAGCATTTAACTCCAGGTATTTATATTCTATTTTAACATTGATGAGATAGGTATAAACAATTAATTGTTTAAATTTATGTTATAATAGGGATTGCTGAACATAATAATAATAATTTTTTACCAACAACCTACTAAGTCCAAGTACAGGTAGTGTTTAACTTAATAATAATTGAATACTAACCAAAGCAAAATAACTAAACAATTTATAACAATTAATAATAATCTTTTTATAAAACCATCGACAA
The DNA here is from genome assembly GCA_947359425.1 of Lagria hirta. NCBI lineage: Eukaryota > Metazoa > Arthropoda > Insecta > Coleoptera > Tenebrionidae > Lagria > Lagria hirta. The sequence goes on from OX375796.1 coordinate 28,251,458, forward strand.
TAATTGATCAACATTAACATAACAATTAAGTAGAGTACATAATTATTAATAATTAAGCAGTTATAGGAATAATAATCCGTCTAAAGGGATAGTGGATGGAAGAGTTCCAATAACGCTGGCCCCATTTCCGCTGTAGCTAAACCTGCTAAACTGATGCGAATGCGCTGATTAAATATCGCGAGGATCATATCAGAAAGGCGTAAACGGCAAACGGCAAAATTGCCAAATTGGATTTTTAGACGTTTAAGATTTCTTTGTCCGCCGCATACCAGATCGTTCTGTACACAAAAATGTAAATAAGTAAATAGACGTGTTTATGATACTATTTCATATTTCTACTCACAGAATTGCTACTACTATTCAAAAAAGTTATGATAGTAAATACAGAGTGGCCTAAAATTACCGAAAGGGTTTGAGTTCATTATAGCTTTTAATTAGATTATTGTTTTTTATACAGTAATTTTTTTACATTGTTCGATATCGAATGGAAGCAACAACAGCGGATTTATTTACAAAAAAACACAGGTAGAATATTTTTCTTTTCCGACAAAACACCGTACTAAACAGTACACTTAAGTGGGTGTAATTGTTGATTAAATCTTCAGTAGTCCGTATACATACTACAATTTTCCCTGTTAACAAACTCATTTAATTAGAAATAAGCTTTGTCACTCATAAATAAAATCATAACTTTTTTCTGCTTTCTGCGAGAAAAGAATTGTGTAATCAAATCGTTGCTGGTAATCTGCCGGTTTTAAATCTTGGACAAGCTAAATTTTGTTTAGCAGCAACGCTCGTGTCAATATTGTTATTATTATTATTAAAATGAGTAGAGCAGAAGCACAGTGCTTATTTTGCTCTTTCCAAACGCTTAAAGAGCCGCAATGCTGATTACGGCTTGCTCGATCGAGCGGTGTTCACAATAACATATTATTTGATACTAGGTACTACATAATATTATTTACAAATGATATGACTTTAGACTTAAAGATTACAACAGACTAGGAGTTAACAACAGTTAAAGGCAGATTTACTATTTTTACGTTAAGCACAAAACTGAAATAAACAAACAACACCGCGTCACCACTTGGTTGGGATCCCATGCAGGGAGGGTATAGATAGTATTAGATGCAAGGACCACATAAAGGCATAGCTCGCTTGACAAGACAGGGCCTGATTAAGTACGTTTTAGTTATAGTTCGATTTTGTTGTGAGAAACGTTATAACATGAAGCATAATATAAAAAGCATGCACTCCTTGAAGACAACTCTGTAAGAATAGACACGCCTATGTTGTTGAGAGATCACGTGATAGTGTTTACTTCTACTCCATCCTTAACGTGAAAATAGTATACACTTTGCGAACACAATTAGAAATTAAATAAAATTTTGACAAGATCTAGTTTTGTAGTTTTCGTGGTAAATCTTAAACGTGTGCCGGCAAAGGTGCGAGGAAACCAAATAACACTAGCATACTCAAGAATCGTACATCATAGAATGCAAATAACGACTTGAAAAGCGATCTATCTAAATTTTAAAAGCGCTCTAAATAGACCAGATAATCTATCTGTTGTCAAACGCACAACGGTGTTTGCGCGTTTGACAAAATGAGCAGCATGTTCGACAAATGTAAAGTTTTTAAAACATGGCGACGGCTGGCGAACATTCTTAATGAGACCAATTGCATATCCTAAAGATCCTCTTGTATATTATTAGACGATATCAGCAAATTTTCAAAAAGTCTTTCATTGTCAGCGTTAAAAGCATTTTCAGATTTCAGCAGTTTCTTCAAGTCTGGTACATAAACTAGAAATAGAATAGACTCCTGCGGAACACCAGACACAATTTCACGCTCACAAGAAAAAGATTAACCAATTTTTATTATCTTTTGTGTGGCATGGCGCGAAGCTTCAAATCTAGTGACGCGCAGTCATGCTCTGTGGTCTTGCCCAACAAAAACCGCAAGGTGCGCAAAGCACTGGTAGCGCAACACCACTTCTGCTCAAACCACGCTCGCTATCAATCCTAATTTTCAGTGATACATATTTCTTGTTATTTGTTATTAATAAAGTATTAGATAGTTGTATTGACTCGGCTTTTAATAAGAATGACAACATTGGTGACCCCGACGTGATTTTAAAGTGAAAATTTGGTATCGCGTGTGCTGGACAATGCCAGAATCAGAAACAAACTCAAACAACGCCATCGACGGCGTCTCTATCAAGATCCCGCCACTTTGGGTAAAAGATCCTTCTTTATGGTTTATTCAACTAGAAGGACCATTCCAATTAGATAAGATCACGGCCGACAACACAAAATATTATCATGTTTTGGCCAACTTAGATCCCAAATACATGTCAGAGGTCAAAGATATTTTGACTAACCCTCCAGCACACGGAAAATATGAGAAACTCAAAAGTAAGTTGATAAGAAGGCTATCCACGTCGCAAGAACAAAAGACTCGCCGACTCCTAGAGCACGAAGAAATCGGAGACCGAACGCCATCTCAATTTTTGCGGCATCTTCGAGATCTAGCAGGTACTACAGTTCCCGACTCTCTCCTCAGGATTCTCTGGATTGGTCGCCTGCCCAGCTCAATGCAGGCAATTTTAGCTACCCAAGCAAACAGCGGCCTAGACGACGTCGTCATATTGGCCGACAAAATTAGAGAAACGACCCAGTCCACCCGGGTGACGGCCATTACGGAAAACAGCAAAACCTGTCTCATAAATGCTCTCATAAAAAAGGTTGAAGCCCTAACCGTCCAGGTGGCAGCACTACAAAGCTCCGGTACGTCAACTTCTACCACGCAGCCGCAACAACGCCGTTACCGGTCGCGCAGCCGCAGCAGGACTCAACCTGACTAATGTTGGTACCATACCCATTTCGGCGCCAAAGCAAAGAAATGTGAGCCCCTTGCAATTTTTCAAAAAACTCGTAAGGAAGTCAATAGTGGCGGCAATTGACCACGTTCCTTGAAAGTGCCGCTTATTTGTTACAAAGAGAAACAGAAATAAACTTTTTAGTGGACACCGGTGCCGACGTCAGTGTATTTCCAAAAAAATTCGCGCGCGGGCGATTAACAACAAGTGACTTCTGTTTGTTCCCTGTGAACGGTGCACGTTTTCCGACGTACGGTCTAGTGACTTTAACGCTAAACCTCGGATTACGACGTAAATTTACGTGGCGTTTTATTATCGCAGATATAGACTATGCCATAATCGGCGCGGATTTTTTACATCATTACGAACTGTTAGTAGATCTACGCAATCGCCGTCTCGCAGACACACTGACCAAAATACAAACGAACTGTATAGTGCGCAAATTTGGTGTAAAAATAAATGCATCGAAAAGTGTGTTCGGTCGAAGTCAAGTGATATTTCTTGGCTACCTTATATCAGAAGCAGGCACTAAACTACTACCTGAAAAAACCAACGCCATCCTGAATTACACCAGGCCCACTACCATAAAAGAACTTCGACGTTTTTTAGGTATGATTAACTTTTACAGGCGATTTATTCCGGGAGCTGCCTCAATACAAGCGCCACTAACGCAACTGCTTGGAGGCCCCAAAATCAAAGACAAACAAGTTATTGAATAGACTAAAGAAATGGAAGGAGCTTTCAACAAAACATAAACAGCTTTAGTAAATGCCGCACTCCTCGCCCACCCTTCACCAACAGCACAGTTGTCTCCCATGGTAGATGCATCAGACGTCGCAATGGGAACAGTACTACAACAACGAATAAACAATGCCTGGCAACCGCTGAGTTTCTTCACTCAAAAACTTAGCAGTACACAAAAAAAGTACAGCACCTACGATCGAGAACACAAGCAACTGACTTATAATTTCCAGCAAAAACCAGAGAAAGCTTCTCCACGACAATTACGGTATTTGGATTTTATCGGCCAGTTTACAGCAGATATTCAGCACGTCTCTGGCAGCAAGAACGTCACAGCAGACACACTTTCTCGAATAGAAATTGTTCAATCCTCTCTGTTGAGCATAATTGATTATCCTGCACTATCCCGAGCTCAGATGGAAAATAGAAACTTGTCTCGATTTATGGAATCTGTTACAAGATTAAAATTAAAAAAAAATTATTTTCCAGAGCACAACACACATTTGATATGTGACACCTCCACCAACAGCGTTCGCCCACTCTTGCCAACAGCTTTCCGAAAAAAAATGTTTAATGCACATCATAATTTATCACATCCAGGAGTTGAAGCTACTATCAAGCTAGTCAAACAACGATGTGTATGGCCAGGAGTAGACAAAGATTGTCGTACCTGGGCACAACAATGCTTAGATTGCCAACGTTCAAAAATCAATCGGCATACCAAATCTCCAAACGGACAATTCCATACACCAACGGCAAGGTTTCAGCACATACACGTAGATTTAGTCGGACCATTACCCTATTCACGGGGCTATCAATATGTTTAACTTGTATCGACAGATATAGTCGCTGACCCGAAGATATTCCCTTACGTGACATTTCCGCAGAAACTGTAGCTTTTGCACTACTTTACACGTGGATTTCAAGATTTGGCATCCCTGCAACAATCACAACAACAATCACAACAGATAGAGGAAGACAATTTGAGTCAGACTTGTTCGAAGCTTGGCTCGATAGTTAGAGACTCAGCACATAACCACAACAGCATACCACAATCGAATGGTATGGTGGAACGTCGCTAACAATCCTATTTTTTAGTGATACATTTCTCGTTATTTGTTAATAAAGTATTAGATAGTTATATTCACTCGGCTTTTAATAAGAATAACAACATTTTGTCATGTTTCTTTTTTAATGTTAATATGATGGCTATTTATACATATTTACCTATTTATTGAACACTGCATTGATCAATGCTGTTCCCACAGACATGTTTTCATTACCGCCCATTCGTCTCAAATAAAAACTTTCATCTGGGTGCTCCAAATTGGAAGCCTGAATGTTTTGATTTTCTTCACTTTCTGCTTTATCGCAAACCAGTTGCCAAACAAGAAAATATTTTTTAAGACCTAAAACTTTTTTTCGCAACATTTTTGGTTGTTTTATAAGTCGAGTTGCATAAACTTTCTTGTGCTCTGGTTTTGGGATTAAGTACAGAAATCAATAAATATTTTTTACACCGCCTCTTACATTGCTTTCTTCTCTTTGCTAACCCATATAAGCCCAAACAGCACCGAGGTCTTGTTAGAAAAACAAGACCGTCTTGTTTAGCCTCTAGCGTGAGTCACACGTCAAGTTACCGTACTTATTCTCACCCCTATTGTCTTGTCTTAATGATACTTCCATCGATAGAATGCGAAACACTTTAAAATTAACAAAGATGTCAATTTTGTCAAAGTATTCAAATTTAGTGCAGCAGCTTGGCAAAAGATCACAATGATTTCGATTGAGATGATCTACTTCTAGAAGATGATGACCAATACCATTTTTATTTTAATTATATATTTTCATTTTTTAGACTGAACTTTTTTTTCGTAGTTGATTATTGATGCTATATTTATTTTAGCATGTATATAAACCTTTACTTTGCTGTTATGTTTACCGAAATTAGATACAAAATACAACACCAAACAAAAATACAAATTAAACAGTTGAAGAAAAATAAAATTCAATGAGGTAAGCTGATAAATTGAAGTATAACCTCTAGTTTGGTATTCCTCTTATTCTAACCATTTTTATGAATTGATGTTAACAAATTTCAAACGAAAATTATAACACTGACTAAGGACAACAACTTGGTAAAGTGTTTAAAACAAAATAAGGCTGACGCGAAAACTGTTTAATGTATGCTACCTAAAAAGTACGCTGATACGTTGTAGCTCATTGTGATGAGTTTTTTAGCGCATTCCGATAGTCACACACGTTTTTATTATTTTTTTATTTTTGCAATAAACTGAAAACCGATAACACTTTTGAATAGAGAATGAAGAGACCTTTGAAGCAATGTATCACAAGCCCATACTTCTTACGAAAACCCGAAACTCGACGTGTTTCGGGTTTTCTCATAAATATGTACAGCAAGACATCATAATGAATTTATTCTATTTCGCTTTTCCACACTGTATATTATACTGCGCGTTCATAAATTATTTAGACCAATTCTTGCTATGAAATTTGGAACGTATGTCAATTTTTTGATTAGTTCATACTCAGATATAGGTGTGTCGTGTGTTATTGGATGAGGTGTAACGGCGCGATCATACTATCAACGAAAATAAAAATGTATAAGAGTGAATTGCTCAGCATGTATTAATCTAAATAATCTATAAACGCGCGATATAATAAACAAAGAAAAATTTAAAGTGGTTTTTGATTTTAAGAGGAACCGAAAAACTAAAACTGTTTGACTCAAGCCCTGTGACCATATCAGTTGTGATCAATATAAGAAAAACGAACTAGCCGTCTCTATAGCCGGAGGCTACATATCTTTTGCACCAACAGTACTTTCTCAATCTTAGATTTTAGATCAATTCTAATTGGTTCAAATCAAACAGAAAGAAATCCAAATATAGATTTTGAAGAAAAAAAGAGATAAGCTCATATTAAAAAATAACAACTTAAAATTTTATTAAATTTAACTGAAGGGATTCAAATTTATATGTATTTCTTCTTCAACTATTTAAATTCAAAACGAAATTATTATAAAATATTACAGAGTTCGTTTATCAATAAAATAATAAAAATTACTGAATTAATCATCTATAACTAATTAAGCATCAATTATTGCTATATTATTTTGTATAAACCAATATTCTCTTGTAGTGAAACCAAATAAGATCTTTTAGTTTTGTGTTCATTGACTTGACTTTAGGTCGGTGAGATTAAAAAAAGCAATATTTTTATTGAAATAAATATTAAAACCAAATCTACAATGAATTGAAATTTTAAACTAAATTGAATTAATAATTTTACTATTAAAAGTTAGTATTATATTAAAAACATATGTACAGGAATCGGACTATAAGTTTAACAGCCATTATCACTCATAACAACAATAAAACGTTACAGTATCCTAATGGGTAAACAAGTATGCCAAAGTTCAATAAATTACCAATTACAAATATGTGAAAGTCACCAACCATGATGTCTACATTTCGTGGTAATTAAAAAAATGAATCAATGCAAAAGTAAAAACTTCGTTTATAAACTATATTTTATATTAATTTAAAAGTACAAGTTAAAAAAATATTCCATATAGATATTCAACATGAACAAACAACATATTTATAGTCAAACTGAGGCACAATTTTATCACAAGTGATGCGAACTAAATCACAATTACCAATTCAATACCAAAATTATATTGTTTCTATAGTTACGAAACAAAATTTCTAGGAAATTGGCCAACTTGTCCATTGCACTCGCCATATAACCAATCCTGACTAATTTCTTTCGTAACTTTTATTATTTGTCCGGGTTTTAGTGGTAAATCGCCCGCCATTTGTGGTTTAAATTCGTATAAAGCTGTTACTATTTGGTCTTCATTTTCTAAAGGCACTTCAATTTGGACAAAACTTGCCGGAAACATTCCTTCTTTATCACACACTCTTCCATATAACCACTCTTGATTTATCCGATGTAATATCACCACAATATCGTTCACCTAAAATTAAACTCAAATCTAAGCCGATTGTTATTTTGTTGATTATTTATCTAATAAAATAAAAAGCACAAATTATAAATAACTAACTGGATGTTTGTAACTTTAAGAGCATTAGTGAAAAACCAACAACCAAACAAAATTATATCCTTCTTTTCAACTAATTACATAATAGTATATAATAATAATAATAAGTTAATACGTATATGTAGATAGAACATAAATAGAAGGTATTAAATCTGAATTAAGAAGATGTAAAAAAATAAAGATATAAAAGAGCAAAACCAGAATGACCAATTAAGTACATTTTTACGTTAAAACGCTTTATACCGTGCTATCAAAAAGTCTTTCTATCAAGTAACCGTGTAAATAAAAAACGTATATCGACAATAAACCGGCGGAAAGTTTTTATATGTTAGAATGTTAAAAAAGTAATGGAAAATTATTTTTAGTTCAAATTATTCCAGCCCCAAAGTGTTATATGGGTCACGACACCAACCTTTCTTGCACACATCCAAATAAGCTAGCAAAGAATCTAACGTACTGCAAGTTGTAAAGGTGTGCTGTTTCGAGGTTAACAGTTAACATCGTGTTGTTTATTCCTTTCATAAAATAAATAAAGTAATTAATAGCGAGTTATTTTAAACAGTATATTTCATAACTTTAATCAAGTGAAAAAGTTGAAATTGTTGCAACCATTCTCTAAACAAATTGCAACACGCCTTTTCATGTTACAAACAGCTGTAATAGCGTCTTTTAGCCATAGATTTAATACATTAGATATAGCTATGCATGCTGAACATACTTCGGTTCTTAAAAAACATATCAAAGAAATTGGTACATCTCTCCATTTCTTTCTATATTTAATGAAACACATTTTTTATCCTTTTCATCATATTTGTTGTATGTCGCACACGAGTCTATAGTGATTAAACAGACACGAATTTCTACGATTTTAGTCGACAATCAACGATGCAATGCTTTGCTGTCAACTTATTGACATTTGTCATACACAATCTAATAAAATACGAAAATTAGGTTAAAAATCAATTTTATTTTGGAATGAATAATTATTTATAAATAAAGGTTTTTTCATCAGTGCTAATGATTCTTAATTATTTTATCAAAAAACTCTATTCCAATTTCAAAATTTCACCAACTTTTAGTTGTGTCAGACCCATGTAAACTTTATTATCCGCTTCATATTTTATCAGCTTACAAACCCACAACTGCATCGTGACAATCACAATAATGAAAATAAAAACCTTCTCTCCTATGAATTTGTAAAATTGAAGTTAGGCTTTAAGAAAATAGAGAAACATTAGAAAGCTGGAAGAAAATAAAAGTTGAGGTTGAAATCTCAATAAATAAAATTACCTTCAAATTATTAAATATTTTTCTTGACAATAATTATTTTCAATTTTTAAGTGACTGAACTAAGTTTTCTGTTCAAATTATGTGATTAGAAAAATTTTAATAGAAACGTCAAAATAATTCTAGTGTCATGCTGACGTAGCGTACTCTGCGTCTACTGATTTCTGCTTTGCTATTGGTAGGAACCTCTCTAAAAGATAGCGCTATCGAATACTAATGCAGTTGAGAGTGAGAGCAATAGATGGTACGTCTTGGCGGACTATCGCAGTGCATGGCTGTATCTTGTTATAATAAATCTATGCTTTTAGCGCGTCGATGGTATTGATAGGCTTCTTGTAAATGGTGTTTTTTAAGTGACCAAACAGGAAGAAATCTGGAGAAGTTTAGTGCGGCGACCACGCCAGCCACAAATTTGTGCTACTAAGCCTGTTTTCATAAAATTTACAAGTAAAATTTATTGAAAGTCTAGCCCGATGTGCCGTCGCCCCGTCCTGTTGGAAATATCCATACTGAATTTCACCATTATGCAATTGCTCTATGAATTTATTTAAAATATTAACAAAAACACAAACATTGACCTTCTCGTTGAAAAAATAGAACCAACAATTTTTTTTCTTGAAATAGCTACCCAAACACAAATTTTCAGAGAATGAAGTAGCATCTCATTAAATCTATGAAAAACTGAGAATTTTCTGTAGCCCACTTCCTCATATTCTGAGTATGTATTTATAAATCCTTCCACATGCAACCATGCCTCATTTGTGAAAAAAATGAGGTTAGGCCGATCATCATTGTCCCTCAAATTAGTGTTAAACCACCGGCAATAATTCATCCTTGGACCAAAATCAACAGGTAAAAGTTTAATGCACCTTATATGGATAAAAATCAATATCTTTGACAGGTTCCAAAAGACGAATCAACTTCTCTGATCAACTTTGAAGAATGTTCTTCAATGATATCCGGATTATTGTTGATGCTTTCTTCCGAATTTACACTAGGTCTGCCACTGCGTAGACGATGTTGTACGCTCCCAGTCTCATTAAATAATTTCACCACGTATTGGATGGTCTTAAATAAATATGTAATTATAATCATGCATTATTGGCTGCTCAGAATACGCTGCTTGAAACTCTCCTATACATGCAGGTATGGAGGAGTATGTCCACTCTCTATTTTCCGAACGAATAGATTTGATTGAAAAAGTTTTGTGTTTCCATGTTAGGGCTATTTTTAACAATTAAAACAATTTCAATCTTTATTAAAATACTACTTTTTGTTAGTTTTTTTATGACATAAGTAAGAACTGTCATTAGACATACGATGTCTATATAATCGCCTACTTGATAGAAAGACTTTTCGAGCCCACGTTACAAGTAGCCAAAGGCAACCCTCACGTCTTTATACGGTGCGTTCACATAGTTATTTTAGTTTATAGATACACGAGTGCAGAGCGATGCGTAGCACAAGTGGATCTATTGATACACGAGTGCAGAGCGAAGCGTAGTACAAATGGATCTATTATATTAAACACGAGCGTAGATATTTGACTTTCGAAAGAGTTACGAACACTATTTTTTTTACATCCAAAAGAACCACTCTTGCAACCTTTCGGTTCAATATTTATAATATTCGTAATATTATTATTTATACAAGGTTCATAAATTAGATATTTGATGCAGGATGTAAACCTTTTTTGGATTTTATATAAACTCATTAAAATGATGTAAAAAAATATTTGTAAATAATAAAATTTTTAAACCAAAAATTAACAATTTTGTGTTTGCCTGGTGATATTTATATGTATAATCTATAACTATTGTATATGACAGATTTTTGTTTATTATTTTTAAGAATATTTTATATTTAATATACAGCATTGAATAAATTTTGACAAATTAACAGATTAGAATTAAAATTATTCCACTGTAACCCTTTACATTTACCAATATTTAGTAGAGCATTGTTATTTTTTTTATTACAAGTCTTTGACAAGTAATCACAATGACAAAATAACTTTTTCAATAATATAAAAATTGTTGAAAAACTAACTATCAGTTTTCAATTATTTTCAAAACCAATTTAAAAATTAAGATAAAAACAAGAACCACATTTTGTGTTTTAAGCAAAAGAGAAAACATAAGTTGGTTTTGTGAAGAATCAAGCTAAATTACTATCTATTACTATCTCTCCACGTATCTGCGATCATATTATGTGTTTAAAATTGTAAAATTAAAAATTTGAACAATATGACATGAATATAATAATGCTGCTTTCTATATATCCGCGAGAATTTTCAAATCAAAATCTAAAATTTTGAGATTTTTACTTAATGATATGAGAACACCCATATTTGAAATAACTGAAGTTAAAATTTTTACATTCAAAAAGTTTCTAATGACCATCGAAAGCAGCATATAATTAGCCATTTTCGTATTAAAATAATGAATAATATTTTATGAACTTAGAACAAAACTGGAACTTAGTCAAAGTTCCATTTGAATCTCCTCATCTATGCTATTTGTTGATGCTATGTTGAAACGATCCCATAATTTACTTTTTTGCACTCATCGCTCAAAGATCGGCAGTTTCCGGTCGTTGACAAAGCTTCAAAAAACGTTTTTCCCGCTACGCGGTGTTTTTTACTTTGCTGCAGAATCTAGGGGAAAATGCTCGAAACAATGTGTTTTTATTTCAATAAAACCATAGCAACCAAACAAAGAAACCATTTTAAAAATCAGATAACCGACGGGAGCAGCGCTACTAACCGAAAAATAAGTAAAAAATTAAACCATTTCTTATTAAAAATTTAGACTTATTTATTATTGAAAAATTAGAGTTATTCGTTGCAAAAAAATCATACTTAGCTTCTTCGGAATGAAATTTCCCCCATTCGCACTAATGCAGCACTCTTTTCAGTGGTGCTGCAAACAAAGTGCTCATGTGAAAAATCTCACTTTTCGAACTCGTTAAGTAAATAACTATTAATCTCAAATGTATCTTTTACAGCATGAAAAAAAAAGTTGTAATCTTGATATGTTTGCTGATAAATAAAATATTTACTTGAACTAATTTTTGTAATTAACCATTGACTATAGATACGATTTCAGTAATCAATGATTGAATCCGTTGGTTCTAATTGCAGTAATACAACTACAGTATAAGTTTTTAGGTAAAACATTGAAAAAAAAAGATTTGAGTTGAAATACTTTGAAATAAAAATTGCGTTTAAAACAAAAGTAAATGTATGTTTTTTTTGGCCTATTATAGTTTATCTATAGGAGTGACTAATTTAAGATCATCTAAAGCGTTAATAAATTCTTCCTCTAATAATTGTCTTTCTAGATTTAGATGATAAAAAAACCCGTGAATTTTTTAGATACTAGGTACTAGGTAGATCCGCCTAGCGGTTTCACCCGCATAAATCTTGTCGCAAAACGAACACAACCGCCAATGACGTCTGACCTCACGCGTCTGCCCGCGTTTAAATCGCGCTCGCGCACTCAGCGATGGGTGACCTCATCTACAACCTCCCGTCCGCAATGCGTCCGACCGTCCGCCCTGTTCGCCCGCCGCCGGTTTATAATATTTGTTCGAATAATGTAGTATAAAATACCAGAAGCAATAAAGTATTCATTTTGTTATAAGGATCAATTTACTACTACTATATGTACATTAGAAATAAATTACCAAATTATAAGATAGATATGCTGCCGCGAGCCTTTTTGTAGAACTATTTAAGATAAAACATTTCCATGAGTGTGTAACTCCAGTTTTTGCGACGTACGCCAGAATAGTTCGCAGATCACAAATTTTTTTCCTTCTTACTTGACATTTATCGGCAATTCACACATTATCTTTATAAATTATAGCCTATGTGTTATTCTAATGTATAAGCCATATTATTGTCAAGGTTTACACATACAAAGTATCGCGTTTACAATATTAGTAGAATAGTACATTTCAGCTAAACTGGCATTTGTGATTTTAGAAAAACTATTTCTTATTTGATTTTTAAAAGACACATTTTACTAAATTAAAAATGTTCAACACAATAGGCGGTACAGCCTATTGTATGTTACCTTAGGGAATACCCTAAAACAAATCGTGTATTATTTGACTAAACAATACAAAGTTACCTTGAATTTAAATACGAAAACCAAAAAGCAAACAATTACACTTCCAAACCATTTCCTTTAAAAAAAAAAAGATAAAAAGCGCCTTGAGTACACAAAACACTCTGCATACTAAAAACTATGTGTAGAAATTGAGATGTAATGTACAAACAAAAGCAGCTTTTACATAAACCGCTTTTTGTAAAACAACTAATAAGAAAGTGATGTCACGACAATTTTTAAGTGAGACACCCTTAATAGAACATAATAGACAGAAAATAACTTAAAACACCTCTCTAATAAACCTCTAATCAAAATTTAAAAACTTATTCACAGGTCGATTTCATTGTACAGGACGATTCATCGTCTGCACTCGGTCACATTAAAAGCAAAAAATTACAAGAAAATTGATTTTTATATTTTACTTCTAATTTTAACTTTCTAATCCTTGATATGCACATTGAAATTCACTTTAATAAGCTGGGTTTTAATGCAATTTTATGACAAGGTCATAAATAGTAGTAGACAAAATCAAAATAAATTCTTAAGATGTAACAGCGCGAATTAAAAAGGAACTGTTTGAATTTACAAAATTCTATATCTCATTGACTTACACCTGTAAGTCAAAAAACCATTAAAATTTAATTATAGCTAAATAAGTGTACATTAGATTGAGCCCAAGAAATCGACTTCTATAAAGTTTTTTGAAAATTTAAACTTTTAATATTAAGAGGATTATCATTGCAATTTTTGATGTTTTTATTAAGCGGGTTTTTATCTCACAACTCCTAAACTAACAAGATAAACAAAACTGACTACAACATATTTCTTAAAAAAACCTAAAGGGTTCGACAATAGTTATCTACGTTATTAGTGCATTAAAATTCATTTTACCGGGCGGTTTTAATTTTAAAGCACGGCGCTCTGCGGAGTGCTTTAATAAAACCAAGCGCTGTAAAATGACTAACGCCCGAATAATTATTAAACATTTTGGCCAAAGACTTTGTCTGTTTTAAAAATTCCAAAACTTGAATCGACCGAATTAACAGTTGAGTCTGACAGCTCAAGTGCAGACGCGGTGGCTCAGATCTCGATTGATAGTTCACACCACAAAATAGAGCTCTAAAAATTGCAATAAACATATGTAATTGTCTTCATTTTTGCAATCTATCGGTCTTACTGAGTGCGATAATTTGTCCTGGTATAAAGAAACTACATTTATGACTAAACTATACGCTTTTTTAAAGTCACTAAAAGCATTTAATTTTTATAGTATTTTACAGCTCGCTGGTGAGTCAAAGTGACAGATCGGTTGCTGCATGTGAAAAAATCTAGTTACCATAGCAGTTGACAAAGTATAAATTTGCGCTTTACAATCGACAAGGCTAAAAAATAATTTGATTACAAATTTCTGTCAGATAAGCCGTTTTTTTATATCATGCTTTAACCATGTGTATGATTTTACAATTTGATTTTTAACATTGGAATTTGGTAACTCATGTAAAAATCAGTATTCGAAACAAAGCCAATAAATATTCATAAAAAAAATTAAAGGCTTTGCAAAAAAACCTTTTATAAATTTTGACGACACAAAAGTTACTCAAGCTGAACGTTTTTGTTAATAATAATAATAACCTGGAATAACTTGAAACAAATAAATTAGCCAAAATTGTTAAGAGACTTTTGTTGAAGCATTTAATTTACTTTGAAGAATATACATTGGCTTTTTAGATACTGAATTTCCCATGGATTATAAAATTCCAAAGTGTAAAAATTAAATTGTCAAATTATATGAATGATAAAAGCATGATTATAAAGAAACGATTCATTTGACAAACAATGTTAATCACCTTTTTTGTAAAACATTGAATTTAATAAATCTAGTTTTGTACTGATAACATTTCTAACAGCATATTTAAATTTTTGAATTCAGTCACTAACCAGTTGAAAATATTAATAGCTCTTGAAATTATTAGTTCAAATTTTTACAATATACTTCTTTTGTTGTTCCAAAAAATATTTTCCATATACATATTTAAAAAAAAAAACAAAAAGTATTCAATTTTTTTGACCCAGTCTACTGTTCATACATTTTAGAGATTTCATATTTTGAGAATGTACTCTTCAAAAGAAATAAACGCATACATTTTTTTCAGAATATTACAATTAGAAAGCGTACTTTTCGGACCCAGAGTATACGAAAAATCACCGGATAAAATTCAGTTTAATAGTGTTATTATAATAAAATTTCCAAAAGTTTTGCTTAACTAAAAGGAAAAAGATTTTAAAAGCCGATGGAGCTGGCGTGTTTTCAATCTAATTGAACAGTTGCTTAACTAATTTGCATTCGTTTTGTAAATGTATTCTAAGTAAAGTGCTTGAATGTGTAAATGTGAAAACTGATATAATTAAATAAAATCTTTTCTACCTGTAAAGGTAAATCTCCAGGTTGAGAAGCAGAAAAATCAAATAAAGCTATTCCGTAAGGTATGACGACATTATGATTTCCTGGTGGTGGCTTTGGAGGAGGTATTTTAGGCATAGGAGGTGACAGATTCGAAGAACTTGGTAAATCAAGAGGTTTCTTTGAAGGTCCTGGACGGATTATTCTCGGTTTAAGAAGACTAATTTGATCCCGAGTATTTTCCTTTGTATTATTGGTATTCACCCAATTTATCGTTGAACTATTAATGTTGACTATCAAATTATCATTTTCAAAACTTTTTTTGCTTGAGGTTAAACTGCTAGTGCTACTGCTATAAGAACTGGAAACACTGCCTCCAAATTTTTGAGAATATTCTGGTTTTGGAGATTCTGGAGGACTCCAATCGATCAAATTTCCGTTTGTTTGAGCTAAATTAAATGTTGATTTACTTCGATATTTCAAAAAATTTGGCGGAGGCGGCCTCGGGGGCGGTTTCTTTTTGTTTTTATGTTGAAACATTGATTTCATTTTTCTCTAAAATAAAATTCGTTTTATTATATTTTATTATATGATATGACAGTTACACAACTTATATTTGCAACTTATATTTGACATCTATGTTTGACGTTTATGACGTATACTTTGACATTTTGGTGTAATTACGAAAAAACATTTTTGCCAACAAAAACTCATAAAAACTAACCAATTATTTTAAAACCAGCGACGGAGCTCATGCTGGGGCTGAAAATTATATTTCTGTAAATTAAAAACAATTTTTATCTTTTTTTAATCTTTGAAAATTGTTGCAATATTTTTAACTATTCAAAATAGAATTTTATACTTTACAAAAATAATATATGTGGTATTATCTATAATAATAGTTTGAAAAAGTTTTTTATTGACAATTGAATAGTATAAATCTACGTTTTAAACAATTTCTTAATCAACATGTTTTTTTAAAACATATTTTTATTTATATGCGCTCTTAAAAACTTGATTTTATTACTGTCGTATTGCTAAAAAAATTAAACAGTTATAAAATGCCTATTAATATAGTGTGTTTATAACAGTAATTTATTGTATAAGTGTTTCAGAGAGCATTTTATCCACGCAAGAATGTTTAAACGCGAGAGCTTGCTCGAGCGTTTAATTTTCTTAAGTGGATAAAATGCGAGTGAAACACGAATGCAATATAACGTTTTATCCACAATTACAGCGATTTAAAATCAAAAAATGATTTGACATTACACTCTGACAGCGGATGTCACCTCAAAAATCATTGAAATTAACTAAAAAACATGGGAGGTGTTGAATCGTCGCTATTTATTTTCGATTGTTTATCGACTCCATTTGTATAAAACGCTGTGCAAGTTGGTGAAAATGGAAGAAAGTGATACTGTTTCTGAGACAATTCCTGAGGAAGAAAATTTGATCAAGAAAAAACGAAATGTCTATTAATGTAAATGTTAATGTCAATATTAATAATAAATAGAATGCGATTGATTTAAGAATGTATTGTTTCATTATTCCACTAGTGGAATAAAGTGATTTCATTATTCCACTAGTGGATAAAGTGTTACTTTATACGGTTTGTAAGTGTGGATAAAACTTCAATTATAAGGTAATTGTGGATAAATTATTTAAATTAACTTTTGCTGTCTAATTTTATTTAACAAATTTTTATTGTCTCTGATAGTTTCATTGCCGCCAAATGTCAGAACAAACGTCAAAGCTTGTCTATAATATCGTACAATTCTCCCTACAAAATAATCAAAAATTGAACATACGTTCAAAATTTCATAGCAAGAATAGATCTAAATAATTTATGAACGCATTGTACAAATGCACATAACTATGACAATATGCTGTTTCAGTTTTTTATAAATAAGGTAGTTACTTTTGCAATTACTTCTGAGCTAAAATCCAAAATAAATGTATACGGGCGTGTTATTTATGTGTCTGAAACTAGCAAATTTTTAACACAACAGAAAATACAATATTAAAATAAATATAATTAAAAAAAAAGTATAAAATACATTAATTTATCTTGAGTAAGGTTACAGAAAAATTAGATAAAAATTATTTATTATTGCCTACTGTCTAGTACTGTGTTAAAAACAGTGCTATAAAAGAAACACACATAAGAACTTTGGGTATCTGAAAAGCGTAAATTTTGACATTTTTAGACAAATCTTTTACTATAACAGGATTAAAAATAATAATAATCTTTGTAATTTAAACAATAATCTTATCAAAAATTATCTTTTTATTTAGTGTAATATAATCGCTATTTGTAAAATGAAGTAAATCAACGTTTATAATATGAGGTTAAACCAAATTGCTCAATTTTTAATAAATTATCTAAAATTTTTTTCTATCTTCCTTACACTTAATTGTTGAGAATGCCGCAACACTAAAATAATTACACTAAAAACCCACAAATTAACTGCAAAATTAGAATTAAAAAAATTATTTAACCGCTTATGAAGCATTTAGTAAACAATTTTATTCTTCAATAATACCACGTGACAGCAGTTCCAGAAATCATCAAGACACCAGATTGCTTGACACAATACCATAGAATCACTAAATCAAGTCAGGTCAGGTCACACAATACTGTAGTCAAAACGTTTGAGATATACCCGGCAGTAATTTATTGCAATAATTCCTCAAAAACTTTGAGGCCTAAAACCACGGTTATAACACATTAAAGAACACTTATTGCAGACTGTTCCCTGTTTAGGGCAAAATTTATAAAAGATTCTAAAATTTTACGACTGAGATTTATTGATTGCTTTATGCATTATGAAATTGTCTAAACTGAATTAAATAAAATTATGTTTTGTTTACTGTTGCCAGACTGGTCGGAATGTCATTTTTTTAAAACAAAGACAAAATTATAATGCTACGTTATTTTCAAAACAGCCGTTAGCAATCAATATTTTAAGTAATAGAAATCATTTGTTTTGTATGTCAATATGTTTTGTTCTTGCAAAACTACTCAAACTTATTGCTTATTAATTCAGTTAGATAAAGTATTTTACTCTCTCTATTATTTTTAAGTGTTGAGCGATTTAAAATTAAATATAGGAAAATTACTCCAAAACTTTATGAATAATTATTGTATAATGTTATAATTATATAAAATAATATTATATAAGTTATATAATATAAAAATAGGTAGATTTGATAACACCAAAAAATAGCGAAACTGCATTAAACATGTAGTCTTTATTTTTAAATACACAGCCGAAAAAAATTATTATAAATCTAATTGATAACGACTTATCAAAATCTGATTGCAACTTGTAATTTTATTATGTTCTAAAAATCTAATAAAGAAACAATTGTTAGTTTTTTATAAACACCAAGCAGGCAGCACTTTGTTTTGTTAATCTTTCTTACCATTGTGGGTCTGTCCTTCTAATTATCAGCAATAATATTTACTGTCTGGCGTTTCTACTACACTTCTATATTTTAAGTAATGTAAATATATCTATTTTATATGAGTGGACGTCATTAGTTGTAAAGCTCAATAATCCCGATATTCACTAAACACAAGGAGTTTTTGAGTAATTGAATCAATTATTATTATTTTACCATTTCAACAAAATGTTGTGTTGAAATTTAATTACTTTAAAAACTTAAATTGCTTTATTACTGAATTGTGATGGATGACCCCATGATAAAATAAATTGTTTTTTATTACACATATTATTTTTATAACACGTAATTATTGTTAAAAATATATTTTGTCAATATTTTGTGGCTAACGATTACTTATTTTATAAATAAAATTGTGTGTGATTTTTTTTTTTAACTAATTAAAAATAACTTTCTTTTAAGCCAATTAGTTATGTATTACAATAAAATAATACAGGGTGTATAATAAACATTAATCATGGGTGCTTAATTTGCCGCCGGTTTGTACTAAGGCCGGTAACAAGCTGTAAACATAAAAAAGTCGCTTACGCAATGACGCAGAGATTTTTCTGAATTTAAAAAAGAATGTATATATATTTAGATATTTTAATTTAATAAGTTTGCATTATTGTTTTTGAGCGCTGTAAAATACGAAATACCAAGATCACTCGATCAACACACTACCTGCTTAGGTAGCGCCATTAGTAATTTTTTATATCTATTTTTGTCGCATAGAAAATAATCCGGTGATAAACAAAACAAAGTTGACGTTAGAAAATTCAAAGTGACATTAATGCATAACTCTAATTTTTTTGACGTTGAAACATTGCTGCCATTTTTGAAAATGAAATTCTCTAAAGCTAGTGACATCCTCGTCTCACTTACATTTACAATTTTACATTTTCCACCCTTTGTTAACAACAAATTCCAGCATGGATGTGTCATTTTCTAATGGCGCTACTTCAACACGTGTGTTAATCGACTGATCTTGCAAAATACATTACATTTTTAAACATATTCTGTTTAAAAATTTTTCGTTTTTTTTTAAATAATTAAAAACTTATTTTACATTTACATAATGCCGAAAATGGCTGCGGCAGACAATTATGCCCGACATTGTGCTCTAAAATGTCAATGTTAATTGTGAGTAGACACTTGCATACCGGAACTTACCGCTTACCGGAAAGCTTTTATCTAATCTCCAACCTCACTTTATATTTGATTAATTTATATTATAATTATTCGATAAAAATTATTCAGACAAAGTGGTAAAATAGCATTGATTGTCCAAGGAAAAGCGTTTTTATTAAAATGTTATTTTCCAAATGGAATGAAGCGAGAAAATAGAAAATGAGAATATTTGATTAAATTAATAACGCATCGATCTAGATTTTTTATCAAAAAATGTATAGCTAGATCAAGTAGGCAACTGATAAAACGATTTTGCACAACAAGCAAGTTTATCTGTATGTATCAAACTAAGACAAATTTTTTGATTAAAGATGTGAAAAAAAGATAAGATAGCACTTGCTTTTTGATCACTCTGCATATCCATGTCAACAATAAATTACTCTCTAGATTTAAGAATATTTGTTGGTAGGTTGTCATAATTTTGGTTATATTGAATACTATGAGATTCTGTTAGAATACAAAAGATATCGGTCGGTTTATATTACTTATAAAATTATTATTATTATTATTATTGCTATTAAATTTTACTTATAATCATTTTGAAATAAAGTTTATGTGTCACAAAATAATATGGAGTAACTATAAATTAATTAAGCAAAAATACAGGGGCAAGACTGAGTAAGCTGGTAGTGCAGCCTGTCAGTTGTCAACCGTTTTTATTTAAGTTATGTCACAAACTAAAGCAACGAAAACTAAAGACATTTTTGACATTTGTTTTGAATTTTTGTGTAACATTGTGTGTGTCATGATAATGATGTTCCCAACGAAAAAATTCTAATATTTTACTAGCGTAAGAAAGTAATTTTTAATCATTAAAAGTTACCCGGTATAAGTTTTGCCAAGATTGATCATTTGAAACCTGTTGAGATTTTTTTTATTTTTGTGAATTTGTTTTTGACCTTTGCTAAACTAGCCTTGTAGCAGCACTAAACACCGGCTTTTGAATTAAAATGAAAATTTTAATGTAGTTTTCAATAAACAATGTCAACTTACGGACAATATTCGCGTTAGTTTTTTGCTAATTTCCGATCTTTTTAAATGTAATGCGGCGAATTTCTTTTAACTAGTTGACTGTTTTGATTTCACAATTCATTTTAACTTGCTGGCGGTATATTTAATTAAACGTGTGAATAAAACCACTCAACTAATTTTTGACAGAAAATACGTCATCTTTTAACATCAAGTTTAACCTAATTTTAAGCATATTTAATTGATTCAAAATTACTTTTGAAAAATCTTATTACATGCAACATAGAGAAGATAATTTCCCTAAAAGTTTTTGACACTGACAAAGTGACAAGTGACATTGACACCTGATTTGATTATAAAAAAACAACTTTAGTTTTGTAATTTAGTTCAGTATAGAATAACATTTTACAATTATTATTTATTTTATCTTTGTTTTAACATTAACATAAGTAATATTATTAAAACAAGACCTTAAAAGTAAAATAATTTAATTTATTTGGCGGTAATATTCAAATTGCAAGCCCTACACTTCACCCTTCGAATTTCATTGGTTAGGCTTCAGTTTTCCTATAGCCTTACTTACATTTAATTGGCATTAGTTTTTATTTAATGATTTAAAAATAGCAATGGTAAAACGGTGCAAAAACGAGGTTATCTAAAGGGATTTTGCGTGTTGTGGGTGTAGCGGCAGACCTCCTATTACTCAACTTCACAGATTCAAATCGTCATGACTGTGACAAGTAGCAGACGTAACAGTTAGTTTTCCAACAAGTCTAGGTTAAGTAAGTGCTCTCTAGGTAGGGTCTAATTTTTATGATTAATAAATGATTTTTTTAGGAAACCTCTTTAATGTGCAATAATGATTTTTATCTCGGAAAAAACATGATTTCTAATAGAGTTTAATCTTTCAAAAATAAAATGTTGAATATTTGAGTTGTCACGATCATTTTCAACAACTTCTCATGTTTATAATGGCAGTACAAGCAATAAAATATTTGCGAAGGATCAACAAGCCACATCATATTTTACATAATATTTCTCAGCGCAGAATTATTACAACGTATCATAGATATGATGTTGATAGATCTCATCAGCAACATGAAAAACGTTGTTTAAGTAGTAGCTCATTTTTGAGTGGCAGTGCTGGAAGAGCGGAAACCACAAGTACAACACAAGGGCTTTCTAAATTACAAGCACAAGAGTTAGTCTTAAGACTTAATGATGAAGAAAGAACTATTTTAATTAGTGCTTTGAAAGAATTCCAATCTAAACTAGTCAGAGATGAGTATGAAGGTGAGTAAACATAGGTTCTATTTTATCTGTTAGCTTATTCTTTATTGCTTGGGAAATTTAATTAAGTGAATATTCTGATAAGAGAAAAATGTAACACACACACAATAGACCTATGTACTTATAGGCTTTTTATATAATTAAAAGGAAAATAATTTACGCTACTGCGATCGGTCTATACTGTTTATAGTAAATATATTCAAAATATACACTTTTTTATTATCAATAATGAGAGCACTCAAACGAATAGACTTATTTTTACTGGGGCTTTATTAATAGGTCTACTTTGATTTATTAATACAGTCATACTCTAGATTGTCATTAAGTTACAGAGAAGTGCCTCAAGTGTTCACCGTGGAATCTTTTTCTACAGCTAAATAAGTAGTTTATAGAGAGAATACTAAAATGCATTTTCAATTTTGTTTGTAATGATAACGTGGAGTTTAGAATTGGATTCATCAGAGCAGGCTATGACGAAAATTATGTTTGGTTTTACTTAAATTCATTATTGTTGATATAGAAAACCCTTGTATCCTCGATTTGTTGATAGAATGTAATCTGCGATTTTAACGCCAAGTGTTTAACGCCAACAAGATTTTAGTCGAGTGACCTTATATATATGCATAGATTTAATACACTAGATATAGGCTATAGCTATGCTTGGCAAACATACTTCGGTTCTTAAAAAACATATCAACGATATTGGTACATCTCTCCATTTCTTTCTATGTTTAATGAAACACATTTTTCATCCTTTTCAGCATATTTGTTGTATGTCGCACAAGAGTCTATAGTGATTAAACAGACACGAATATCTACGATTTTAGTCGACAACCAACAATGCTTTGCTGTCAACATATTGACATTTGTCATACACAATCTTAAATAAATACAAAAATTAGGTTAAAAATCTATTTTATTTTGGAATGAATAATTATTGGTAAATAAATGTCTTGTCACCAGTGCTAATAATTCTTAATTATTTTATCAAAAAACTCTATTCTAATTTCAAAATTTCACCAACTTTTAGTTGTGTCAGACCCATGTAAACTTTATTATCCGCTTTATTGTTTATCGGCTTGCAAACCCACAACTGCATCGTGACAATCACAATAAAGAAAATAAAAAACTTCTCTTCTATGAATTTGTAACATTGAAGTTAACCTTTAAGAAAATAGAGAATCATTAGAAAGATGGAAGAAAATAAAAGTTGAGGTTGACATCTCAATAAATAAAATTCCCTTCAAATTATTAAATATTTTTCTTGAGAATAATTATTTTCAATTTTTAAGTGATTGAACTAAGTTTTCTGTTCAAATTATGTGAATAGAAAAATTTGAAAAGAAACGTCAAAATAATTCTAGTGTCATGTTGACGTAGCGTACTCTGCGGCTACTCGGAACCTCTCTAAAGGATAGCGCTATCAAATAATAATGCAGTTGAGAGTGAGGGCAATAGACGGTACGTTTTGGCGGACTATCGCAGTGCATGGCTGTATCTTGTTATAATAAATCTATGTATATATGTCATAGATTTACTATAACAAGATCATGCGGGAACAAGCAGGTTCCCAGATCTCACCCCGCTAGACTTTTCGGTATTTGAGACCTTAGTCGCTATCACATAACCTACATTTTTTTATTAGTGTTATGTCAAATATTTGTCAAACAAGCATATCCGGTTACAGTGTTCCAACTGGGCGAATAAAAAAGTCTCCCAACTCAAACAGTCTTTGTTGATCATGGTGTATATACAAATTGAAATAAAAGATATATTGCTGATAAGATAACCAAGTTATCACGTTAGCGTCTTTTGTCTCAAACGTATATCAATGATATACATGGATATTATAAAAGATTATAACTTGGCAAAGGCTGTGAAATGTGCGACTTTTCTTTAAAGACGAACAAAACTTATTAGGAAATAATTTGTGATTAATAGGTTGCATAAACATTAGGAGTTTTACGCATGTATCAAAAATT
The DNA here is from genome assembly GCA_947359425.1 of Lagria hirta. NCBI lineage: Eukaryota > Metazoa > Arthropoda > Insecta > Coleoptera > Tenebrionidae > Lagria > Lagria hirta. The sequence continues at coordinate 28,275,846 of OX375796.1, forward strand.
ATTGTGGATAATAAATGATGAATTAGAAATGTTTTATTGTAAATTCAAAATGACTATAAAAATGTTGAAAATGTTCTCCATTCCTGTTTAAACACATTGCTACTCTTCTTTTGTTTTCAAAAATGCTCTGTAACATTTGTTGATTGATGTTACGGCTACAACGAGTAATTTCATCTTGCAATTTGTCCAAATTATTGCAAGTCTTTTAAAAACCTTATCTTTCAAATACACAAATAGTGAAAAATCCAACAGAATGAGATCCGGAGATTGCATTGAAAATGCAGAACAAACTGCTTTACTTATGATGCGGTTGTCAGAAAACTGTTGCAAATGTCTCAACTTTTTGTGGATAGAGAGAAGTCTCAATGAAAATATGCGAATTTTTAGAACATCAATACTTAAACAGAGTATGTTAATTCTCAGAATTAACTCACAATTCTCAGAATTCCACCTGACAGGTGGAATACGGCTTCGTCGCTAAAAAATGTGAGATTCAGTAATCTGTTGTCAATTGGCTTTAGTTGACACCAGTTGCAATACTTAAACCGACGTGGGGATCTACAATTAAAAGCTGATGTGTTACAGTAACTTTGTAGGGATGCAAATGTTTTTTTTTTAGAATCTTTTGGCATATACAGAAAGGTACCCCAGATTGTGCAAACAACTTTGGTAAAGATGTTTGTGGATTTTCCTTAACTCTTGCTCTTAAATCATTAACAACTTTAGCTGGTAGTTCGGGTTTCCCAGTTGGCTTTCTTGTATTTATACTCCCAGTTGGCAAAAACCGGTTAACTATGAGTTTTTAATAAAGCATTTTGTATTTGAACGTCGCAAATTTCTCCAAGAATTCATTTTGGCAGGCATCGATCGATGCCTGCCAAAATGCCCTGAATGTTCTAGTATCGAATAGTTTTGAGAAAAACGGTTTTATGAGAGCAAATTAGGACAGCGACAGCTAAAACTTGAAACTTAAAAAGCGGAAATAATAACTTTGTTTAAAAAAAAACGCAGTATTCTAACCATGAAGCGGCAAATTCCTTCCATTTGAAATGTATAGCAATGTCTTCTTTATGTTATAATCATGAATAACACCCCTGTATAACCTTGACAATTTTTAGATCATTTGCCAATTTAAACTTATAGAGGGCAGTTATATCGTACAATCTCATTTACAGCCGAATAACTAAACGAAACATAACTTTTATATTTGACAAATTGGCTTTGATTGATGAATACTGGTTTTAAAAAATATACTAGTTTTTGTAGGGTCAAAAATGTTTTAGCTTATTAAATAAAATGCTTTGGTCCATCTTATCAAAGGCCATAGATAAGTCAGTATAAATGAAATCAACTTGCAGTCGATTATCTATAGCTTCCGATATTAGTTCGGTTAATTCTTATAGTTTAGTGGTACCGGACCTGCTTCTTACAAATCTATGCTGCTTCGGTGCAATACTGTGCAAAAGCGATACATGAGAATAGATGATACTTTACAAAACTAACTGAAAATAATTTAATTTCTAATAATTGCCTACAATTAAACATTAATCTGCAATTTTTTTGCAGGTTGCTTCAACAAATTATTACCGATCAAGCTTGAAAATGGAATTTAATTACTTCAATAATTATATTTACTGGTTTCATATGAAATATTTTTAAAATGTTTTAAATCTTTTGAAGTTACGATTTGACGTCACGACACTGGCGTGATCAAGTGATTGTTGACGGAAATTTTGTGAAATAGTTTTTGCATCTGAAAGATTAATTTTATCTTAGTCTTCTACGTACCAGCTTTGATGAATCTTCTTTTGAATCCCATAATACAAACATGTATTTGTTTTGCATATTTTGTGATTATTTTTTTTTGTATTTTTATTTTTTTTTTTTATTTTGGGTTATTTTCATACACGTTAAGGTCAGCTAGCAGCTTCAAGGTGGAGAAGTAAGTTTGGGCGACCCAGCAAATTACCTAGACTAGGAGATGTAGATCCTACAGGCACTTATTGCGCTGTACCTGAAGACTGGTTAATGAAAAAATGGGGTAGGATTTTTTGTTTTGTTTTTTATTATTATTATTATTATTATTGGTGCTGATTGATATATGTAATAACAGTTTGTTTTTTATTGGGAGTAGCATAAAAGCTAAGGGCTGGCAATATAAGATAAGCTTCTGTTTTGAGATGTATGTGGGAGGAGTAAGGAACATGTCTAACTTAGCATACAAAATTTATATTATTCATGATAAATGTAACTAACTCGGGAGCAAATTATTTTCAGATTAGACAAATGTTGGAAATCTGTTGCATGTTTTTGATTGAAACTTAAATATCATAAATTTCCTGCACCTGTCAAAATCAAAAGTAAAACGTTAACTATAAACAAGTCTTGTTTTCCTAATAAATTACAATAGTGTTTACATAAAAATATTGATTCACATGGTTGAAGCGTATTTTTGTAATGTACAAAAAGTAAATGGCAAATGAACCTATTCTATTGCCGATTGCTTGGAAAATTTTCGCGTTTTGCAGAATATTTCATTTAGTACTTATTGCGTTTTCATAAGGTCCCGTGTAATATGAACAAAGAATTAAATTAGAATTGGCTTCTGATTTTGACAGGTACGAATTTTTTGACATTTGAATTTCGATTGTTTCAATTAAAGACCTGCAGAATATTTCCAATGCTTTCTCTAATCTGAAAACTATTTGCTCACTTGTTATATACAGCTATATATCTGTTCTTTACTCCTACAGCAAACGGGTGATTAACTAAGTTTTGTAGAATAGACGCATTGTAGTTGCAGTCAATTCATGGAATTAACAACAGTTTAGTGCAGTTTTAATTATTTGACGCACGTATAAGTAGAAAAATATACATACATACACCTCTTCAACAATGAAAACATATTTTTGCATAAAAGCTAAACGATGTTTACTGTTTCAGCCGAAAGTGTTCCTCGCCCAACTAGTCAAAACTTGATTGATAGTAAGTACTAACTTAGTACAATTGCCTATTTTAATTTTTAGTTTACAGTTGGTATCGCTAACTCTATTCCATTTATTGGTTTTGGGTTTTTGGATAATTTTTTTATGTTAATATTTGTAAGTATTTAACAGACATTTATATAAATTTTTATTGTTATGTTGTAAACTACTGTTTGAACTCTCAGTTTCTTACAAACAAACCTATGATTATGTTAATATGTAGTATGAACTGTAAGTGTAGCTTTTTTAGTTGAGAGCCTCGGTTTCATAAGCATTTGAATGGTGTTGCATGCTCAACCAAAAAAGTTCTTACAGTTTCAGGTTAATATACTATTTTTTGCAATACTTGCATACAAAATCAAAAATTAATAATAATGTATAATAGTCTATTTATAATATACCAAGTCAATAATTAATAATTTAGGTGACGTTTGTTTTGTGTCATGGATATATAATCAACAAAAAATTAAACTAATTTAATATTTGTTGAAAATCGACGCTACTAATTATTTGTGGGAGTGATTTATTACTTCATACATCAAATTGAAGAAGCTGCAAGTGATGCAGAAGCAGGGGAGAAGTTAAAAACAAGGTACGAAATGACAAAGTATAATTTGTTTCAAAAATGGTGCGAAGGCAAAACCACTTTGGAATCATACTGAGAAGTCAGTTTTGTTAGACCATAATAACTATAAACAGGTTAAAATCTGTGATTCAAAAAATCATCCATCAAGAAGTTTCTTTTTTGTGGATAATGACAACTTTCGATTCTTGGAATTATTCAGAAAATATGTGAGTTTGAGACCACGTATGCGGAAAACGGAAGTTTTTTTTTCTGAGATTTTATAATTAAAATTGCTGCAATCAACGAGTTGGACGAAATATTTTGCTAAAATTTTTTGTGAAATTGCAAAACATTTATATTTACTGAATGCCGGAAAATATACTGAGCATTCGTTTCGCCAAACCAGTGCCACCCTCCTTGCTAATAGCGGGACTGACGTTTTGCAACTTAAAAAGACTGGACCAGTAAATAAAAAGCTATGTTCCAGAATCGGTGGCAAATAATATAGAAGTGGCCAATAAATAAATCCACTTCAACGAAAGAGAAGGCCGTTTATTTTTTTGGAATAAATAAATGATAATGAAATAACTCTACTTCCTCGCATAATCCAGAATGGGCATCGACTTCTTGCGTAAATAAGAACAATAACACAGGAAGATTTTTCTCGAGTGATAAATCTTGTAGATTGACGTTAAACATATCTACAATGATTAACTGTCAATTTCGTATCCATTGAAATAAAAACGACGCTTAAAATGTTCAACATCTATTCTGTTGTTTTATTTTGGCTCTCGCGATCATGAGATGATTTCTCTGGTCAAATTCGTTTACACATCATGAATACCACACCTTGTTTTTTAATATTGAAATATTATTATAGATAAACATGTAAACAGGCACGTGTCTAAAAAGTTTTGCGAACTGTGTGAAATGTTTGTCTCTGAGCGTTGACTTACGAAGCAGGTATTGCAAAAAATAGTATATATTCAAATAATGTTTCTGTTAGAAGCATTATTGAAGCCAACCTTTACAGTTAATTGTGATTTGAATTAACTACATAAAAGGATTAAAAGAGTTGTTTTAGTATGTATTTATATTTTTTGTTTATAGGGGGACTACATTGATCTTTACATAGGTTCCTATTTCTGCATGACTACAATGGCAGCAGCGGCACTTGGCAATACATTATCTGACATTCTTGGAATAGGCACCGCATTTTATGTTGAGAGATTAGCAAATAAAATTGGATTCCGCCCGCCAACGCTGTCTCCAATACAAATGGATATGCCGTGCTCAAGAAATGCTGCCAATTTGGGACGTGTTTTAGGTGTAACTTTAGGCTGCATATTGGGCATGTGTCCGTTACTCTTTAAAAAGAATAAAGAGGATAAAAACGACGACGACGAAGAAAATAAAACACCAATTTTATAAATATTTTCGAATATTTTAAAAGTTCTATTGATTGTTGTTTATTTTGTTATTGCTTATAAAGTTTTTATAATTTATTGTGTCCATGTGGTTGTTGCATGAATTTTTAGCATTGACAATGTGTTTGATGGCAATTATAATAATATATTAACATATCTTCAATAGTTATGTTCAGTCATGAAAAAATTATTCTCTTGTCTTGTTATATCTTGTGCAATCTGTTTACTGCCACTTAGATTTCTGCATTTTATTGTGTAACGATTATATGAATATGTTTAATTGTAGAAATATAATAAAAACAATAAATTTGTTTATGTACGATCACCTTCTAATAAACAGATTGATTAATTTAATGTGTGAAAAGCTACATTAAATAAATTTTGCGAAAATGAATAAAATTACAAATGTAAATAAGAACAACATTATTAAACGGTTTCAGAGGCCAGCTTTTCCAAGCAACAATAAACAAAAAAAGAACAGTTTTGTAAACAAGAAGTAAAATGACTCTAGTATAGGTGACTAGCAACCAATTTATCAGCAATTCAAAGATATATAGACGCATATTTATTTATTTTAGAGATTCATGAATAATAACTGCAGATGGAACAATTAATGTAAATTTGTAAAAATATTTTTTTCTAATAATTAGGCTGAAGATAAAAATTACATGACACCTGTGTGAAAAGTTTTTATGCTCTGTTTGCGAAATTTTCGCACTATACAACATTACAATTTTTACTAGACTTTCAAACATTTTCCTTCCTATTTCATACTCTTCTCCATTTTTCTCTTCAACATTGCACAGGTTTGTCTTCCCTTTTTAACTAGTTCTTTCTTTCATCTATGCTTTACATCTGTTGCTTTGTTCAAACATATATTCTAAATACTTTTATTCTTTAACTTGCTCTATTTCTTTTTTTCGCATTTTTAACCTACTTTTTCCTTACTCCTTTACTAAACAGTATTATCTTTGTTTTACATTTATGTATCTCAAATATCCGCTTTTTTATCATTTCACTTATTCCTTTTTTCCATTCCCATCACTCATCTGCATACGCCAGCATCCACACTTTCTATTCACTACCATTCCTTCTTATTATCTTTTTGCTAGCACTTCCATATCACTCGTATCGTCGTATCATAGTAGACTAGCCACGCTTATGGGAGAAATGTAACACATTTTGGTTGTGGGTAAGACGGGCGCGAGGATGAATCTTCAAAGTGTGTGAATACTTGTAAACAAATCTGTTATATTATGGAAACCGTCTTGACTCGTACATGGAAATAGATAAGGTTTTAATGGGTATGATACCTGAAACCGAATAGATTTGGAAGTGTTTGTTTTTTCGGGCTGGGTAGCGAGACTCGTAATAAATAAATGTGTAGTATTAGTAGAGTTCAAAAATCTTCCCAAGTCGTCTAGAATCGATTGTGGTTTGCAATGTGTTGATAAAGGCTACAATTTTTTTTAGAGATTCCTCATCGTAAAAGAAAAAGATTTGGCTTGGTCGTGCAAAAATCGTATTATGCAAGAGTGGTTTAAGGTGGTTTTATAAAAAAAAAATTTTTTTTGCATTTTTTAAATTTCTAGTACGCTACCTTTATGGTCATTTAATATTATGCATAACCGTCAGTCGGAAATGCCTTAATTATATTAATTATTTATTATTGCCTTCGCAATGCTTTCTTATGGAGTGCTTTATCGAATAAACGCTCGCCCTGAAACGCATAAATCGTAAACTGGTAAAATCAACATAATTCAAAAACGCGGCAATTTATCAAAAAATACATTAAAACAAACGTTGTAGATCTGAGATTGTAGATTGCTTAAAGTTGTTGAGATTTTCTGTAGGATGAGCCGTTTAGCTTGTACTATTTTTTTCGTGTGCTATTGCTAAAATTTACAGCGAGGAAGGCTTATAATACCACGGCCTAAGCCAAGCTATTCGACCTTATGCTGTGATGCTTCAACACGGGCAATTATCGCTTGTTTCAATACTTTTTCTTCCTATTTTTTATCCAGCCGATGTTGAATCTATGTACAAATGTTATTTATAAATTATTCTTTATGTGCTCTGACTTTTTTACAAATAAATATAAAATAACATTAATATATAAAATTTTTAAAACGAGATTTTGTAGTTTAATGATAATACAAATAATTAATAATAATTGATAATTAATAATAATCTAATTAATACGCACAACATTTTCTTATCAGCAATTTGATGCTCTACAAAATTAAGTTTTTATCGGATAAATTATTCTATACATTTTATTCTAAATAAGAAAAACTGCAATTTTTTCGAATTTAGTATAAAGTATATCCATTATTCTAAGTACAAAAAAATAATCCCGTCTATGAGACAACTCGGTGTTGTATAAGTGATTTAAAATTTGGACTTTTCTGTTTATAAAATATTCTCATCGGAAAACCATTGTCTAATTTTTTTGTGCAGTAATTTGAAAAGAAAATTAAAAACATAAATTCTACCAACTTAAAGTTGTCAAAATATAAAATTTTTGTTTTTGCTATACCACTAAAGCTGGTTGCTCGCTTTAGTGCATATATGACATTGTTCTCGTTAAAACTTTACAACGGATTATTTAACTTTCACTAATATTTATGAGGGTTTACCGCACAACTTTTTGTAGAGACATTGTTTTTGTCTCAAACAAAATTCTAAAAAGTCATAGATTGAATAAAGTTTGGTGAATCTGATTATTCTTAAAGCGATAAAGGTATAGTAGAAATGCTGCCTCACAACTGACACCGGAGCCAGGCTGTTTTAAAAAAATAAATACATTATTTTATAAAATCGCGTACAGTCTTTAAAAAAATCATAATTGTTATTATCAAGCTCAGAGCCAGCTGGCAGTATTGCTATTTTCTAGTTTAGTATAATCCTTGAAAAAATTAATACCTTTTTCTTTCTAGAAATACATATTCAATATTATAATTCTGTCTAAATGCAAAATCTTTGCAAAAATTGAAAAATCGTATTTTCGTTACTTTTTAAATAGGGTAAAAATAAAGTCAGCTTTGGTGAAAACTCTAGATTCTATATTGCCAAATTTTATTCGACCGGCGCTTCTAATGGTTTATCTTGTATTAGTATTTAATTTTTCCAAAGTGAACTTATTGAGAGTTTTTGGAAAAAGACAATACCAATGTTAAGCAAATTTTATTTAGATGCCATGTTGCCGGAATTTTTAGCAAATAAATAATTTATTAAAGTGTAAACTTTTTCAGTCACGTTGGACAATATTTAGATGAGAAAAATGTGGCGTTACCAAAATGCGTTGCCAATATGTCCGCATCAAATACAATTAGAAAACAAATATTAATATATTTTTTACGTCAAAAACATTTTTGGCGAAACCGTTATTCTAAATTTATTTTTGTGGTTTTCGCAGAATGTAGCTAGTAAGTTTAATGAGATTGTCTATGTAGACTGAGTAAATTAGAAGATAAATGATTTTAATATCTTATGTTTTGAAATATTTTCTAAAAAAAGATGTTTAACTTCTACTAACTTTTATGAGAATTGATTATACTTGTGTATCTCTAAGATTTTTGTTTGAGGCAATGTCAAGAATGTCACTAAAATGAAGTATGCGAATGTCACTACAAACTCTTAGAAAAAAAATCTTTGTAACCGCACAGGATAGATAGCCACACCATACCTAGGCCAAAGATTAAATACTACCTAATCTTTACCTAGGGAACAAACAAAATTACATTTGCATACAAGACTTGATTAATTAGAAAAGTCAAATTTAGCGGAAAATTAAGTATGTGCAAACTTATATAAATACAAATAATTTGTATAAATAACATAAAAGATTATTGTATCAATTGTCTTGTATTTGTTATTGTTCTGTAGTAGTTGAGCCTTATATTTGATATTTTGATAAATAAAATAACAGATAAAAAAATTAAATTAGTACCAGTGAAATAACGTATTTTTAAAGTTAGGATTTTATAATCTCCTATTACTGGACAATGCATCTAATCTCTCAAAAACTCGTTCAAAAGAATGTTATAAATACTCTTCACATAAGATGAGCTGTTTGAAGAGATTTTATCGCACCGTTTTTGCATTACTCAAACACATAATTAGTTTTTTTTATTCATTTATAGCGTTATTCTATTTAAACTACTAAATAGTGTTGCTCTGAGAGCCGGAAGAAGATGTTAAAATTAGGATGACGCTAACAAATTTTAATATTTAATCTACAGCGTACGCCAGAGAAACTTACTTAAATGAAAGGTCAATAAAAACCAAAGTGTAGTTCTTTTTTTAGTTGAAAATACAATATTTCAAGGTTTTTTTTCGTAAAGTTTATAAATAACATCGTTTAAATGCCAACTTTTATTGTGCTCACATGATTAAGTCGATATCTGAAGTTATTAATCACATTTTTTCTTCATTTTATTGTTATTAGAGTTCTTTCTCTTTTTTTCATTCTTCATTTCAATCATTGAGCACATACAAGATAAGACCTGAGACCACCATTTTTCTTCTCATTTCAATTATTCATGTTTATTATCATTATTTATTGGTAAATTAAAGAAAAGTGCAAAACAACGATTTATCTTATCATTTATTACTACCATACACAAACAAGGCGCAAGAGCACTTGCACAAAACCAAACGTTATTTGTTGTTTCTGTTTTGTTCTACTTGAAAAATTTGTATTTATTATTTCTATTTGAAAAGGTTCAAAGAAATGATACTTTTTTTCTACAACAAAATACAGTCGAAACATTATAATTTTTATTTTAATTATTTTTTGCCTCATACTTTCACCTTGTATTCATAGTATTCTAATAATAATTATTATTATTATATTTTAATATAACAATTATATTTGTGTAAACATTATTTTGTAAACAATTATATTCTATAAAATCAAATCAGTCTAAATTTCTTTATAGTGCTCACAAACGCATCACTTATTATTTCTTTTTTGGAATAAAATGAACTACTATATAATAAATGCGTTAGCTTTATATTTCACAATAATAACATCAGCAGTCCCCATTAAGATAACACAAAAGAGAGTATCAAATGTCCATGCCTATGCATAACCTTGCGACATGGTTATGCTGGTGACACTGACAACACTGACAACGCGATGGCCTCCATTTAAATATGGCCTCCCCATTAGGTTAAGGCCCAGGATATCTAGCTATTCAATTAGTTATTGCACCGCATCCTAGATGGATTTTCCAGCGCCGCTCTGTTATCGGGTGTCTTTGATGAGCTTCAAAATTTACTGTACGGTGGGAAGTCTAGGTATATTTAGTCAATGCTCCTATATATTGTAAACTATAGTGAACTCAAAGGACACTCTTGTATGGTTGTATGCAACCATTCGATTTATTTTTCATTCGCGCTCACCTTACACTTTGTCTCCTCATTTTTAACTTTATTTATTTTGCTGTTTCCCTCTTTTTCATGTAATCCCATATCTACCCCTGTCGAACGCCGGTTTCAAATTCACAAACATCTCACATACTTCGGTTCCTTTCTTTTCTAACTCACTTTCTATTACTGCAGCACCTTGTACATCGTATTGAGAAGAGTTATTCCTCTGTAGCATCTTTCGTTATCTTTTTCCATACTTTTTGTGGATTGTTATTTCTATTCTTTTTGTTCACTTTCGAGAAAACTTCTTTCTTCCACACTTCTTTCACTCTTTCTCTAAATTTTTCATTCTCATACTTCCATGTTTCATTTGGTATTTGGTAATTTTCATTTTTTTCTCTTTATTCTTTCAATGTTTTTTAATCTTTTTTTGTTTTTACATTCTGTATTACACTATTTATTGTTCTTTTTTTTAAAATTCCTAATCTTTCTTTTCAACTATCGCTCTATTTAATTTTATTTCTAGTTCTTTAATGATATTTTTTTCTACAAATGGTTTGATCTTTTTTTGACTCTTTTCTATAAATGCTTTTTTGATTTTTTGTCTCATTTTATTAATGTTTTTTTTTCTTTCTTTTTTTTTCCTTTTATTCTTTATCTGGGTGTCTATATAGAGGCATTTCTTTTTCTGATTCTATCTTTCCTTCTATCTCAAACCTATACAAATTTTTCCATTCTTACTGGTTTACTATTCCATAGTCTACAACCGTTTTTTTTCCATTTTTATTAATCTTTTTTTCTGCTCTACTGTTGTTCTTTTACAAGTATCTTTTTCTTCTTCGTTTTAGTTTCTTTTCTTGTACTAAAATAATATAGTTGTATCTTAACACCCGACCAAAAAAAAATGGATGTTATATTGTGTGTCTCTCTATCGCTGTCTAGCTACTTGACGGCTTAAACGATTTTGATGTATTTTTTTTTATTTGAAAGCAAAGGTAACCAAAATTGTTAGCCATAATTAAAAAAATGGCTTAGATGTTTCTGTCTGGTTAAAAAATTGATGTAAACATTTTTTATAGGTGGAAATTTAGTGATACGTTTTTTTAAAAATACCTATATATTATTAGAAAAAAAATGTAATTTTGAACTTTAGCTTAAACTTTAACAGAAATATAACTTTCTCATTAATTTATAGTAGTATTTTGATTGGGCTCGTTGAAATGGTATCAATCAAAGTTTTTTGGATTTTCAATAAATTTGGCAGGTATATTACTAAAATACATAAAATCAAAGCTCGAATCTTGCCCCACCTTGCGCATGAAGTCAACAGCGACAACGAGACATTTTTTCAAGCGCTCATATATAAAAACGGCGTTGTTTATAGTTTATTAATATTAAACGTTTGTTTTATGTAAATTAAATATTAAACATACAACTTGTTAAATTGGTTGATACTTAGCACAATGCAAAATTTTGCTGTTTTAATTGCTATAGCTAAAATAGAATAAAAGAACAAGCTGATATAAAATAAAAGCTTATACATTTCTTAAAAATAAAGGTTTTGTATTACAGTGAATTTTCTATACTCCCACTATGTAATATGTAATTTTAGTTACTAGAACCATTTACCCATTTTTGATACATTTTTTCTTCCACTTGCGACATTATTACTCAAATATAAGGAAATATTGACTACTAACAACTGTGAGTTTTTGATAGAAGCAGACAAACCTAAACCCAACCTCAAATTAATCTGTCCTGTCAAATGCTTTTCAAAAAAACCCTAAACAGCGGTTTCTAATTGTGTGCAGTCAACATTAAAAAAATGTTTACATAATTTACACATATCAAGATGTCAATCACTTCAAAACGCTCAACTTACTTATATTTTTATAAAAATGTCATAATATATAATTTAAACTAGATCATATTCAAATATTATTTCTTGATTGAATTGGTTATTTGAAAAAGGCACATATTGAAAAAACAATTTTTTTACAGTAGACCAATATGATGTTTAGATTCGATAAAGAAATTCATTTTTTTTTTTAACATAAAAGATTATTGCAAAAAATCCACATATCTTTGCGCACTTGCATTTATGATTTGGTCAGTTTTTTGTCTCTAGTGTAAAATTTGACTTCAATCACTTGTGCCCTGTTTCAAATAACAGATTCAATTAAATTAAATTTAATTATTGTTGGTGTTAAAGTCTTAACTTTTAGTTGATTTTAAATTTCGCGGGCTGTCATTTAATTTCAGTTTTACCAGTTTATGGAACTAAAGTCCTAGGAAGTCAACCATTTTCCTTTTTGTCACACCGGTTACAAAGCACATGTGCTTTATTAATATTGTTGAAATAGATTGATAAATAAAAACAAAACATCACTTCAAGTAAATATTGCCGTTGTTCGTATTTGTAGCCTATGTTATTAATAGACTATTTATTTCAGCATGAATACAGAAAAATTGAAGAAGTTACAATCGCAGGTTCGAATTGGAGGTAAAGGCACCCCCCGGCGTAAAAAGAAGGTCGTACACTCTACCCAAGCAACCGATGATAAAAAACTTCAATCCTCACTTAAAAAGTTATCAGTTAACACGATTCCCGGAATTGAAGAAGTAAACATGATCAAGGACGATGGCACTGTTATCCATTTCAATAACCCCAAAGCTCAGGCATCTCTTGCTGCGAATACATTTGCTATTACAGGTCATGGCGAAAACAAACAAATTACAGAAATGTTGCCGGGGATTCTTAGCCAGTTGGGTCCTGAAGGACTCAACCAACTCAAACGATTAGCTAGTACAGTTGCCAATACAGGTTTTGGTAAAATTGTTCCCGAAGATGAAGAGGATGTGCCAGATCTTGTGGAAAACTTTGATGAACCGTCGAAAGCAGAAGTTGCTAAGAAGGAAGCAGAAGGTGAAAAAGAGAAACCCAAGGAAGACTAGTTTTGTGGGTTTAGTTCATCTCTCATATGTGTATCTTCTTGAGACACATTTTAGAGTGTTTTGGGGGGAATGTGTCTAATCTAATAATTTTATGATATCGTTTGATTATACCAAACCAATCTTTTTGTTTGTTAAAATTTAGATGACCTGTATAGAATATTTAATAGAAAATACATAAATATTCTAATACAGTTGATTATTTGCTATAGTAGGTATAATATCATTTTCTAACAAACAACCCAATAAATTAATATTTATTGATTACAATGGAATCATTATTAAAATAAACCTATTTTTAGTCAATTATTATTCTTTGGAATTCTGGAAAAATGTAAGCGTGAGTTTTTTTTTTCATTTATTTACAATTTAACAAATTTATATATTTTTTTACAGAAAAGTAGATCCTTCATTTGAAAGGATCATTTTATTTCCTTGCCGACACTGCTAATATATTCTTAGTTCCACGAGAGATAAGTACTTTAACACATATTTATGTGTTTTTTATATAGCTATATTTATGTTTTAATTCATGATAACTTGCTATTTTATTGTACGTTTAACTGTTGTGTCTTTTAAAATGATTTGAAAAAGGGTCATAAAACAATGTTTTAATATAAAAAAATAATCTTCCAATTAAACTGGGAAGTCAAAACCTAACAATTTTTTTAACACTGTCGGCTTTGAAAGAAATACGTTTCACTCCTATTGGAGCTCATCACTCACATGTAGGTCAATTACCTAAAATATATACACTCTATTATTATACAGGGTTATTCAAAAGTATGGAATGGGCGGTTTATTTCTGTGAATTTATCTTTTGCAAAAATTTTTTTACTAATTCTCTATTTCTTGGCCTACTCGTTTTTGTATGTCAACGCATTTCCATGGAATCTTTTTTTTTTAAATGGCAACTAGTCGGTTTTTTTTTTTAAATGACTTGATATTATTTTATTCATATACTTTAATACGAAAATTTTAGAGAAAATGTTTTGATAGTTTATTCCCTCGAATAATTTTTTAACTCAGATTAATTGTTCAAACTGACGACTTCCTGTAGCTAGACAATAACCGAATCGATCTATCACACAAAATACGCAACGAGTTTTGCAGTCAGTTAGGTGGTATTTTTTTAATTGTATGTTTAATTACGGCGTCCAGGTCTTGCAAATTTTGAGGTTTTTCGTTGTAAATTTTAATGTCCCTAGGGCAAAAAGGCAGCTCAAATCAGGCGACTTAGCAGGCCATTCAGTAGATCCCCATGTCCTAGCCAATGACCTGGAAAGGTGTTATTCGGTGAACATCAACTCTGTAATGTGACGGAGCGCCGTCTTGCTGTAACCAATCATTGCGGTTTGACATTCTTCGTCGAGCTATATCCGGAAATGTACAATGTGCTCACGCAATAGGTTTAGGTATCCATATGCTGTGAAATTTTCATCTATAAAGTATGGACCTATTATGCGATGCTCAATAATACCAGCCCAGACATTAAGTTTGTTTTTGTGTATTTTCACTTGACCGGTAGCGACAGTTGTGTCTGTTCACAAATCCCTGAAAACCAAAATTGGAAAAATAAAATGTAGTTTCGATGGCGTGAAAGTGTAAATTAGAAGATAAATGATATTAACATCTTATCTTTTTAAATACTCTCCAAAAAAAGATGTTCAACTTCTACTAACTTTTATGAGAATTTATTTATATTACAATCGTAATGTCCAGAACAGAATACATAAACAAAACCTTGAAATTTTTAAACTCAACCGACTTCTCAGTTCTCAAAACACCCACTTCCAAAGTTTAACACAGAACTAAAAAATATAATCATACCCTATCAAAACACTTTTTCAAATAAAAAAACTTACTATTTGAACTTTATCGAAAAGAACTCATCAATCCCGTTCCTATACAGCCTCCCTCAAATTAATAAACCAAACACACCAATTAGACCTATTGTTTCATTTGTCAATTCTCCTACTCACAATCTTAGCCCTTTTATTAACAACTTTTTATACAAAAATATTAATTTTTCATTCCTCCACAGCATTAAAAATTCACCAGAGCTATTCAAACATATTTCAACAGCCCCGATCCTTCAAAATAGCTTTCTAGTTTCGTTTGATATTGTAAATCTTTTTCCCAGTGTTCCCACGAAAGATTGTCTCGAACCTTTTGAAAGAACATTTGTTCAATTCTACACTAGATAATGAAACATGTCAGAATATCTTTGATTTAACAGACATGTGCCTTAAACTTAATGATACAATAATATTCCAAAAACTTCCTGAATTAAGCATGGGCAACCCTTTTTCACCTCTAGCTGCAGAAATGTTTCTAAGCAATATCGAAGAAAACTTTATCATCAACTAAAAAAACCTTTTTAGAAATCATCTATGTTCGTGGTATCGATATGTTGATGATGTTATTTGTCTGTTTCAAGGTTCCACCAATGATTTAAACAATTTTTCTCTTTTATAAACGCAATAAATAACAGCATTAAATTTACACATGAAATAAGCATTGACAATTTGATAAATTTTCTAGACCTTAATATAAAAATAGTCAACCAGAAACATTCTTTTTCTATCTACAGAAAAAAACAACAACAGATTCTCTAATTCCATATTTCAACCTCTTTCTCAAAAATTAGCCAGTTTTCACTTTCTCTTCAATATACTCTTTTCCCTACCTCTCAACAAATCCAACTTTAATAAACAACTCAACATTATTAAACAACTTGCTATCAACAACTCTTACCCTCTCAACTTAATTAATAAACTCTTCCGGAAAATTCAAAACAAATCATTTCTAAATAAATTCATTTCTTTAAACTCAAATTCAAATATCTCCACTCATTCCATAAAATACTTTACCCTACCATACATATTGCCAACGTCTAATTTAATTGCCAAATTATTTTTGAAATTTAATTTAAAAATAGCTTTCAGCCATTTTCAAAAATTGAAAACAGTTCTTGTATCAAACCAAGATATCAACTTTTTTGTTCTTGTGGCAACTCCTGCACAGGCTGAACATTACGGTCTTTCAAAACTAGAATATCTGAACATCTTAGATATCTTAAAAATTAAAACAAAAATACTCTAAATTTTGAAGAATTAAAAAACAAAAGTACATTTGCAGAACATGTCTTATCTACAGGCTACACATTCTCACATTCAAAAATCCTCCATAATTCCAATAATTTCTTTGAGAGTGCTAATTTGGAAGTGTTAGAAATACTAAAATTAAAAGAAACATCACCTAATTTAATCTTGAACGATCAAACCGAATATTCAACTCAAATTATCAAACCTTGTATAAACAATCTATTTTAAAAACTTTTTTGAAACGTTTTACCACGTAGCTTTTCCACCTGATTTAGCTCTACATATTTCGATTTGTTTCTTACATAATTTTGTACATTTTTTGAAAATACCCTACTTTTTGTATAAATTCCCCTTCGAAAAATGTTAATTCATAAGCACTTCCTCCTTCCTAATTATGATTTTACCCTGCTTCTCTTCAGTTTACTCTGAGATATAGCATTGTAATCTCCTTTTTCATGTCGTCTACTTAAAATATATATATTTTTTAATTTCCTAGAACCTGACGAGGGCCTCTGATAAATACAAACTATCAGTTTAAGCCAAAACATATGTATTTTAAAATTTCAACCTCAAGTTTTGAAATAAAAATATTTATGAATATTGTGTTTTTTAATTTACTATTGGTTTTTTTTTCTTTTATTTTATATAAGAAAAATTAAATGTTTAGACTCTAAGAAATTTTATTGCTAACAGTTGGTAGCAGCAATTAAATTTAAAAGCTTTTATTAAACATACTATGTTTCATATTTAACAAAACAATAATATTACAAGAAGAACAGAATTTATGTTCTCCACCCGAAATTCAAAAACTAGCTGAAACAACGACTAAAAATGTATTTTCTGATAACCTATCAAACCTGAATTATTCAAGGTTTCCGTAGCAATAGTAAATTACATACCTAGGCCAGTAAAATAAGAAAAGTCTCAGAGCACATGTAATTGTTGGCCGAGGCGAAGCCGAAGATGACAAACATGTGGTCTGAGGCTTTCTTTTTTACTGGGCAAGGTGCGTATACTATTTTTCTGCTCGACGAAGCCGGAAAGTTGCAAGTTTCGGGCCGCGCAGCGGCCCGAAAGTTGCCACTTTCCGGCCGGAGGGCAGAAAACAAATTTTCGCAACTTTGCTTGAACCCACTTTGTCCCTAATTTGAACCACTAACAACTTTTCATAACAATTGCGGTTTAAAATGAATACGAATTTTCTTTCAAAGATATAACAGTAATAATCCGTATGCACAATGACATAGACGATGACATAAGTATTTTCTTGACAGCTTTGTACCAAAAGAGTTAACGTCAACGTAAGGAAAAAAACGAGAGAGAAGAAAAAGACCTCATTCAGACGCTTCTGTTAGACCGTATCATCGGATACAACAGTAATTAAAATGTGGAAGAAGATAAAAACATTTTCAAACTGCTTCAAATTTTCTTCTAGTGGTACCCCCAACTAGTCAGCAGCTCACTTATCGTACTTATTTAATAAGTGTATCGACGAAGGAACTTTTCCCCAGACTTAATATATATAGATATACGCATATAAAATATGCGTATAAAAAGCGTAAATCATGTCAAAATAGTGAAAATATTAACATGTCTACAAAGCTTTTAGGGCAAGGAACATCAACTAAAATGGTTTGCAACGCATTGTTGAAATTTTGGTGTAGGAAAAACTACGAGAATGGCTTTCGGTTCTCATATTTATAGTCCAGTCATTACGTACATTCAAAAAAGAAAATGAATTTGCGCTTCTAATTTTTTAATATGTTGTAGGGGATACCTAGAAAAGCTTAACTTGAGATTGTCGACCAAGCTTTCCTAGGAGCTTTCGCCGCCATCTTGAAAAAAGGAGTAAAATTTGTTTCTCGGCAATAACTCGGCTATCCGATGAGATTTCGAAAAATTTTGTAGGACACTTTTTGTAGCTTTCTTTGTGCTCTACAATAACGCCTAAATCATTTTTAGCGTATCATGCATCGTTATTGAGATATCGATCGATAAAGTCAAAAATTTAGGACACAATTTTTGTTTTTTGCTTTTTTTTTCTGTGGGTCTTAATAAATATGAAAAATTGTGGAATTCAAACTTGTAGAGCATATTCAGACCTACAATTTCCTTCTTAGATTTTTTTATGTTGGACAAAAATTACGACCTCCAGCGCGCCGCAAAGTCGGTGAATCCACACTCAGCGTCGAGCGAGCTGCTCGCTCGGTTGTGCCTGGATGTCGAATCGAATAGGAAATTGTTCAGGAAATTGATGGGATAAAAAATAAGTACATAGAGCAACAAATTAAGGATCACACAATAGTAATTTATTAAACAAATAATTTGTTTGTGCAGTAAAAAAAAATATTTTTTTACAATACAAAATAAACAAAACAAAATAAACGGAAAGAAAAATATTTTTTTCTGCACTTGAGACACGAACGATAAACTTTTTTCATGTTTTTTTTCGCTTGGATGGTCCAGGCTGAAGATCTTCGTCCTCCGTAAACTCTTCGAGTTGTTGTGTGTATGTTGAAACGTTGGAAATGATGCTGATTCGATGAGAGCATCGTCATCATCATCGTTACAGACATCGTCGTCGTCGTCAAGCAAAATGTCGACTCGTTCAATATATGATTAAAGGTTTGCATTTTTTTATTAACGGAATTAATGGAGAACAGAGAAACAATGTTTCTTTTAGCGAACCAAACAACGACTGACTGTTATTTTTTCATAACGACCGCTGCTAGCCTCGTCAGCTTGTTTTTTTTTTTATTCACCCTTCATTTGTTAATACATACACACTCACACACAAACACAATCTCTCAATTTTCTTGCGCTCCTACAATACGATATACTAACTTGAGCGCGCTTGACGCTGAGCGTGGATTCACCGACTTTGCGGCGCGCTGGAGATCGTAATTTTGGTCCAACATAAAAAAATCCAAGCAGGAAATTGTAGGTCTAAATATGCTCTACAAGTTTGAATTCTACAATTTTTCCTATTTAATAAGACCCAAAGAAAAAAAAAGCAAAAAACGAAAATTGTGTCCTAAATTTTTGACTTTATCAATCGATATCTCGATAACGATGCATGATACGCTAAAAATGGTTTGGGCGTTATTGTAGAGCACAAGAAAGCTACAAAAAGTGTCCTACACAAATTTTCGAATCTCATCGGATAGCCGAGTTATTGCCGAAAAACAAATTTTAAGCGTTTTCCAAGATGGCGGCGAAAGCTCCTAGGAAAGCTTGGTCGACAATCTCAAGTTAAGCTTTTCTAGGTATCCCCTACAACATATTAAAAAATTAGAAGCGCAAATTCATTTTCTTTTATTTGCCTTTTTTTCGGACGAAATGACTGGACTATTAATAAAATAAAGAAATCACTAAAATGTAATAAATTAACTATAATTACTACGCATGAGGCATACCAGGATATAAATCAGCTACTTATGTCCACTATCGGGTGTGGTGCAATTAATTTCCTAAGAAAGTATATGAAATAATTAATGACGAAAACTTACCAAATAATATTAATGCACTATAATTAAGGCAAACGTACAATGAAAAAAACTCAACCTATTATTCAAAAAACAGGAAAATACAATTTTCTACACTCTGCAAAATTTTCAAAAGGTCATCGACAAATAAGGAATAGGAAAAAACGTGCTATCTACACGGTATGTGGATGTTGGTATGTTTATATTATAGAGATAAGAACATTCCACGAGCTATTTATATACACGCTGAGATCATTTACGGTCGGTCAAGAATTAATTAGGTTTTTTTTAGGAAGACAAAACCAAATTAAATTCAAGTTTCTCGTACAAAATATTATTTAGTGTTGGTGATAAACATTTACTTTGGAATTGCTATTGTTGTTCATAATAATAACAGCCAATACCTTAAATTGAACGCTAATATACCGCGCTCCATGAAGGGATGTAGAAATTTTTCCCATCTTCTAATACTTATTTGTTCAAGCTTTGGGTCCACAATATCGTTTCCTACATATATTACACACATTCTACAAAAATTTTTTTTGAGCTAACAACCTAGTGCATATTCGGCAAAATACAGGTAATCATTCTTATTATTATACCAACACCAACCTTTAAAAATTAAAAACATCTATTGCAGTAATACAATATATACCTATCTATAAAAGACTCTAAATTGAAAACATTAAAAAGCTTATTAAAGACTTCGATTCGAAAAAGATTTTTTAGACGCCGATATCGGTGGATTATCATTTTTTAATTTGTATTACGGACGAGGTATTGGCAGTCACTTTAGCGTACAGAGGGTTTTTAGTACTTAAACTTACATCCGCTACATTAGAATTGAAAGTGACAGTTTGTTGAGTTTTTCTGGAACTATTTTATTCCTCCATTGAATCTTTATCTAAAGTCATTTTTCTGATAACTGACTTTACACGTCAACCACTTGTTATATTATTTGACAGCAAATGTACATAATGTTGCCAAGTTTTAAACATTTTAGTCAATTGACGTATGCTTTTGACTGAAATGTTTGAAAATTGGCAACATCCAGTACATTTGCTGTAAAACATTTTTCAACTGCGGCAATGCGGCTGTAGTATACAAAAAACAACTATAGTTATAAATGTTCCTGAATCCTGACAAAAAGCAGCAAGGCAAGTGGGCTCACTAGATTTAACAAAACCGTCAAAAGTTTACGCTTTGATGCGCAAACTGCTTCATTCTGGTGAACGTACCCATTAATTCCACTGAGACAGCTGTCAAGGCTGTCAACTGTCATGTTCATGTCATTTGTCATTTACACTTACCTTATGTCATTGCCAAAAGTGTCTCAAGTAAAAACATTTTATATTTTAATAAGAAAATAAAAAATCTATACAACTTACCATACCTCTAAAATTCATCAGATAAGGGAAATAAAATTTAGTGTTGATCTTTAAAATATGGGAGAATAGTTGCTATCTCAAAAGTGACTAATAACAACAATGGCGTGAAGTAGGTTACAATTCATAATAAAGAGGCGAGGTTGTTGATGCGCCGCGTCGATTCGTGCTTTCGTGTATTTAAAAAACACTGAAATTTTATAACAAAAATCTTTTCGGAAATTTCACATCGAGCATCGCGTGTTTTTGAACGAGAAAGTTTATTTTCATCAGTTAGGATAAACAAATAGAGGTAAGTTTCCCTAAATAAACTATTAAAGGTCAATGACTGTCTTATGCTATAATGGGGGTCTGGGTTGTGTAAAAGACATTTTCCCGAATTTACTTAGTTTCTTTTAGCGACAAAATGTCGAAGAAACCAGCGGTTCAACCGGCTCTTCATAAAGTTATAATGGTGGGCAGCGGGGGTGTAGGAAAATCGGCTTTAACCCTACAATTCATGTATGATGAGTTTGTGGAAGATTATGAGCCAACCAAAGCTGATTCCTATAGAAAGAAAATACTCCTAGATGGAGAAGATGTCCAGATTGATATCTTAGATACAGCAGGTCAGGAAGATTACGCTGCAATCAGGGATAATTATTTCAGGAGTGGCGAAGGTTTTCTCTGCATTTTTTCTATCACCGAAGACGAGAGTTTTCAAGCCACACAAGAATTCCGCGAACAAATTTTGAGAGTAAAGAATGACGAAAACATTCCATTTTTGCTTGTGGGAAATAAGAGTGACTTGGAAGAACGGCGAAGGGTGACTTTTCAGGAAGCTAGTGAAAGGGCGAGACAATGGGGTGTGCCCTATGTAGAAACATCCGCTAAAACGAGAGAACATGTGGATAAAGTAAGTTTTCAGTTAGATACTAACTTGCTGATGTTATCTTAATTATGGGAATTTTACACGTTCAATAAAACAATGGGTCAAAGAGCAACGATTTCTCACATTTTTAAATAAGGTTTCATAAAAATCTAACTTTTATATTACACTTTTTATTGATGTTGGTGATTCGTGCTATGAAGCTTTACGAATCATCAAAAATTGTCGGTGATAATAAAACAAGTCATCAAATTAAAAATTCGGATAATATTTATCATGCTATGCTTTATTTATTAAAAATTAATTGCTTTATACTATGATAGCAACTAATCACTAAATTTGAATAAATTTCATCATTTAATAATTTTGAATGATTTTGTAAACTAAAGTTACTGTTCTAATTATACCGGGTGATTTTTTAAATTTACGGTCTACAAGGCTATGACTTTTGACAAGACCAATTTATCAAAAACGTATGACGTATATCATAAACGTAGCTTAATATAATATTTCAAACCACAATAAATTTTTATCACAAAATAATTTACAGGCAATAAAATATCTAAATTATGACCGGTCATGAGATTTTCTTGCTAAAGTGTGCATTTGGTTTTGCTTAAAATGTGATTTCAACGAACATTAAATAACTGAAAAGAGAGGTTATGTTTCATTAATAATTAATTATTTTATTATTAATTTCGTGAAACATCGAAAAAGGACTACTTGGGTACTTACAGTTACACATTTTTAACATAAATTTACAGCATATGCTGAAAAGGTTGACCTTCAGCCTCAGCACAAGTTTTCTCGACGTTGCAAATTCTCGAACACTGATGAGAGTTTCGGAACCAACCCTGACACATTCATCACTAATTTTCACTCTCAAGTCGTCAATTTTGTGTACAGGTTGTGCACGAAATTGCACAATATCGTATTTTATAAAGGTGGACAATTGTCTGTACTCCACATCCGCATATTTTGTGAGTTCACAAAACCTGAGAGATGAAACCAAGCTTCATCGCTAAAGAACGATAAATCTCTGATTAAACCAATTACACTGAATCATTCTTTTTTTATAATCGGGGGACAAAAGTTCTTGATACACTTGTATTTTGTAGGGATAAAACATAAGGCCTTTCTTGACAATTTTTTGGCATGTGCTGTATGATAAATCTACCTATTGGGAAAGTCTTCTTAAAGATTTATGGAGGTTATTATCCATCACTTCTCTCAACATTGTCAGGGATCCGTTTTGTTGATCTACCACTTGCTGAGTTTTTCTGAACACTGCTTGTTCCTCGGAATAATTTTGTTAGATATCTGAGAGTATCTATAAACCTCGTCTTGATTACACCTACAGCAGAGAATTTTTCACGAAATTCTATAAGACATGGTCGGGCTTCACACACTCATCTTCCATTAACTCGATGGCCGTTGCGAAAATAAGATTTATAAATGTCTTATGTTCCTAAAAGAACCTCATCTTGGTAGATTTAAAAAATTGGACGAGTCAGTTGTGAAAATCTTAAGCGTAGCGAAAATGTTGTCTTAAAAAAGGCAGATTTTTGGTAGCAGTAAGGCAACACCATCAAATATTTACGCTCTAGTTTTGGTTACCTATGTCCTAACTTTGTTGACATAAGCTAAGCCATACGTTTTCGATAAGGTTGTTTTGTCAAAAAAATTATAGCTTGCTAGACCATAAGTTTCACGTAAAAATTCACGCGATATATATTAGAACAATAATTTAGTTTAGTTTACATAAAGTACATTTTTAAATTTGAACGGCTTAGAAGTTAGTCGAATGTTTTCAGCATTTACTTATTTCATCAGCTGGCACTGGTTTGCGCAGGTTAGTGGCGGGGTAGCCGCCAAAAGAAAACAAATTACGTTTACTTACAACAATATGTTTATTTCAGCACCGAACGTTATAAATCGCTTTTGGCTGGCTGACTGGTCTGGTTTATTTATTGCTTTCTATAAATATATTTTCTGTTTTGTATTTTTGGACTTTTTTAAATCATTGATCCACAAAATTTTATTTCTGTTTTTTTATTTATTCTTAATTTCAATTTTAAACTACTATTAGCTTACAGTAGTGATAAATACTAAATAAATACTGTTAAATGTTTTAGTTTAAAGTCAGTGATTTTATTTTAGCGGTGTATTGACTATTAACATTTAGCATGCGATCCTGGCGAGAAAATATTGAAACTACGATAAATGACGTCACAACTAGTGACCGGCTGACCGGTTGTAAACACATTATTAGTTGTTGTGGAAACGACTTTCAATTTTACAATTGTAATAATAAATTTCTGTATTATTGATACAGAATGTGAATTATTTACATTAGTAAATAATGGACTTACTTCTCAAAATAATTAAAACACACAAACAAACCTGGAAATTGCACAAAAACGTACTGTGATTGCCGCTTTTGAAAGAGTAAACCCAAAAATGACAGGTACTAGATGTCACCTCAGAATTAAAGTTAACTGTATTACCGACAAATTAATGTGAATTTGTCAATAATTGGGCTTTTTTCTCGTTTGTACTTGGTTTGAAAAAGCAGTTATTCATTATAATAAATTTTGTCAATATTTATTAATTGTTTTATTAGCGTTGTGTTTTGATTAATAATTATTTTATGCGAATTTTAGTTGATTTAAGAAAATGGTTCAAATGTGATTTCAAAACGGAGCGGAAATTTCATATACCGGGATATCAAATAAATTTATAATTAGAGAAAACTAATTATACCTTATTCAAGCTTACTTACGAGTATAAAGCTCAGAAATTAAAGTTTATGTTGTTATTTATTATAAATGCCATCACATATCAAAATTGTAATTATATCAACACTTAGTGCATGCTTAATACATTTTAAAGCCATGGCATACATTTATTTGATATTTCTGTATTTTACTGAACAATGTTTCACTCTTAAGAGCTGGACTATGTATGCGAAATGACTTATAATTTATTTTAGTTGCTTAATTTATTATTAGACGAATAAATCTAGTTGTGTTTTTTTTTCAGGTTTTTTATGACTTAATGAGAGAAATTCGGGCTCGTAAAATGGAGGAAAATAAAACCCATAATGGCAAGAATAAAGATAAGAGTAAAAAAAAGAGATTAAAGTGCGCCATACTTTAAGAATATTTATGAATATATAATAATGGCTTTAGATGTAGTCGTAACTGTTTTTGTACGACATAATTGATAAATGTAATATAATCTATTTGTATGTTTGTATTCCATAATCAGATTTTATATTTTTTATTATAGGGTTCATAAAATATTCATGGCACTTCTTTCACTTTTTCAATAGTTGTATTCCCACTCAATTTTGTTATGTACATTGTACATGTTTTAGCTGTAAGTGATAATTTATTATTAAGCTATGCATTATTGTGGAAAATTATTATTATTATTATTATTTTTTGAAGAATTAGTTACATCACATTATTTATGTTTCACATTTTAAAATGCACAGTAATCATAGCTCTCTAAGCTTTTAATGTAACTAATTTAAGAATACACATGTGTTTATAGCAATATAATAAATAAGTGTAGCAGCATTTATGCTTATTTCAATGAAAAAATATTGTTTAGTTCTTGTTTTTAGGTCAGATCTGTAATTTTAAGAAAAGAATATTTTCGTATTTTTTGAGATAATTATCCCAAACAGCAGATCATACTGTCAACGCAATATGTTAATAAAATTTTAATCAAATAAAATCAATAAATTTTATTTATAATTTTTTAGCAGTTTTGGCTTAACGGTTCTGTTTGAGTTTCGGTCTATAGCTTACTCTGTTATCAACTTAATTTTATTAATCGCCAAACCAGGAATCTAACAGATGGCGTGCTACCTAAACGCCAAAGAATGGGAATTATTATTCGTCCAGCTTTACCACTTGCCAAAAAGTTGTAAAACTGTGTGAATAGTTTATAATGCCAAAAGTTCCAAAGCAATCAATTAACGGTAATTATATTAATAAACTATGCATATGCAATAGTAAGTATAGCTTATTTTTTTCAAATATATATCTATATTTTTTAAGAAACGGATTAACAAGGTTAGGCTCAATCTACTTATGGCACAAGCTAAGAGTTGTGATTAATATTAGTCAATATTCACTTATAATGTGGTAAGTGAGGAAAAAAATTTATTAAAAATAAGTCCTGGAGACTGAAATAAATTACCCGATTTCTCATGCACAATAAAAGTACGGTGTCAATGAAAGTACGGTGTGATTCACAATTATTTAGATAAGGGGAGGCTATGAAAGACAAGATCAGACTCTTTTGTTTTTCGATTTTCAGTCTTTCCTATCTAAATATATGTGAATCGCATGGTAAGTCGGGTCATAGCTGTTTGGTGAAATTATTGTCTTATTATCTTTTTTTAACATTAGTGGTCTAACATTTTTTTTTTATTAGTTTTTGTCTTTGTTTATTTTTTTTGTTTCTTTTGTTTTCTTGCATATTCTTACATTTATTACATTTATATAATCATTTAAAATAATTAGGGAATATCTTTGTTTTTAAGCTATAAGAAATATTGTGGCAAGCGCCTTATCTCTCTTGCGTTCCAAAGGTTTTTTCCACTGTATTTGCCTTGTATTTCATTTTAAGAAATACTATCTACTATAATTACGTTAATTTTTTTTGGCTAAGATAAGCATCGCATCAATTTTTAATTAAACAGAAGATAGACAAAAAGTCGGACATACCTATAATTTTGCCAGAAGTAGATGCTTTGATCGTCTTTTATTATTATACAGAATTTTATAAAATATTGATTTGGAACGCATTTTAGTCTATTCATTTTTTTATTCAAAATGGAATAGTTATGTTTTATCGAAGCCGAAAATTATCGACAGTTTGAAGTCTTAAAATATACCGGGTGAAAATTATTTTCTTATGGTAAGACATTTGAATTCTTTTGTAACATTGTTCACATGATACAAGCAATGTGACACATTCCACAAAAATTCAAAGCAAATGTCAAGTTTGTCTTTTCTTTTCTTTGCTTCATTTTGTGACATAACCTAAATAAAGACGATTGCCAATTGAGAGGTTGCACCACAGAACGGTTGCACTACCAATCTACTCAGTTTTGCCAATATATTTTTTGCTGCGTTCAGTTATAGTCACTTGGTACAAACATCTATAGCCGCGGTTAAGCCCATCGTATTTCGTGGCGGCGCATTCAGTGGTTCACTCGGCTAAGGTTCGCGCGTCATCTCGCTTGCGACACCGAGCGACCGAGTATGAATACTTCAATCGTTCAGTTGTCATCGACCAATTGTCACAGTAATCCCGTTTAATATAACTATTACTGAGTCACTGATTAAATCAACTGCGTTGTCGCAAATGGAAATAAATTTTTGAATTATTAATATTGTTTTAATAAAGATACATAATTATTAAATAAACAGTCATTATTTTTGAGAGAATAATTAATAGTATTTTATTTTTTATTTATTAATTCATATTTAGTTCCTGTTGTAATCTGTTTTTTTTTATATTATTTGTAAATAATATAAAATAATTTTGATGTATCTGCCAGGCTTCCTGTCACGGATTATATAGTTTTTTAATTTTAAACAACTCAATTCTATTACTTTAATATACAAAGAATGAAATTACTCAGATACTTCCAGTTGCATAAATTTATTAACATAAATATTCTTTATACCCAAGTGTACATTATTGTATAATACAGTAAAGCAGCTATAACCAATATTGTTAACATCCTTCACACCAACATTTTAGACTTGCACTACAATGCCCGCTCACACGACCTTCTTCTTGGCATATTCTACGACACTGTTCTCTATCCCAAACAGCACAAGGCCCCCTATATTTTCCAGATAGACAATCTCCACAGCCATGTTTAATGTAAACCGCAAGCATGAGAAAGATAGCAAACATTAAGTAACCCTTCATTATAAAATTTTTCAATATTCTAAAAAAAGCAAAAAAAAAATGAAAACTTATCGTGTCTTGCAATAGTAGGTACTCACTTGTTTTCACAAAATCAAGAATTAAGTCACTGAAGCAAAAAGTGTGCTGTACTGAGAACAAGAAATACTTTAGAAAAATAAACTAAAAAAAGAGAATTTATACCTTCATTATTTACCAGAAAATTACAAACCTTCTATTTAAGTAATTTAAATAAAATAAATATTGTTTCGTTTTAATTAGGCAATAGAGCGATGTACTACTTAAAGTTTTCTTAAATATAAAAACATTTATTTTTACAATAATATTTTTTGTGCCACTTAATTATATATAAGTTTATCCATTGCAAAACATTATATACAATAATAAGAATAATACTTTATTTACTGGTTATGATACAGAAAAAATTTCATGTACAGACAAATACAGATAGCAAATAGGCATGTAAATGACAATTACAATGAGTAAAAATATACAGAAGAATGAAGAACGCATCACAGCTATTATATAAACATATCTATAAAATACATATAAATACACACATATTATGTATACCAACACACAACGCAAAACACATAAAACACAAATAACCAAATATATCCTAATGGCAACTAATAATCCTTGTCAAGGTACTCCTTATGAGAATAATGAGGATATATTTGCAAAAAATTAAGCACCGCATTTTTTAAGGGTTTGTATCTAGTCATATCTTTGATTTCACTCGGTAAGTTTTTGTGACATTATTTGAAATCCATTGCCTACTTTAGATTATTTAAAAGATCGTTTGTGTTCGTTGTGAAGTTGACCTTATCGCTGTCGATTTGGTTTCACCCTCACGATTGCTTGTTTGTGGACTGTATCTTTGTTAATATTTTGATACAGGGGAAAATGATCACTGCCATGAATCAAATATTAACTATATTGAAATTAACTACACTACATTACATATATTACACAGGAAGCTAGAAGAGGCAATGTACGTCTGGTTATCACGAAAGCTAGTCGATGATTCCTCCCCTGAACTCGAACCTCCCTCGACCGTTTTGGGTTTTCACCTAACGGTACCAATAAGGGCGGAAGCGGAATATTGTTTGGGGGCTGTACAGTTTGCGTGTCTTTTCGTGTGATTATTGACACCGCAGACACGTGGCATAGTAGTTTAAACACTAGTAACATGCTGTCTTAGGCAAAAAAATTTAGATGCTAAAGTGTTTATTAACATTATATGAGAGTCCCAAGTCAAAGCTTCATCAAAAAAGATTTCACAGATTCACGCTGTACATACAATGCATGTACATATAAGCTGTTTTCACACTTTACCAATAAACTCAGATTGTTGTTTACGCGACAAGAATAAAAAAAAAGTTGGGATGTTTTAGACGGGTTAAGAACTAATCCATGCTAAAACTTGTTCAACCGTGGTATTAGCCGAAGAACAAAGTTGATTATATGATTGTAGACGTATCGTCAGCAAACTGCGGTTGTCTATGCTGTCAACTAGGTGATTTATATATATATATATATATATATATATATATATATATATATATATATATATATATATATATAGCGCTTTCATACAAAGCTGAGCCTATACTATGTTCTCGAGCGGTACATCCTGATCCACTTTTGCAAACCTGAGCCATATATATGGCTCAGGTTTGCAGACCCTTACAGAACGATCAGATATCATTTCTGGAGCGTCTACAACAAGTTTTAAAATGGGTCAGCTTTGATAGAAACCTCAGTTTTTAGTTCCAGCAAATTCCGCTTCAACAGTTGGTGGCGCTGCTATCGACCTGACTGTATATGTTTTGTATACAAAATACAGTCGTTTCGTCATAAACTGAGCCTTTTGTACTTCTCTTATATAATTTGGTATGTTTTGTGTTAGTAATGAATAGCAAATTAATATTGCGACATTTTTGCTAGTACCTCTCTCATCTATTGATCTTGCATCTCGTTACTCGTTTAATTAAAAAATATTTTTTTACAATCAAACCTTACTCAATATAAATATATTTATTCTAAATCAATATTCATAGTTTATACAGTGTGATGATTAAGTTTGGAACAAAATTCATAAGCTAAAAAAAAACACTCGATTACTCGACAATTGTTTTTAAGCAATGACGTCATTATCAATTTTTTTAAATAACAATCTCAATTTTTTTTATTTTTATCAGTTTTGCCTTAGAGACCTTTTGACTTCTTGAATAATAATGTAAAAAATTGAAATCTTACATAACAATTATTCTGAGAAAATAACACTAAACATATCAATAGATATAAGCCCGACATATTTTAGCGTAATGTACAAAGTGTTCACACTCGTGTCGGTCAAAGCCAAATGGTTGGTGGCAAATAGTTCAAATATTTGCATTAAGTCTTGTTTGTTTTTTTGTTTAATTGTTATTTTTACTGTTTAAGATTTTAATTTTTAAAGCTAGTATGCTTTTTTGTCAAAAGAATTGTCATGTAACGTATCAATATCAAAACAGATAATAAAATGGGTTTTTCATTTAAAAAAATTGATAATGACGTCATCGCTCATGAACAATTGACGTCATAAATAAAAATTTTTCGTTATAACTTTTCAAAGTGTTTTTTTTAAAACAACATACAAAGCAGCTATTTTTGTTCCAAACTTTATCATCACACTGTATACCAAAATTATATATTTACCTACTATGCTTTTTTACAAAAAAAGCATAGTAGGTAAATATATAGCATTGAGCGCAATAAGCATTGCGCTCAACTAAACGCAACACTGACCTAATCTAACCTGACCTAAAGACATTTGGTTTTTTTTATTTTTACTGATAATTTTTATTATGATTTTTAATATTGATATTGCTGATGTGTTGTCGGACAAGGTTTAGATTTGATTGATTAATTGCTAATAATTA
The DNA here is from genome assembly GCA_947359425.1 of Lagria hirta. Taxonomy (NCBI): domain Eukaryota; kingdom Metazoa; phylum Arthropoda; class Insecta; order Coleoptera; family Tenebrionidae; genus Lagria; species Lagria hirta. The sequence continues at coordinate 28,306,880 of OX375796.1, forward strand.
ATTACAATAAATTAATTAGCGACGTAGTAATTAATCAGTCGCCTGTTTGTGTTAAGGAGCATATCTCCCGTATTTCTTCCCTTAGGGGGTTATCACTACCTTTTATGAGATTAGAGACGTCAATATCAATTGTTTAGAGCACTTTAAAAAATTTGATAAAAAGTCTCGACTCGCCTCGCCGTTTACATTTCCAACTCGCATCAACTGGCTGGGTACTCGATCAGACTCTCGAACTGTTACACGTCACGTCACTGGTTTTTATCTAAACAATCTTGATTGTTTATTGTTAACTTTAATTTGTAATTTATTTAATTTATTCTCTGTTAAAATTTGTTATGAAAATTACGTTTAAATAGTAAATGACCCATTGTGATCAGTGTGACTGATAAAATTATTTATTCTAGACGAAATAAAATTTTTTTATGATAATTTTAGAACTTTTAATTAAAAGTTGAAATAGTTTTATATTTAATATAAGACAAAGCATTATTATTATCAAAATAAAAAGTTAATAAAATTAAAAATTTTGTTTTGAAAGTAAAACAAAACGCGTTTGCTAGAGCAAAGTAAAATATTATTATTATTCAATAATTGAAAATTTGTTTCACTTTTATTTTTAATTTTATATTTTTGATTTAGATTTTAAATAATACAAGTGTAACGGTATCATTAATAAATTGTTGGTACTTGTCTGATTTTTTTAAACATCTGGATTATATGATCGTAAAGCATTTCAAACCTTTGGAAAACTTTTTCAAGGAACGGAGCTGCACCCTTGTTTTTATACCTGGACCATTTTTGCTGGCAAAGTTTTAACAAAAACACTTGCAGCTACAGCATGACCAAGTTTTACAAAACACGTAGTCGACTTTAATATTATAAAATTGTGCAGCAATAACAATATAATTTTATAAAGTTTTTAGTTTTTATTTTTAAACAATGTTTTCACATTAATATTTTTTAAACATAGCTAGTAAATTCTATAAACCCCGCATTTGTTTATATTTTGTCAGATTTTACAAAATCAGTAATTAACAACTTTACAAAAACCATGAGAATATTGTAATTCAAAGATTTTTCCAACAATATGTAAGGTTCGTTATTTTTATTGTATCAGCATCAAATTATATAGTCATGTGTTTAAATATATAGTAATTATTAATAAATTCACATGTTAGATTTTTGATTACCCATTCAAAAAGACTTAACCAATAACGTAACAAATTATTTTAAACCAATTTTAAATTAATTTGTTAAAATGTTTTGCTTTTAGATATTTAACTGCAATTAATTGATTAAAAAACGCATTTATTTCAGGTGAGGTTACAGAAAGTAAATTAAACTAAAATAGTTAATTAAACAATAAAAGTCAAAATTAAAATGTTTTATTTTCTGCTCACGCAAATGCAACCAATCAGGTAAAGAATTAACTTTAGTTTTGAACAAATAATCAATTCTACTACGATCTATAAACCAACTATTTCTTTGTTAAAAAATAAATAAGTTTTTTCTAATTAAATAAAAGTGCTTTTGTAATAATAAAAATTACAAATTTGCATTTACGGGATTTTATGAGAGAGATTTCCCAGTTTTAACGGTAATTAAATTGAGTATTAAAATCTATAAAAAACACTTTAATGTGATATAATTATTGTTAAAAAATTTTATGAGCAATTGTATTGTTCATACTTTTAATAAACAATTTTTTTTTAGAACTGTTTATATTGATAGAAATGAATTTATCAATAATTTATATAGAGAAAATCTTATTATTTTGACAAATTGTTAAACATTTTAAAAATATGGTTGGTTTACTGTGTAGAAATTCACTCTCAGACGGTTAACTTCAATTAATAAAATTAAGACAATAGATTAATTTATCAAATTTGTAATCGAATTTATCTAAGGTTGGTGATTTGTGCAACGGAAAAAGATGCTTTTGAAAAATATTAGTCACAAATCTGTTACTACCCTTATAGAAGGTTGTCACTACCTTATATAAGATGAGTGACGTCAATTTTAGTTGTTTATAGTGTAGTGGTGGGCTTAATAGTTCTTTTTGAGGAACTAGTTCGTGTTTTAGGGAATCGTTCGTAAAGAACTAGATTGCGGATTGAGTAGATGAGAATGATGAGATTTGAGATAGAGATTTGAGATGCCAAATGAATCGTTTATAATTTAAGAGACACGAGAGTTACGACCACGAGACCGAGATCGTCTTTAACTTTAACTCTTTAATCAAGGACGGATACCTTTCTCAATAATGATTTAATTTTGTTATTAGCATTATTACATTATTATTATTCAAATTATTAATAAATAGCTTATCATACGTCATACTTTATACCTGACCTATATAATTTAACTAAGTATAAACAAAGACACCAATTTATAGCGCTTTTATTAAATCAGATAGATTAATAATTTAATCACTGTAAAATTCATAACTTGAATTAGGCCAAAATAGTCAAAAACAAAATATACAAGCAAAATTTTTGACTTGCATTACTGTAGCAGACATTCAGCCAGATATTAGTGATATTACCGACATTAGACAATAGAAATATTAGAAATTACTCAATTAGACAAAATGTCTTATTTAAAATGTTTAAAAGATTTTTTTAAACATTTGGATTATATGATCGTAAAGAATTTGAAACTTTTGCAAAACTTTTTCAAGGAACGGAGCTGCATCCTCATTTATACCTGAAACCTAACCATTTTTACCAGAATTAGAACCGAAATTAAGGTTTCTTCAAGCATTTAAATAACGAACGCGCATTTAGCTTGAACATTTTTGTGAAAGCTGCGCTGCAAGTTCAAAATATTGATAGTGGATAATTGCTTTATTTATTTTTCTTATGATTTTAATAATTATACTAAAAACTAGCACAAAAAAACAGACCATAAAAAGATTTTTTTATTAAAAATCACAATACGTGGAGGTATGAAAATTCATAATTGATCAAACTATAATTAAATTTTAGTGTGTATAAGTAAAGTAAGTGAAGCAAATTGTGTAATAATTGAATAAATTAACACAAGAATTGATATTTTACTTTTTTTGACATTGTAACCCTTTCTTTTGATAAGGGCTCATATGACCTCTAAAGGCTTGATTCGTACTAGCTCAGCTTTGGTCGTGGATCTTCAGATGTAAAATAAATTGGCAAGAGTGACCTTACTTGAGTTTTGAGCGCCACTTGTTATCTAAATTTTGCCTATAGGTTGACAACGACCTATTTATTGGCTAGCAAAAAAAAAGGCTCAACCAGTAAGATTTTGGAATATATACACAGCCAACAATGAACGATATTTAATAAATCATAATTAATTAAATGAACTGGAATTCTAATTACAAATATCTTACATAAAAATTAAATAATTATACCTCCAGTACTGAAATATTTACAACAAATAAAAAAAATTAAAAAAAATTCTCAATTATAATAACTCAATTTATAAAAAAATAAAAAAAATCTTAAAAACAAATTAAAAATTCACAAATTTCAGAAAAAGTACCATGGCGGCGTCGGCCATTTTCCAAACAACGTCTTCAAAACATGAATTTTGACACTCGAGCTATATAATTTTGATAGTCGATAAAGAAATTAAACCCCAAAATAAAGCGGTAATAGAACAAGTCTTCTACCGAAAAAAACGCTTATCGTCTAGTTTCAATTTGTCCCCCTCTAATTAGAGATACGTAGTTATTTTTTCTTATTTTGGTTGGCAGCACTTAATTTTAGACTTGACATTTTTGAGGCGGGGATTGAAGTCAAAAGTCGTCAAAAATAAACAAATTGTTGCGAACAAACATATTATTTTTAAATTTATTTCTGTCAATGATGAAATTTCAATAAAAAAAATTTTGATCATTAGCATCATTGATATTTTGTGAGCAATTGCTCATAAAAAAATATGATAATTAGGCATTAAATATTAATCTTATTAAATTAATCTATATTCAATCATATTTTGAAAATTACCTTTTCAGATACCGTTGTTAAATTGACATAATCAAAGTTGCTGTTGCTACAACAGCAACATTTTCTAGCCTCCTAGATAAAAAATCTCAATATTTTAAAATTTGTAAGAATGAATGTAATCTTAGAATAAAATATAGGCCAATGGTGTACAATACAATAGGAAATGTATCTACACCTCACTCAAACATTGGATTTAATTCTTCAACTCTTAACACTTGTTGGGAATTTCAGCTCTGACACATATGACCTGACCTGACACAAATCAGCACGTACACAATTTGCACCTGTTAATAATTATTATTTGTATAGAACACAAATATATTCAATTTTTGCAATGTTATCAAGAGTTTTTTGTAAATCTTATCAACAAAGTTATTATAAACACATTTGGTTAGGTTTTGGAACAAGAAAACCACCGATGGATAATAAAACTCACTTCCTATTTGCAAACATATAAGAATCCTTTTCTACGTATGTATGCTAAAAACTTCATAAAGTAATTTTTAATTTGAGTCTAAAGAAGTTATTGGTCAATAAAACCAAAATAAATCTTTTTTAATTCTTGGAGCAAAATTTCTGAATTCAAAAACAATAAATTTACCGAAAAAAATAAAAATTACTAAAACAAAACAAATTTTTCCATAGAAAAAAAAATTTTCAATAATATAATCTTTTTAAAGTTTTCAATTGCTTCTAAATTTTATGGGATCAGAATTGTATGATTTTCCTGCTATTAATATACTGGCTCATAATAGTATGAAAACTAAGAAAAAAAGAATATACATACTCGTAAATGGATCAGAATGGTCAAAACAGAATGGGTCAGAATTGTATGAAAAAATTCGTATAAAATTCAAAAAATAAATTTTTTTAAAATTAACATTTTATATGTATATATAAAAAAAATAAAATAAACAATTTAATAGTAGTCAATATACACCAAGTTAAATGCTGTAATGTTTGATTTAAAGGGTGGATCAGAATGGTATGAAACTTCAAATGGCTCAGGTTGGGTATAAGGATGTATATATATATATATATATATATAAGAAACAATATTGGTCCCAATACAAACTTCCTTGAGGCACTTCGGTAGGAACTGGTCTAGTGTCTGAAAGATATCTTTTTTCTCCACCGTTAAGACGAACACATTGTTGCCTATCGATCAATTATGACTTTATCCAGTGTAAAGGCATTCCGCAAAATCTATATTGAAATAATTTGTTCAGCACTTAGCGGTGATCGATAGTATCAAATGCCTTTGAAAAATCAAAAAAATATGCCAAGCATTTTTGTTATTATAAGTGTTCTTAAGTAGCTCTTAATGCGGCATCTTGTGTTGATTTGCTTTGACAAAACTTATACCTGAAGGAAGTATAAGTAGAGGAATAAGAAAAGATTCGTCGCTCTCTCAGTATTTAGCGACTCTAAACTTTTCTTCCTACAAATCCAATTTTCTCATTGCCTTGCTAGATGCTCTGACTGCCCTCCTTCTCTTTCTTGACAATAAGCTAATTGTTGATAAAAATTTAGGATTTAACTCTTGAGACAGTTATGGATAAAAAAAATTCTCCGACAAAAATTGATACTTTTTTTCAATAAATGTGAATCCGTCGAGAAAAAGAAAGATTGCTATTCAAAATCTTTCACTCTTCGCAACAGGATAAGGGGGTGAGGAATGGTTCAGTTACTAAAGAATTTTTAATTTTTAACCAAGCAACTTGTGTATAAAACTTTTTTTTGGGGAAATATTGACTTGTTGCCGGACTTTTGCAGCACCCGGTAAATGTATATACGTAAAATGTTAAGTTTCATAGAGTCACTTATAGTAAAAGTATGATGATAATGCCTGAGTATATAAATACATAGACAAATAAAAACATATATAAAATACACATAGCCAAAATATAGCAGTAAACAAAAAAAATAAAAAAAATACCAATTTACCAACATTACCCCATACCCGCAAATTTATCGTTCCTATAAATATTATAGTTAGGGAATAATAGAATTTATCTAGAAGGTACAATTTGACTGAGTTCCGGAACATAACATACGATGGTTTTGGAAGGAAGAAGTACAGCTTTTTGCATTAGAAAAAATAGAGCTTTTTGTCAACTCTGAGTAAGGCAGAGGCAGATGTCAAATTTTAATTTTTTGGTAGTATAGTTATGTTATGGCGTTTTAGGAAGTTTATGAATATGTTTGAGCACAAGACACACAGTTTTCAGGACAAATAATCCGTAAAAATTGTTAAAATTTTGTGTTTAATAATGTAGTCAAGCCAATGTGTTTTGTTCTTCAGTTTAAAAGTATAACGCAAGGCTTTTTTTATGAGTTTGAAGATGGTTTCAAAGTGTGATGACTGATGATGTATCTATTCCAGAAAGGAAAACCATATCGAGGTAAGACCCGAAAAGAGAAAACTATGTTTTCTATCTTTAGTTGGTTCTAGCTCTCTGGAAACATTTTCGAGCTTAACCAGAAGCAGCTAATTTGCAGATCAACATGTCTGTGCTGAGAGGCCTATTTCGGAGACCTTTCAATGCGTAGAACTCTAGAAATTTAACCGATTCAACAGCTTAGATTTCACTTTTATCTAAAAATATTGGTTGTAAATTATATTGAAAGAAAGCGCAGCTGGCATTTGAAAAGAAAAACTTAAAAGATTTGAGTAGCATCATTTTTTTATTATTGTAATTTTTATTATTGTAGTCATTAGAAATAACGCGATGAAGAGATGTGATGTCCGAATGACTTCATGTGAAGATCAATTGTATCGTCGGCAAATACATAAATCTTACTATTAATATTTAAATTGGTGATGTCATTAATAAAAACCAGAAAAAGCACTGGGTCGAGAAAAAACCTTGAGGCACATCAAACTCTATTTTTTTTTAATTTGATAAAGCTTTGTTGACTTTTACATTCTCATGTCTGTACAATAAAAAGAATAGAAACCAATTTAAGAAAATGTCGCGTACACACTACAAACTTCTAATTGTTTTAATTAAATGTTAGTATGCTGTGACTAACGCAGTCAAATGCTTTCGCAAAGTCACAAAAGATTGTGGCCGCTAACAAAACGATTTTTCCAGCACCTCATAATTGTTTTTCTATGCTATGAGGTGCATTTTCATATGCGATTTTTTTGATAGTATTGAGTTTTTGACTGGTCTGGCAACAAATCCATTTCCACACTTTCTGCCAACTTTAAAATGCGTGCGGAGACACTAAACTCTTTCATCACTTTTATCAAGAACGACCAAACATAGTTTTTTTTTCTGATATAATTATTTAATACTCTATCCTATGTCTTCAACAGGAAAGGTGTGAGAGTGATAGGTCAAAGAACAATTTAACAGATGCATAGACACACTAAACGTAAGAACATCTGTAAGCTTGTTACCCACTTTTGGAAACCAAAACTTTTAAGATCGCGTCAGCAATCTTAAAAACGGCGATAATTCATTTTTCACTCAATTGACATGTCTGCTAAGTATTTGCTTATCTGCCAGTTGAAAACCCGCTCAATATAGCAACAAAAAAACTTTTTGAATTTACATTAGTAAGTCTTTTCTTTTCAATGTTGTTTTGTTTCCGTTCTAATGCTCTCGTAATAAATTTTTCTCTTGTCTTCTTCATCGTGTTTATCCACTGTAACCCTGTTTTATTTTTTACTATTCTTGCTAAATACACTTTCTCTGTTTATTCTTAACTAATAATTATTTTCTGCTTTCTAAAAATTATTTTTCTCTTATTTACATTATTTTACGTATTTTTGTTTTTTTATATTATTATAGTTTTATTCACTTTTTATACACTAAGCTCTTTTTTTTGTATTTGTTTTTTCCTTGATCTATTATTATTTCGACACGCTTACACAATTTTACGTTTTCATCTTTTTTTCATTTTCTTTTCACACTTTCCAGTTTTCTTTTTCGTTTTATTATTATAATTCTTCCTTTTGTAGCTTTTACAATATTGAAGCCATGTCCAGTTTTAATATATCTTTATGCACATTTTTTATTTTGGCTCTTTTTTTTTAAACTAAACTTTTTTTTTTAAATAAAACTTTTTTTTTTTATTTTATTATTTGCTTTAAGTATTATAAAAATTATAACATTGCGGAGGCGGTGAAATGTGTCACCATTTGTTAATAATGTACAGAATTTTTAAGAAATAATTAGTTATTAGTTGGTTGCATAAACTAATAATAAATGATTTATTGATTATGCACTTTTAAATTTAATGATGAATTAAGAACGTTTTATTGTAAATTGACAATGTCTATAAAAATGTTGAAAATGTTCTTAGTCCATTGAAATGTTACATTTTTTAGGCCTTACCTTGCGTTTTTTAGAGGACGCAATTTTATTTTTTTGACGTGTAGGAAGAGTCAGTGTAGAGTTAAAACTAAGTTTGTGGGATCGCCACCCTTGTCCCACGACCGCTATTTTGAAAATAAGGGTTGAAATGGTTTTTACGATATATATCTTAAACTATTTATTTGATAAGAAAAAATTATCGACATTTTTTGTTGTAAATTAAATTTTCTACAACTTTGGTCCTGTAACTTTTTGTCGTAGAACTATAAATAAAGTTATAAGCGAAAATGTTAAATTTATATTTTTCAATATGTTTTTTTTTTATTATTTTACGAAAAATTTAAATGAAACCTTTTTTGTAGATCTTGTAGTCAATAGCTAAGGTTTTACAGCACTCCGAACTAAGTACTATTTGTCAGCACTCTTGACTATACATATATTTTGTTAATTTTTTTAATTATTAATTTTGCAATATTATTAATAATTATTTATTGACTCTCAGAATTAATAAATGAAAATGACTTTAATGATCAACCGCCGACATTAACACCCCTTCCTTCTCCAGTTGTCCCACTGATATTTAATTCAGAAAGCCGATCAGGGGCCCGATTCTAACCACTATCGAAAATATTCGAGTCGAAAAGAGTGCGCTCTCGCATGTGACGTCACTCGTTTTCGAGAGTGGAAAAAATGTCAAAAAATGCCAGTGACAAATAAATGTTGTGTTGGTAGTATTGCACCCTAAAGGTTGGTAAACAGCCGTATATATGTGCACACTGCCTTCTCTGCATTCTTATTTTCCCATCTGCCGGCGTTTCACAATAATGGAAAGATACGACACGCGCATTTCTCTCCAACAAAAAGAAGTGATGGTCTCCTTTATGGAGGAGCATCCTGAATTTGCCACCGGCAAATTGCTAGGCGTAGAAGGGCGCAAGCGAAAGCTAGCCCTTTGGGAGATTGTGGCCGAGCAATTGAATGCGTGCGGAGGACCGCCAAAAACCAGTATTAAGTGGCAACGGGTACGTATACAGTCAATTATTAACGATAGTATAAATGTAGCTTTAATACTAACCGATACTGCAGGTGTGGACCGACTTAAAAAATAAGACAAAAAAGAAAAGCGCGGACATCCAACAGGGCCGCAGGCGAACGGGAGGCGGTCCGGCGTCTAAGCTGCAGCTAAGTCTCGTAGAGCAGCGCATCATTGCGTTTTTGACCGAGGCGGCAGTTTATGGGTTGGACGGACCCGATGGTGTGCCATTGGATAGTGCCGATGACGCACGTGGTGTCGTGGTACCTCATCCAATAGCACACAATGTGCTGGAGGACCACAATTACCAGCCCGTGAGTAAACAAACTCATCCTTTCCGGAGAATGCTGTCTAATGTGCTTGTTCTTGCAGTCATGTTCCATAGGGCATTCCTCCACGCCATGGAGGGCTGGGCCTGAACTGCTGCCTGACCCGGAGTCACCTCGGATGGTGGAGTCCCCCATGATGTCCCCAGGTAGCACCAGCTATTGTAGTACGTCGGAACCGACACCTACCAGTAAGTGTGCAAGTAAAAAATAATGTGCATACTCTAATGATACCCTTTCACCCTTTCAGGAAAGAAACGTAAGCGCAGTAATACAGGGAATCAAGCAAATCAAGCACTTGAAGCTGTACAGCAATTTGCAGTCATAGGGACGACTTCGAATACACAGATGCAGGAGATTGGTGCAACGATGCAGAAGATGAGTTCATCGATGCAGGAAATTAGTGAAAAATTTGATGTGTTAATTAAGGAAAAGAGTAGAACTAATGATTTATTACAACAATTGATCGATAAACTGTAAATGTAACTGTAACTATATATTAAAAATATTGATTAATATAGTCTTCTCTATATTGTTGTCCCCTTCTCCGCTCTTGAAGCTCATTTCTACCCTCTTGTATCTGGGGTACTGGCAGAGGCTCTAAATCTATTTCATCCCACATGAGTTGGGGCTCCTCTACCCTATAGTGGCATGCAATATTATGTAGCACACCACATGTGAGCACTATACGGGCCGCAGTTGAAGGTTTATAATGCAACGTGCGATCTTTTAGTAAACAGCGAAAGCGCCCTTTCAAAAGGCCTATACAGCGTTCCACGATACTTCGACAGCGTACAAACGTCTGATTAAACTGTGCCTGTTGTGGTGTTTGCACACGAGTTACGGGCACTAGTAGCCAAGGTAAGCATGGATACCCTGAATCGCCTGTTGATAAGATATATAAGCAATTGTGAAAAGTTATAAGCACGCAACCTACCCATCATTCTAGTGTTTCTGTCACCATTTTCGAAATTGGCACGCATAGCTCGGCCTGTGCGACTATAACGCCACATGTAAGCATCATGTGTGCTACCTGGCCAACGTGCTACTAAATTTAAAATATAGCCCGTAGAGTCACAAATCTGTAATCATTCACCAATATTAGCATACTGAACCCACAAAAAAACGTGGTACTTACAAGTTGACAGTTTAAACTGTGATATCCTTTTCTATTCACAAAGATATTTTCATTTTCTTGTGGAGTGACAACAGCCACGTGAGTGCCATCCACTATACCAATAACTTCTGGCATATCGTGATGTTCCTGAAAGCTGTATTATTGTAATTAGATACAAGGGTATATTATTCCAGCTTATTGCAGTTACCCTCTTTTTAATCGATTTCTCTGCGCATCATTGTGAGGGAATTTTATCCATACCCGTAACAAGTGTCTTAGAATGGCATTGGACACTTCACGAATACTACGGGATACCATCGATTGACTCAGGCATATTATATAATTGTTTCCCGTACCCGTTTGGTAATTGCCTGTGGCATAAAAATTTAATGCTGCAAGTATCTGAAAGTGAAAGTTTATTCGCAATGTAGTCTTAAATACCCATGTTTTTACTTACTCTCAACATTTTCGGGATTCTGGAGGCTATCACTGAGTCCTGCATATGAGGTGTTAAGGCTTCTATTAAAGCTAAACATGCCTCTTTGCTGAGCCGAAAATTTTTTTTAAATTCATTGTTAGATGCCCTGAAGGGGTCTTGTGCATCCCGCACCATTCGGCGCAACAATCTTGTGCGATGCCGTTCTTCTCGCTCTAATTCTTCAATAAGAAGCAACTGCGCGAATAATAAAGCCATTCTACTAAATACTTTGTTTTTGTTTACACTAACCTCACACAAACCGCGTGCACGCCACTTTTCTGCCTGTCATACAGTGCTACTGTCAAACTATTCGACTCGAATTCTTGAATTCAACACGATTTTAATATTGAAAAGTCCTTTTCGATATCGAAAATCCATGACGTCATATGCTACCTTTCTGTGAAAGCCGTCAGGTGGCTACGTGTTGTTTTTCTCTCCAAAATGGTTGAATTTGACAGATTTCGAGTCGAAAAGCTTTTCGATAGTGGTTAGAATCGGGCCCCAGATGCTGAGCCGCAGCCTGGTCCATCGAAAAGACTGAAGACGGAGTAGTTCTAATTTAGAAAATCACCGTGGATTATGCCTATTGGGGATACCACGTAAAAAAAAACGCACCCCCAGACTCTACCTCGTGGGTGGTGGGGAAAAGAGTCAATAATTAATTATTAATAATGAAAAATTTATAATTAAAAAAATTATAATAACAAAGTAAATAAAAAAAAAACAATAACTGATGACACATTATTAGTACACACGTATAATATAGGTATAGTTAAAAGTAGTAAAAAATAGTACTTACTTCGGAGCGCTGTAAAACCTTAGCTATTAACTTAATGAAAAAATGTTGTTTATAAAAGTTGTTCCTCAAGAAACGATCTACAAAAATGGTCTGACATTATTTTTTCGTAAAATGTTAATAAAAATGTTACATAAAAAACATTGTGTGTGTCAGCTCCGACGCACGACTGGAGTTTACTCCTTAAGTTCGATAGTCTAACCAGACGCAAAAAGAGTTTATTTAACTTAAAAAAGATTGATACTGTATGAAAGGGTAAATTAACAAATTAATGAAAATAATATACATATATAAATACGTCATTTTATGTTATTAGCAACATTAACTATAGTGATTGTGGAGTTATTTCTCTAAAAGCGGCGGTAACAGCGTATTTTAGTTCGCGGATGGTATTGGTAGGCTCCTTGTAAATAATGTTTTTCAAGTGACCAAAGAGGAAAAAATCTGGAAATGAAAAAAAGATTGATACTGTATGAAAGGGTAAATTAACAAATTAATGAAAATAATATACATATATAAATATATATTTATTCATTTCATATACATTTATTATAACTAATCGACGCAATATTTTACATTAAACTTTTTACAATAGTCAATTTCAGACGTGCATAAATATATCATTAGGAATGTTGATAAATTATGTAATTATTATTATCAGACTATTATCATTTTTTTAAATATTAAGTAAATCAACATTGTCTGCATTATTAATTACAGTGACAAGTGGTTTATGGTAACTAAAATAAGACACATGGACGTTCGTAGATACGTGGTTCACGAATCTTCAATGTGATTACCGTTAGGCAAAGCACATCTCGCAGCACATATGTCTCCCAATGAAGAATGTGTTTGAATGTATTCATTTCAACCAAATTAGAAAGTTGCGCGACATAGGATGCACACGAAAAACGTAACGAGGTCATTCATTGATAGATTTTACTTCTCACATTTTTCTCATACCGGGCCCCTTATATATGCAAATCGATTCTTAAGGAGTAAACTCCAAAAATATAAATCTTTTTCTTGGATTTTTGAACATTTTCGCTTATAACTTTTTTATTTATAGTTCTACGACAAAAAGTTACTAGACCAAAATTGTAGACAATTCAATTTGCAAGAAAAAGTGTTAAAAAATTAATGCTTTTAAGAGATATATTGTAAAAACCATTTCAACCCTTATTTTCAAGATGGCGGCCGTAGGACAAATGTGGCGACCCCACAAACTTAGTTTTAGCTTTACACTGACCCACCCTACACATCAAAAAAATAAAATTGCGTCTTCTAAAAAACGCAACCCCAAAAGTAACATTTCAATGAACTATCTCCATTCCTGTTAAAAATGATCTAATTTGCTATGGTCATAAGTTTTATAAATTGCGTAGCAGAAGCAATCGGGGGTGTTTTTTACCCGTCCCGTATCTGCTTTTTGTCATCTTTGGCGTGCTTGTTTTTTTTTCATCATTGGCATCTGCTTTGTCTCATCGTTAGGATTTTTGGTTTTGTGGTAATCTTAGCTTTTAAGTATTGGTTCTTTATGGTGTCAATAAATTTTTTTATCTGGTGTTGTGTGAACCTTTATCTTAAAGGCATTTACTAAAATATTTAATATTAGGTTCTGCAAATTTTTATTTTATTTAATCTTTATTACAATTATCATCTATATTTCTAAACTAAATATTTAAAATATGTCAAATAATTACACAAGTGTTACACTATCTTTCAAATACTCGTTTACTTATGTTATATGGTCGTCAAAAAATGGTTGCAAATATCGCAAAGTGGCACCTCCAGAGTGAGATGTTGCCTCACCTTGCTGAAAGTACCCATACTGGAGTTTCGTGTCATCTAACTGATTGAATAGTTCTTCTTTATATCTTGCCGCATTAATGTTATCATGGAAGATAATTGATCCATAAATTCGCCGACGCAAGACTGCCAACCATATGCTAATCTTTGTAAGTGAAGAGGTGTCTCAATAAAAATATGTGGATTTTAAGAACACCAATACTTTGTATTCTGAGAATCAACATAAAAAGATAGGTGGAACCAGGCTTCGTCGCTAAAAAATGTGAGCTCTAATGATCTGTTGTCATTTAGGTTTTGGTGGAACCAGCTGTAATATTCAACCCGACGTGGGGGATCTACAATAATTAAAAGCTGATGTGTTTTAGTAACCTTGTAGAGATGTAAATGTAATCTTTCTTTTAGAACCTTTTTGCATGAACTGTGAGATACCCTAAATTGTGTAAACAACTTTGGTAAAGATGTTTTCAAGAAAGAATAGATGACCCATATGGCACAATTCTTTCTTACACACATCTAAAATAAGCCAGCAAAAGATCTGACATCTGACGTACTCCATGTTACAAAAGTGTGCTGTTCTGAGGTTAACAGGTGACATCGTGTTGTTTACACATTTGATAAAATATATAAAACAACTAAAAACAAATTATTTCAAACAGTGTATTTCATAACGTTAACCAAGTGAAAAAGATAAAAGACTTATAACAAATGTTGAAATTGTTAGCCACCATTCTCTAAACAAATTGCAACACGTCATTTTATGTTATTAGCAACATTAACTATAGTGATTGTGGAGTTATTTCTCTACAAGCGGCGGTAACAGCGTATTTTAGTTCGCGGATGGTATTGGTAGGCTCCTTGTAAATAATGTTTTTCAAGTGACCAAAGAGGAAAAAATCTGGAAATGTCAAGTTCGGCGATCCCGCCGGCCACAAATTTGTGCTGATAACTCCGTTATCATAAAATTTACCAATAAAATTGATTGAAAGTCTAGCCCGGTGCGATACCGCCTTGTGCTGCTGGTAATATCCATACTGAATTTCATCATCAGATGAATTGAGTTAAAATATTGACATTGACGTTTTTGTTAAAAAAAATAAGACCAATTTTTTTTTTATAGAAATAGATTTTTTTTTATAGAAATAGCTACCCATAGCTCAATTTCCAGAGAGTGAACTGATACCTCGATAAATCTATGAAGATTTTCTGTAGCACACCACCTCATACTCTGAGAATAAATAAAACCTTTCACGTAAAACCATGCGACATCTGTAAAAAAAGTGAGGTCAAAATAAAGACTATCAATGTCCCTCAAATTAGTGTTAAATCACCGGCAACAATTCATTCTTGAACCAAAATCTACAGATAAAATTTTATGCAAATTTTTTTAGGATGCTTTAACAAGTTCCAAAAGACAAATCAACTTGTTGGAATAGTTTTCTGATCGACTTTGATGAATTTTCATTAATGTTGATGTTCTTTTCAGACTTTACACTAGGTCTGCCACTGCGTGGACGATGTGGACGCTCCCAGTCTAACTAAATAATTGAACCACGTCTTAAGACCATGCTTCTATTTGTTTTTAAAAAACAATTATAAATAGTTTTATATTCACACTGATGATTACCCTGAAATTTTTGTTGTATTTTGCTTAAAAGATACTTTCTATTCGTAAGACTCTTGAGGCTATTTTTATAAATATAGTTGTATATTCACACTCATCGCACTTTTGTTGTAATTTACATGTAAAATGATTAATTTTATGAGTAGTTTTATATTCACACTGACGCATTAAAAATTTTTTGATATTCGCTTTGAATATGCTTTGTATTTGTATGACGGTTTATGTTTCTTTGATAAATTGTTGAATATTCACACTGATCGCAATTAAATTTTTTTGGTAATCTTTTTGATAGATGCTTCATTTTATGTATTTTTAAGTAACTTTTATCCTTAGTTTGAAATTCACACTGATCGCATTGAAATTTTTGTTGTAATTCACTTAGAAAATGTTTTATATTTATATGGTTTTTCAGACTGCTTTTGTACAAAAATGTATAGTCACACTGATCGCACCGGAATTTTTTTTGTGATTCACTTGAACGATGTTTTGTATTTTTATGACGTTTTAAAGTTCTTTTTTAAATTGTTGTATATTTACATTCATTGCATTGAAACTTTTGTTGTAATTCGCTTGAAAGATGCTTTGCATTTTTATGATTTTTTAAGTTTCCTTAATAAAAATTTGTATCTTCACACTGATCGCATTGAAACTTTTGTTGTAATTCGCTTGAAAGATGCTTAGCAGTTTTATGACTTTTTAAGTTTCCTTTATAAAAAGTTGTATATTCACACTGATGGCATTCAAATTTTTGTTGAAATTTAAAAAAAAAAGATTTTTACTGTATAGGTATATGTTGTTTTAAATTGGCTTTGAGGTGAGTAGTTTTAAAATCAGAAGAATCGCTTTGATTTTTTTCTAATTCAAGTAAAAAATGCTTCTTATTTAAATATCTTTGTAAAATGTTCTTAAACACTGTTTTATATTTACAGTGAGCACATTGAAGTAGTTTTTTATTTTCAATTGAAGAGTGTTCTACTTTCATATTTTTGTTCAAGTTAACTTCATAATTAGTTTTAAACGCACATCGATCATATTTAAACCATTTCAGCATATGTTTTGAATTTATGTGTCTCTGTAACTGAAATTTGTATTTACTTGTATACATGCATTGATCACATTGGAAGCAGGTTAATAATTGTTCATGATTATTATCTTCTGTATTATTTGTTAGAGTTTCAACTGCGTGAGCTTCGTCAAAATTATAGGTTTTCCTTAACATATCTCCAGTTAGTCGAAAAACTATTTAGTTTATATCGTTTAAAACTGGCCTCATCTAATGCGTTGAAAAACTCACAATTGTGATTTGACAAAGAATGGTAAAGTGTTATTTTTTAAGTTGAATAAATGGTCGTACTTTGACAGAAATGATATAATTGACATTAATTTGATATTTTGACGTTTGGTAATTAAGCAAGCGCAATATTATGCTGAAGACACACTTCAGCAATCAACATTCACAAAATTATATTCAATGTTTTGTAAAATTAGATGAAAATATTAAATTTGTATATTTGGGCTATTCGAAATCGACGACAAAAGGCCACTTTTCAATTACCTTGTCTTTTACCTAGGGTCTTGTCCACCTACTATGGACAAGACCCTAGATTCAAACCAGTAAAAATGTGCTATTTGCAAATGGAAACAATTTGGTTGTGTTCTAAACAAATGGAATTTAATAAACATCCCTTTCAAAATGGAACACCATATTAAACTGAAACAATTAGTGCCGCTAAGCTATAAAATATTATATTTAAAAATAAATAAAAAAACTTTTGCATTTGGTACCGTGAGAAAAATTTCAATACATATCGTTCATCTTTGGTCACCACCATTAAAAAAATTTAATGAAATGGGGCACCACCCCCTCAAGCTGCGAAGAGTGCAAACTCTTAAATTTTTTTATGATTTTTTTTCGGAATTGGGCAATTAAAACGAAGGACTTTACTACCAAACAAATTTTAGAACAAAATTTGTTACACCTAAAATAAAACCGGACCGCCAAATCGTATCAATTTTTTATAGTTTTTTTTTCAAACATCAAATCAATTTTTGGAAAAGCTTTCTAGCGGCTGTATCTTTCTTGTATTTAAAAATCGAGCCGCCAAATTCAACCTAATGATAATAACCGTATAAAACCAGATACGAGCTTAGGTCTATGCTCGTATTCATAGTGGTGGCTCGAGATCAACCTTGGAACTCTGACTTGAGCACAGTGTCCGGCAATATTCGGAAAAGCGTTTGCATGCGTTTTGAAATCGATTTCTCGCTGATTCCGTCTCTTCGGCAATGCTCGTGTGAAATATGATATTCAAATCTTGAGACTGAGATCGGTCTCGAGCAAGACGACTTTCACAGACAAATCTCAATGTGAATAAGGGCGATTTTTGGGTGTTTTGGGATTACTGAGCAAGCGCAGTGGGTCCGTCTCAAGTCGGACTTGAGCAAGGGGCCGACTTGTCTTGAGAGAGACGCCATTTGCAGGTTATGTCAGTGTTGACGTTTGAAAATATTGAAAATAGGGCTATGTGTTATATGTCATAACAATGAATATTGACGTTTTGGACGAGTTTGTGGAAATGTTCGACGTATTAGACAATGAACATAATATGAGAGTGCCAAAACGATATGTGCGGGATGCTGCAAACCCATTGGAATTTTTTTCCAATTTTGAGTTTAAGCGACGCTACCGTTTTACAAAAGACAGTGTAGTGAATGTGTTATTGCCGCTCGTAGACATACCATTGCGTACACCAAACTCCAGGGGGTTGCCGATTGACCCTATCATTCAATTATTAACCTGTTTACGCTTTTATGCAACTGGCAATTTTCAGGTAAAAAAGGAAATCCAAATAATAATAACTCTAACCATTGCTAATATATTTGTCGATAGATGGTGGCCGGTGATCTACGTGGTATTAGCCAGCCGACGGTTTCACGTATGATAAAAAGAGTATCGGAAAATATTGCGGCGCAATTGGGTCAGTATGTGCAATTGCCACAAAACGTAGTAGAGCAGCGCAGCAATATTCGAAGGTTTCACGCTATCGCTGGCTTTCCAGGTGTGGCTGGTTGTGTGGACTGCACCCATATTGCTATTGCAAGTCCAGGAGGCGACAATGCAGAAGTCTTTCGCAACCGAAAGGGTTTTTTTTCGCTAAACGTTCAAGTAATAATAATCGTTCAAAGTGACATATTTGATGTGGTTATAATTGTTATGCTTTTAGGTTGCTGTGGATCCACATATGAGAATGTTGGATGTTGTTGTGCGACATCCAGGCTCAGCACATGACAGCCTGATTTTTGACCGCAGCGCATTACGCGTGCAGTGTGAACAGGGTCGGCTAGGTGGTTTATTGTTAGGCGATAATGGTTATACGTGTCGCACATATTTGCTAACTCCTGTCATTCGCCCAGGTGTGTACTCAACATATAAGTAGGACTAGGCATGCAGTAATAACTCTTTGATCCACTTATAGGTAATGTGCGGGAAGAACGGTATAACAGGGCACATAGACGCACCCGCAATATAGTAGAAAGAGTGTTTGGAGTGTGGAAGCGCAGGTTTCCGTGTTTACGGAGGCAGCTGAATACCAAGCTTGAAACATCACAAACTATTATCTGTGCTTGTGCTGTATTACATAATATATCTATGCAGGTGCATGATCGGTGGGAAGAAAATGCAGACGAAAATGAAGCAAGGGAACCGCAACGCAATGTTGATCAGAATCAGATAGGTTTAGTTTTTAGAAGACAATTCATAAATAGACATTTTAATTAGTAGTAATGCGTTTATAGGTTTAAATGAATGTTTCATAATTTTAAGTAAAATGTTAATTCTTTTGCACATTAGTAATAGTGAACGATTTCGTGTTTATTTAGCAATTTATGCATAACGGTATTTATTTTTATATTTTGTTTTGCCTTATTTTCTCGGTAAAACTGCATAGCAACACTTGGGTTTTCTCCAAAAAACATGTGTAGAATACTGTAGAGCATGAGTGGAAAGCATTACCAAGGCGAGAATAATTGTTAGGTTCATCATAAATACCTTCTATGAATGGTCATTAGTATATATATTAATTCGACATGGATTGTTATTAGTCAATTTATTGCGTTCATTAACTTCATGTTAATAGTGTCTCTCTTATTACCATCTCACCATACAGTTAATACATTCGATAAACAGACATTCATATCTACGCTGTTAGTCGACAAAGTACACCGCATTGCTTTGTTTCTTATACATAACCAAATAAAATACGTAAATTTGTGTAAACAACTATTTTATTGTGAATAAAGACATATGCGTAAAGCAATGTCGTGCTAATAGAACTCTTCATGTAATAGTAGATCGCAAGTGCTAAAGTTCCACAGTAAGACCCATGTTAAAGTCATTCCCTCATGTTGGAGCAGGTGGCGCAATTACATTTTCTCCTTATTACCCTAACTAATTTATCTCATAGGAATCATTACAATCTAAAAAAAATTTCTCATAGGAATAGGTGAAGTGTTAATGAGGCTGTACATAAATAGAGAAAAAGTGGACGTTGTGCAACAAAAAATGTTAAAGTTGAAATCGAAATAAACAAACATACCTATCAATTATTATATATGTTTATCTTTTTAATTGTTAAGGGAGGGCAATAAGTTTCCTGTTCAACTGGAAAGGGACTAAAAAAACTTTCAAAAAATAATTCTATTGTCACGTTGACAAAGTGTTGTCTTCGTCTACTTATTTCTGGTTTGCTGTTGGTAATAACCTCTCTAGAGGCTATTTTTATGCAGTTGAGAGTGAGGGGGAACTCGCCGGTACGTCTGCATGCGTATCACAATCTCTGCATATAAAGATAAAGGTTAAAATGTGGAATGTTTTATTATTACTGTAGTACTCACATTGTCCCTCTCGAAGACTCGCAGTTGGTACTCCGCTAATCTCTCCTTCGCCTCCTGGGTCCGGCGAGCCGATGCTGCCGCTCGCAAAAGTTCATTTTCAGTTTGCAGGCGCACCGCGTGCACCTGCTCCTGCTGAAGAATACTGGCCTCAAGTTTGCGGCAGCGTAGCTCGGCCTCGGCGTCAAACGCTCCTCTGCGCCCTGGAGGAGCTAAAACTGACATATGAATAAACGCCCTCATATCTACTTTTGCTATCTTACAATAGGTGCGTGCCCTATTCAATGGCGTCGGAGAACGAAATGCGGCTTCTTCTCTCTCAACTGCTTCCCCTGCAAATACAAATATTAATATTGTATTTTCGTATAATCATTCGTAGTCTACAGTACATACCGATGCCCGGTATGGTGTTTTCCCGTGTGCTTGAGGATGGCGTTGACGGGCCTTCCTCCGTATACCGCCTCTCCACATGCGCACCTAATAAAATAATGCTAAGTGCTTTGTACTATATACTACCCACAATACATACCTACAACCGGCCATGTGTTGTCTCGAACCATCGTCGCCGGCCTTTCAACCCTTGGGGGCCTCTCAGCTGGAGTTCCTAGAAACATATTACCTTACCATTACAATGCCTACTCCTACTATTTATTTGTATCAGTTCATAGTACAGCATTACATACCAGGCAGCACCCATGGGCTATCACTTGCATTTGACGACGACGCTTCACTGCGTTTTCTTTTACCTGTAAATAAATTGTTATCAGATCTATAACATGCATGCTGAACAATTACTCACGTTGTTGTGACTCATACACGGACGTAGAGTCCCAACTGCACGCCAACGCGATATCCGCATGGGGAGCGGCTACTTTTATAGACTCTAACACGGGGTCTGGATTATCTTCCGGTTCTGATCCACCCCCGGTTAGCAGCCTTTGATATTGCCGCTCTGTATTAGCTTTTCGGGTTCTGAAACGTTATGGATATAGACTATATGTATTTTGCAAAAGGCGTTACTAACCGTTGTTTTAGATTGCTCCATAATTTTTTCAATTGGACGGCATTTCTTTGCTTTCCAATTAAAGCCCCATGCGAATTAAATTCGTTGGCAATGCGCTCCCATAACGATTGACGTTGTTGGACTGTTGCGGCGTCTGTCTTTTTACTCTCCACCAGTTTGTGGTTTTCCACAAGCGACGCCAACAACAGTTTATCGTTTGCGGTAAATTTATCTCCTACAATGCAACTTTTATATATAGTTATGAACATAGAGCATCAATTATATGCGTACTTACCACTTGCCATTGTGTGAAAAGTGAAAACTTTTGAAACACGCTTCTATTTGTTATTACTATACTCCTTCCTCTTTGGAATGTCAATTGGAAATGACAGAATCGTACCGACTGCAGTCCGTCACAATTGTCAGATGAAAACCTTACCAAACCAAAATCACTACACATACTACTACGGCATCACGAAAGCACACGATTGCTTCCGAGAATTACCGGAGTCTTTGCTCAAGAAAGATCGATAAGGGAGCAACGCCTTATTTCCCGAACATTAACGAAGTCTTTACTTGCGATGGATGCAGCTAACAACGCATGCAAACGCTTTGCCGAATATTGCCGGACACTGTGCTCAAGCCAGAGTTTCAAGGTTGATCTCAAGCCACCACTATGAATACAAGTATTAGGTACGCACACAAAGAAAGCAGGCAAAACCAGCGCCAAAAACAGGCGCCTATATTAACGAAAAAAATGTATATAAAAAAAAATTTATTTGTTAATCAATCATATTCTGAGCTGAACTTTTTTAGAAAACCCATTTGCAATATATGTTTTAACATATTTAATTAGAACTTAAATAATTAGCCAGCTGAGTAAAAGTCGTTCTATAGTCACTATAGTGGAATCCTAAACTATCAAAACCAAGCTGATGGCAAGCCCAGCGAAAACTCACATTCTAAACAATAGAAGTCTTGGAGAAACGTTGATCTTTCTCTAAGCAAGAGTGATGGTACCGCTGCAGGCTAGATCATCACTTCTTATATATTTTAAACTGTAAAATGAATGATCTTTTTATTCTATTTTATACAATTTTTGACATTACTAAATCAGGCTAAATCAAAATTTATCATATATTTTTATGTGACAAATTGTTGAGAATATTACTAATAACCTAACTTTTGTTTGAAAGTAGGTATATTGTTGTCAGGATTACTTTCAATAACACTTGTGTTCAAACCTTCTTGCTGTTGCAAGGAAAACAAGGGAGTGTAATTTTGTTTCAAAAACACAATTGTTTGTTTGTCATTATTATGTATTGTGTGTGCTATGCTGTTGTCGACTCTGTTTCACCCTGATTGGGAAAAAAAAGATTAGCCAGTTCCTTGCAAGGAGTGCTATAGACAGACAAATTTCGATCGTTGCTGGCTTTACAATAACCACTGAATGGACTTAAAACTTGTTCTAAAAGTAGCAAACATATTTAGACTTAGACTCTACGGAGTAAAAGTCGGCAAAATTAGGTACTAAAATTAATCTCACTGTGATCTCAGGTATAATTGAGCACATTGTAACAGAGACCAGTTTAGGTCAGAGAATTACATA
The DNA here is from genome assembly GCA_947359425.1 of Lagria hirta. Classification (NCBI taxonomy): domain Eukaryota; kingdom Metazoa; phylum Arthropoda; class Insecta; order Coleoptera; family Tenebrionidae; genus Lagria; species Lagria hirta. Next base: position 28,329,879 of record OX375796.1, read on the forward strand.
TTACATTGTCAGAGAAGCAGATCAAGTTTTTAAAGGAAGCGAATAATGACAATAATTTGCTAATGAAGGTAATTAAAGCAAAACACCACTGAACGTGTGTATAATTTTTTTTTATTTTAGGCAATTTTGATTTTTAAAATCTGAGGAGTTATGAGAAAATAATAATTGCAAAGCTGATTGTTAATGATTTAGAAGATCGACAATGTGTACTTGCCGTACACATACCTAACTCCAAGACGCATCAAACGCGAACATTCACAATAACTCATCAGGATTGTGTTCAACTCTACTGAAAATATAGATCAGCTTTTAATAAGACCTATTGAATCACTATTAACATTACTTTGAAAATAGAGTTAACCCTGCTTACCGGTTAAATGAGCTTCATTTGCAATAACTTCTAGGATGTTAAGACTTTTTTTTTCATAATAGTGCAAAGACCATCTAGCTGCGTAATTGGTACAATGTTCAAAAAAAGTGTTTTGTTTACTTGAACCAGTTTATTCAAATTTATCGATTGTAATCCCCAATAATGTTCTTGTGCCGTGGCAAGATTTTTCCAAACATATTTGTGCGCGTTCTTTATTTATAATTTGTTTGAAATTATAATAACAGTACAATTAAAGTGTTACATGAACTGGGCCAAACAATACAAATCAAACCATTATTTTGAAAATGTTTTATTGACATATTTTTATAATCTTTCCAAATCAAAAAGTCCAGGACATGCTGGGCTGTGTATTCGATGCTCAAATGCGCACTCAACATAAAGGAAAAAAACTGACATTTTGATAAATTAAATAAAAAAAAATAATTGAAAGTTAATGATAAAATCATAGATCGGTGTTGTAATAAAAGTAGTCGTACAAGTAGGATAGGTTTTTCCGCCCAGGAAAAAGAAAATGCACATTACTACCTTTTATAGGTTTCTTATTATTCAATTATGGGGGTAAATTACTGATTAGGAGTAAAAATACATTTTAACAACAATTAAACTTATAAACTAAATGCGCTCAAGAGACAACATAATGACTCTGTGCAATGACAATGAGCAACATCAAAAGCCCATTGGAGTAAAACATCTCTGAAATATTATGCTGTATTATACGCTATTATATTACTTAAACAAAAAATTTACATTTTTCTAATTCTTCATTTTACAGACAAGCATTTATATACAAAAACTACGTTCCTGTTGATTTATTTTCTTAAAAACGTACAAAAAATTTTCATAAAAGTATTAAATAAAATGTTAAGTAGGTGAGTATAGTGGCTTTACCAATGTACTAATTTCACATAAAAGATGTAGTTTTATTTAATTTTTTTTTTATAAATTTTTTTGAAGAGCTTTGATTTTGTTTTACAAAGTTTTGACGTTTTTTGGCAAAGTTTGGCTTGTTTGTTTCTTGATGTAGAAACCATAATCTTCTACGATAATGCGTTTTTTGAGACCGTAAGCTAATTTCCTTTTTACGGTTTTGTTTTTCTTCTTGTACAAACCAATTAGGTTTAAGTTTTGGTCGGTAGTGTCGTACTTTTATGTTGTGTACATCTTCTCTGAAACGGCTATACACTGCTTTCGGTAGCTTAATTCTAAATTTCTCGTCATTGCTAATAAAAGAAACCATCTTATGTGACCATTTCTGTTCAAGTACTCTCATACAATTATTTTCCTCCAACCAACTTGTATAATGAAGATTACTCTTATCATATTTTTTGTCTAAAACATAGCTGACTGTTATATTTATTATACAGCATAATGTCCGACAAACTTATAGAACATAATGCAATCACATATCTGATAAAAATCAGCTTAAAATGTAAAACAGCTGAAATTCGCATTTCCATTGTAAGAAATGTTATGCAAAAAAACAGAAAATTTGTAATAATCTGTATTACAAAAATTAAAAAATAAATAAAAAAAAAACTCGTTCCCATTAAAAAACGAGTAATAAATAAAAATTACAGTTATGAAAGATTAAATTGTTGTGAACAAAAAATTGGTAAATTCAAAATTTTAGATAAAATAGTAATTACCTAGAAGAAAATAATTCTAAAAAAAAATTTGAAATGGTATCAAAAGTGAAATTATATTGTGTCAAATAAAAAAACGAAAAATGCTTTAGCTATGTTGTTTAGTGAAATAACAAAAGGTTTGGATCAAAATAAAAAAATTATTGCCATGTTTTTGGACTTTACCAAGGCTTTTGACCCCGACAAATATGATATATTGTTATTAAAGTTAAATAGATATGGCATAAGGCTATCTATACTCAACAGTTTATTTATCGCGTAGAAAACAATATGTTATGATCAGTAACCATCACAGCAATCACACCAATATTAACATAGGTGTACCGCAACAAACAATTTTTGGTCTGTTATTGTTCATACTGTATATAAATAATTTACTTGATGTAATGCCAAAAAATGCAATCGCATCATATGCGGATGACACAAATATTATAAGCTGTGAAGACACTTGGTCTAAGTCTGAAAGCGCAATAAATAGCTATCTAAATATAGTCAGCAGATGGCTTAGAATAAATAAATTATCTCTCAACATATCTATAACAGACTGAATAGAGTATACTGCTATAAATATCTCGGGATTATAATAGATAGACTAAAATGAGATTACCAAATAGATAGCTCTGTAAAAAAACTAAATATTTAGTGTACATGATAGCCATACTTGTCAAAATTCTAGATTTAACAGCTCTAATGACCGTTTATTATGCCTTATTTCCCAATATAGGAACCTATGGCATAGCGTAGACCGTAGAGAGGTGCGTACACTAGTGCAATTATGTACATTCTAAAAATACAAGCTAGATTAATAAAAATGATTCAGAAAAAGTCGAAAAATAATTCAAATTTATTATTATTATTATTACTTTTTATTTAGATTAGAAAAATTGATAGAGTGTTATGACAAAGATGAATTGGTAATAGCAAAAGTTAAGTGTGTCCAGCTTGTTCACCTGATTTTAACTCATTAGACTTTGAAACCACCTGACAAACGTAGTGTAAGATTATCTATTTACTCAATTTCTAAAATTTTTGATACATGCTGATTTTTGCTGTGTCAATGCCAACTTTGTCTAGTTGTTCAAAAATCATTTTGAGCCACCTTTTTAACCGTAACCTTTCACAAGGTTTTTTTTATATTATTTTTAATTAATGTTATTGATGTTGATTTATTAACATTTGATTTTATTTTTAATCTCTTACTTTTTGAATTTTTGCTTAAAAGCATTAATCTTTTAATATAAACAAATGCTAGGTTGTTGGTCATGATAACTATTACGGTAACTTGTGTATTTGTGTTTAATGAAAAATAAGACACAATTTAGAAGACATTCGTCAAAATTCATTATGTTAGTGAATTATAAAAACGAAAGGGAAATAAAGTATGCTGGTGAGTTATATAAACGAGAAATAATAAAATTATGCTGGTAAGTGATAGCAGGCTGAATGAGCTAAAGTTCTCACAGAACAGACCAACATCAAATAATTATTTGTAGGAAGGTGAGTTTTGAGTCAACACGTCATTACAAATACAACAAGTTATAAAAATATCAACTAACATATTATTCAAAACCGCTTGTCAGTCATTCTCGGGTACGTCTTAGATATTATCTTACCATTGACAATATTGTCATCAAATTCCTGATGTAGATTTTGAGTTAATGATTTTTTCAGATTTTTCTTCTTTTTCATTTTTTGAGGCTTTAGTTGTTGATTATTGATTCTCGTTTGTGATGTTTCCTTTCTAAAGAGAGTAGTAGATCCAATTTCTTCAAAATCTAATGGTTTCCAAACAATTTTCTTGCGTTTCTCACCAGATTTTAAACTTGATTTTTTTTCAGACATAAATTGTTTACTATCAAAACTTAAAAAAACTGAAGATGGCATAAATCCATTGTTTATGGGCTCTGTTGAAGGTTTAACCATCTTCGTATTTTTTTGGCGTCTTTCTTTATCGGAGCTGATACGGCTGGCTTTTTGTTGTAACATAACTTCTTTAAAATTGATATCCACATTCATATTTGACCTTCAAGCACCAACTTTGTCTACACTGAAAAAGTACTGAATTATAAAAACTTCAAATTTTACATTAGCCACTTTAGAGAAAATTCCAATTTTTAGATTTCATTTGAAGCGTGTTAAATTGTTATCATACGTGAAAAGCCTAAACATATTTTTTAAGATAACTCTTTACCATAATAGTTTATTTCAGATAAATCATAATTATACAAAAACTGTTTTGATTTACTATTATAAAGTATAAGATAATAGAAGAAAAGAGATGAAAGAAAGAGAGAGAAACGAAGAGCGAGTGGAAATATGTTTATACCAAAATTATTTTTATTTCTTTTAAATAAAGTTTTTTAAATCTTACCGTCTCTGCTAGAAGAACTAATAGAATTGTCTGAATGGCCAACCACACTTTCAAACGCTAATCCTAAAACGTAAAAATGGCGTTTGAGTTTTCAATCACACATAAATCAATAGGAGTAGACAGTTTGCGTACTAACACATAATGATAATTAGCGGTACTTATCTTGTTATGATATAGAAATAATATCTAGATATTTTTATTAGTCTTTTATATTACAATTTATATTAGACTGCAGTCTTTATATTATAATTTACTATTCTGAGCACTGTCTTTAAGGTAATGGATCGGACGGCGGCAATCAGAAACAATTAATCCTAAGACTAATTATAGTACCGCAAGGGTAGCTATGGACTTCTGTCCGTTGGAAAAACTAGCTAACAAAATGTGCATAAACACCACCGCCAATGTAGATGTAATCTAATAATGAGGCTACGATTACATCCACTAACGAAACGAAAACGTGTTCTCGGGCGTGCAATGTTTATCAAAAATATCCTTGGGTATCTATCTGACTGTTGAGGTCAACTCAAAATGCAATGATATATTTGAAAAGACTCCGCAGTAACACAAGCCTCTCACTTAGACCAGGTAGGATAGACAAGTGCGTATTATTACATTAAATTTAACTAGTCTGAAGATTGCTAACTAGTCCACTCAGTGAATATTAACTACAAAGATACACATAAGATTTCTAAGATATTATGATATCTCAGGTATTATATTTAATAACGAAATGCAAATATAATCTTTGATTAGTGTACCTAATTTGTTATGTCAGCGCTAACAGCTATCACTGTTACACCAAGCCATGTCTGATACACCTTGTATATCGACTTTCTGCTAAGACACCCTGTATATAAATTATTTTGCATATGCTTAACTATAATATAATCTTTGCCAATCAACGTAATCGACTACTGATTTAGATTGATAATGGTTCTACTTTAGGTACCAATAATTAGTAATTATATTTTTGTTACAAGAAAGTGCAATATTAACAAAATATATTATGACGATAAACCATAATTAGATCTACGTTACTGTAAGATTAATTCTTAAAATTTGATTTATCGAGATAATCAGATGATTCTGTTTATGAGATTAATTCAATTCTTTCATTATTTTTCTTTAGTCAAACAATAAATCAACCCTTTCAACTCATGCGATAATTGAGAAACTCAGTAAGACAACCTTACCTTTAGATGTTGATTTGTTGGATATGTTTAAACGGGTAGATGATCGTGGGCAATTGGTGCTATAAAACACTAATGCCGGTATTCATAGTCGTAGCCCAAGATCAAGCTTAAGCTTAGACTCAAGCAAGGACTCCGGCAATGCTCGGGAAAGCGTTTGCATGCGTTTTGAAATCGATTTATCGCTGATTCCGTCTCAAGCAAGGACTTCGGCAATGCTCGTGAAATCTGATATTCATATCTTGAGTCTGAGGTCGAGCTCAAGACCGGACGATATTCATAGACAAATCTCAAGATTTAAATATCAAATTACGGTGTGAATAAGGGCGATTTTTGCTTGATGAGCAAGCGCACTGGGGTCGGACTTGAGCAAGGCCTCGACTTGTCTCAAGTCCAACTCAAGACGCCATTTGCAGGTTATGTCATCGTTTGACGTAGGAAAATACTGAACAGTATTATGTGTTGCATTTCATAACAACGAACATTGACATGTTGGACGAGATATGCGCGGGATGCTGCGAACCCATTGGAAGGGCCCACATTTTGTGCAAAAATGAAAGCATTGAATAAAAAATGAAAGCATTGAATAATAATAAAAGTCACAGATATTTAATAATTGTGTTGTATTTTTATTTTGTAACACCTTCTACTGTTAAAAATAAGTACAAAAAAAGTAAAATTTTTATAGTTTACATTATAAGTGTAAGGTATTGTTTGCAGAAGCATAGTAGACAAAACGGCAGCCGAAAACTTTCATCTTTACACACTTCTTGAATAGCTTCTACTACTCACTACTCTGATAACTTTTCTGCATCACATTTCCTGCAATAAAAGTGGATAAAGGTCTGGTTAGATTTATATTAATGTTGCACTTATATTGTCCTTCTCAAAAGCGCGCAGTGTGATCTAGCTTCTATTTGGGTCTCACTTTTGCAGCTTTCGTGTTTTGAGGATGTAATAATGGTCCAGATTGTTCACTATTGCGGCATCCGTCGTTTTTGCAAAAACAACACAAAACACTTTCGATATAACCCCTGCGGCATCGAGTTATTCCTTAACCTGTCACTTTATATAAACACGGAGAATGACTGTCATGCGTCAAAATGTTAAATTTTAAACCTAACAACACAAAAATGACTACTTTGGTGACTTCCGCAAGACGCACGTTTTCCCGAGCATTGTCGAAGTCCTGGCTTGCTTTCTCGAGCATTGCCGAAGTCCTTGCTTAAGACGGCGTCTCAAGCTTGAATTCAAGGTTGATCTTGAGCTACGACTATGAATACCGGCATAAGAATTAACTAATAATTATAACAGCACTAAACTCAACCACTGCTAAATTTGGAATGCCTTTTGGCTTGTAGGGTCAAGTGTATTGAGTTGGCACATCTGGAAATGTATCTATTCTTTTAGAGAGTTTTGAAGGTCAAAACACACAAAAGATGATCTAAAAATAGATTTTTTATCGTGGTTTTCTGGGGTCAAAGTGACCTAAATAAGCAGGCTTTTACAAAAGTATACCGATTCCCAAAGACATAAACTACCTACAACAAAATTAGCCTTCGATAAATTTTCAATTTAGTGCTTTTCACTAAATCCCTTTGGTAGATTAAATTTTCGACACAATCATTATCTTTAGATAAAACAAACTAAACCGTTTGTTTTATTAAAAGCACATAAAATAGAAGAGTGGTAGGAACCTAGTAGAGGAGATCGAGGAAGATTGAGCATTATCTATTTGATCACCAGGTAAGATCAATTTTTATCACACTTTATTGATTTATAAACACGCCTATGATATCTTAACAATCGAAAAGTGTGAATGGATAATTTTAATTAAATAAATTTAAATCAATTTCATTTCAAAGTCTTTACTCAACCGGAGCAGCAATGTTTATTTCAAAAAGAAAGTTGAGCGTTCAAATTAAAGTTCGTCTGACAAAATAGGGCACGACACAAACGGTAAACCAAATCTTAAAATATATAGTAAATTCATGTTAAAGATGAAGCTGGAATAAACACTACCTCGCGCGGTTTACGTGATCTCCCATTAAAATAGGCGTGTCTGCTCTTAACAGGACTGTCTTCAATAAGTGCATGCTCTTCATGTTATGAGCCATCTCATAACGTTTCTCACAACAAAACCAAACTATAACTTCAAAGTACTTACTCAGGCCCTGTCTCGTCACTCAAGCTACGTCTTTATCTGGTCCTTCCATCCAATAATTTCTATACCACCCCACCATGGGATACCAAACACGAGGTGATCATGCAGGGTTGTTTGTTTATTTCAACTTCATCTTTAACGTGAATCTACTATAGTAAAGCGATGCACTGTTTTATATTTTCATAAAAGATAGTAATTATACCGTGAGAGATTGATTGTGGCCAGAAGTTTTGTAATTTGAGTTTACAGTTTGACACTTGGCTTCAAGTCCACCAGGTTGACTAGCAAAACCATAAAACTGATACTCACTTATCACCATCACCACAAAACACTCTCTTATCACTCTTATCTAAATTATGTATTTTGTTCTTATTTATTAAAAACAATCAATAAAAGCGCATCTGAAGCAACAAAGCGCAATGCTGGAAAAACGATACAAAAAATTATTTTATTTATTTATTCTATTTTCATAAAATTACATTACATCCGAGTGTAAAGTGTTTTTTTTTGACGCAATTTGCATAATGAAAAAAAAAGGAAGACGACGGTATAATTATAGTAATATAATTAAATTAGCTAGTTTCAATTAAAATAGAATAATTGTCAGATTGTTTCACCATAATATTCTCTTTCAGAAAATGAATACAATTTAAATACTGCATAATCATAATAATACTGCATCATTATCAACGATCTACTACATGTGTAAAAGTCTGCTTATTTAGGCCACTTTGACCCAAGCAAACCATGAGAAAAATCTATTTTTAGATCATCTTTTGTGTGTTTTGACCCTCAAAACCCCTAAAAGAATAGAAACATTCCCACATGTGCCAACTCAATACACTAATTATGGTTTATTGTTATACCTAATATATTTCGTTAAATTTGCACCTTTTTGTGACAAAAAGACAATAACTATTTATTGGTACCACAAGTAGAACCATTGTTAATCTAAATCAGTAGTCGATTACGTTGATTAGCAAAGATTATATTATAGTTAAGCATATGCAAAATAATTTATACGCAGGGCGTCTCAGTAGAAAGTCGATATATAACGTGTATCATACATGACTTTGGGTAGCAGTGGTAGCTGTTAGCTGACATAACAAATTAGGTTCAGTAATTAAAGATTATATTCGTATTTTGTCATTAAATATATTACCTGAGATATTATATTATCTTAGAAATCTTTTGTGTATTTTTGTAGTTAATATTCACTGAGTGGGCTCGTTAGCAATCTTCAGACTATAGTTAAATTTAATGTAATAATACGCACGTGTCTATCCTACCTGGTCTAAGTGAGAGGCTCGTGTCACTGCGAAGTCTTTACAAATATATCATTGCATTTTGAGTTGACCTTAACAGTCAGATAGATACCCAAGGATATTTTTGTAGAGCATTGCACGCCCGAGAACACGTTTTCGTTTCGTTAGTGGATGTAATCGTAGCCTCATTATTAGATTACATCTACATTGGCGGTAGTGTTTATGCACATTTTGTTAGCTAGCTTTTCCAACGGACAGAAGTCATAGCTACCCTTGCGGTACTATAATGGCCAATTAGTCTTAGGATTAGTTGTTTCTGATTGCCGCCGTCCGAAGGTTGTGCTCAGAATAGTAAATTATAATATAAAAGTCTAATATAAAAGACTAATATAAATATCTAGATATTATTTCTATCTCATAACAAGATAAGTATCGCTAATTGTCATTATGTGTTAATACGCAAACTGCATACTCTTATTAATGTATGTGTGATTGAAAACTCAAACGCCATTTTTACGTTTTATTTTGACATCCAGACAATTTTATTAGTTCCTCTAGCAGAGACGGTAAGATTTAAAATAACTTTATTTAAGAAGAAAAAAAATTGATATAAACATTATCCTCTCTCCCTTTTATCTCATTTCTTCTCTCTCATCTCTTTTACATGTTAGAAATGATAAAAACAAAGTTAATCACTCAAAAGAATTTATTAGCGTAAACATTCGTGCAAAGGCAAGCATTCACTGCTTGTGGAAAAGATTCCTGCATACCTAATAACAGGTACATAATGTACCTGTCAATATTATTTATCAAGTAACTCACCGGGAGTTTGTCCCCGCAAGGCAATCTTCCTACAACCCAGCCTTGTGGAGAGCATCCTCTGCTACAGTGGCTTCGGTGTTTCTATCATATAGACCAGACTTCATAGACTTCGATCATTTTATATGCTTTTCTATAACTTTAACCCTTATCATTTGCTTGTCCATAACTTCTACCATTACCAAATGCTCTGTTTTTGGCGCCCAAAAAAAGTTATAAACTTTTTCAGAAAGTTAGCATCCATATAAAAAAATCTGGATGATGATTGGCTACAGTGTTTCCGACGAGGAAGGTTGAAAAGATTGAACGGTAAGAACATTGCAACTTTCATTTGCCACAATAGAGATCTAACCTACAACCCGTTTCAGCAGCAAGGTACCAGACATCACCAGACTCTGCAACAAAGAATTCTTCAACGTTCAAAAAATTTGAAAACCTAGATCTTAACCGAAAAACGTGATTTGTGTTAATCGGCGGCGACAGCCAAATAATAAATAATAGTGATACGGCTCAAACACAGAACAGTTTTCTGATGTTGGTTGTATTTACAATGTTAATAAAAAAGCAATAATGAATAATAACAATCGTGTCAATGTACCTGCATGCTCTTTCATGGCAATAAAGCCATAGATGTCTTTGCATGCATAAGAATAACTATATAGCTGAATCTGATATAGCCTTACATGTGTTTCTTTCTAAAATTAAAGCAAATCGTCTCAATACCCACAACATAGCTGCTGTTGCAAAACGAGCCATTTTGCTATAGTATTTTTACGTTAAAGCCGAAGTGCATGTATACACAACGCCTGCTCATCACGTGCTTGAGATCCCACCCATCGTGGGATCCCTGCAAAAGATGTAGCTTGCTTGACGAAACAGGGCCTGAGTAAGTACGTTTCAGTTAGAGTTCGGTTTTGCTGTAAGAAACATTATCACATAAAGCATAACATGAAGAGCATGCACTCCTTGACAACAACCCTGTAAGAACAGACACGCCTATTTTGTTGAAAGATCACGTAAAGTCCACGTGATAGTCTTTATTTCTACTTTATGTTTAACGTGAAAATACTATAGAAGAAAGTAGGATCTGTTACTAGGCTAGTTTATTGAAACAAAAAGATTAGCACAAAACACACTACATTTGCCCTTAATTAGCACACAATAACAAGTTATGTTCGTTTGAGGATAAAGATAACTATTACTGATTAACATTATACAATAGCTGCACGATAACGGATAACCCAATAACCGTTTATGTTTTGCATTTTTTTGACCTGACTTGACTATGAGTACCGTACTCCTACTTGTACTACCCACTAACCAACCACTGTCCACTACCTTCCCGGCAAAAAGTTTCATCCCCGAGCTAAGCGCTTTGTTCAATCTATATTCAACTACACCTCTTTTTTGCATTATACTATATTAAAGCCGTTTTGACTTTAATGACTAAATTTAATAAATTTATCAAAAGTGAGCTCTCTTCAACACAAGAAATAAGTAAAAATATTCTTATGTGAAAACATTAAAAACAATAATAATAATAAAAACATAAAAAATTACCTTACTGTATAAAGTTTGAAATGAGTAATAGTAACCTTATACGGACTATACGAAGCGTTTATAAATTATTTGGATCTAGTCTTGCTGTGTAATTTACCAACGTATGTGCCGACAAACGTCAAAGCTTGTCTACAATATCATACGTTTCTTCATATGCACTAATCAAAAATTGAGCATACGTTCAAAATTCCATGATAAACGTAGATCTAAATAATTTTTGAACGCACCGTATAAGGGTACTATTACTCATTTCATTTATGTATGTGTGTATATGTTATTATAAATAGTTGTTACGTTGCTTTATTTAGCCGAATGCGTATGTAAGATGAAAATAAATTTTTTGGGAATGCGGTCTTTTGCTATGTAAATCTAGCGCCAATTATCATTAATAATCAAGCTTCTAGAATACAATAATAATTTATTTCTTGATCAGATTCTAAAATAAATAGTTAAAATAATAAATGTAACTTTTTGTTTACATAACTTACAAATATTGAGATTAGATAAAATAGAAAAAAAAATGTTTAACAAAAAAAACCATCTTCAAAAAATAAAAAAATGCAATAAAAAGTAATTGCCTAGCCTTATATGCTTAAAAAGCAATCAAATTATTTGTTTACTATAATGTACAATTATTGTTATTTTTGAAGTCGGTGTCAGTCAAGATAAGATAAGCGCCCGCGTCTGCTCGTTTGTGCGCCGCGTGTAGTTAGTTTAAATATTGTGTATGCTAATATTAAGTTAGTATATCATAATATATATATACAAACCTACCTTAACTGGCACCGACTCCAAATAGAACAATAATTGTACATTATAGTATACAAATAATTTGATTGTTTTTTAAGCATACAACTTTTTTTTGTTATGTGCAACTTTTAATCAAGTTTTCAACAAAAAACATTCTAAAACACACCAAACATAATAAATAGTATATTACGACCCTAGGCCAGAAAGTTGGATTTCCTGGCCGATGTGATAGAAGTGCCGAGGCGAAGCCGAGGCTCTTCTATCACATCTGCCAGGTTATCCAACTTTATGGTCGTGGGTTGTATACTATTTTTCTTGATCCTACGCCGAAAGTTAATTAAAATAATTTATATTAAAGTAGTAGCACGTTCCGAGGCGAAGCCGAGGTGGGGTAGAGGGGGCGGGCCCGCCCGACTTTTGCAAAACTGAGGCGAAGCCGAAGTTTTTGCTGGTCGGGGCGGGCATTCAAAAAAAAAAATATTAATAACTAAAATGAAAAATTGATAAAATGGCATTGACAATTACAAATTTTCAAAAACTAACAAATACATGCAAACTTTATTGTATTATTTAACTTTAAATATTATAATTAAAAAAATAATCATAATTCATATAAAATGAATTCAATAGTACATTTTTTCTTATCAAACAATTAAATTGTTTTCTTCTGAGGAGGACAATGAACTTTTATTATCCTCTCGCCACTTTTTATAAGTATTATAAACCAAAAGATAACGATCACCAGATTTTTATGGAGTAGCTTCACTTCGAACAATTATTTTAGCCTCTGTATCGAAATTTCTTATCGTTGCGCATACGAAACAGCGCACTCTAGTGAGAACGCCTCGTACCTCGAGCCGTCCACAAAAGTCCTTCTTTCTGGAGTGAACTGCGGCCCGGAAGACCGTACTTTCGGCGGGAGGAGCAAGAAAAGTGTATTTTTTAAATAAAATTAAACGGTTTCTAAAACTTTAAAACTACAAGCTTTTATTGTATTTAACATAAAAAATGTTTTCGATTTTTAGGCTTATAAATATTCACACTGATCGCATTGAAATGGCTGTTGTAATAAGGTAAGGTTTATAAATAGAAATATTCACTTATTCACGCTGCTCGCACTAAAGCATTTGTTGCATTTTACATGCTGCATTTTATGCGTTTTAAGAAATATTTGTTATATATTCACTCAAAAAATTCAAATTTTTGTTGTAATTCACTTGAAAAATGTTTTATATTTTTATAAGTTTTTAGATTGTTTTTATAAAAAATTGTTTGCTAACACTGATGACATTGAAATTTTTGCTGTTATTCGTGTGAAAGATGCTTCTTCGTATTTTTATGACGTTTTAGACTCATTTTATACATCGTTGTATATTCACAATGATCGCATTGGAATTTTTGTTGTAATTCGCTTGAAAGATGCTTTGTATTTTTATGACGTTTTATATTCCTTTTATAAATAGTTGTATATTCACACTGGTCGCATTGAAACTTTTGTTGTAATTCGCTTGAAAGATGTTTCGTGTTTTTATGACTATTTAGGTTATTTTTATAAATAGTTGTATATTCACACTGATCGCATTTTCGTTGTAATTCACATGGAAGATGCTTCATTTTATGTGTTTTCAAAAGATTTTTATGAATAGTTGTATATTCACACTGATTGCATTGGAATTTTTGTTGTGATTCGCTTGAAAGGTGCTTTGTATTTTTATGACGTTCTAGACTTTTTTTATAAATTGTTACATGTTCACACTGATCGCATTGAAATTTTTGTTGTAATTCGTTTGAAAGATGTTTGAAATGTTTATGATTTTTAAGGTTATTTTTATAAATAGTTGTATATTTACACTGATCGCAATAAAATTTTTGTTGCAATCCGCTTGAAAGATGCTTCGTATTTTTATGACGCTTTAAAATCATTTTGTAAATCGTTGAATATTCACAGTGTTCGCATTGAAATTTTTGTTGTTTTTTCCTTAAAAGATGCTTTCTAGTTTTATGACTTTTTAAACTATTTATATAAATCGTTGTATATTCACACTGATTGCATTGAAAAGTTTCTTGTAATTCGCCTGGAAGATGCTTTGTATTGTTATGATTTTTTAGGTTATTTTTATGAATAGTTGTATAATCACACTGATTGCATTGAAATTTCTGTTGTGATTCGCTTAAATGCTTTGTATTTTTATGACGTTTTAGACTCCTTTTATATAATGTTGTGTGTTCACACTGATCGCATTGATATTTTTGTTGTAAGTCGCTTGAAAGATGCTTCACTCTGTGTGTTTTTAAGTAACTTTTATTCATAGTTCTAAATCCACATTGATCGCATTGAAATTTTTGTAATTCAGGTAAAAAATGCTTCTTCTCTATATGTCTTTGTAACCGAAACTTGCATTTACTTCTAAACTTGCATTGATCACATTGGAAACAGGTTAAAAATGGTTTAGACTTATTTGCTCGGTTATATCTTGTGATAACACAATTACCATCTTCCATATTATTTGAAGTTTCAACTGTTCGACCTTCAGCAAAATTATTGTTTTTTCTGTAGAAGTATTTCCATTCAGTCGAAAAACTACCCAGTTTATAGCGTCGACATTGTTTAAAACTGAACCCATCCAGTATGTCAAAAAACTCACAATTGTGATTAAAATAACTAATTTTTTTATCGGATTTATAGTTGCATCCACGGCATCTATAAAATTCGAGTGAATCATAACAAAAAAAAACCGTAGATGAACGGCAATATTTTGAAAAAGACGACATTTTTAGAAGCGTTGAATTTATGTCAACGTAAATGGAATTATACTTTATACTTTGACAAGAATGACATTTGCTATTTTGACGTTTGACAAATGAGTATGCTCAGCAAGTCCGCTTATATGAGGGCGTCACCGGCGGTTCGATCAGCTGAGGAGCAAAAGAGTTGATTCATCTTGAATTTACGTGTCTTTTTTTGGTTTTAAGTTTTTTTTTAATGTTTATAAGATGTTTCTTACACTCCAGGAGATATTTAGGTATCTATATGCCACCCCATCGTCAAGATGTTTTAACAAAGGTAAGCCAATGCGTTACCGTAAATATTGTAACAATGGTGGTATGGATATAAAATAAATAAAACAGTTTTTATTTTTAATAGGATTTATATTATTACCTTTGCAAGAGGAAAGGAAAAATAAGGAAATAAGCGTTGGTTAATTTTTCTCGTTTGATCACGTGTGGAAGAGCGAAGGAAAATGAAACGAAACATCATATTTTCGCATTGTGTTTGCGAACAAGCTCCTTAGCTTCTTCACCTAATGTGATAGAAGGAGATATAACCAAAAAAATGCAAATTTCAACGTTCAGTTGTACTTGTAAAGTCTTGTTTTATTACAACCTACAATACGAAAAAACTATTTAGAAATAATGTCACTAATTAAAATTCCTTATAAAATACTAACCACTAATTTCTGGAATTATTTCCACAGAATAGACCAGGAATCAGTATCCGCATAGAATAGATAAAACGGGCAGTAAAATTAATAAATTCAAGCTAATTTTATCAACTTTGTAATGGTTCTTATACCTATATTTGGAATTTTTGCGCCTTTTAATTGACAAGTGACATTTAGTTTGGCAAGTGACGTCTAGTTTGACATTGGAAATTTTAAAGTGACAGACGAAATTTAAATTGACGGATCCCTACGTTGTGTTTTTTTTTTGTCGTCGTGATTTTGAAATAACCTTGATTCTAAATGGAATGTGAGCTCGCTTGCAGTACTATTGGAACCAATAAAACAGATATTTCAGCTAAAATTATATTCTACAAGTTTCAATAAAATACGAACAGATTAGACAATACGACACAGAAATAATGAATACAGAACCAACAAAATTCAATGAAATTTACACACATGAGATTCATATTGGAGAGACCAAGGTCACTCACAATGGTATTACTGCAATTGTACATAATAAAATAAATGAATGAAATACATCAGCAGGCACATATATACATAAACCAAGATAATAAACATAGGCAATCAAATGAGACAGACACAGAAACAACAACATGACACAAACATCAAAATAAAACAATGATACGCAAATAAGAACTGAATGGCATTGTGGTTGTCAGGTTTTACTGCAACGAAATGACGGGCAATTGCTTGCAAATTACAACTTACTAGCTGAAACAATGTCGCGAGCACTGAGAGGCGGAGATTCTCCTTATTATTATTACTTTTAAGTCGTTCTGGCTAAACACAGTAAGTCTGTGAACTCTACTATACATGACCAGCTAAATACATGTTAAATAACAAACCTGTGTCCTTCTCGCAAGAGGCTTTCACACTCTTACGAAGTCGAGAAAACACAGGGGGCATCACGTGATGCGAAGCTAGGTTTATAATAATGATATGAAGGAGGGTGTCCCTAAAAGTTCAAGTTATGTCCACCGTCTACTCAGAAATGCACGATGAATTTTATTAAGCCCTACTCTTGGATTAACCATTCGATTAATTAAAGCCCAAACAACTGTCCACTCCCCAGTGAACGGCCGCTTGATCACCGAGATAGTGTCAAACTGATCTCGCTCCCTAGCTAGCCTAAATCCCTAGAACGGACACGAGAATTCTTCAGTTAATCCTGGGTACGACCAACTGAAGAAGTACATTCAAACCAAAGAACGGTCTGAATCCCTATTCGCGCCTACGACAATACTAGTCAATTATCCCTACCCGGGTTCCCGAAACTAATGAGCGGTACCCATTTGTGCCTAAGTGCAGCTCATATGATTTTCTGAAGCGAGATTAAGCGACAATCTATTGAAATTAGCTACAATTGAGTTTGCATTTCCTCCCTAGCAACAGCTAGAATTCTCAGACCGGTTAGTATATGTTATAGCCTGCGGCTTAAAAGTATTCCCCTCGATTGAATGAGTGTTGCTAAGTAAGCGCCATTTACATAAATGTTCAACTGACGTAGTGAATTTAGATGACAATGCCATGCGTTAAAATAATAGATAATATTACAAAGGGCATCATATCCTAGAACAGCAGGGCTAGTTCCTCCAGCGTCACTTCCAGGGCTCTCTCCAAGACAGGAACAGCAGCTACGATTCTCACTGGAAGAAAATCTTATTTGGTGTCATGGCGTCCTTCAGGAGTGTCTGGGTTGGCCTTGAAGTACTTTCTAAGATGGCGTCCTGAGTTGAACTATCGGCGTCCTTTGTTTAAAGATGGATTTGTCCCTATTAACCAAACAACCATGGGGAAGGAATAGTAAGGAATGGGAAAGCCTACCTCCATCCACCTCTCCACAAACCGAATATAACAGGAAGATATATTTTGAACAATGAATGGTAGACATTTTGGTAGCATCAGAATACTACATGAACAGAAAAGTACTGCGATTGTTATGCAATCGGTACTCACTAGATAGATAAAATTAAGTGTCTTTAATTGATATCAACAAGGAGATGAGTAAAGCACTGGGTACGAGCGTAATTTTGGACTTGCTCTAGATTATGCACAAAGACACTTATAGTCATTTTGATTTCAAGATTACATTTATAGAACAACAGACATTGTCAGGAGCGACCATTATTACATAGACAAGGATTTTAACATGTGGGATGATTTACATATTACCCAAACAAACTCCAGGTACTCCACACCGGCCCTTTCTCTAGTTTGACAACGACCCTATTTGAATTCGTAATATTTACGTCCCGCTTTTTGCAACCATTACTAAAGCCCGTTTCCCGCGCCCCCATATACTTAAAGCCTTAGATGAGTAAGATATTTGCAGCTACAATGCCGTTCTAACGACAACACAGTTCGGCTTATTTCGCGAACGCAACTCGCATTGAATATATTATGACCCAACGCGACTTACACCGAATACATAAATAATCATTTCTCTAAACAAATAACATGTACAATTAGCGTACTTACAATTAATACTGGCCGACCACTCAGGATATCATTTCTCGGTAGACACGTCTATCTCGTTCCACGTTTCAACACTTAAGAAACTCTTCCCACGTGCTTCCCCTTCTCCTAACCGTTTTTTTTCCGGAATTGCCAATCTAACCAAAACAGTCAACAAAATCCCTAGCTTTTTTGGAACTAACATTTTATAATTTAACTACTTGAGCAACATTAATATAAATGAAACTTCTAACAATAATCGACTCATTGACAACAACGTGGGTCAGCTACATTTTGTAAACCAAAGATTTAAATAAAAAAAATCTGTTATTTATCTATAGGGAAATGCTGAAATTAGGTGGCGCCATCTACAATTTAATGTTTTGTTTAACGCGCGAAATTTATTTCAATTTAAATTTGAACTGGGTTTCTACAACTTACTTGAAAGGTGAAAATTTTCAGGTTTAAAGTGCAGTGTACAAACTTTTATATAAGCTAATACCCTTTTCCCCATTTTTAATGCATTTTTCCACGCAAATAAAGTCAACTTATTGTTTTCTTCCATGTTTAAGTTCTATAGCATTAACTTGGACATTTTTTTTAGAGATCAAATAAAAACTTAAATCTGGTGTTCTGTACGCAACACTGTTGCAGTTAACGACACAACAACATGTCTTACATTTTTTCTTCACTTCCATAATAATAAAGTTTAAACTTATTGAAAAGAAACCGTAATAAACAAACTAAATACGACATACACGTGTAATTACTTCGCGAGTAACCTTTTTCTTCTAGTGCGTCAAACGTCTGCTAGGTGGCGTATTCAAGCGCAAGAGTTATCAATAGAGCAGAAAATTGAAAAGAACCTTCTTTAACTTTAAGGTAAATTAACTATTAAAAATGTATAGTAAAACTTTTTTAAGAAATTGAATAATTGTTAAATATTGTATTGTCGGAATTGTTTCATATTGTTGGGAATGTCAAAATTGTATCATTTAAATAGTTTAGTTTTGGGATATACCCGGCAGTAAATTTTACTGCTCATAATGAGAGGGACAGACAACAAAGGTATGACAAACTTACAATCCAAAGTGTCACGTATTTTGTTAAAGAATAGTTCTATTCTTTAACAAAATCAGGTAACTGAGTACTACCTTAAATAAAAAACAGTCGTCTTCAATTTATTATTGTGGCTTTGGGTATCAAACTTTTTAATGAATTAGTAAAATAAAATTGATTTCCGGGTATATCTTTATAACTTTTTCACAATATATTATTATACGAGTTTAATAAGAGGGTAATCACACGTGTATTATCACACAAGTGTGTTTTAAACACGACTATTGTAATGAAAAGTATTTTAATGGAACGAGTGTGACAGACCAACTTTTTTCTTAAACAAGTCCAATGTAGCATTTTATCTACTTTCTTTTACTAATTTTTTTAATTTTTGACTATTTAGGTACACTCCCCAGCAAATCATAGTTCACTAGGGCATTTTATAAGAAACTGTTTTTACTAAAAATACCACTTGCATGGCACAGTTTTGTTTGGTTGGTTGCAAATTTAAATTTTTGTTAGCTTTTGACAGCTGTCAATCATTGAATTATGCAATAAAATCTTTATCCTACTCTTCTCTCATTATCATAAAGATTTGGTCTTTTTACCTGCTTCTACGAGAAGTAGCTAAAGATTCGAAAATACATTTCTGCATTTCCAAACTGCACTTTATAAATGCTGTTCCAATTTAGGTATAATAAACTGTATTATACAAACACTACAATTATTATTTTCAAACAATTTTGCTTAATTCAAACCAATTTAACAATTAAATTAAAAACAAAAACCACAAAGTGTGTTTAAAGATAAATAGAATATATAAGTTTGTTTTTTAAATAATCAAGCTAATAAGTCACTATCTCCCCACTCATTTGCGTTCATATTATCTAAATTATTATGAAAAATCATTATAATTTTTTTAATAATATGTTTTAATATTTTTTTAATTTTATTTTGCTCAAAATTTGTAAGATTGTTCAACAATTGTAAAAAAAAAACCGGAGTCAAAAGTCACAAATTAAGAATCTGGTTGGTTGAAACATTCACGCAGATGACTTTTTAACAATAATGTTTTATTCAATTATTACAAATATTTAGAGTTTTTATAATTTTACCGGGTGTTACGTCAATTGTTATACCGTGCAAGATACGGACAAATATTAACTTAAGCATACACTAAGTACACTAGGGAATAATTAGTCAATGATTTAAGCCAAGCCTGTGCCCTTTGTTTGAAGGTTAAAAGCTGGCGATTTAGTGGTTTTGGTAGTAATTCAATCTCTGAAGACGGACAGATTTTAAAATGAGGATAACGTTATCAAATGTCAATATTTAATGCTCTATTTACTTGAAAATTAAAAACTAGAAGTTTTGGATGAGTAAGTCGATTTTAATGGCTTCTTCTCCAATTAAACGCTGATGCCTTCCATGTGGTCTCATCAGGATGTGACTAGTAGTTTTTAAGGTATTTTTATTAATGCTTTTTTTGACCTATATTTTTGACAATTTTTAATGACACAATTAAATTTAAAAAATTGTGAAAAATATAAAAAGTTGTTTTTAATATTTTTAAATAGTAGTTTATTTATTTAATTAGTTTAATCAAATTAAACAAATAAAGTAATAATTAATTATATTGAAGTCGGATTTTTCCAAATTCTTAATTTGTTTCATTATTTGTGACTTTTGACTCCGATTTTGTGCATGATAGTGTTTTGAACAATCTAACAAATTTTGACCTAAAAAAATTTTTAAATAAAAAATTTATTAAAAGTTATTTTCTCTATAAAAATAATCCTTATGATTTTTTTCTCTAAGACCCACTCTTTCCCAGATATTGCATACTATGTAAAAATCACGTTTTACATAGTATGCACACATATGCCACGTATATACATATTTAGGTACTCAAGCAAGCAAAAATGCCTACTCGTGTCTCTTTTATGTATACACTAGCTGGCCCGGCGAACTTTGTTCCGCCTTAGTTTTGTTATTTTATTTTTTATTTTTATTTTTTTTGTCATTTGTTTTGTTATTATATGTCAGATGCGTTTACGTTTTATATTGTATGTCACGTCACACGGAATGGGATAAAAAATATTCTTTGTTGGGCTACTGGTTCTAAACAACCACTCCACCAATTTTCAGCCAAATCGGTCATAAATAGATATAGATTTTTAAAATAAACGACTCCAAAAACTATAAAAATGATACCCAAATTAATTATTCACATTTATTACCTTTATCACATTCATTTTACAACCCTCTTTAACTTAAATATCATTTTCAAAATCAACGACCTGAAATTCCTCGAAAATACCCATATCGTTTTCTTACATTTTTATCCCTAGAACACTCTCTTTTCATCCTCCTAAGAGTAATTTTTTAGAAAGCAGGAAACATACCTATTTATTTTTTTTTGAGAACTTAGGCAATTTATGGGAAAAATTATGAAATCGACATCAATCTTTAGACATTTTGCCCTCTTTCCGCCCTATCAAGGAATGATAATACTTTACTTCTAAAATTTCGGATTTAAACATAGATATTATTTTTAAAATAAACAATCCAAAATTTTTGAAAATCATACTAATATTGGTACTTGTCATTTTTTGTTCCTATCCCACCTCTTTTTATCTCTTTGTTAATAAAAAGTATTCTATTCTTTTCATTCAAATCCAGTCATCATAATTTTCGATACAAACTTTCACCCAAAGTTTGTAACCCTTTACATGTAAACGCACGGTCCAACTTTGGTTGGTGGTGGGGGAATGGATCGATTTATTTGGAACGGTAATTTGCCAAGTCTCACCGAACGTTTCCGACATCGCAATCCTAATTTTGATTTAACCCTTCTTTTAGAGGGTGGTTTCTGGAATAAAAAGTATTCTATGTCCGTCTCCTGGCTCTAAGCTACCACCTCACCAATTTTCAACCATATCGGTAAAGCCGTTCTTGAGTTATAAGTGGAGTAACTAACAGACTTTCTTTTATATATATATATATATATGTTGTTTCGCCACAAAGCAATGAATACAATGGCAATTTTACTTTACCATTAAGGCAGCATAATCCAGGGGTTTCTCCGGAAAACTTTAATGCACCACAATACTCGCAAACTACGTCCATTTGCCCAATGCAAACGCTAGGATGCAAGCTGTAATCATTGCTGCAATCGTATTGAAACGCTGCTCGATTCAAATCAGCACTTTGTTGACCTCTGTTCGCTCGACGATTCTGCATAGCCAACCGAGCTGTTTCACGGGCTGCTCACTTTGCTCTTGTGATTGAGAAGCACGAAGTCGAACCATACTATCGCGGCGCTGTTCACGTGCAATTTCTTGTTCTTCTTCAGTCCTTTCATTTGCAGTGTTTTGTATTCTTTCCGGCTTTGTCGGGAAAGATTCGATCGTCTTGGTCGCGGCATTATTAATTAATCTTCACTTCACCTAAAAAGTAAAATTTTCAACCATTCCGAGTTTTATAGTTCACTTCACTTGCAAATATCAAATTGTCATCCATACGTCATTACATATCTGTCATTATACGTCAATTACATAGCTGTCATTTGCGTTTTGTTTCTCGGTAATTTGCCGAGCCTCACCGAACGTTTCCGACATCGCATTTCACATTTGACTTTCACCCCTCTTTTAGAGGGTGGTTTCTGGATAAAAAGTATCCTATAGCATTCTCCTGGCTCTAAGCTACCACCTCACCAATTTTCAACCATATCGGTAAAGCCGTTCTTGAGTTATAAGTGGTGTAACTAACAGACTTTCTTTTATATTATATAGATTATACTATTCTAAGAAAATTTACTCTAAAAAGATTTATGGAAAAAGATTAGAGAAAAAATTATTAGGTTTATTTTTATAGATAATTTTAAGACCTACAACTTTGCTCTAGAGTACTTTTTTTGATAAAACTTACCGTTTTTGAGAAAAATCTAATAAACCTAAAATTTTGACCTTGGGCCTCGAATAAGTTCCTAAGCGCACATGGGACTGATTGGGACTTTTGACACTTTATTCCTTGTGGTAAACCTAAGGTTTCTACAAAGATTTGGCTCTGTCGGTATTTTCTTTATTTGATCACTATTTTTATATCTAAATTGATCAGACTATTAGGTAATAAAAATAACTAGAGACATTTCTAACTAAAAACATAATATTAAACATACGTTTGAATATTATACATAGTTGGCCATGCCTACAAGTTTGTGTGAACGGACCATTATTTTTGAAACAATTGCTATAAATTCTAAGACTTTTTTTATTCTAATCTTGCGTTTTGCTAAATTTTAACATTTAACTTGAATTAAATAACAGTTAACTCTTTCTTCATAATAAATTTGTCTATGTTGTACGATTATTAGCCTTAATTATTCACTCGAAAACAGTGTACAGAATAACAACAGCCAGTTACATTATCATAAACAATCTACTTCAAGTCACTCCTCTGTATTCATTGTTAGAGAAACGCTTGAGCAGTCAGACGGATCGATTGGGCGACACATGAAACATATTTACACATAATGTACCTGTCAATAATACCTGTAAAGTAACTCACCGGGGGCTTTTCTCCCCCTCACAGGATTCTCTTCCTCTCTAACTGATAGTGGAAGACATCACATTTTCTTTAGCATCGTGTTTACGAAATAGACTGGCCAGGAATAATGCGTAATAGGTATAAAATAAAGATTAATAAGTAAAGAGCCTAAGGACATTACGCACTATTCTGTCATATCAGCAAAAGGAAAATCCACAACCTTTTTATACACTGACACGAACATAACCATAGCGGTTAACAGGCTCCAGCCCACCCCTCTACCCCTTCGCCACTGTTTGAGGAAGTAGAGAGCCAGGAGAGCAATCTGTAAATGTCTACAGACGTCATGGGAGTACCACCATCTTTACTCATTATTCCTCCGAATTCAGGGAGTCAGCACTGAATTCACAGTTATACTACAAAACAACACATGATCAACAAGATTAACACCTTAATTAACTATCTTTCTTTTTCACTAAACAATTAACAGTTTAGATATTCATAATACTGCCCGTCCGACCGCTCTAATTTTTTTACCAACGTTCTCATTCTCGCCCTGCTCAGTTTACTGGCTGGACTCTACCTTTCCAGGGATGTTAAGCCTATGTTTTTCCTCTCTAATTTAAGATGCTATATGGCCCTCATCGAGATGATTTAAATTTCACAAGCTATTTAGCGCCTTATTGGCTTATTTTTACTTAAAAAAAATAACTATAAATTATTATAAAATCAAAAACTCTCACAATACTAATCATAATATATACAACCTTATACAAATCTAATTTGACTGACACCGATTCCAAAAACAACAATAATTGTACATCATAGTATTCAAATAATTTTATTTTTTTTAAGTATACAAGTTTACGCAATTATTTGAATAAGATTTTTTAAAGTTGTTTTTTTTTGCTAAAATTGTTTTGATGTTTAGTGGATTCGATCACTAGTATTTGTTTCAATATGGGTAGTTATTAAACGCGCTGTTAATATGACAGCGCCTTTTGAATGAGACAATAAAAAAAAAAAGAAACATTCATCTCAAAATAGAAAATCTACTGTGTACTTAATATTTAATAAATTTATACTATTTTATATGTATTTTTTTATGGTTTGCGCTTATTCAAGTGAACAAACTAAACGTTTTTGTTTTTACAAAATTGTTTGTTTTTTTGACGTTTGTTACTTGGTTGCTGTCATCTATTAGCGATCTCAACACCATATAACATACTTTTTTTTATTAATAAACTGATGGCGATGGTTAACATTTAGCAAATTCTCAAACACAGTTAACTATTATTGTTATTTTAGTTTTTAAAAAAATGTTGTTTGATACACTATTGCGAAATTCTTTTGAATTTTCGAATGGGATTTTTTCACATGCAAAAGTATCATTTTGCAATCTAGAATCAAAAATAACTATTTGTATGTTTATAATAATCTATTTTTATTTTATAATAGCTGGCTCGGCGAACTTTGTTCCGCCTTAGTTTTGTTATTTTATTTTTTATTTTTATTTTTTTTGTCATTTGTTTTGTTATTATATGTCAGATGCGTTTACGTTTTATATTGTATGTCACGTCACACGGAATGGGATAAAAAATATTCTTTGTTAGGCTACTGGTTCTAAACAACCACTCCACCAATTTTCAGCCAAATCGGTCATAAATAGATATAGATTTTTAAAATAAATGACCTCAAAAACTATAAAAATGATACTCAAATTAATTATTCACATTTATTACCTTTATCACATTCATTTTACAACCCTCTTTAACTTAAATATCATTTTCAAAATCAAGGACCTGAAATTCCTCGAAAATACCCATATCGTTTTCTTACATTTTTATCCCTAGAACACTCTCTTTTCATCCTCCTAAGAGTAATTTTTTAGAAAGCAGGAAACATACCTATTAATTTTTTTTTGAGAACTTAGGCAATTTATGGGAAAAATTATGAAAACGACATCAATCTTTAGACATTTTGCCCTCTTTCCGCTCTATCAAGGAATGATAATATTTTACTTCTAAAATTTCGGATTTAAACATAGATATTATTTTTAAAATAAACAATCCAAAATTTTTGAAAATCATACTAATATTGGTACTTGTCATTTTTTGTTCCTATCCCACCTCTTTTTATCTCTTTGTTAATAAAAAGTGTTCTATTCTTTTCATTCAAATCCAGTCATCATAATTTTCCATACAAACTTTCACCCAAAGTTCTTATATGGGAAGTTGTCTCATGGAAGACGATTAAAGACGGCCACTGACGATCCAACGCCGCAGTACGACTGCGGACGTCAGTGGTCGGCTTTACATGTAAACGCACGGTGCGACTTTGGTTGGTGGTGGGGGAGTGAATCGATTTATTTGGAACGGTAATTTGCCGAGCCTCACCGAACGTTTCCGACATTGCAATTCTAATTTTGATTTAACCCTTCTTTTAGAGGGTGGTTTCTGGAATAAAAAGTATCCTATGTCCGTCTCCTGGCTCTAAGCTACCACCTCACCAATTTTCAACCATATCGTTAAAGCCGTTCTTGAGTTATAAGTGGAGTAACTAACAGACTTTCTTTTATATATATAGATGTAAAATTTAATACTGAACAAACCAAAAGGCTAAAAATGATTTTGTAAAAGATTTCTGGTAACTAATGATTAATGCCCCATATGGTAAGTCAATGCAGTTAGAAATCAACAAAATATAAAATTATATTGTGATGAAAAAAAGTTACAAAAAGCGATAAACAAACCCAATTTTGAACACAGAACTAGATTTATATATCAACAAAAGGCAGCAGTTCATAATAATTATAAAACCAAATTATTGTTTAATAAACCAATTTATATTGGAAAAGCTGTATTAGATTTATCGGAATTGTTAATGTATAACATCTATTACAATGTAATTGAAAAAGAATTTAATAGAAACATAAAACTTTTTTATGAAAATACTGATAGTTTTTTTTACGATATAAATTTATGAAAAGCAATTTTGAGTATTTTGATACGTCTGATTTCTAAAAGATAATTTATTATATTCTGGTAAAAATACGGAAGTAAATTTTCTTTACATCATCGATGTTTACTACTACTGTTTTTTTTAACTCTGTTAGTTTCTTAAGAGCGTTTTAAAGACAAACTCAAATCGGTTCTTGCTATCCCCCGTGTTTTTCTACGTCAGCTGAGGGGCGGAGTTTAAATATTTTGTCTCAGTCATTTACTCATCTTTTTCTCGTCACCCTGTCTACCTGAAGAAAACCGACCCTTAGAAATGGTATCATAAAAATACTTTCTGATATATCCATTGCGTAATGCTAAGATTCAACCATTCACTCAAATAAGAACTGCACGGGCAAACATAATTTTATTGCCGCAAAAAAAAAGCTTCTTCTTGTTCATTGCTGACTGAAACAAGTACTTAATACAAATTGGTAATTGAAAAAGGTATTTTACGATACGTTTTATAAACAATAATCAATTTTTTTTTGTAATAATAATGTGTTTATTGCAGTTAAAACAGTAAAATATTTACCACGCGCATGATGAAGACTACTACCCTCAAAGATAAAGTTTGCAACACGAGCTGAAAGCGAGTGGTGTATCTATTTATCTGAGTTAAATATTATCCTTCACGTATCGAGCTCTAATATAAATCTACACCTATTAAATAATTTTTTTGAAAAATCTGAGCAATTATAATATAGACAGAAAAAAGACATATCAAAATCATACAAAGTGATAATGATAAAAAATATTGTGGGTGAAGAAAAAAAAGTATAATTATGTAATCAAAATTGATTAAAGTTTATTTTTAAAATAATATCTATGAAAAAATAAATAGTAATCTTCTATATGAGAGAGTAGAATAAGCACAAGAAGGAATAAATAAAAATAAAGTACAATAAAAAAATAAAAATAAATAATAATAATCTTAATAGTAAAAAATATTGATTGTTTTATAAAGTAATTATTTACAATTGGTTCTTCTTGAGGTCTTTCTGTTCCGCAAATCTCTGATAGGATGCTGGGAATATAATAACTCCGGCACAATGCATTTATGGTAAAATTCTATCTGATGTGGTTACACTTTTTCTTTCCAAAAAGAATCATCTTTATAAATCTGACAATAAAAAACAAATCAATCACGGAAAACTGATTTAAACACAATTACTGCATTTTAAAACTCATACCTTTCCAATAGACATTCCTTCTGGAGTTCAAATAACAAAATAGCAAATTTCTTTCTTGGCTATATGAAGCTGCCCTTGTATTTGGTAAAAGTAGACGGCATTTGTTTTTAAGTTTATATTCTCTTCTCTGTCTATTGTATAATGTATCACTTTTTTTAGAGCTTCTTTTTATATACTCATGCGGTGTAAAATTTCGCATCGAATAAGAGCATTTAATTTCAATTATGGCATCATTTCCAACTAGACCATCTGGAGATGCCCCGAGAAAGCCAAACATTTGATCAACAAACAAGCCGCAAGTTGTTACCTCAAGAACAAGAAGTTGCTCAAACGCGACGCGTTTATGAGTTTTACCCCAATGAGTAGCAGTACTACCAGTAAATTTATTATATAAAAGAGACTGCAGCACAAGAAGTGAAACGTTGCATTTTGCAAATTTTTCCAAATGAAGACTTCGTTAGCCTCTTATATCTTTCATCCTTTTACAATCGACTGCTGCTTTGTTCAATAGTGTTTTTCCCTAGTTGTGCAATTTCAGATCTTGTTTGTGATCTTGTGATCAGACGATTTAATTAAATCGTCTTTAGCTGCCTGAAATGATTCTGGAAGCAGTTCTGATTTTTTTTCTCCTCTGGCAATGCCGCCTTTGGGCCGTATTCTCTATCAGATTCAGCGTAGCGTTTCCTTTTTTTAAATAATTTAAGGAAAAGATGTCGTTGCAAATTTCGGTTGACATATTGTTTTTCTTTTTATGTTATATAATTTCTTAGAAATTTGCCTGGACTACGTTTTGCGATCTCGTGATGAATTAAACGCGGATAATCATGAGATCCCGCACTAAAACTGATACCAGCTGCATGGCACCTGAGCTGGTACGATTATTTTGCCGAAAAATTAATTCGCTTTCCTCCCACAAATTTTGCTACAAGGGAATTATAACATTCTGCCGAATTGTCGTCCATATCTAATAATAGACTGTCAGCATGCTGAACTGAACGATTCAAAACTACTTCTAAATCTTGAAATAAACCGCTGATGGTCATTTCTTCTACCCAGTTCCTGTTGTTGCTTCTATTGCCCAAAAAATACACAATACCAATTGGTTTTGGAAAAAAAATATATTACTTTTGCAAAAATAATTTTCACAGTTGGAATGATCGCCACAATAACGATATACTGAATTATGTATATCACGACAAAGTTTATGCACCTTTTTTTCATGATCTATCTTCCTTGATGCAAGGAGATGCATCTATATTTTACAGCTCCTTGTATAGCACTTCGAAATCGGCATATATTATTTTTTAAATAGGTTCGCTGATCAGAAGCTACCAGCTACCAAAATATTTTAAAATTTATACACAGTGATAAAACACAAAAGTGCTAAAGTTTTCGTTTTTCAACTACAAATGAAGAATATATGAACCTAAATGATAAATAATTATTTAAAACCAAGAGGACCAGTGCCGCATATAACTCAGAAAGACTCATACGATACTGAAAAGTACCTACTTGGAAGCGCGCGAGTTAAAATATGAAAAAAGATATAAACAATAAAGCTTTTTAAAATCTTTATTAAGTAGTATTATTAACTATTGTATAAATAATCAAAAAAATAATTTTTTTTTATATTTTATTCTTTGTTTTTATATATTTTTCATTGATCAAAAGTTCCCAATTTTAGGATTATTCAAACTTTTAAAATTCATATCTCCAAAAATATCAATTTCTGTAGATCCACTAGTTACTCGATTGTAAAAGAAAGTCATAAACTTTACGATCGGTAGACGGTGTCGTTTCCGAAAATCCTTTGGATGTTATGTTGTTGACCGCACGTCGACCACTCTGGGCCAGCCGACAAAATTAATGAAAATTCAGAAAAATTCGACTTGACAGAGGTTGTGTAGAATACATGCCATTTCCATATTTTTGTATATTTTTTAAAAACTAGAAAAGCCAATTGTTGAAAACACTTGAATACACCGCCGTAGCTCGTTTATTTTGTATTTATCAGATTCTAAATCAATAAAATAATCATTTTAATTAAGGTCATAAATAAATTGCTTTTAAAGACATTTTAAAGTTTTTAACACAAAAAAAACGAGCTACGTCCATGAAGACATCTTTGATGAAGACAGTGTTAAAATTTAGTTACATTTTGGTGACAATTGACGCAATGGGATGATTTCTACTAAACCTCTAAAACACTGGATTCATCACGGGTTCAAAACCCCCTTAAGATCTTAATTATTGTAGTTATATAATTTTTGTTCCAAATTATCTATTTTATTATTAGCGGACTGCGGACTGTAGTTCACAGTCAGTCATAATAATAATTGTTCAAGGAGTAAATTAGCTGTTTTCCATGCAATATATTTATCTACAATTTCTTGTTTAAAACCAACTATTTTTGCTCCATCTTCTAATCAATTTCATTAATAATAGGTTTTAAATATTTTTTCTATTTTTCTTTCTCATCGTTGAAAATGTATAAAACTAGTCTGTCCTTTCATGATTGAAAAGTGCACGGTTTGATTACCTTCAAATATGTTTGTTTATTAATAATTTAGTAAACAAGAGTGTTATAAAAAGGTCTTTTGTTAATAGTGTTAATCGAGGGCGTTTCAAGCTCAAGCGATCACTTGTGAGTCAAGCAGCACAAACTCGTGTAGAAAATAATTGAAAATTAAATCTATGAATAACAATTGTAATTAATTTAATTTTTTAATGTATAATAGCTTTTAAAATATTTAAAATAATATTAAATTAATAATGTAATATATTTTTTCATAATATTTTAAGAGGTTTAACTGTAAAAAACATTTACATCAAAATAAATTATAACGCCACCGGAAATTTGTAAGCAAAACACTATACTTAATGTTCTAATCGTCCTTTCACTTTTTTATTAAGATCTTAGATATTTCCGAGAAAAAGGTTTTTTTGGAAAAACTGCTCAATCTTTGGTTTTAGAGAGGACCACAGAGATAAATGCATAGCATTCTCCAGGTTATCCCTATAAAAAAAGTTTAATATTTCGCAATTTATATTTTTAGTTTATTACAGGTCAGGTCAGGTCAGATTCTTAGAAAACTAAGTTTTATGTACACTATTATTTGTTGAGATGTAATTTTTTAGTTAAGCCGATAGACATAAATTGCTGCAGTTTTAGGAATAGCCGTAGTAATACTGTGGAGTAAAAAAGCTCAAAAAATACTTTTTTTTTGAGTTTTTTATTAAAAAATTTTACAATTGTAAGACTCTTTTATTCTAATCTTGCGTTTTGCCAAATTTTAACAATTAAATTGAATTAAATAACAGTTAACTCTTTCACCTTTATTATTCACTCGAAAACAGTGTACAGAATAGCAACAGCCAGCTACATTATCATCAACAATCTACTTCAACTCACCCCTCTATACTTATTGTTAGAGAAACGCTTGAGCAGTCAGACGGATCGATTGGGCGACACATGAAACATATTTACGCATAATGTACCTGTCAATAATACCTGTAAAGTAACTCACCGGGGGCTTTTCTCTCCCTCGCAGGATTCTCTTCTTCTCGAACTGATAGTGGAAGACATCACTAGGCTCATTGAACTTGGACAACCACTCCCTGGACTCGATTGACTCAATTTTCACTCCTTTTCTTTAGCATCGTGTTCTCAATGATGTCTTCATTGTTTTAGTACCTGGCTTGGGAACAACGTGGACGGTGGCGCTAGGCCTCAATCACATTACGCGAAATAGACTGGCCAGGAATAATACGTAATAGGAAAAGGAATAAAATAAACATTAGTAAGTGAAGAACCTAAGGACATTACGCATTACTCCGTCATACCAGCAAAAGGAAAATCCACAACCTCTTTATACACTGATAGGAACATAACCATAGCGGTTAACAGGCTCCAGCCCACTCCTCTACCTCTTCGCCACTGTTCGAGGAAGTAGAGAACCAGGATATCAATCTGTAAATGTCTACAGACGTCATGGGAGTACCACCTTAGTCTGAAATGAATTAACACATAGACCGTACCTCAGGTATTAAACTATAGTTTCTGCCGTTGATATTTCATATTAACATATTGATGTTTATCAATATAACTTTACTCATTATTCCTCCGAATTCAGGGAGTCAGCACTGAATTCACAATTATACCAGAAAACAACATATGATCAACAAGATCAACACGTTAACTATCTTTCTCTTTCAATAAACAATTAACAGTTTAAATATTTATAATACTGCCCGTCCGACCGCTCTGACTTTTTAATCAACGTTCTCACTCTCGCCCCGCTCAGCTTACTGACTGGCCTCTACCACCACCTTTCCAGGGATGCTAAGCCAATGTTCTCTCTCTTTAACTTAAGATGCCATATGGCTCTCATTGAGATGATTTAATTATACAAGCGATTTAGCGCCTTAATGGCTTATTTTTACTTTAAAAAAATAACTATAAATTATTATAAAATCAAAAACTCTCACACAATGATTTAAAAATTTTATTTAAACGGCAAATTGTTTTTTGTTGATTTTTATGTTTCTAAGTGGCTTGGAAAGATATAAACTACATGTATTAAAAAATTTGGAGCGACTTTTAAATATAAAAATTTTGACTTGAGACGTCAACGCCATTTTGTAGTCTTTTAATTTACGTTATCTTTATCATTTTTCTTGTAGAAAAAAATAGATTAAAAAAAAACAATTATTTCTTAAAAAGATTGATTTTGAACGATTTTAGAAATTTTCTAAAATTAATTTAGAAATTATTTAGAAATTTTCTAAAATTAAGGTGGCTTAAAAAACCTATGTATAACTTGCTGTTTAGCGGGTACTCTTAGACCAATGACATATTTTGCTTCAAAACTGAAAAATTTTTTTTTTAATTTGTTAAGTTTTTTTTTGCGAAGTTTTTCTTGGGTTTAGTTCCTATGATCGGTGACTTCAAGCTTTCTTTTTTATTTTTTTTCTTTGAAACAGTTTTACTGTTTGTCTATATTTTCAAATATTGAAGGATTAATAATATTATTCATTTTTCAGAAAGATAATGTTTGCCTAAAAGGAATGTTACTATAGAAGCAGATATTGACTGCTTTTTAAATTTGGAAACTAGTCGAGACAACGGTTAAAACCTGATAAATCCAAAGTGGCCTACAGGGACCAATTTCAGAAATTTGAACATTAATATCAATGTTTCTTCTAAAAATGCTGTCATCTCATAGTATAAAAAAAATTAAAATTTTAGTGAGTGAAATTGTTATTTGAACGCTTTAGATCACCTTACACAATATGTAAACCATTCTAGGCAAAGAATTTTTTGCAGTTCGAATTGAACCACTTTGTCTTTTAATTCGAGTCATTGAACCACTGTTCAAAATACACTCTCGGTTTAAAATGAATTTGTATTCTCTTTCAAAGATATAACAGTAATAGTGTAAGTAAAAAATTAAAAATTAATGATAATGACATTGACATTTGACGTAACTCTTTTTTTGACAATTACGTATACCAACTTTAAAAAATATAACTAAGCACTAGTGCTTTTTTGAAAAATGGTTTAAGCACGTAAAAAAATGTAATAATAAAAATGTGTTAGTAAGTGTAGTATTGAACAATTCTTTCACCTCATTAAGGATGACTATTAACAGCATAGCAGCCTCACAAACAGATTTTGAGATTAACATTTTGAGAAAGCTTTGACATACGGAAGTAAAGAAATGCCCTACTGAAGAACATTGGTTTTGACGACTTCAGTAACACCCTGAATACATCAACAATCAGTGGTGAATCTATAACAAATTGTCATTGTTGCGATTAAAAAGCCGATCAAACAAAAAGTCAAAGCTAAGCAAAATAAAAGTAAACTTTTGAAAAAATATTTGCAAATTATACCTAGTAGTTTTTATTATAAAACGTAATGTGTTTAATTAAAATTAATAATGTTTTCGATTATAACAACTCTTTATCCTTGACTTTTAAATTCAGAATTTAAATTTTTTGTTTTTTTTTTAATTTATTTTACGTCATTATTTAAATGATATAAAGCAGTATTTATTAATAAACATTGTTGATCAGTGTAATAGTGTAAAAATGAAGAGTTTGGTAGTTTTTTCCGTAGTACTTACTGTAATCAATGGTGTTTTTCGTAAGTTTGGAGTTAATCTGCTTATTATAGAAAAAGAATATTGAATTTCTAGCCCCTGAATTTAAAAAATGTAGTTTAAAAAATGCCAATTTTGAAACTTGTGTTGTGGAAGCAGCTACAAATGGTGTTTCTAAATTAACTAAAGCATTTCCACAATATAAAATTCCAAACATAGATCCACTTGATCTTCATGAACTTACCATAGCCCCAGGCTCGAAAGATGTTGTAGCCGTAGAACAAAAATTTAAAAACTGTAAAGTTTTTGGTCTCTCTAAACTCAAATTCAGTTTATTTGCGTAAAAATGACAGAAATGGTAAAATTTGTGAAATTAAAATTATTTTGCATTACAGATTTGAGTTTTCTAAGCAAGAATATTCTGGTGAAGGGATAGTACCTGATTTACAACTTAAATGCGACTACGAATTAAATGGTAAAATACTTGTATTGCCCATCGTAGGTGCCGGAGTTAGTACTATTGACTTAGGTATGTACCTTTTTCTAACTAAAAGTCAATAACATACAAAATTTTATAGACAACGTTGAGATTAAAATGATACTACCTTGGAAAGAAACAAAAAGATCAGATGGTCAAACTATGATAAAGTATTCAATGAAAAACTTTTCTTTAAAACCAGAAAAAATTAGATTTAATTTTGAAAATTTATTTAATGGAGACAAAACGCTTGGAGACAATATAAATAAAGTTTTAAATGAAAATTGGGCGCAAGTATGGAGTGATGTAAGAGAAGGGTATGAAAAAGCAATTGGGCTTATATGTGTAGAACTGACTAACGACTTCTATTCGACAGTATCAAAAGAAGACGCTTTCAACTAATGGTTTTTAAATTTATTTCTGCTTTATTTAATTGAGAATAATACTAATGAAGCAGTTTGATGTTAAAAAGATCAATCCAATATTATTCAAAGTACATCTGTAAACCTGAACATGTTTTGTTCTTGTTGAAGTTCAGCAGCAAGTCGCAACTGACTCCAATTTGAATGAATTTGCAGTGGAATGTTTGGAGCTTATATTCACCCAAGTGCCTGTTTTTTTTGTAGTCACTCGAAAGGTCACTCAATTAACACACTACGTAGGTAGCGCCATTAGAAATGAAGATTTGCCGTTAACAAAGGATGGAAAATGCAAATGTCGTAAGTGAGACGAAGAGATCCTAGCCTTAGAGAACGTCGTTTGCCAAAACGGCAGCAGTGCTTCAATATTAGAAAATTGGGGCTATATAAATGTATGTCACTTTGACATCAGATATTTTTCCAAGTTAACAATAATCTTTGACATATATACTTAAAACTAAAAATTCAACGATAAAATTATTTTTGAAATCAAAGAAAATACAAAATCAACAAAGATTTAACGAGTCAGCTAGTGAAATATAAAAAAATGATTACTGACATTTAATGACACTTTAAAGTTTCAAACGTCAACTTTGTTTTGTTTAACACTAGATTATTTACTATGCGAGAAAGATAGATATAAAAAATTACTAATAGGGCTACATGTACACGTAGTGACCGTAGTGTGTTAATCTAGTGACCTTAGTAATATAGTAAAACGAACGACATCTATTAGAAAATGCCTTGCATCAAATATTTTTTTAAGAAAGAAATATTTGCTTGTTTTGATATATACTTTAAATGACAAATGTCAATGCTAATAGATACAAATTGAAATAAAAGATATATCGCTGCTGATTGAACTGCAAATTTATTCAATTCTGAATCTGTTGCGACCTGCTGATGAGTTCCAATATACGAAAGATGTTCAAGTATATAGATGTACGGGGTATAATATTAACATGAATTAAAGGCGCTTGTGCTTTTTTGGCAGCAGGTTTTAGATCGGGTTGCACTAAAGTCTGTAACAATCGGTAAACATAAAGTTGTTAACGCAATGGCGTAGAGATTTTTGTGAATTTGAATATATTAATTTCATCAGTTGAGTTATTGTTATTGAGCGCTGTAAGATAAGAAATGCATTTTTTATTCTGTTTAAACATTTTTTGTTTTTTTTTCAAAATTAAATACTTATTTTACATTCAGACAATGGCGCAAATGCCTGCGACTTGGCATTGATGCACGGCACTGTGGTCAAATGTCAATTCAATGTTAGTTGTAAATAAACACTTGCAATACCGGCTTAGCTTGCCGTCACTAATTCAATCAATGTTATTTTTGAAATAAAGTGAAGAAAGAAAATGAAGAATGAGAATATTCGATTAATCTGTGTCATCAAGAGATGCAGACTGCGTATCGATCTTGATTACAAAAAGCTCCAGTGTATTCAAGTTATTTCACCGAACTTTAATACGAACCGATCTAAGACCTGCTGCCAAAAAAGCACAGCCGCTCTTGATTCATGTTAATATTACTCACCTGGTATATACATAAGTTTCTCATTTGCTTTCCAAATTTGTTTCTCTCACTAATTTTGCGCTTGCGTGTTTTCCACAAACTGTCTTAGCTAGTTTTATATCTATTGTTGTTTGTTTTTGCTTATCCTATATTTGTAAGAGTGATGTTTATACTTTGTTGTTGTGTTGCTTTGAATTTGTCGTTACAATAAAGAAATTTATAAGTTGCGAATAATTGAAAACGAACTACACACTTTAATTTTGCAATAAAGTTAACTTTTCAAAACTTTGAAAATATTTTATTTTAAGATTTTCCCAAAATGAAGTTTGTAGAAAGGCTTATATTACTTGCAAAATGAAGTCAAATCATTTTTGGTTGTATGTTCCAAACATTTTTTGAAATTTGATTTTGATTTATTGATTATGGTGAGATAAAAATTACATTTCCTAAATGAGTTATGAATGTTTTATAGAGATATAAAATTATATAAAAAAGGCTTATAAAAAAGTTAGATTGATTCTAAAGCCTCTGCTACTTTATGTACTCTTAATAGATGGTTCAAGGGCACGTATCAAACGCACGACAGACCCGATACGGTCGTGCATAGTTAGTTGCCTAAAAATCAAATGTTTTTTGTATTTTAAAAATTATATTGAAGCATAAAATATATATCAATAACATAACAAAAGTAAATAAATTTATGGTGGTTAAACCTCACAGAAAATGTTGCAAATGTTTTTGTTCAAGACACATATTCACTCTCTTGTTCATATTTTCAAAAATGTTTTGTAACATCCTTTGATTAATGTTTTGACAACATTGTTGGATTTCATGGTGCAACTCTGCCCAATTATTTATTTGTCGTTAGATCCGGAAAACGTGGTAGAAATTCATGTTGCAGTCCTAAGCTTATTACACGAGGCCCATGATATTGTTGTTAATATTCTAACGTAGCACCTGCAGTGTGTGCAGTGGCTCCATCCTTTTGGACGTGCCTTAACTGCAGCTCTTCTTTATCAAGTTGTTGAATAAATGGTTCCAACATCTCTTGCCCAAATCTCTCTCCTGTCACAGTATGAAAATGGGTTCATATATCCGTCTACGAGACACTGCCAACCAGACTCTAATTTTTAAAAGATGAAGAGGCGTCTATACAAAAGCATGTTAGTTTTCAGCTGACTATATTCTAAAATTTTGTTATTTAACATAGCCATATGAATGAAACCAAGCTTCATCACTAAAAAACGTAAGATTGAGTAACCTATCATCATTTAAAGTAGTCCGTAACTAATTGCAATATTTTACACATTGTGGAGGATCTATTGGTAAAAGTTGTTGCACCGTTGTTATTTTGAAGGATGCATATTGCATATGCAGTTTTTTTCACTACTTTATGACAGGTGCTTACGGAAATTACAGATGTTTGTGGGTTCTGCTTCAATAGTGCCGTCAAACCCTCAACAACTTCCTCAGATACTGCTGGAGACCTTTTAGAAGATTTTCCCTTGTTGACAATGCAGATCAGGGTATTTAGCAAGATATTCTTGCTTACAAGCTGCTACAGAATACACTCAATCTCTGCTGTTGAATGTTCTAGTGCAATAATAAAACATTACAATGAAAGTCTCTTGTTCAACAGAATAAACCATTTTTAGTCTTCGCTTTTTAGCACAACTTGAGTTTAGATTAACGCAAATTATCGTGTTTTACAATTGAAAAACGTTAAAACAATAAAAGATAAATTTCTAAGTGACAGGTGACAAATCAATGATCAGCGAGAACTGTCAAATTATAGGTATTATTTCAACACGGCGGTATTTTAATTCACAGTCAACTGCGTTCTTAGAATCATTTATAGAAACCCTGTATCTACAGCACAAATACCCTAAACTCTAAATTGATTTTATTCAAAAATCGATAAAATCAATAACAAAAAAATACTATTTTTGAGAGTCTTTTAGTAATTTTTATTAAATTGAATAATTGATTTTTACTGCTTGCATATATTTTTATGGAATTCATATACATAACATGACTAATTGAAAAATTATTATGGTTTGTCATCAGTTTATAACCACAGCCTGAATTATTCAGGAGATTTAACAATGGATTAATTGCTAAACAAATTCATTGAGAGCTTAATGAATCTTCTTGAAATATTCCGCGTTTTATTGGTAATAATGCATTTTTCATTGATTCGTTTCCAATTGAAATATAAAGTGACGTTTGCCAAAATTGCATTATATATTTTAATAATTGAATTAAATTTAAATTGATCTTATACAACCGTAAAATTTTTATTAACCAACAATGAGGAACGGAATCATAACCTTTTTTATAATCAATGAAAGCAGTGTAGATGTTACGTTTTGTTAATCGAGCTTGTTTCCTTACTACTGAATCAATTATTTATTGTTCTTTACAACCAAAAGAACCACTCATGCAACTTTTCTGCTCAATATTTATAATATTATTATTTATGCAATGGTTATAAATTAGATCTTTGATGCATGATGAAAACAGTTTAAATGATGACAAACACGTTATAAGCCTATAATTTGACGGATTTTTGGTGTCATTTTCCTTGGGCTTCAAATAGGTTATACCTTCAGTCAGAAATTTCGGAAAACTTTTTGGACTTTTTATAAATTTGTTAAAATGATTTAAAAGATACTTGTGGAAATTAGTAAATTTTTTAATACAAGAGTTGTGAATTTTGTCTTTTCCTGGTGACTTCCAATTAATTGTATTTGACAACTTTTTGTTTATTATTTCTAATGATATTTTATAATTTTTCATTGATCTAATGTTATTTGAAGAAGATTGAATATCTTTTGATAAATTATCAAAATCATAATTAAAATTATTAGACCATAACCCACTCCAAACATTTTGTAAGTCTACTATATTTGGTAGACTATTATTATTATTATTTTTATTATGACTGTTTTCCAAACTTTGATAAAATTGGATTTCATTGTTTTTAAATTTTTTATTTTGAAATTTTCTTAAAAATGCTTTTTTATAAACTTTAAGACGTTTACAAGCATAGTTTTTGTTGCAACATACCTTTCACAGCCTGAGTTGTATTCCTGATATGTACGATGATGAATAAAATATTTATTTGAAATATTATTAATGCATTTGTCTAAATAATTTGAACGTGTTCCTCGTAAATATTGAGTAATTTGGCCAAAATCTTTTCTAATTGAATTAATTTTTGTATTTAACCTAATTTCCCACTTTGGAATTGTATTTTCCGATCCAGATCTAGAATGAAACTCTTTAAAACCATTGGTTCTAATTGCAGCGATGCAACTACAATATAAAATTTCAATTCCACGAAATAAAGCTTTGCGTTTAAATATGTTGGAATAAAGTTTATGTTTAAAATAGAAATTAATGCATTAAATTGTCTGGTGTAGTTTTGTTTAAATAGATATATAAAAACCCGTTAATGATTTTAAAATCTTTGGCATTTGGTATGCCGAATGCTAACATCTTCCAAAATAGAAGAAGCTCCATCAACACTCTTGTTAATTATTTGTTTCTAATCCGTCAGACTTGTCAAATTCTAATTTTAGTGAATTTATCACATTTTGAGGACTGTATTCATTTTTACCAAAGCCCGTTTGCGATCACATAAATTTTGAATAGAAATATTAATATTTGGATATTTTAGTCTAAAACTATTGAAAAGTTCTACTCTAGAACCAGGAACTTTGTGTTCGTTTTCTGTAATTCGCAAGTACTCACGAATAACAAACAAATTCATGTCATATGTCCATTTTACTCCTTTTTTCATCAGCGTGTTGTTGATATTATCTGAAGACGATTCCATACCTTAGTTTTAAATATAAATGTTTAATTTCCTGAAATGTTCTTGATTTTTTTGACGTATGTCAAATTTTTCTTATTTATTAAAATTATTTAAAGAAAAATTAATTAATTGTAAAAATAGCACTTTTTCTATGTAGAAAAAGTAGTTGAGATCTTCAGGGTATAACCAGCTCAAGTAAAAACTTAAAAAATCTCGAGGAATCAATCCCTCTTTTGAGAGCACTTTGTAATTCACGTCACACTCGACCCAGCGGTTTCGTTTTTTATTATATTCAACCCTTCCTTTCTCGGAGGCACAGCAATTTTGCTAGATTCAAAAATCATTACGGTCTTTGACAAGTAATGATAATGATGACAAAATTACTTTTTCAATGTTATTATTTTTATTATGTTGTCAAACTTTTTTATTCTAATCTTGCGTTTTGCTAAATTTTAACAATTAAATTGAATTAAATAACAGTTAACTCTTTTTCCATAATAAGATTTGTCAGAATGTCTATGTTCTACGATTATTAGCCTTAATTGTTGACTCGAAAACAGTGTACAGAATAGCAACAGCCAGCTACATTATCATCAACAATCTACTTCAACTCACCTCTCTATATTCATTGTTAGAGAAACGCTTGAGCAGTCAGACGGATCGATTGGGCGACACATGAAACATATTTACGCATAATGTACCTGTCAATAATACCTGTAAAATAACTCACCGGGGGTTTTTCTCTCTCTCGCAGGATTTTTTTTCTCTCAAACTGATAGTGGAAGACATCATCAGGCTTATTGGATTTTGACAACCACTTCATGGACTCGAAGAACCTAAGGACATTACGCATTATTCTGTCATACCAGCAAATAGAAAATCCACAAACTATTTATACACTGATAGGAACATAGCCATAGCGGTTAACAGGCTCCAGCCCACCCCTCTACCTCTTTGTCATTGTTGGAGGAAGTAGAGAACCAGGATAGCAATCTTTAGATGTCTACAGACGTCATGGGCGTACAACCGAAACAGTCTGAAATGTATTACCACATAGACCGTACCCCAGGTATTAAACTATAGTTTCTGCCGTGGATATTTTATATTAACCTATTTACTCATTATTCCTCCAAATTCAGGGAGTCAGCACTGAATTCACAATTATACCACAAAACAACATATGATCAACAAGATCAACACGTTAACTGTCTTTCTCTTTCAATAAACAATTAACAGTTTAAATATTTATAATACTGCCCGTCCGACCCCTCTGACTTTTGAATCAACGTTCTCACTCTCGCTCCGCTCAGTTTACCGATACTGACTGGCCTCCACCACCACCTTTCCAAGGATGCTAAGCCCATGTTCTCCCTCTTTAACTTAAGATGCCATATGGCCCTCATCGAGATGATTTAATTATACAAGCTATTTAGCGCCTAATTGGCTTATTTTTACTTAAAAAAATAACTGCAAATTATTATAAAATCAAAAACTCTTACAAGATAAGAAAATTAGATAAAAATGTTAACTTTCTTATAGTGTTACGGCTTATGCCGTACAAAACTTGATTGGGGATTCAATGGCTTGTGACTTGTACAAAAATCAAGATCTTCACCAACTCAACACCCAGGTGATAAGCTAAGCACAGGTAAATAAGCCATTAAAAATACAGGTAACACGGAACACGAGCAAAGCATAAGAGCAATCGCACGTCCACATGTCATCAAGCAGCGTAGATACGACTGAGATGGCAGATTCCTTAAAACAAAGACAACGAAATGTTCCGAACATCAAGTGAACCTACGAGAAAACATACTCACTTGTAGAAACTGAACCAAAAATTTTACAGTCTCAGCTACAGAGTTATACACACGTTCCCACTCAATTTAAAAGGCATTTGCTTTCAAATTAAAAAAATGATGGAAACACGGAAGTACTTACTTCTTATTACTCCAAATGTAGTTAAAAATATGATATTTGATATGACCATTTAAAGACTAAAATTAAGTTCTTCTGTCCGAATAAATTTTTTTTTTTCGATATTATTTATTTGTTTAGCGATTTGAAGTGGGTGAGGCACAGCCTCACCTGCCTCACCTGACGAGCCGCCACTGACATAGCTACTCACTCATTATCATAATCTTCTGATTCATCATAATTTTCTGTAATATTTTCAATTTCACTATTATAATAATAATCATCATTATTAGCATTTTCATCATAACTAAATTGACATTAAATAAATGAGTATCACAAGCAAAAAAATTTTTGGTTTTATTTATCGGTTCTTATACTCTACGTCTGCACATAATATATTATAGAAAAAAACATTTTCACCCAAAAAAACCAAACAAATTAAACATATTTTTACTGTTTTTGATGCTTTATGTGACATGACTAAAAAACAACTGAAGATACTAAGAATTGACAAACTATTAAGGTAATCGTTAGGTCATATGCATAATTCCACCTTTAAATCAAAAACTTTATTATAACTATGACCTATACAATGATAATAAGTATAATGATTTATGTTATCCTTCTAAAAATTAATTATTTATTGAAGAATTAGATCAAAAGATCAAAAAATAAATTTATCTAAAAGTAACTTAATTGGAATTAAATTTAAAACATTTGATTAGTTGTTCTTCCAAATTGAACCAATACTATGTTTTAAACTTTTTCTTAATGTTGTTACACTTTAAATTTACTGAGGAAAAGAATAAATGCTGAATTACTACAATAACATCAAATAAAATTGTTGTGTTCGCAATACCATTAAATTTAAAAAAAATGTGAATCGTCATAAAACGCCTAGCAGATGTGGAACACCAACATTTTTTTGTACAAGTAATATGCATAAAAGGGTAGTTTACGACAGAAACTATAAATGATTAAATAAAAAAATGTAAAACAACTTTTTTTTTGTTTTTGCAAATAATGACTGGTTATTTAATAATCATTTATTTTTATAAAATATAAAAATTAAAAATTCAAAAACTTATTTTCATTTGCGATAACACAATTTTTTAATCAATGACTCAGTAATATTTATGTTCAATGCTGTTTCTGACGGTATTATTGTGACAATTGGTAGATGATAACTGAACACTGAAGTATCTAAGCTGAGTGGGGTCTTGCTCGGTGTCGCAAGCGAGATGACCAAAGGCTGCACCGAGTGAACTAAAGAATGCGCTGCCACGGAATACCATGGGTTTACTTGCAGATATAGATGATTACATCAAAAAGAAAATAAAGCAGAATATAGATTAATTACAATTTTTGTTTTAAGGCTACTTATAGTTTGGTAATTTTTGCAAATTTTGGAACGAAGCATTATACAAAAATAAAATGGTTTAAATTTCTATTTTGTGCAAAGTTACTAATATTTCGACGAAGTATTGTAGACACTGAAACCAGTTTATGTATTATAAAAATAATGAATAGATTGCTTTCAAAATATTGTAATTGATCTAATTACTGAAAACCACCAAAGATTTAGAATTTTTTTCTATAAATCGAAAAACTTTTCAGAAACGCTAGACTATCTACAAATTCTTATTAACTTATTTTGGAAATGGCCCCGCTATTAAGATAGAGGCAACATTGAGTTTTACAGAAATGGGAGAGAGATTGAAACTACTGCGA
The DNA here is from genome assembly GCA_947359425.1 of Lagria hirta. Lineage (NCBI taxonomy): Eukaryota > Metazoa > Arthropoda > Insecta > Coleoptera > Tenebrionidae > Lagria > Lagria hirta. The sequence goes on from OX375796.1 coordinate 28,373,742, forward strand.
AAATATGCAACATTTTTTAGATTTATTGAGTAAGACAAGCAAACGAAGAATTATTGGGATTATAAGTTTTCAATATCAGTGCCAAAAAAAGATAGCTAGTCAAATGGAATTAATAAATCAAATTGATTCCACAGTGAAGTCTAAAATATAGAAGTATTGTTTCGGTTCTAAGTTTAAGAATAGTGTTTCTAGGAGTTTAATGTAAAAAGATTGATTAATTAAAACAATTAGAATTTCTTTCTTTTGGAAAAAGTTTAGTGTCTAGACGACAATTAGAAGCTGAATCCTGAATCAAGGTTTACCAAGACTTCAAATTAACCTCAATTTCCATCTTCTTAAAACAAATATAGAACTCTAAGACATTTAAGGCTATCAGAAAACATTTTTAATAAACTAGAAAGCAAGCAAGTCTTTAGAGCCTCAAGAAAATCTAAAATTCTGAATAGTCATCTAATTGCTAAGTCTTAGCTTATTAATTAATTACTTTAATTAGTTGTGAATTGGTTTTCTAAGTGATTGTAAAATAATTTATCTTTTGATTTATACTTGTGCTATTCTGTGAGATGTAATCTTTAATTTATCAAATAATGTTGTTTCAATTAATTCGTTTAATTTTTTATTAACATTTTGAGCTCTTTCTAGAAAGGTTGTGGATGAATCTCATTATAGATTGATCACTCTGTTAGTTTAATAAAATTTGTTAGAGCACCCTCAAATAATTCTTCTTTTCAGTGATGTAGCCTCAAATATATTCATAAACTTAACGTTTTTAAATACTGAAATTTAAAAATTTTAAAATCTTGATTTTTATTTTTATACATAATACAAAAGCGTAAACTAAAAAAATATATAGATAAAAAAAATACCCATTTTTTCAACACGTTGTAGGAAGCAGAAACGTATGCCATGCTTACATTATTAATGTTAGCATGGCTATTAATTACAATTAATAGCTTTTTTTATTGTGGTAAATTTTTGTATCTCTTTTTGGCACAAACAATAAAAGTGTGATATTTTTTTAATCAAATAAATTTGTTTCGAGCTTTCTGTTTTTGACGGATCTAAATTAAGGTAGGATGAACCATCTGGTTTTTTTCCTTCCATTTTCTACAGATGTTAATTGATAATTTTTTAACAGTTTCATTAACAGTTTGTAGCTGGTGTGCTCGTTTGCAAAAATTGAAAGCAGAAATAAATTCTAAAATAATAAAATAATTAAAAAGTTACCGAGGTGCTAGGACATTTCTGCATGATTTTCTAGACATATTTCCAAGTTCAAAACATAGCAAAAGTGTAAATTACAAAATTAAAGTGTTATTCTGTATTTTGCTGTTTTTGGTGTATTGTTTCAAAAAACGCTATTCCGAAGAAGACTTTAATTTTCGTCTCTAGTCATGTACTGTAAAAAGGTATATAATTGCTTGTAGATGCAAATAATTGTTTTCAGAATTCCACGTCTAGCAAATAATTTGTCAATCTGGCGTCTCTAAGCATTGAAAACAATTGAGCCATACAGCAGTGCGTAATATATCTTCTCCATTACCATCGGTTTGCCACAAGCATTTGTACATTGTGATCATTCGAACGCAACAATCCTGCTAAATGAACTATATCTATGAGCTATATAATGTTTTTACTTCACAAATATTGATTGGCTTTACATGTATTTATTTTGATAAACAATAAATTGTTTTTAAATTTTGATATTGATCTATCACACCATGGTATTGATCATTTTATTATTAAACAAAGTTTAACAACAATATAAAGTAATTTTTGCAATTCTTCTGTGATGTTTTAGACTTGACAAATGAGTTACAATGACATCTGTGTTCTCTCAAGCTTTTTGGGGTCTTATAATTTATTGCAGCGTTTGTCCCTTGTTCTATTCATTCTGAAATGCTGTTTCGAATGCAATATTTTGGCTTTCATCGCATCTATCATCTAAGGACTCTAAGGTTATAATCTACTCCGAATCTAACTTTAGTTTTCAGAGATATAATCCATGTTATCTTAGCTTGCTAATTTGTTTTCATTGTCATCAGAATTTATTTTATCTTTATCTAAAAGCTATGTTATTTTGACAAAAAAAAGCAGTAAAGTATTAGTTTTTTAGTCCAAGTTAGTCTACAATTAAAGTGTCATGCAAAAGTTAGAAAATGATGTTACCTAACTGGAGTTTGGATACATCTATCCTAGACCGTTTTAATAGCGTATAGTTTTAATGATTGTCTACAAAAGGTACTGTAAAGTTTGAGACTTCTCAACTATCTTGTAAAGTTAAAAACCATTTTATTTTTGGCTGAACTTGTTTGACCGGATGAGACGTTTGTTAAAATACCAAAGCGTTGCGCATATTACTGACAGAAACATGACTAACCGTGTGAAAAAAGAGACTGAAATAGAAACGTTTCTTTAAGCACTTCAACGGACTTTATAATATTGAATCTCTGGTAATTAAATATATTGCCAATATATTTACAACGTCACTGAAACACATTTTTACTGCGTGCTTCAGTTTGGGTGTTTTTCTTGATGCACTAACAATAGCTAAAATTTTGTCAATATACAATAAAGGAACCCAACGTAATGTTTGGAAATTTTAGACTTATTTCCATTATCGGCAAGCGTTTTCAATATATAATCAAGACTAAAAACATTTCTTGCTTAAATGAATATATGGAGTGATTAACAATTTGGTTATAGAAAAGAACATTCGATGGAAGCTAATGTTTTAGAAAAACTGGTTAATGAAATAAACAAAGATCTGCACCTTTGACATTATGCGATCTTTCAAAATGGTTCTAATGTGTCTCTCATAGTCTATCTTTTCAAAAACTAGGATACTAAATTAGAGGCTAACCTCTGCATCTGTTAGATGACTTTCTTACTTGAAGGTGACAGTAGGTGTCAGTAAACGACAATCTCTTGGTTTTGCAAAAAATCTGTCAAAGTATTTCTTAAAGATCAGCTGCTTATTATTTATATTGTACGGAAATTACCTACCAACATTCCCAAAACTCTACAAAACCGTGCTGTTTGCCAATACGACACTATGTTAGTCAACTCAAATCTAGATACTAAACAACTGGATGCTAATGATAAAAAAACACGGCAAAAAGTTAAAAATTTGTTTTCATCTAATATGCTAATGTTAAACACTAGCAAAAAGCAGATTATTAAAATAACAAGTTTGAAGAATAGTAAAAATTACAGAAACATGCTAGGAATTAAAATTGATTAATCTTTGAGTTGAAATCTATACATATATTGAAAACTAAGCTAAAAAACTGTATCACTAGCAAGAGATTTTTGTTATCAAAATTGAGGTTTTTTCTGAAAAGATGTGCTTTATCAAATTTATATTATAAGCAGAAAATAGAGATGATTGCAAACTACTTTTTCAACATATTGGCAATTTAACATTGCCAGTCTTATATGTTCTAGCTTACCTAATACAAATTACAACACCTGGTATAAAAATATTCTACATAATTATCTAAGAAAACTCGCTACTTTCTTCTTTGCAGAGTTTCAAAACAATGGAACAAGGATCACATAATTGTAGTACATTTGATGTTTTTTTTATTATTCTGGAATTTTATTGTAAAAAATTCAAAATGTTAAAAAAAATTGAGCCGTCAAGAGGCTCTTGGCAGATATGAAACATCGACATTATTTTGTACAAATAATATGCATAAACAGACAGATTAAGACAGAAGCTAAATACGGCTAAAAAAATTGAAAAATTATTATTCTTTTTCTGAAAATGATGACTGTTTATTTAATAATCATTTATTTTTTCTAAAGAAAAAAATTAAAAATTTAATACTTTATTTCTAATTACACAATTATTGTTTTAATCAGTGACTTAGTAATATATATTGAGTGTTGTTTTTGGCAATATTACTGTGACAATTGGTTAATGATAATTAAGCGACTGAAGTATCTAAGTTCGGTCGTTCGAGGTTACGAGCGAGATGACGCGAAGCTTTTGTTTTACATCAAAAAATTTGAATTTTGGTAGAAAATCTAATTTCGCAACGGAAAACGTGTATACCAGTCCTATCATGAAATAAATGGATTGTCTATAACAAAAAATGCTAAAGCGTGCATTACAACGGGTGCTTTCTGAAACTTGTCTTTATAGTTGGTTATGCCTATGAGTTTGTGTAAACGGACAATAATTTTTTAAACAATTGCTTCAAATGTCAAAATAATTACTTACTAAATTTTTCAATTTTTTTAAAATTGTTTTCTCACAAGAACAGAACATTTTTGTGGTAGAATCTTATTTTCGTAAAAGCCACCGAGTTGGTGAATGGCAATACTTAATTCAAGGTTGTTTGCCATGCAAAAATTCCGCCCAAAAATGCCTGATAAATGTTGACGTGCAACGCTTTTTATCATAATGTAGCCTATTGTGTTCAACTCTTTCGTGAGACAAGCTCGTGTGATCGTAAAAAGGGTAGTGGTTTTCCTAAAAAGAGAGCAGCAGAAGTTATCAAAAATGTAAAGCAAGTAATGGAAGAAGCGCTACGAATACGTCGACTTTTTCAACGAGTTCTGGTATCAACCACCACTTGCCACAAAATTCTGAAAAAGAATAATTATTTGTATTTCTATTGTCTGCAAGCACTAGATCAACTTCTTCTTCTTGATTATCCTGTATGTGCCTAGTACTGTCGTTGGTTTACTAACACTTTTAATGGCAATATGTTGAACTTAACTCTTTTTACGAATGAGGATTGGTTTCATTTAGATGGTTATGTAAACTCACAAAATATGCAAATGTAGAGTTTATCAAAATCTAATTATATTGAAGGGGTTCCTCTGCACCTCAAAACAGTAGAAGTATTAACCGCTATTTTAAGATTCAAAATAATTAGATCAAAATTTTTTTTTTATACTGACTGCTGCAAGATATTGAGAAGAAATTTTACAGTCATTCTTTTGACGATGAAATTGCAGAATTCTTTGCACAGTTTCATGACAATGAAATTGTGCACAAGTACTTTCAGCAAGTTGGTGCTACTTTACATACCACATACAAAACCTTGTATGTAATATCAATTGTATTATTGTCAAGTTATCAGCCAAAATACAGCCATCACTTACACTGCAAGATCTTACGACCTTATTCTATCTGACTTTTTTTTGTGACTCGATTTAAAAAACGTGATTTTCTAGCAATGCTTAAATAACCTCAGTGAGTTGCGTTAGAATATAGTTTCCAAAATTGCCGCGCAACAATAAATTTAATCGCTAAAAAAATTACTTCTACACATATCATAAAATAGTGTTTTAGACTAAATTTTCTGCTATTCATTACTGAAAGGTTTGCAAGATATGGAACAACCCACTAACTTTTCTAAAATGTTTAATAGCAAACAATTTATAAAATATATTCAAGCAGAGTAGTGCATCTCTTTCGCTGTGACATTGTTAATAAAGCTTTAACTTTGTAACCAAATATAAACGACAGTCTAGACTCGACTCAACTTTGTCTGACAGGCAACATCTAATTTCAAAAAATTTTGATGATTTGATGATCACTATAAATTTTTTTCCAAATTAGTAACAAAGGGAAATGTTAATTAATTTGTTTATCATTCTTGCAGCCGATAGAAAACAAAAAGTTAGGTTATATTCTTATTTTTCTGTTTGCCAATCAGTGAACAACTTCACTCATTTCACTTGGTATATGCATGTCAACAATAAATCCCTAGAATTTGAACTTTTAAGCAAGTTATATTTTTAATGTTGCATGCAACAGGGATATTTAAATGTAGATGAGTGATTATGGTTGGTTAACTTGATGTTGATAGTTGACGTATCATTCATGTCAATTAATAATTGAAAAATTGTTTATGCGAGTTCAATCCAAAACTGGTTCTAAAATTAAAAACATCTACCAGTTAGATTGAAATTTTAGATTTGCAAGTGTTATAAAGAATTCGCTGTATTAAATTTAAAAACATATTAATATATTGAATGACAAACGTGAATAGTTTTTACAAGTTGACATTGCTTATTAAAAACCAAAATACGTATGCAATTTAATTTCACGTTATTATAGGAGACAGTGATTGGTGCTATTACAATAAACAACTTTTGTGACAATAAATCCGCTATGTGTTACAACAATAAACAACAAAACACGAAAAACCGGAAATGGTAGTATTTTTTTATTTACACAATAGTAAACATGAATTCAAATTATCAGAGTGTAATGGTTAGTAATGAGCAAAATGTAACTACTCTTATTAAAAGATTAACAACCATGCGACTAATAAAAAAATATTTAAAAATTTAAAGATTATTAACTAATCTGGAAAACCCATTTTTTGAGTGATTGATAGCCGGCTATTGATAGATTGCTAAAGTTTTGACATTTATAGTTCTTAAATTGATAAAGTTTTATATCCTGAAGTTAGACATGTCAAAGCAAAATATAATGTCAATTGAATAAATGCTAATAGTGTCATTAAATAACACAAAGTAACAAATATATTAAAACTTTTAGCACTTAACAATACTTATTATTTAAAAGTTCAAAATTTTTAACAACTAATAAATAACAGAAATAATGACAAAAAATTATTAGTTTAAAATTGAATGCTTTTTAGCGTTACCTATTGTCTACAATTAATAATTTTTTAATCTCAAGTTGATTTCTGTATAAAGGCATTTAGTGCTTTATTTTTATTTAACCTAATTGTTAGTTTGAAAATTTAAACTAATGCAATTACAAAAACATATTTAAATATTCAATTGAGAACTAAATCTGCTGTGTGGTTTTTACAATACTACATTTTTTTATTAAAAAATATATTTTTGAATTTTAAAAAAAATGGCTTTCTATTATGATCGCTTGGTATTATTAAGAGAACGCAAAGTTTAACAGAGTGGTCTGTGGTTTAACATCTGTTTAGTGATTTCGAGCGTCCTAACGTTGGCATTGGCATTGGCATTTGGCAATTGTGAGTTAAAAATTCAGTTATCGGTTGTGCTGAAAGAAGAAAAAGGATAATTAGTTCTTGTGTGCGGCCTTTGCTTTCAACGGCTTTTCAGTATTTTAACAAAGTTGTTCATCGGTCAAGTGGTTTAATGTTGACTGCCATCCGGGTTGCCGGGGTGAATCAGAGATATTACGGAACGAAAACGAACTGACAATTGAAGGATTACGGGTTAGTGTGTGGTCCATGTGTTGTGTTCTCCGCAAGTTTGTATTTGGCTCTTAAATTAATAATATCTCGTTATTCTATATAATATGAAGAATAATGGAATTAACTAATAACTTTCTGCAAGTTTCAGTCAGTGGTTTTCGCTTTTAAAACTTTTATAATCGCGTTTGCTTTGTAGCATAACCTCACTTTTTTAATATGATTTTCATCGATATTTTCTTTTTTGTAGGTAATCTGTGCTGGATTGTTATCAATTAAATGGTTCCAATATTTCCATGGACTCTGCTTGAAGTGGTGAGTTTTTTAAAAAACTATTATTTTGTTTATGTTCATTAGTAATGTTCCGTATTATGTAGGGTAAGAGGTGCAGTTATTGCTCTTTTATTAATAATCTTATAATTATGTTAATAACTATTATAATTTCCTAATGTAATGTATTTCCATAAATAGTAATATGCAAGTTTCTTTATTATACCGTAACACAATTTTCAACAATTATAAAAATAACCAAAAATAAAAAAAAGAACAAATTAAAATTAAATTAAAAAATAAATTTCATATATGTACATACAAATTAAATCAATGCTGCTTTATTGGTTTTTTTTAAACTTAATTAGTTGTTCTTTAGGTTTCCAATCATAACAAATTTCAGATTTTAATAAATTCTTGCTAATTTCTGTACTTATCTTTAACTATAGATAATTTCGAAAATATTTTTTCGGTACATGCGCTTCCGTATGACAAAGAAATTACTGAACATAAAAAATTTAAGATCGGGTTGTTCAACAGATCTTTTTGTTTCGCTATATTATTATATTGAACCACTTCTTCAATATCGGATAAAATTTTAGGTGGTTTGTATTCAGAAATCAGTCTTCATTTCAAATTTATATCTTCTAGTAAATCTGAAGTTACAATAGGGTAAGGCGTGCAGTGTTTGGCCGCTTAAGGTCTCTGCTTGTAAAATAAATTGTTTTTTGATAAGTCATTTACCTTTAAATATGACTACATACATTAAAGAATAGCATAGGCTTTATAGATTTTATTGAGTTTCATGTTGATTCTATTGATTATTTATTTGTATGAAAATTTGCTTTATTTAAAAATTATGTCAAATACAGTAAAAGCTCCCTTGAGCGGACACCGACGGTGCCCAAGTTTTTGGCCGGTCAAGAGAGATGTCCGCTCAATAGAAAGATGCGGTCTAAAATAAAAATAAAATAACAGAAATAAATACATACATATTTAACACAAAATTAATATATGAGGCGTGTAGAATCAAAGTCGGACATGTCACACTAAGGTAGTTTTGAGAAAAATCCAAAATTCTGCCAAATCAATTCCAAATCGAAACATCGTTTGTTTCAGATGCCAACCTGTTAATAAGCCTCAATCCTCAATACCCTAATATATTTTTTCATCTTTGCTGCGTTAGTTTGAACAATATTTAAATAATAATATTGCACTTGACCGTATTTGCAACTAAAACCTGGACTTGTCCGAATGTGAAACATAAATTATTCTTCTTTTAGTGGCAGTACCAATAAATGTAAGTAAAATTTTGTTTTTTTTTATTGAAAATTTGAATACATTATAATATTGTTATATAGGGAGAATTTCTTCCAAAAATTCACAGGTTAGTTCACTTTCACCTTCATTTGGAACTTCTTCTTCTTCTTCTTCTTGCGGCATATCGCTTTCAATAACGCTTTTGTAAAAGGCTAAATTTGGTAGATTTCTCCATTCTTTTCCAAAATTAACAGTAAGCAATGATTCTATGTCTTGTTTCTTTGCCTCCTTTACAAGAACCCAAACTAGTAATTCTGTTGGAGCTATATCGGAAATTTTTCTTCCTCTTTTTGTTACGGGCAACAAATTCGATGTTGAATTTCGGTAAGTCATTTCTCCAGACACGAGAATATGGTTTCGTGGTGTGCGTTTTAATATGAGACGCTTAATTTGTGAAATTTTAAAATGTAGAGAGCCAGGAGCTTTTATATTCTTTTCCGCTTCTTCCTTCCAATTTTGGACGTTCCAGTCTTTTCCAACAAGAAACACTGTTGCCTGTTCCTCAAAGACATGGTGGTATTCTGTCGGTAAAATGATGGTGTCCATTCTTTTAAGTTTTTTTTCTGTAACACCAAAAACTCTGTCGGGGGGCAGATAAGAATGGCCTGTGACCGGAAATATAATTTGAAGTTCCCTAATTTGTCGAGGTGCTTCCTGCAGCCATTTAACACCCATAGTTAACAATGTGCAATTTTTATTTTGTCCCGGGCATCCATCTGAAACCAGGCGTACTGTATGCGTCTCATCCATCGTGGTTTCACTTTTCTTCAGACAATGGTACACCGCAGAAGCAATTTCGTTAGATCCTTTCAAGCGCTCATTTTCCAACCATGAGTATGCAAGTACAGTGTTTTTATTCAAGTGGCATTTTGATGAGCCTTTAACGATTGTAAAATTATAACAATAAAGCTGACGACTATAATACGCCCTCTGATCTGGCACCTTGGGCAATACTAGATTTTTTTCACAGTCATAAGAAAATGTCATCAACCCGTCTTTCTTTTCTTTTAGGATATCAAAAAATGCTTTAGCTCGCACCGTATGAATCGCTTTCTCGGTTTGTAGTCTTTTCTTTTTATCAGCATCATCTTCGGCTTGGATTTTTTCGTTAAATTCGATGCAGGTAGAACATGCATCTGTCTTAGGAGATCCAAATCCAACGTTGAAATATGTGGTAAAAACATGGTGAAAATAACTAAATTTTACTTGATTATCTGCATCGGATTTTTGATTATACATTTTGTGTAATTTGCTGATGTTTAATTCAGCAGGAAGGTACTGCCTCACAGATTTGCCTCTGCAGTAGTGGGATTCATCAGCTTTTAAGGATTTTATAAAACTTTTTACTGCTATTAGTTTATTTGCATACAACTTCGATTTTCTGTCACCTCCTCTTTTTTCTGTCAAGTCTCCATTAAGTTAAAAACGATCTACAACCCCATTTACACGATGTTTAGTGATGCCCAAAATTCTAAGGAATGCAGTTCTGCAGACTCTAACGTCTGCAGAAGATTTTTTCTGGACAAAATAAGCATTAGTTTTTGCTTTTGGTTTGGTATTATCTCGAGGGCGTTTGCGATGTGGTACAAAACTTACACAAAAACGGGAAAGAAACTGATCTTGTCTGACCTTATTAGAATCTTTGTAAAATTCTTTATGAAATGTGTTGACATCTTGCAACGTGAGTTTAGCACATTGCAGTCTTCGAGATGAATGTCTACACTCTGGATATGTGGGGGGATTTTTTGGCAAATATCTAAAAGCATAAGTAAGAAATAGTAGAATATTGAGATTATGATGATCAATTTTACCTTGCGTTTTTTGCAATATTTCTCTTCCAACCGCTTTTCTGCACTTTTTTTTTTCTTCCTGTACCCCATTTCACCTCTTTCACAAACGAATCGTTGTTTTCCATAAAAATACACTCACAGGGTAGTAAGGAACAACAAGGTAATAACACGTGCAATCACAATCGGTTCAATTTGCTTAGTAAGCTTGGAGTATGCCAGACAACGGTTTGCAACTAAAACTGCTGCTATCTGGGTAGTGCTACTCTCGACGAACAAAATGTATATCTTGGTTTCATTTTGTAAAAAATGTGACATGTCCGCTTTTGATTCTACACGCCTCATATGTATATTACAAAAAAAAATACAAATAATAATATGTATTATTAATTCTTTATGTTGATGTTAAAGTAGTCGTTTAATGTGGTTTGTCGGGTTTTTTTTTGCATTAAAGCTGAATTTGCAAAATGCATTTCAACATTTTTAATTAGTGTAAATGCCGTAAAATCATGAATTTTTTTTGCAAATTTTTTTAAGTCTTCGGTTGCTTTCAGAGCATCATGGAATGTATTAATATCGCCAATTTCTTCAATTTCCTCGTTTTCATCCTCTTCAGATGCTACAGTTTCCTCATCTAAATTTAAAGAAAAATCAATATTGTCGTCTTCTGTCGTTTTGATGATTTTAATATTCTTTAACTTTAAATTTACTGGATGAGAGGCAGCGTTGTCTAAAAATAGCAAAACTTTTCTATTTTGTAGACCAATCTTCCTGTCGAATTGAAGTAACCATTCAGTCATAATTTCCGCTAAAACAAAAATAAAAATTTTATACTTGAGTTTTATTACTTTTTGGTAATCTTACTTGTCATCCATGCTTTTTTGTTCGATTTCCAGTTAACAGGAAGCGAATTAATGGTGAGTTTTTTGAATGCTCGAGGTCTTGCTGCTTTTCCAATAACCAATAATGGTTCTTTATCACCCGCCATACTCACGCAGTGGAGTAAGGTTAATCGTTCCTTGGACATTTTTCCTCCTCTACACTTTTCCGATTTGAGTGCCAGTGTTTTGTTTAGAAGCGCACGAAAGAAAAGGCCAGTTGCGTCAGCATTATAGATATCATGTGTTCTATATCCTCGCAGTAGTGATGGAATTTTTTCAAAAAAAGATTTTACATCGTCCGGATTAACACTGGCCGCTTCTCTTGATATGGCCTTAAATGCAATATTATGTCGACTTCTAAACTTTTGTAGCCAACCATCCGATGCTCTAAAATTGTGATATCCTAATCTTTCAGCAATTTCTTTTGCTTTGGCTTGTACTAAAGTTCCGGACAAAGGAAAACCTTTATTTCTTGCTTTAATAAACCAATCATAAGATAATTTATCTATGTTTAATCCTTCTGTTCTAAAAAAACTTCTTTTTTGATTTAAGTTTTCGTTAGTCGTTCCATTTGTGTGTGATTTCTTCTTTCTTCTTTATGATGTCCGAGGCTTGGGTTTTTCCAATTTTAAACCGCTTTGATAATACACGCGCAGAAAGCTTTTCGGCATTGTAAACTTCTATTATCTGCATTTTCTCTTGTAATGTTAAAATACGTCTTTTGTTGCAGCTCATTTTTAGACACTATAAATCTTCTACGTGTTGGTTTTGTACTGAGTAAGTGAGTCACCTAACGCTATTTCACTTAAACAGGGGAATTACTCGATGGTCTTTTATCACGTCGCGTCCGCTCAAGAGAGCGGAATTAAAAGTGGGGGTCAAAAATGCTGTCCGTGGCCGTTCAAAAGAGCGTCCGCCTAACAGAGCCTTGTTTCCCAATAAAAATATATGATGTAATTTGGTGCTTAAGAAACTGTCCGTTCAGTGGAGCTGTCCGCTCATAAGAGCTGTCCGTTAAGGGAGCTTTTACTGTATATATAGTTATTGGCCACATGCTGACAATAGTTGGCCACTGTTGAGATAGTGATGGGCATAGTGTAAAATTGGATGTTTAGAAACTACTTGTGTACCTACCTAGGTAATCTTTTAATAAAATTCAATCGGTTATGTAAGTAAATACTCTATATTAATTTTTTCATTACATTATTGCTTCAGCTTTTTAGTACACGACAGACAAATAAAATAAATGTTTGTGCTATTTTGGTTAGAATATTTAGTAGCGCATCAAACATGATAGGTTCTAATACAACTATAACATTTCATCCCTTTGTTGGTAGTCTTTATAATTATGTTTCACACAAGCATAGCATAAATTCTTAGTACTAATTAATGGGTTTTTAAAAACTATGATCTCGTCTTTATTTATATTTATATCTACTTTTTCATCTATGAAAAGCTTTCTTATGTGGTGTTAATGATCATTTGCATTTATTATAGCGCACGAATGTATCTGAATCTTTGGATTGACATTAATTTCTTGTTTGTTATCTTCAACGTTTGGATCTCTTACCGAATTATTTAATTTGTCTTCTTGAATTTTATTACGCTTTATCTTTTCATTGACTGTTGCTGTAACGGATATTTTCCTTTTCTTGCTTAATTTTGTCCTTTCTATTTTTTTTTTCTTTATGCTGTTTTTTTAAAATTCTTTCATCTTTTCGAGTTATTTTTTTCAGTTCTGTCTCTTTTTTGTTATCCAGTTTTTGCTGCTGCAATTTTTTTCATGTAGAGCTGGTCAAGACAAAAGGCATGCGTTGAGTTTGTTTTTTGCCTTTTCTTTCTGGTGTTTTAGACCAAAGTATATATTTTCCCAGACTAGTACTTGAATAATGACTTTTTATCGTAGAGGCGCGATGTTCACTTTTATTTAAATCAATACGATCTACATTAATCTTATTCTTTTGTTTGATAAGTAGACAACATTTTATATTCTATTTTGCCAATCATGTCATTATTGTCTATGTTGACAAACGTTCCTTCTAGATTATCAAAACTAGTACTTGAAAGGTGTTCTTTATCGGTAGAAGAATGTTTGTTTTCTTTTAGATCTATATTACTTGAACAAATATTTTTCTCTCTTGTTTGATAAACAGACAACGTTTCATCATCCTTTTCGTCTATGACGTCATTATTTTCTATGTTGACAAACGCTTCTTCTAGATCATTGTTACTTTCTGTTGCTAGATTAGTTTTCAATCTCTGTAAATTCTTTTTGGTGGTGGTACTTTCTAAATGTGTCATTTCATCGGCAAATATAATATCCAAGATGTTAATATCTATATTATCAGTTTTTTTTTCATCTTGTCTCTTCTTTGTTTCTGGAATACCAAATTGTTTATATAACCTATAAAAAATTTGAGAATCGTCGTTTACGTTGAGATTGTCTACATGATCACTCTGTTTAAACATATCAATTTGATGCTCTCCAACAATATTCTTAAATTGAGAGTAAGTTAAAGATAGATCGTCATGTTTGTTGTTTGGTTCTGGTTCATTGTTATCTGTTATGTAATTTTTTCCAAGACATTTGGCGTAATTAATCGCAGACGCATCCCATGGAAAAGTGTTTCATTAATGTCTGTCAATTTGATACCCACCATTTGACCAATACCGTTCAACGAATCTATCGTTGCTTGATATTGGTCTTTGAATTCATCATCTCTTCTGATTTTTTTTTGCGTGGGGTTCATATTTTTAACAGGATAATTGTGATCATCGGGTGGTGGTGCCCTCTTGCTGGTGGAGGCTACCGGTGAACTTGGATATTCCACACGCGGTTTTGCGTTTTGAAGAAAATCAAACTATAAGATAAATAGATTACGAGTGGAAATAAATTGTAGATAATTGAAAATGATCAACTTACTCCACTTTCAGGCACCTCACATCCTTTGAAAAAAGTGTCTCCTAAGATTCCCAAAAGTTTACTTTCAATTTCTGACAGTTTTGGTACTTTTTCTTCTGCACCTCCTCCTGTTTTCTGTCGCAGTTTGTTAATTTCCGCAGCTTTTTTTTTCAATGTCGATTTATAATCGATCCAAGTCTAGAATAGTAAGTAGGTAAAGTAGTTTATTCTATTACAGAAAATAGTGGAAAAGTTAGTTGTTGCATACCGTTCTTATTTTTTAGAAAACGATGTAGAAAATATTGAATAATTTTAAAAAACATATTACTACGTTACCTTTTGCCATTTTTCTACAGGTTTTTCACCATAACCCGCAGCATTTAATTTATTGGATAATTTACTCTATAATTGTTTAAGTTTTTCCCGGCCTAGAGCTGTGGAGATTTTTCCCGAAGCAAAATTGGGGTGGTTTTCGCTAAATTCTAGGAAAATTTCCCAGTGAATTTCTCTGGTTTTAAATTGAGACCTAAAATAGGAAAAATGTTATTTAATAAGAAATATTACAAAATAAAAGAATTGAAAATTATTATTTAATAAAGTACTTACATGATTTGAATATACGTATTACATATATATTTGTTTATAATAATAGTATACGTAAGTAACCTTTCGCAATAAAAGACAATATATAAATGCCGAAAGAAGAAATAAACGCAAAATTCGCATATGTAAGCAATAAAACTGCAAAAACAAATTCAATTTTATAACATTTTTTGAATTCAAAAATGTAGGTACAGACGGGTATTTACCCTCATTATTATGCACAAATTTTAGGACAAAATAACAACGAACCGGCACGTACATTGACCTAGTGTTTTCCTTTTAGTTATACCTATATAGATTTTATTAAGCAAATATCTTTATTTAGCGACTAAACCTTTTTCGCTGACGTAAAAGTCAAGCATTTAAATGTTCACCTTTTTTGTATTCTTTTAATTGCTTCTTTGATTAATTACTCTTAACAGTGAAACCATAATAAAAACAACTTTTAAATAAATTTTTATTTTTAGTTATTCTTTTCTAATAATTTAAAAAGTTTGAATTAAAGACTTTGCAATCGTTTTGTTTTTAATCATAAATATTATTGTGCGTTGATAAATAAATTTAAAGTTTTTGCTAAAAAAAAGAATTTTTATATACATAAAACTATTACATCTATTGTTATAATAAAAGCATTTCTATTAAAAGCGTTTGCTATTTTTTTTTGTTTATATAAACCAATAATATTCATATTATTCTACGGCAAATGTCAAATTTAATAAGAATAGATAAAGATAGAAATAATTTAAAAAAAAGACAGATATGTCGAGATGGCTGAACGACACCTCCAGAGGTATCGTCTGAAAATGACCCAATATCCCGACATCACGTGACCACAAACCGATCTCGACATGAAACAGAATCGCTCAACTCGACCAAAATGGCCGATCCGATCGTTTTACTCGATCCGACATGAAACAGAATCCCTCTGCTGAATTGTATTACTTGTAACCATGATTGTATAGTTCGTGCTGAGGGAAAAACAAATTTAAGTTTTTGTCGCATAAATCTATAGTTACTAGGCGATTTATAAAATAAAGACATTGTCATTTGTTTTTCGTTAGTTGTCCAAATGGTTTGAGATTTGTGATAGAGTTGCATATTTGTAAAAGTCGAAATTAGGAATGGCAAAATTTTTCGAAACATCGATACATCGGATTAACGATACCAACTATCAAGCCAACTATCGATGTATCCGATACATCGCACGAAAAACATCGATGTTTTTAAGGTTTTGTTTAGAAAATTGCAAATTGTTTGAGAAAATAGCTTTTATATTCAAACATCTTAAGTAAACCGTAGGAAACTTATCTTACCAAGTCTGTGGTCAAGTGTCATGCATGTGTTGTTTTGAGTTTTTTGAGGTTAGGAAAAATTTTAGTCATCTAAATTTACAGGATTTTATTGAACAATGGCAAAAAAAACATGAAACAGAAACACAAAACATAATTAATATTAAGCAAAGGTATAAAAGACAGTTATTTTAAACTTACAAAACTAGTGAATTAAACTATTGAATTGTTACCAAAACTCATCCGGAAGACCGTTCAAAAAAAGTAATTTTGGTAAAAGTTTACCAGAAAGGCGATTCCTTTGTTGGGTTATAGTGGCCCCAGCTTTCGAAAATAGTCTTTCTGATGGGACTGATGTGCAAACCACAGAAAGGTGCTTTCGAGCTAAAGTTTAAATATTGGGGTAAATTGATTTCATTTTTTCCCATAAAGAAATTGGATTTTCTTTAAGTGGAGATAGAGGTGCTGCTAGATACTTGCGGAACTCAAGAGTAAAAGATTGTGTATTTGGCTTTTTTTGATTTAACGCTTTGTTTTTGGGTTAATGATTTGTGCAAGCTTCAAATATCGACTGGTGATTGAGATGATAAGACGTCGTCTTCAGATTCCGCAGAAGAACTATGTCTTTCGGTAACAGCATTTAATTGTTCCAAAACAATATTATTAATTTTTTTCATTATTTTAGCCAATGCAACCGCATTATTAAAGTGTACATTTTTGAATCGTGGATTCAACAAAGTGCCTATGGCTAATAGATCTACCTGCTCTCTTAAACCAAAACGTTTGTCAATCTCTGCTAATAAACAGTTTTTTAAAGAGATTGATAGTGGATATGTAAGTTCGATATTCCCGAAATTATTGATAGTGTAATTTATTAGAGGTATCACAATACTAACCGTTACATATTGCTCTCCAGAAGCCTCCACTGTCAACTTTTCCATGATTTCTAACAGTTTTAAAACCTCCTTCAACTCTTCTACTTCAGCTGCATAAAGCATCCGTGAAGAATCTGGTTTACTGAGCAAGATGTTGCTTATTATTGTGATCAATTCTAGAAATCGTTGACACATATAAAACGTGGAACTCCACCTTGTTGCTACATCCAAAATTACTTTTTTTACTTTGCCTTCCGGAACTCCTTGTTTAAATTGCTCTTTGCGTAAGGCGTCTGAAGCATTTGTACTAGCTTTAATAAATTTGACTATATTTCTAATTTTTAACACAAATTTGTCTACTCTAGAATGGGTTATTGCATTTTGTACTGTTAAATTTATTGTATGAGCAAAACAGCTTAAATGTCTAACAAGACCAAAGGATAAATCGATAGCATTCAACATTCTAGCGTCATTATCTGTAATAGCTGCTACTACAGAATTATTCTCAATTTGCCATGTTTTTAGCGCAGAGTTTAATGTATCACTAATATACACACCTTTATGAGATTCGGATAACTCTATGACATCTAGACAGCTTGACATCAAACGAGTTTCTTCTAAAAAATTAACTGTAATGCCTAAGAAACTCTTCATTTGCATTGTCTCTCTCCATATGTCACAAGTTATTGTTACATTTTTAACATTGGCTAATTTTTCCTTATACATATTAGAAGTAGATTCAAATTTGTCTATTATTAATTTTTTAATGGTGTTTCTAGATGGAATCTTATATAAAGGACTAATTTCCCGTAACAACTTACGAAATCCAGTACCTTCAACTACACTAAATGGCATGTTGTCCTTGCAGATAAAATAAGTAATGGCTTTTGTGATTTTCGCATGTTTCTGTCCTCCTTCTTCAAATTGAGACATGGTTCTAAAAGTCTGCGTAATACTAGGTTGCGATGTTTTTGGGGGTAGGCCATGATATTGATGTTTTATAATTAAGGTATCACCATCGCCATGGGACGATGTTGGCTCTTCACATTCAGAAATACTTTGGAATGGAATTGGATTATCTTCTTCCTGATCTATGGCAGCTTTACTAGTTGACGGCATAGAATGTATGTTTAACCCAGATACTCCTGAAACTATAAACTTTAAAGTATAAACTTAAAAATTTGTATGACTGTTCATCGGCAGATTCTAAACATCTTTTCCTTATGACTTTTTTTTATATTACTTTTAGGTAAGGGGGGAGGAGGTGTATGTTTAAACGGACAGTAGCAAACTAAACGATGTAAAAGTACAAACAGATTTTATTCCTCAACAGACAAAATAACACATTATAAGGCAAAACCTTTCACAATTGTTTTTTATTCTTTGGTGTGATAGGTTAAAAAACACATTTTAGGATGAAGTCCAATTTCGCACTTTTGGCAACGAAAAGCTGCTTGCTTATGACAAATTCCACATCTCGTTTGTTTTTCTTGGTAAATTACCAAATGATCAAGTCTATCGTACCTTGACTCACTGTGGAAATGCTTACTTTTTTTAGAAGGACCTCGTTTTGTTGTTTTTTTGTAAGTTTCTAACAATCCTGTGGCTATAATTCTTCTAAATTGTAAATGGTCCATTTTCCCTCCGTTAGATTTATGAAGTTGCCAAGCGTTTTGCTCTGCCATATCTATACAGTGGGAAAATAATGAAAAGTACCATTTCTTACCTCTTATAGAAACCCTATATAAACTTATATTTTGATCTGCACGATCAACGCCGCCCATGTTTTCATTATATTTTTTGATCAAAAACGGTGGTTCAATATATACATTTTTTTTCTCTTTTTGTGAAAATCTTTTCACCTGAGAGGTTGGTAACGGAGATATGGCATTTGATGCAATTGTAACGACATTATTGTCATTCCATTTGCATAAAATAATGTTGGTGTTTTTTTCCAGACAATAATCATATGCTCCTCTAGGTTCTTTTTTGAAAACTTTAGAGTGTTTTAAAGGGCATTTTGAAATTCTGTTTTCTTTAAGGGTTCCTGTACATTTTAGTCCTCTTTCTGCTAAATGATTCAGTAGAAGAACGGAAGTAAAAAAGTTATCACAAAATATGTGAAAAGGAGCTTCTTTAGATCGATTTTCCAACACATCAGCAAATCGCAAAACAACACTTGCACCCAAGCCAAGTTCTTTATATTTTTCAAAACCCTGAGCGTTAGAGCCCTGATATGGCTCAAACCATTCAATGTAGCCGCGTTTGGTTGTACCGGTCCATATTTTATAGCCCCATCGAATTGGTTTGCCTCGAATAAACTGCTTCGTGCCATGACTTCCGTAGTAAGGCACCATTGATTCGTCGACACTGTGACACTCCTCAAAAGGGGCAAACAAATGAAATTGTTTATTTAGAATATCAAATAATGGACGGATTTTAGAAAATTTGTCGTTTCTTGTCAAATTAGTGTTATCATTCAAATGTATGTTTTGCATGATAAAGTTGAATCTATCTCTAGATATAGCTGCATTTACAAGCTTATTGCCAGCATCATCACCGGTTTCCCAATACATTCCGCGTCTAGGAAAGATATTATAACCACTGAGTAACAATATGCCTATAAAACATCTTATTTCATCGGCAGATATGTCGGCTTGACAATTATGTTGAGATGCATATAAATTAGTGTATTGGGTTATCATTGAAATGACCGCTTCATCTACAAAGAGCGTAAAAAGCTCCAAAGGTGATAAAGAATTGTTGGGTCCACTAACGGCCTCCCAATTCATCAAGTTAGATGTAATATCTTGTTTGATTCAAGAAAAATTTTGTTTTGGCTTTTTATGTTTTTTCAAACGCTTTTGAAAATGAGATAGAGGCAAGTCGTCTTCGCTGTTATATTCCTCATCAACGGGCTCTTGCATGTCAGATATCAAAGTATCTTCGTCCAAATGATCAAAAATTGCTTCTGCTTCAGCCATCAATTGACTACCAGGAACATTGTTTATATCGACGACATTTTCATCCCCGGAGTCTTCGTCCGTGTTATAGTCGTTGGCAGTGATTGGTGGAAGCATAGCAATTCCATCTGGAACTTGCAAATCATCTTCTAAATTTTCAATTTCGGCCAACAACTCATGTAGTTTTAACGGTTTTTTCCAATAACTAAAACGCAAAAAAAAAATTACGGTAATACCATATTATGCTACTGTCCGTTATAACCATCGCCAAATTTATATTTGTTTTTTTACAAAAAATTTTACATTTTTTAAAACTATTTTCATTTTAGAGTTAACTATATACTATAATCTATATAAAAAGTAATGCATTATATACTATTCTTAGGAAAAAACATTTGTTTTACTTACTTGTAATAATCCATTTTCACGCCACAAAAATTCACTATATAAAAACACTTGTAAAGTCATCCAAACAACCCTAAAGCCTTACTAAGATTAAAAATTTGGAGGGAAACATAATTAAGGAACTACTGGAACACCTGCCCCATCTTTTGAGCAATAGCGAAAATTAACATTACAGGGTTTTTTGAATGTATGTTTAAACGTACAGTAGGAGTATCTGGGTTAAATAGTCACCAGAAGCAGTTACTTTCTTTTTAGTAATTGGTTCCTGCAATAATTAATAAAATTTAATATTTTGAGCAAATACTATACATCATTTGTATAAATCTACTGTTGAATAATTAAAATTATATTTTTTTATTTAGTATATATATATATATATATATACCGGGTGTCCCAGAAGTCGCGCACCCCATTGTAGGGATCGAAAGATAAAAATATTCTAAGACGAAAAGTCCTGAGCCATTTATTAATCAGACGCATAGGTAATTAATTATTAATTAATGAAAGTGACCAATCAGGAGCGCGCGACAGTTACCGATACACTCACACTAGTACACGATCTCACACATTCACCTAGCATCACGTACGTCCGCCGTCCACGGCCGTCCGTCCCCACTCTCTGTCTACTGCTCGAGAAGTCGGCAGTAGCTCTGGCGTCTCACTCTCGCGTCTCTTACCGCCTTCTCACTCACTTTTTATTCTTCTGTCGCGCGCTCCTGATTGGTCACTTTCATTAATTAATAATTAATTATCTATGCGTCTGATTAAAAAATGGCTCAGGACTTTTCGTCTTAGAATATTTTTCTCTTTCGATCCCTACAATGGGGTGCGCGACTTCTGGGACACCCGGTATATATATATATATATATATTGATAAAATGTAGTAACTAAGGATATTTGACCTTGGTTGGGTGGTGAAATAATTGTTACATGCGGTCTCTTTATATATTGCCAAGCTTTCGGTACTTTTTATTTTGATACCATCTTCAGGGCCTCTACAATGCAAAAACAATTCTTGTGTGCTATAAATTCTAGTCTAACTTCAGCTTACTTACCATAAGCGAGAATTAATTAAAGTTAACAAGAAGTAAAATTTGGTTTTTTTGGTTATTAGTATAAAACATGTTAAAATTCTAGATTTGAAAATTAAAACTTTTTGTTAATAAACTATAGAATATGTTTAGTGAATATTGAAAAATTTTTTTGACATTTGTTAATCTTATCTATTGTCCTGTCATTATATTGATAAAACATTGTACGCGAAAAGTTCCTAATATACCATTGATTGCTTAATATATTTAACTAAACTATCGGAATATATAGATTCTAACTCTATTTTTGACAACTACCTATTGTAGCTTTCTATGTTACTCAGTAACTCAAGTTTAATGTCGATATACTATTCATTCATCATCATATATATATATATATATAAAACTTACCTCAATCTCGGTTTGGAGAATTTGTTTTTCGTGTATTTTCAAATGACCTTTCAGATTGGAAGTATTGCCACTGGTTTTTAGCAATTTACCACAAAACTTGCACTTTGCACTACGGCCATTTATTTTGGAAAAATGTTTCCAAACGTCGCTTTTTGGAGGCATTTTGTATTATTTTGAACTTATGAGCTGAACGCGAAAAACAAAAAGTTTTTTTATTAAAAAAATTGAGAATATAAAAATGAATTCGTGATACAAGTCGACTGTCGCTTTGAAAGGTCTATTGCAAAATAGTCTTTTGGTTTTGATAATCTATTTCCGTATCGCCCCTTCGTTTTTAATATCATGCCACCCGCCTGCTTCTCCTTTTGTCTCTTCTTAAGATCTCATGTGTTCTTTACCAGTCATCATATTAGCGAAATTTGGTTTTGGAGAAATAAGGATAGGGTGGATTGGAGACCTTGACCTACTATGCGCTCTGTTTTCAATTCCAAAGAGATGATTAATTTTTTAAAAAAACAGCTTCAAATTTTTTTAAAAGAAAACTTTCTAATCAGTAGTAATTTGTCTACTAGCCGATAGATGGTGCTAAAAATTATCTTATTATTATCATAAGAGAATTATAAATAATAGTGGTTCCAGTTACAATAATAACTAAAAAAAATTTAATAATATTTGATAAATATATTTTTATTTCATAAAAATTAAATATTTATTACGATGTATGGAACCTTTATGATCGATATATCGATACATCGAATAGTGTGAACATCGAGGTCAACCATCGATGGTTTAAGTTGCGATACATCGATGTTTTCAAAACATCGATGTATCGTTGCCATCCCTAGTCGAAATCGATTTGTTTTTGTGTTGTAGCAATTGTTGAATAGCTCCCCATAAAATCGTTGCATGCGCCAAATAAATAAAGCGCCGTAAATCAATAAAAATTATCTTCTTTAGAAACAAATTATTAAAATAATTGTGGTTATACATCTAATTGTTTATTACTATCAAAGAAAAGAGGAAAATGACACAGATTAAAAATCATTATTGTATTATGTATTTGGGGATGAAAACGAGTATGTTGTGGTGGAAGAACGTTGCATGTGAGTCGAGAAAATGTACTTGAAACGTTTTCACACTACCGTCTGTATATTGAAAAGCGTGGATATGCAACGTTATAGTTTGACAGTTAAATTTTATCTAAAATTATAGGCGTATAACAGTACAGATATCAGAAATAAACTTTTATTGGTAGTAGAATAAACTCAAAAAAAAAATCATAGAATGTTTTCAGAAGATGGTAAATTTTTATAGAATTCTCTGTACTCCTCTGGTAGTAAAGATACCATTGCAAGCAAATCGCTTTTCTTTTTTGATGTTATTGGTAGAGGTTCACTATACATAGCAGGTAGAGCATCAGGCTCAATTTTTTTATAAAATAAAAGAGTCTCTCAAGATTGTTGTGGCATTGCCTTAGTCGAATCACACTTAAGGCATCCTTTGTTACTTGTATAAAAGAAGAAAATAGGGAGAGAGAGAGAGAGAGAGAAATGAAGAGAGAGAGGGGAAATATGTTTATCCCAAAATTATTTTTTTCTTTTAAATAAAGTTATTTTAAATCTTACCGTCTCTGCTAGAGGAACTAATAGAAATCTCTGGATGGCCAACCGCACTTTCAAACGCTAATCCTAAAACGTAAAAGTGGCGTTTGAGTCTTCAATCACACATAAATCAATAGGAGTAGGCAGTTTGCGTACTAACACATAATGATAATTAGCGGTACTTATCTTGTTATGATATAGAAATAATAGCTAGATAGTTATGTTAGTCTTTTATTTTATAATTTATATTAGACTTTAATGTTAGATTCTTATATCAGACTTTTATATTAGACTTTTATATTAGACTTTTATATTAGACTTTTATATTAGACTTTTATATTAGACTTTTATATTAGACTTTTATATTAGACTGCAGTCATTATATTGTAATTTACTATTTGAGCACTGTCTTTAAGGTAATGGATCGGACGGCGGCAATCAGAAACAATTAATCCTAAGACTAATTGGCCATTATAGTACCGCAAGGGTAGCTATGGACTTCTGTCCGTTGGAAAAGCTAGCTATCGAAATGTGCATAAACACCACCGCCAATGTAGATGTAATCTAATAATGAGGCTACGATTACATCCACTAACGAAACGAAAACGTGTTCTCGGGCGTGCAATGCTTTACAAAAATATCCTTGGGTATCTATCTATCTGACCGTTAAGGTCAACTCAAAATGCAATGATATATTTGTAAAGACTCCGCAGTAACACAAGCCTCTGACTTAGACCAGGTAGGATAGACAAGTGCGTATTATTACTTTAAATTCAACTAGTCTGAAGATTGATAACTAGTCCACTCAGTGAATATTAACTACAAAGATACACATAAGATTTCTAAGATAATATGATATCTCAGGTAATATATTTAATAACGAAATGCGAATATAATCTTTGATTAGTGTACCTAATTTCTTATGTCAGCTAACAGCTATCACTGTTACACCAAGTCACGTCTGATACACCTTGTATATCGGCTTTCTACAGAGACACCCTGTATATAAATTATTTTGCATATGCTTAACTATAATATAATCTTTGCCAATCAACGTGATCAACTACTAATTTAGATTGACAATGGTTCTACTTTAGGTACCAATGATTAGTAATTATATTTTTGTCACAAGAAGATGCAATGTTAACAAAATCTATTGTGACGATAAACCATAATTTAGATCTACGTTACTGTAAGATTAATTCTTAAAAGTTGATTTATCAAGATGATCAGAAGATTCTGTTTATGAGAATAATTCAATTCTTTTATTATTTTTCTTTAGTCAAACAATAAATCAACCCTTTTAACTCATGTGATAATTGAGAAACTCAGTAAGACAATCTTACCTTTAGATGTTGGCTTGTCGAATGCGTTTAAGCGGGTAGATGATTGTGGGCAATTGGCGATATAAAGCACTAAGAATTAAATAATAATTATAACACCACTGAACTGAACCACTGCTAAATTTGGAATGCCTTTTGGCTTGTAGGGTCAAGTGTATTGAGTTGGCACATCTGGAAATGTATCTATTCTTTTAGAAAGTTTTGAGGGTCGAAACACACAAAAGATGATCTAAAAATAGATTTTTCTCATGGTTTGCTTGGGTCAAAGTGACCTAAATAAGCAGGCTTTTACAACTCGGCCAACCTGATAGTCACCGCGACTCGAGGTGATTCAAAAGTTTACACAAGAAAGAAGTACCCTTTGAAGATTGTGTAAAAATATAATTATATAAAAAAAAAATTGTCTTTCAATAACAAAATGACAAAACGATATACCATTTGTAGTTCGTGCGAGTATAAACTCGCACACAAAAAAAATACAAATAGCAAAAAAAACAACAAAAAAAAATTAAACTGCTCAAAAAACTTACAAGAATAAACACTAATAATAAAACAAGATTAAACAATACAAACAGTTGTTAACAGATTCACGATTCTGAATCTGACGTATCCGAAATGCCACCAACAGGTTGCCATTTCTTCATTCTGTCAACAGCTACGACTCGATTGTACGTGGCACGTTTATTTCGATGAGAACCTTTTAAATCCTGCACTACGTACCGGTCATTAGGTAACGCCTTTGTAACTACTAACGGCCCCAAATGATCTATGTGAAAAGTGTCTATCGGCACGCTAAGTTTTGGGATAGGATGTAAGAATTCTTCTTTTTTGCCTGTCTTTCGCTTGTTATATAAACAAGGTATACAGCAAGCAATATATCTTTGTACGTATTTGGTCATTTTGGGAAACCAATAATGATCAACTAAACGCGACAGTGTTTTTTTCAACTGCGAAATGCCCAGTGTCATCGTGTGCGGCACGTAAAATTTGTTGGCGCATACCTAATGGTACAACCCATTGTTGACCTTTTTGTGTGACTCGATAAAGCCGTTGATCTTTTATGACATAGTCCTTATGAATTTTGCGTTCTTCTTCTGTTCCTGGAGAACGCGTCAGTGTCTCCTTGATTGCAATTATCGCATTATCTGTTAATTGCGCCGACAAGATCCAATCCGCTTCCTCAATATGTAGTACAGGTGCACTCTGACTGCGAGGGTTGCGACTGAGTGCGTCTACGTGTTTCATTTGAGTTCCCGGTCTATACTTTATTTCAAAATTAAATTCTAACAATTGCAGCCACCAGCGAGCTATTCTTGGGATGATCTGTTTCTTGTCTCTTGTAGCTCGCAGCGCACTACAATCGGTGATGACAATAAACGAAATGCCAAGAATATATGATCTAAATTTTTTTAAAGCTTCAACTACCGCTAATGTTTCCAATTCGTACGAATGGTACTTCGCCTCATTGGGACTTGTTTTACGACTAAAATAGGCGACTGGATGAAGCTTGCCATTGTCCTGTTTTTGCAATAATATTCCTGCAAGACCCAGTGCGCTGGCGTCGGTATGAATTTCGGTCTCTGCGTTAGGATTATAAAGTGCCAGAAC
This sequence comes from Lagria hirta, assembly GCA_947359425.1. Lineage (NCBI taxonomy): Eukaryota > Metazoa > Arthropoda > Insecta > Coleoptera > Tenebrionidae > Lagria > Lagria hirta. Next base: position 28,400,197 of record OX375796.1, read on the forward strand.
AGGTCGTGTAACTAGGTTTTGTTTAAGGATGTTAAATGCACGAGCTTCTTCAGTGTCCCATTTAAAAGTAACATTTTTCCTTGTTAAGTTAGTTAGGGGACGCGCAATAATCGCATAGTTTTTAACAAAATGTCGAAAATACCCGGTCAACCCTAAAAATTGTCGCACTTGATGGACAGTGCTTGGCGCTTTGAACTGTTCTATTGCAGCTGTTTTTATCTCACCTGGTTGTACTTTATTTTTTTGTATTTGAAAACCGAGAAAATTAATAGACTTTTTCAAAAAAGAACATTTTTCTAAATTTAAAGTCAGACCTTCTTGCTTAAAAATGTTTAAGACTATTTCTAAATTTTGTAAACCCGCTTCTATTGTTTCGGAATGCAAGACTACGTCATCTAAATAAACCGCTGCAAAATCTGAACATGGTTGCAAAATCTTTGTCATTAATCGCTGGAAGACTCTAGGTGCGTTGGTTAACCCAAATGGTACTCGGTTGAATTCGTATTGTCCTTGCGGCGTGATAAAGGATGTATATTTACGAGATTTGTCTTCAATTACTACCTGGTAGTAACCAGATTTCAAATCAAGACTGGTAAAGTAACTCCCTTTTTGAAGCCGGTTGATCTGATCATCAATTCGCGGTAATGGATGATTGTCTTTGACAGTCATCAAATTGAGCTTTCGATAGTCAATACAAAGTCGAGGCTCTCCATTTTTCTTATTGACTAATAAGACAGGCGAACAAAAGTCTGAACAAGATTCGCGTATGATGTTATTGCATAATAAGTCATCAACAATGCTTTTCACTTTGTCTTGTTCTGATTTTGACATCTTATATGGCTTACACGCAAATGGGTTTTTATCAACAAGATAAATTTTCATCATAACAGTTTTAGAACAACCTAAATCGCTTGTTGAAAATGCAAAACAGTTAGAATATTGCTGAAGTAGGTCTGACAGTTTTTGGTTTTCTACATTACTTAAACTACCTACGTTTAACGCTACATTACTAATATTTAAAATCTTATTACTAGATATTGCTAACTGAATCTCAGGAGTCTTGAGCAAAAAGTTAAGTTTTGTTTCATCTTTTATCACTATCACTCCCGGCAACTCACTAAAAGTTCTACCCAATAAAACAGGAAAGTCTTGCACATGAGAGGGTACCACTACCACTTGAATTTCTGCGTCAACCTCATCGACTTTAATTCGTACTCTAGCTGATCCTAAAGTAGCGACAATTCCTTTACCATATCCTTGAAGAAGTGTACGGTCTGTTTTATTAATGCTAATATTTAGCCGCTCCAGTTCGTCAATTTTAACGGTAGTACAACTACTGCCCAAATCTACGTAGGCGGTCGAAACTTGATTATTGAGAAGAATACTTTTAAAATACTTATTATTAGGATCATTCTCACATGAACTATGATCTAGTCATGCGACAGATTCCCGTTTCTTTTTTAAACAAAAGTTTTCTGTGTGCCCGGGCTTATGACAAAATTTACATTTTGCAGTGCAATAGCGCGCCAAATGACCTGGTAAATTGCATTTAAAACACTTAAGATTAGATGTCTGCGCAGAAGACGTTTGGGAGGTCGCTTGTTGTTTTTGACTATATGGACTGAATTTTGGTTTAGAATGCTTCCGTGATTTAAACGTTTGAGCAGTGGTCTTTGGAAGAGCACAGCTAATGCTTGACAAACTTGATAAATATTGGAAAAGTGATTCTGGGCTTTGATAATTGCCTGCTTTTGCACCAGTTTTGACAACAATATCTGTAATTCCGCCAATTAGACAAGAAACCGCATCGTTACCGTTGATTTTACATCGATTAAGCAGTGCTTGCTTTTCATAATAATATCTTGAGTAACTCTCGTCTACTCGTTTTTGCCGTTGCATCATTTGCCGTAGTAGATCGTGAAACTCAAATTGAGGCGGGAAAGCCGTAACTACTTGTGATTTCCATTCTTCCCAAGAAAAACGTACAGACGTCAAGCCTCTATACCATGTTGACGCCAAACCTTTTAATTTAGCCACAGCTAAGCAAATGGTTGTCTCTTCAGTCCAATTAAAGACTGTTTGCAGTTCGTCTACCTTATCACACCAAGCTTGCGCGTTAAGTAGACTGTGTTCTGGATCAAAAATAGGTATCATATCGCCTTTTGTTTCAACAACCGAAGCGCTTTGTGAAGGCGGTAATGCCGTTCTTTCAATGAAATTAGCCATTAACTCAGTTAGTCTATCAATCGAATTGCTTGTACTAGGAGTGTCAGTACGATCCACTGAAGGATTGGAACCCCGTCGTCTCTTGTCCCCAGCCATTAGTAATAAGTATGACTACGTCTTTGGGACAAACAAAAGAACATGTTAGAATTAAACAACATGATAATCAGAGACAGAGTAGAGAAACGAAAACATTGAATAGGCTTGATGAACAATAAGAGGTATTATCCCACTTCTGACGTTATAAAAGAAGAAAATAGGGAGAGAGAGAGAGAGAGAGAAATGAAGAGAGAGAGGGGAAATATGTTTATCCCAAAATTATTTTTTTCTTTTAAATAAAGTTATTTTAAATCTTACCGTCTCTGCTAGAGGAACTAATAGAAATCTCTGGATGGCCAACCGCACTTTCAAACGCTAATCCTAAAACGTAAAAGTGGCGTTTGAGTCTTCAATCACACATAAATCAATAGGAGTAGGCAGTTTGCGTACTAACACATAATGATAATTAGCGGTACTTATCTTGTTATGATATAGAAATAATAGCTAGATAGTTATATTAGTCTTTTATTTTATAATTTATATTAGACTTTAATGTTAGATTCTTATATCAGACTTTTATATTAGACTTTTATATTAGACTTTTATATTAGACTTTTATATTAGACTTTTATATTAGACTTTTATATTAGACTTTTATATTAGACTTTTATATTAGACTGCAGTCATTATATTGTAATTTACTATTTGAGCACTGTCTTTAAGGTAATGGATCGGACGGCGGCAATCAGAAACAATTAATCCTAAGACTAATTGGCCATTATAGTACCGCAAGGGTAGCTATGGACTTCTGTCCGTTGGAAAAGCTAGCTATCGAAATGTGCATAAACACCACCGCCAATGTAGATGTAATCTAATAATGAGGCTACGATTACATCCACTAACGAAACGAAAACGTGTTCTCGGGCGTGCAATGCTTTACAAAAATATCCTTGGGTATCTATCTATCTGACCGTTAAGGTCAACTCAAAATGCAATGATATATTTGTAAAGACTCCGCAGTAACACAAGCCTCTGACTTAGACCAGGTAGGATAGACAAGTGCGTATTATTACTTTAAATTCAACTAGTCTGAAGATTGATAACTAGTCCACTCAGTGAATATTAACTACAAAGATACACATAAGATTTCTAAGATAATATGATATCTCAGGTAATATATTTAATAACGAAATGCGAATATAATCTTTGATTAGTGTACCTAATTTCTTATGTCAGCTAACAGCTATCACTGTTACACCAAGTCACGTCTGATACATCTTGTATATCGGCTTTCTACAGAGACACCCTGTATATAAATTATTTTGCATATGCTTAACTATAATATAATCTTTGCCAATCAACGTGATCAACTACTAATTTAGATTGACAATGGTTCTACTTTAGGTACCAATGATTAGTAATTATATTTTTGTCACAAGAAGATGCAATGTTAACAAAATCTATTGTGACGATAAACCATAATTTAGATCTACGTTACTGTAAGATTAATTCTTAAAAGTTGATTTATCAAGATGATCAGAAGATTCTGTTTATGAGAATAATTCAATTCTTTTATTATTTTTCTTTAGTCAAACAATAAATCAACCCTTTTAACTCATGTGATAATTGAGAAACTCAGTAAGACAATCTTACCTTTAGATGTTGGCTTGTCGAATGCGTTTAAGCGGGTAGATGATTGTGGGCAATTGGCGATATAAAGCACTAAGAATTAAATAATAATTATAACACCACTGAACTGAACCACTGCTAAATTTGGAATGCCTTTTGGCTTGTAGGGTCAAGTGTATTGAGTTGGCACATCTGGAAATGTATCTATTCTTTTAGAAAGTTTTGAGGGTCGAAACACACAAAAGATGATCTAAAAATAGATTTTTCTCATGGTTTGCTTGGGTCAAAGTGACCTAAATAAGCAGGCTTTTACACTTGTATCTATCTCGCATCCGTGATTTTAATTTTTGGGTCTCGCTTTATTTGTGCGTCAATTTGCCTTAGGTCTAGAAAGTCTTTCTGTTCTATTATGTTTACTTTGAATGGATTATTAGTTCTGGCTGATTTTATTAGATCTACCACATGCTGTGGTGTAAACAGCTTTTTTTTTCTCTTGAGTTTTTCGATTAGCGCAAAATCTCGGTCACAGGGAAGAAAACTATGCCCAGAAACTAGAAATTTTTGATTGACTTCTGAAAAATATTCCATTGTCACCAGATAATGCAATAACGAAATCATACGCTAATTATTGTTTTGCCCAACGCAACGGTCTGACCATATTATTAATTTTCTGTCCTCTCCTGGTTTCAATTTAAGGTAGTTATTTACAATATATTTTAAAATGCAAGAAGCAATTTCGGTTGACCCACGTTTTGCCAACGTCTCATGCCACACATTCATTGTAACTTGAGAAGTACCCAAATTATGGATACAAAAGTTATAATTCGAATATTGCCGCTGGTAATAAATATCCGATTGAGTCAAATTCGGCGTAAAAACAACTTGTTGCAGATCAACTGCTAACACCACCAAATTAGAATTGACTTTGGCAGCATCTTCATTTAGTTTTAAAGTAGCATAGGCTTTTTCTGATTTTCTGTGGTGCAGTTCAGATTCTATTTCTATTTGTTTTCTTTCTTCGTCGGTTTCTGCTGCAATGCGTTTAATATACAGTTTATCGCAAGTTTTGCAGGTGTCCGAACGTGGGACACCAAACCTTAGGTTGTAATCTCCTCTAAATATTTCCCTATAGATGTGAAGCTTGACGTTCACATTAGGGTATTTTGTTTGAAAAAGTGCAAACATTTTATTTACATTTAAATCTGGTTGAAGGCATTGTTTTTTACTTGAGTTTCTTGAATAATGACTTTCTTGTGAAGGGAATGATTCTATATGTTTTTTTATCATAATTCTTGTCTCATCTGCAATTTTATGTGGTCTATTGCTATGCTTTCCACGCAGGTCTACTGCGGATTTACCATCCTTAAGTTTTTCTACCAGCATCTGAACTCTGCGTCTTGTAATCGCAAAAATTGAACAGAACATCTTCTAGCAAATCCTTTGTTTTGTTATATTCAATGGTGTTGAATATTCAACAGTACAATGTCTTGTTGATATTTCTTCCTCAACTTGTCTTCGAATCGGTTCATGAATAACCATGTCCGCCGTCAAAAGCAAAGACTGCTCGTCATAATTTTTTTTATAAAATTCGTTAAAAAATTTAAGTTTTTGGCCAAGTGTAATAGTACAACAACCTTGGAATTTGCAAGCACAAGGTCTTTTCTGATACAAAAATTTAGAGTGTATTATACAGCAACGAACTACCGATAATCATAAAGTAAAATAATATGTAGAGTACTTGCAACGTTGTTAGACTTACTGCAGTTGGTGTAAGTTTTTCCGCTTACTTCAATGTTTTTTGAATTTAAATAGGGCTTTCCACTGTTCCTTAGCCTTTTGCGTTGTTGGCACTTCCAAATTTTTCGTTTTTTATCCCTATTTACGTGTTTTAATGTACGAGACACAGCACTCTCACTTAAGTCGTCCGCCATCTTGAACACACAAGTAACGTTCTTCCACGCGAAGCAAACTTTAAAATTACAAATTGCTTGTATTGATTTTTATACTAAAACACTAAATGGCAACGCACATCAGAAATAGCACAAGCAACGTTTTTACACTGAAAAACTCCAGATCACAAATTTGGCGCTTACAACGTTTTTCCAGGGAGCTATTCAGTTGTTGATGTGCCCAATGCTTCCGGAATCCAAATGCTTGGCGTTTTAGCCTGAATATCTTGACATTCTTTGCTATTAATTTTTTACGGAGACGTTGCGCTGCAATTGCAATTTTTTGCATTTGTCCTTTAACATTTATATTCTAATATAACATTCTTTCTTGCACACATCCAAACTAAGCCAGCAAAGAAAAGGATCTGTCGTATGTCAAAAGTGTGCTGTTTTAAGGTTAAGTCTTGTTTATTTATTTGATAAAATAAATAAAGCAATTTATAGCGAATTATTCTAAACAGTATATTTTATCACTTTAAACAAGTGGAAAAGATAAAATCTGTGAAAAAAGTGAGAACAAAAAGACCATCATTGTCTTTATCACTACATTTTGTAATTTATTTTTTGACATAAGTATTGTCATTGACATAAATGAAAGTATAGAAATGAGGTTAGATTTTCATCTAATAAAGTGTTGTGATACTATCATCTCAGATTCAAAGAAAGCAGTTTTAACGTATCAAGTGAATGGTTATATTAACGGCTTACTTTTTACATAAAAAATATTGATGTTTTAGTTAAATTTGACGTTATCAAAAATCTTCGTTTTCTCGAAGAGCTGCCGCTCTTCCACGGTTTTTTACTGTGACGATTTACCGGAATTTGATAGATACCGTTTATGTAACTTTGAAACAAATGAAAAAATAGCTTTTCGTATGTGTGAAGATACTTTCACAAAAGAAAGTGTAATTTTATAAAACATAAATCATCTGTAACAACTTATCCGGAAAATGGAAACAGTATTATTCCAACGACTAGCCAAGCAGATGAACCTTACCAATTCGCTACTTGTTTTGAATGTGATCAATGCAAGTAAATACTAATTCCAGTTAAAAAGACATATTTATCTGAAACATTTGCCAAATAAAATTAAACAATGGTTTAAATGTGATCGATGTTTGTTTAAAACCATTCATAAACCATATTTTACAAAGCATCAAAAATTAAAACATTCTCCATTAACATTTCAATGTGAATTATGTGGGTTTAAAACTATATTTAAAGGGGTTTTACAAAAACATATAAACAGAACGCATTCTTTACCAAAATTGCAAAAGAAATGTTTTGTGATTTGGAAACCACCGAATAAAATGCTAGCCTAAAAAAAAAATTTAATCTTTCAAACAAATTTCAGCAATAACACAAATGCGATAAATGCAAATATTTTGCTTTTTATAAAAGAGAGCTAAAAAACATATAAATGCAAAGCATTTTTTTTAAAGAATTATTATACAGCATATTATAAAAATTCGAATGTCATCAGTGTGAATATAAAACTCTTATAAAAGACCTTTTGAAAAATCATATAAATGCAAAGCATCTTTCAAAAGATTTACAACAAAAATTCCAATGCGATCAGTGTGAATATAAAACTTTTAATAGAAATCATCTAAACAGACATGAAAATGCAAAGCATCTTTCAAAATAATTACAACGAATATTCCAATGCGATCAGTGTGAATATAAAACTCTCAGAAAAGAGCATTTGAAAAATCATGTAAATGCAAAGCATCTTTCAAAAGAATTACAACAAAAATTCCAATGCTATCACTGTAATTATTCAACTTTTTATAAACATGACCTAAAAAAACATAAATGCAAAACATCTTTCAAGCGAACTACAACTAAAATTTTAATGCAATCAATGTAAATATGCAACAAGGCTCTAAAGTCATTTGAAAACACACAGAATAAGGCACTTTTCAAGTGAACTGCATCCAAAATGTCTCTGCAATCAATGTAAAGTTACAAGTAATTATAAAATTACACATCGATGCTCTAATTAGCAAATGGTCTAACTCCATTTTTGTGAATTTTTCAGGAGGGCCAAAAAACGTTTCATTCATAAAAAAATGATAAAATAATTAATCAAAAATTAGAATATTGTTAAAAATATGTTTATTATTGAGTACATATACAAAAATATGTCCTCGTACTAAAATTGTATCAGCTCAGAAGCTTTTTTGGAGTTAGATAATTTTCATCCTGAAATTATAAAATTATATGAAGAGTTAAACTGTATTCAAATTCAAGAAGGAGTGCATCAAAATAAATGCATGCAGGCTTCACGTGAACACATCTAAGGAGTGGGAGAAGGTCGACGATTTTTCCAACAGGGCAGGCCGCAGAAAAAATCGTTTATTAAATTTTACACTCTTTTTATTTGAAAAACTTACTTTGGTTGTCGTCTAAATAAAAACACTGGTATTGTCAAATCGGATTATGATTACTATTATGTATATTCATATCAACTGTAAAATTTCACTAATTATTTATTCATTAGTTAATTATTATTATATATTGCTCCTTTGATACCAAATCGACAAAACACACGTTACTATCGCAATAGAAAATTTTTATTTATCCCTTTCATTTGAGACGGGTTTATAGGTACCTCCTTTTACATGTTAAATTGTATACAATTAAAGTTATAATTAAAAAAACGTCAATTAAGAAAATAAAAATATGTAAATAAAAAAAATGTTAACGTTAAGAATAAAACTTAATTATTTGAAAAGAAAAGATTGACATCTTCCGAAAGATGTCAGCAACATAAATAAATTCAAAATTCACATACGTGAATTGACATTTAGATAAAAATAAACCAAATACAAATTAAACTAATAACTTTACAATACCTGTTCAATAATACAGAAAAAGTATCATTCTGATAGATCAGAAGAACTTTCGTTGTCAAAATTAATAATAATTGGCTCAATTTGAGCTTCAATTATATTATCTAACTGCCACATTTGTTTTTTCTACCTCAGTTTTGACATGATTAACAACAGTTTTCCATTTTTCTGCAGTTATTGTCGCAACTGCTTCATGAAAAAGATTTTTTAAATCACTAAATTTAAAAGTAGAATTTCTTGCCGCTATATAGTTTTTAATCTGAGCCAAAATCAATTCAATCGGGTTCAACTCACAGTGATATGGAGGAAGTCTCGAAACTTCTTTACCCTGTGCTTTTGCCATTTCGTCTATAATATGTTTTGTATAGTTACTTTTATTATTTTTTACAATTGCTAAAAGTTCTACTTTTAATAGATTTTCCTCATGCTCAATATTTTTTGCTGTCAACCATTCTTCAATATCAGCTTTCTTGCTTGCAGCCGTCGGCACTTTTTCAACGAACCTTGAGTGGTACGGTGCGTTGTCTAAAACTACCACTGCATTGTTTTCTAATTTAGGAAGTACATGTGAAAACCAATTTTCAAACGATTCACCGTTCATTTCCTCATGGTAATCGCCCGATTTATTTGACTCAAACGCCTACAAAGCATCTGCGACAAACCCATCTTCACATCCTATGTGACAAACAATAAGTCTTTTTCCTTTTCCTGTAAACATAAATGATGAAAAATGATATTACAAACAAAATCCTAATTTACCTGAAGGATTTTTTAATCATGGCGACAGCCCCGAGAGAAACGCTTGTCGTGAAGACTGAACAGTATTGTCCACCCAAACTTTAGGTACTGTGTGTCCTGCGTTAACCCACGTTTCGTCCAAACAATAAATTTTGCTTCCCTGGTCACGAAAAGATTTAATTGTTTTCAAAAACTTTCTTCTCCATAACACTATTTCTTCTCTGTCTATCAACATGCTCTTGCGACCGCGCTTTTGATACGTAAAATTCAACGATTTTAATAATGTATAAAAAGATGTTCTTTTAAAAGTTGGCAAATCGCTGTCTTCATTTACAACCTGCAACACCTTGTCGATTGTAGGAAGTTCATTCTTGAAAAAAAACTGATGAATTTTCCGCCGAATTATTTCTTTATGAATATTCTCCACACTATCTAGCACATACGGTTTGCGCACTTGGTTGGTTTTAGGAGAGTAAAATTTATTGTTAATTTTGTATTCTTTCACAACCCTATATACGGCGGATTTTGCTATACCGGCTTTTGGTGCTACACACTTCACAACATCATCAATTGTTGTGTCAGGTTTAGCTACTAATTCGCTTATATATATATATTTAAAATCATATTTTTTTCTCTGATATTCAAATGATTACGTTTAGTCCTTTTTCTGGGAGGACTTAAAGGTCTGAGTTCCACTTCAGTCTCTGTAGACGACATTTTATGAATTTTAATAATCCTTACCAATTACCCTTAATAATCTGGGTTGCACTTTGTTCTTAATTTGAACAACTGAACACTTTTGTCACTGCCACTCAAATTAACATTGGTTTTCTATATTAGAATTTTACTGATTATTTCTTTCCCTCTCTCAAAAGTTAAGATTCTGGAATTTTCTTAATTTTACATTGTATAGAATTCTTAGAAGTATTTGGGGAAACTTTGGGCGTCTGTCTAAACGTGATAAAATTAGAACCTTTTTGCCCTATACAGTACCATCTTACGATAAGCCGCCTCGTTGCTCCTCATCTCATTTACAACGACTAAAAATCTACCTGTTTATGGGATTTACTAGCGTTGACAATGGAACGCTTTTTAAAGCTTTCGCAACATGGTTCACAATTGGCGCTCGACTGATTTTGTCATTGTTTTGGTTTTGAATTTCTTTAGGTAGACTAATGAATTTTTCACTATTACTTATTTGCATCGAAATTTTTAAAATTTTATTTTGTTTACGATTTTATTTATTATATATATATATATAAGGTATATTATTGAGGATTTTCAAAATAAACCACAAATTGTTTCTCTGAAAATACAAAGTTTTGTTTTATTTAACACGCCTTAACAATATTACAACAATTATCGACAATTACACTTTTATCTCACCTGAAAATACAAAGAAACGACATTTAAAGTTCACTAATATCGCCTCCTCAATTATATCCCTTCATTTATCTCTCTACAAGTTTTTATAATAATTATCTTAACAACAAATCATCTGACTATCATCCGCCCTTGAATCCCCGTATCACTCCGACCGCTGTGCCCTCTACCAACTTTCACTGACAACTTATGAACGCGCGAAGCGCGGCAATTTTGAATTAATGAAATGTCATTTCATTACATATATATATTATATATATATATATATATATATACATCCTTATACCCAACCTGAGCCAATTTAAGTTTCATACCATTCTGATCCACCCTTTAAATCAAACATTACAGCATTTAACTTGGTGTATATTGACTGCTATTAATTTGTTTATTTTATTTTTTTTATATATACATGTAAAATGTTAATTTTAAAAAAATTTATTTTTTGAATTTTATACGAATTTTTTCATACAATTCTGACCCATTCTGTTTTGACCATTCTGATCCATTTACGAGTATATTCATTTTTTCTTAGTTTTCATACTATTATGAGCCAGTATATTAATAGCAGGAAAATCATACAATTCTGATCCCATAAAATTTAGAAGCAATTGAAAACTTTAAAAAGATTATATTATTGCAAATTTTTTTTTCTCTGGAAAAATTTGTTTTGCTTTAGTAATTTTTATTTTTTTCGGTAAATTTATTGTTTTTGAATTCAGAAATTTTGCTCTAAGAATTAAAAAAGATTTATTTTGGTTTTATTGACCAATAACTTCTTTAGACTCAAATTAAAAATTACTTTATGAAGTTTTTAGCATACATACGTAGAAAAGGATTCTTATATGTTTGCAAATAGGAAGTGAGTTTTATTATCCATCGGTGGTTTTCTTGTTCCAAAACCTAACCAAATGTGTTTATAATAATTTTGTTGATAAGATTTACAAAAAACTCTTGATAACATTGCAAAAATTGAATATATTTGTGTTCTATACAAATAATAATTATTAACAGGTGCAAATTGTGTACGTGCTGATTTGTGTCAGGTCAGGTCATATGTGTCAGAGCTGAAATTCCCAACAAGTGTTAAGAGTTGAAGAATTAAATCCAATGTTTGAGTGAGGTGTAGATACATTTCCTATTGTATTGTAGGTACACCATTGGCCTATATTTTATTCTAAGATTACATTCATTCTTACAAATTTTAAAATATTGAGATTTTTTATCTAGGAGGCTAGAAAATGTTGCTGTTGTAGCAACAGCAACTTTGATTATGTCAATTTAACAACGGTATCTGAAAAGGTAATTTTCAAAATATGATTGAATATAGATTAATTTAATAAGATTAATATTTAATGCCTAATTATCATATTTTTTTATGAGCAATTGCTCACAAAATATCAATGATGCTAATGATCCAAATTTTTTTTATTGAAATTTCATCATTGACAGAAATAAATTTAAAAATAATATGTTTGTTCGCAACAATTTGTTTATTTTTGACGACTTTTGACTTCAATCCCCGCCTCAAAAATGTCAAGTCTAAAATTAAGTGCTGCCAACCAAAATAAGAAAAAATAACTACGTATCTCTAATTAGAGGGGGACAAATTGAAACTAGAGGATAAGCGTTTTTTTCGGTAGAAGACTTGTTCTATTACCGCTTTATTTTGGGGTTTAATTTCTTTATCGACTATCAAAATTATATAGCTCGAGTGTCAAAATTCATGTTTTGAAGACGTTGTTTGGAAAATGGCCGACGCCGCCATGATACTTTTTCTGAAATTTGTGAATTTTTAATTTGTTTTTAAGATTTTTTTTATTTTTTTATAAATTGAGTTATTATAATTAAGAAATTTTTTTAATTTTTTTTATTTGTTGTAAATATTTCAGTACTGGAGGTATAATTATTTAATTTTTATGTAAGATATTTGTAATTAGAATTCCAGTTCATTTAATTAATTATGATTTATTAAATATCGTTTATTGTTGGCTGTGTATATATTCCAAAATCTTACTGGTTAAGCCTTTTTTTTTTGCTAGCCAATAAATATGTCGTTGTCAACCTATAGGCAAAATTTAGATAACAAGTGGCGCTCAAAACTCAAGTAAGGTCACTCTTGCCAATTTATTTTACATCTGAAGATCCACGACCAAAGCTGAGCTAGTACGAATCAAGCCTTTAGAGGTCATATGAGCCCTTATCAAAAGAAAGGGTTACAATGTCAAAAAAAGTAAAATATCAATTCTTGTGTTAATTTATTCAACTATTACACAATTTGCTTCACTTACTTTACTTATACACACTAAAATTTAATTATAGTTTGATCAATTATGAATTTTCATACCTCCACGTATTGTGATTTTTAATAAAAAAATCTTTTTATGGTCTGTTTTTTTGTGCTAGTTTTTAGTATAATTATTAAAATCATAAGAAAAATAAATAAAGCAATTATCCACTATCAATATTTTGAACTTGCAGCGCAGCTTATACAAAAATGTTCAAGCTAAATGCGCGTTCGTTACTTAAATGCTTGAAGAAACCTTAATTTCGGTTCTAATTCTCGTAAAAATGGTTAGGTTTCAGGTATAAAATGAGGATGCAGCTCCGTTCCTTGAAAAAGTTTTGCAAAAGTTTCAAATTCTTTACGATCATATATCCAAATGTTTAAAAAAATCTTTTAAACATTTTAAATAAGACATTTGTCTTATTTAAAAACCAAATCAAAAACAAAAAATGAAAAATATAGGTGAAACAAGTTTTCAATTATTAAATAATAACAATAATTTACTTTGCTCTAGCAAACGCTTTTTGTTTTACTTTCAAACCAAAATTTTTAATTTTATTTACTTTTTATTTTGATAATAATAATAATGCTTCGTCTTCTACACATAAAACTATTTCAACGTTTAATTAAGTTCTGAAATTATCATAAAAAAAAATTTTATTTCGCCTACAAATAATAATTTAATCAGAGTCACACTGATCGCAGTGCGCCATTTATCATTTATCCGTAATTTTCATTACAAATTTTTAACAAAGAATAAATTGAATAAATTACGAACTAAAGTTAACAATAAACAATTCAGATTGTTTCGATAAACATCAGTGACGCGACGTGTAACAGTTCGAGAGTCTGATCGAGTACCCAGCCGGTTCGTGCGAGTTGGAAATGTGAACGGCGAGGCGAGTCGAGACCTGTGGTCGAGACTTTTTTTAAAATTTTTTGTGCTAAGATTATAAAAGCTAAAACAATATTTTCCCCAGCTGTAGGGGTTGGGATTTCCAAGGTGTAAAGTCCTATGTTAAATTTCTGAACCAAATTTTTGGTACTTATTGTTGCAAAAACACATTTTTTTCAAAAAAGCTATGCACTCAAGTGTTGTAAAGTAGATAATAATAAATATGAAATTTCCAAAATTTCCCTAATATTTTGGTCATAATAATAATATTTATTAATTTGAACAATTTCAAACATTACTCATTTATATGTAAAAGCTAAAGACTTTAGACAACGATAGCCAATGCTAAGGGTGATGCTTATGTGCAAAATCACTAATTTGAGAATTTAGAATAAATTATTTTAAAAGATCTTGTAGATATAATAGCATTAATAGCATCATGCTAATAAAAAAAAATACTTTTTATATCAGCAGCTAGTGCTGCATAAATTCTGTGCTTTTTAAATATTTGACAGAGTTAAAAATTAATGAAAAAATTATATTAAAAAAAAATATGATTTTGTTGTAACGCAAACGCACTTTCCAGTCGTTTCTATCATTTTGCATTATTTTTTTGTTCTATTCTTCTATTTCTTTCATGAACCCGGCGTGGGTCCGGTCCGGTACAGTGGTTTTCTTCTTTATCCCTTGCACCCTTGCAGCAAGAAAATAATAAAACCATAAACCAACATGCCTTTGTCTGGCCATTGAGTAAAAATATATTCCTTTACTCAATGGTCTGGCTCTGGCCTGGGCCTAAACCGGCACGCGTGCATGGCGTCCAGCACGATTTCATCCTGTCTCTTGGAAATTCCGACCTTTTTTGTCTAATTGAGTAATTTCTAAAATTTCTATTGTCTAATGTCGGTAATATCACTAATATCTGGCTGAATGTCTGCTACAGTTATGCAAGTCAAAAATTTTGCTTGTATATTTTGTTTTTGACTATTTTGACCTAATTCAAGTTATGAATTTTACAGTGATTAAATTATTAATCTATCTGATTTAATAAAAGTGCTATAAATTGGTGTCTTTGTTTATACTTAGTTAAATTATATAGGTCAGGTATAAAGTATGACGTATGATAAGCTATTTATTAATAATTTGAATAATAATAATGTAATAATGCTAATAACAAAATTAAATCATTATGGAGAAAGGTATCCGTCCTTGATTAAAGAGTTAAAGTTAAAGACGATCTCGGTCTCGTGGTCGTAACTCTCGTGTCTCTTAAATTATAAACGATTCATTTGGCATCTCAAATCTCTATCTCAAATCTCATCATTCTCATCTACTCAATCCGCAATCTAGTTCTTTACGAACGATTCCCTAAAACACGAACTAGTTTTTCAAAAAGAACTATTAAGCCCACCACTACACTATAAACAAATAAAATTGACGTCACTCATCTTATATAAGGTAGTGACAACCTCCTAAGGGTAGTAACAGATTTGTGACTAATATTTTTCAAAAGCATCTTTTTCCGTTGCACAAATCACCAACCTTAGATAAATTCGATTACAAATTTGATAAATTAATCTATTGTCTTAATTTTATTAATTGAAGTTAACCGTCTGAGAGTGAATTTCTACACAGTAAACCAACCATATTTTTAAAATGTTTAACAATTTGTCAAAATAATAAGATTTTCTCTATATAAATTATTGATAAATTCATTTCTATCAATATAAACAGTTCTAAAAAAAAATTGTTTATTAAAAGTATGAACAATACAATGGCTCATAACATTTTTTAACAATAATTATATCACATTAAAGTGTTTCTTATAGATTTTAATACTCAATTTAATTACCGTTAAAACTGGGAAATCTCTCTCATAAAATCCCGTAAATGCAAATTTGTGATTTTTATTATTACAAAAGCACTTTTCTTCATAAACTTTTATTTAATTAGAAAAAATTTAGTTATTTTTTAACAAAGAAATAGTTGGTTTATAGATCGTAGTAGAATTGATTATTTGCTTAAAACTAAAGTTAATTCTTTACCTGATTGGTTGAATTTGCGTGAGCAGACAATAAAACATTTTAATTTTGACTTTTATTGTTTAATTAACTATTTTAGTTTAATTTACTTTCTGTAACCTCACCTGAAATAAATGCGTTTTTTAATCAATTAATTGCAGTTAAATATCTAAAAGCAAAACATTTTAACAAATTAATTTAAAATTGGTTTAAAATAATTTGTTACGTTATTGGTTAAGTCTTTTTGAATGGGTAATCAAAAATCTAACATGTGAATTTATTAATAATTACTATATATTTAAACACATGACTATATAATTTGATGCTGATACAATAAAAATAACGAACCTTACATATTGTTGGAAAAATCTTTGAATTTTCTCATGGTTTTTGTAAAGTTGTTAATTACTGATTTTGTAAAATCTGACAAAATATAAACAAATGCGGGGTTTATAGAATTTACTAGCTATGTTTAAAAAATATTAATGTGAAAACATTGTTTAAAAATAAAAACTAAAAACTTTATAAAATCATATTGTTATTACTGCACAATTTTATAATATTAAAGTCGACTACGTGTTTTGTAACACTTGGTCAAGCTCAAGCTGCAAGTGTTTTTGATGCATTGTATCTTCATCGCTCTTCCCCTTTAAAGTCATTCATTTAAAAATGAGATCGTCGGTTTTGCCAACGAAAAATGTTCCAGGTATAAAAATAAGGATGCAGCTCCGTTCCTTGAAAAAGTTTTCCAAAGGTTTGAAATGCTTTACGATCATATAATCCAGATGTTTAAAAAAATCAGACAAGTACCAACAATTTATTAATGATACCGTTACACTTGTATTATTTAAAATCTAAATCAAAAATATAAAATCAAAAATAGAAGTGAAACAAATTTTCAATTATTGAATAATAATAATATTTTACTTTGCTCTAGCAAACGCGTTTTGTTTTACTTTCAAAACAAAATTTTTAATTTTATTAACTTTTTATTTTGATAATAATAATGCTTTGTCTTATATTAAATATAAAACTATTTCAACTTTTAATTAAAAGTTCTAAAATTATCATAAAAAAAATTTTATTTCGTCTAGAATAAATAATTTTATCAGAGTCACACTGATCACAATGGGTCATTTACTATTTAAACGTAATTTTCATAACAAATTTTAACAGAGACTAAATTAAATAAATTACAAATTAAAGTTAACAATAAACAATCAAGATTGTTTAGATAAAAACCAGTGACGTGACGTGTAACAGTTCGAGAGTCTGATCGAGTACCCAGCCAGTTGATGCGAGTTGGAAATGTGAACGGCGAGGCGAGTCGAGACTTTTTATCAAATTTTTTAAAGTGCTCTAAACAATTGATATTGACGTCTCTAATCTCATAAAAGGTAGTGATAACCCCCTAAGGGAAGAAACACGGGAGATATGCTCCTTAACACAGACAGGCGACTGATTAATTACTACGTCGCTAATTTATTTATTGTAATTAATTAATTAGCAATTAATCAATCAAATCTAAACCTTGTCCGACCACACATTAGCAATATCAATATTAAAAATCATAATAAAAATTATCAGTAAAAATAAAAAAAACCAAATGTCTTTAGGTCAGGTTAGATTAGGTCAGTGTTGCGTTTAGTTGAACGCAATGCTTATTGCGCTCAATGCTATATATTTACCTACTATGCTTTTTTGTAAAAAGCATAGTAGGTAAATATATAATTTAGGTATACAGTGTGATGATAAAGTTTGGAACAAAAATAGCTGCTTTGTATGTTGTTTTAAAAAACACTTTGAAAAGTTATAACGGAAAATTTTTTTTTATGACGTTAATTGTTTATGAGCGATGACGTCATTATCAATTTTTTTAAATGAAAAACCCATTTTATTATCTGTTTTGATATTGATACGTTACATGACAATTCTTTTGACAAAAAAGCATACTAGCTTTAAAAATTAAAATCTTAAACAGTAAAAATAACAATTAAACAAAAAAACAAACAAGATTTAATGCAAATATTTGAACTATTTGCCACCAACCATTTGGCTTTGACCGACACGAGTGTGAACACTTTGTACATTACGCTAAAATATGTCGGGCTTATATCTATTGATATGTTTAGTGTTATTTTCTCAGAATAATTGTTATGTAAGATTTCAATTTTTTACATTATTATTCAAGAAGTCAAAAGGTCTCTAAGGAAAAACTGATATAAATAAAAAAAATTGAGATTGTTATTTAAAAAAATTGATCATGACGTCATTGCTTAAAAACAATTGTCGAGTAATCGAGTGTTTTTTTTTTTAGCTTATGAATTTTGTTCCAAACTTAATCATCACACTGTATAAACTATGAATATTTTTATTATTATTATTATTATTTATTATAATAATAATAATATTGATTTAGAATAAATATATTTATATTGAGTAAGGTTTGATTGTAAAAAAATATTTTTTAATTAAACGAGTAACGAGATGCAAGATCAATAGATGAGAGAGGTACTAGCAAAAATGTCGCAATATTAATTTGCTATTTATTACTAACACAAAACATACCAAATTATATAAGAGAAGTACAAAAGGCTCAGTTTATGACGAAACGACTGTATTTTGTATACAAAACATATACAGTCAGGTCGATAGCAGCGCCACCAACTGTTGAAGCGGAATTTGCTGGAACTAAAAACTGAGGTTTCTATCAAAGCTGACCCATTTTAAAACTTGTTGTAGACGCTCCAGAAATGATATCTGATCGTTCTGTAAGGGTCTGCAAACCTGAGCCATATATATGGCTCAGGTTTGCAAAAGTGGATCAGGATGTACCGCTCGAGAACATAGTATAGGCTCAGCTTTGTATGAAAGCGCTATATATATATATATATAATAAATTTATATAAATTTACAGCATTTAACTTGGTGTATATTGACTACTATTAATTTGTTTATTTTATTTTTTTTATATATACATGTAAAATGTTAATTTTAAAAAAATTAATTTTTTGAATTTTATACGAAATTTTTCATACAATTCTGACCCATTCTGTTTTGACCATGCTGATCCATTTACGAGTATATTCATTTTTTCTTAGTTTTCATACTATTATGAGCCAGTATATTAATAGCAGGAAAATCATACAATTCTGAACCCATAAAATTTAGAAACTATTGAAAACTTTAAAAAGATTATATTATTGCAAATTTTTTTTTTATAGAAAAATTTGTTTTGTTTTAGTAATTTTTATTTTTTTCGGTAAATTAATTGTTTTTGAATTCAGAAATTTTGCTCTAAGAATTAAAAAAGATTAATTTTGGTTTTATTGACCAATAACTACTTTATAAAGTTTTTAGCATACATACGTAGAAAAAGATTCTTATATGTTTGAAAATAGGAAGTGAGTTTTATTATCCATCGGTGGTTTTCTTGTTCCAAAACCTAACCAAATGTGTTTATAATAATTTTGTTAATAAGATTTACAAAAAACTCTTGATAACATTGCAAAAACTAAATATATTTGTGTTCTATACAAATAATTATTTTTGTCAGGTCAGGTCATATGTGTCAGAGCTGAAATTCCCAACAGGTGTTAAGAGTTGAAGAATTAAATCCAATGTTAAGATAAATTTTCTATTGTATTGCACACTATTGGCCTATATTTTATTCTAAGATTACATTTATTCTTACAAATTTTAAAATATTGAAATTTTCCATCCAGGAGGCTAGAAAATGTTGCTGTTGTAGCAACAGCAACTTTGATTATGTCAATTTAAAAACGGTATCTGAAAAGGTAATTTTCAAAATATGATTGAATATAGATTAGTTTAATAAGATTAATAATTAATGCTTAATTATAATATTTTTTTATGAGCAATTGCTCACAAAATATCAATGATGCTAATGATCAAAACTTTTTTTATTGAAATTTCATCATTGACTGAAATAAATTTAAAAATAATATGTTTGTTCGCAACCATTTGTTTATTTTTGACGACTTTTGACGTCAATCTCCGCCTCAAAAATGTCAAGTCTAAAATTAAGTGCTGCCAACGAAAATAAGAAAAAATAACTAGGTATCTCTAATTAGAGGGGGACAAATTGAAACTAGAGGAGAAGCGTTTTTTTCGGTAGAAGACTTGTTCTATTACCGTTTTATTTTGGGGTTTAATTTCTTTATCGACTATCAAAATTGTATAGCTTGAGTGTCAAAATTCATGTTTTGAAGACGTTGTTTTGAAAATGGCCGACGCCGCCATGATACTTTTTCTGAAATTTGTGAATTTTTAATTTGTTTAAAAGGTTTTTTTTATTTTTTTTTTAAATTGAGTTATTATAATTGAGAATTTTTTTTATTTTTTTTTGTTTGTTGTAAATATTTCAGTACTGGAGGTATAATTATTTAATTTTTATGTAAGATATTTGTAATTAGAATTCCAGTTCATTTAATTAATTATGATTTATTAAATATCGTTCATTGTTGGCTGTGTATATATTCTAAAATCTTACTGGTTGAGCCTTCTTTTTTTTGCTAGCCTATAAATAGGTTGTTGTCAACCTATAGGCAAAATTTAGATAACAACTGGCGCTCAAAAGTCAAGTAAGGTCACTCTTGCCAATTTACTTTACATCTGAAGACCCACGACCAAAAGTGAGCTAGTACGAATCAAGCCTTTAGAGGTCATATGAGCCCTTATCAAAAGAAAAGGTTACAATGTCAAAAAAAGTTAAATATCAATTCTTGTGTTAATTTCTTCATTTATTACAGAATTTGCTTCACTGACTTTACTTATACACACTATAATTTAATTATAGTTTGATTAATTATGAATTTCCATACCTCCACGTATTGTGATTTTTAATAAAAAATCTTTTCATGGTATGTTTTTTTGTATTTTTTTGCGTTAGTTTTTAGTATAATTATTAAAACCATAAGAAATATAAATGTAAAGCTTAAATAAAAATGTGCAATAGCATGAGAATAGGAGGACACGAAGCAATAATAGACTATTTGAAAGAGATCAAGCGATTATTAATTGTTTGATAAATAATGTAATAATAAGTACAGAGAAAATGTAGAGAGGAAAAAAAGAACAAAAATTTATAGTATAAGAAAAATATAAGAGATAAATTTTAGAATGGAATAAATAGCCAGCCGGTTGTATAATGACAAATAAAAAAAATAATAGAAAATGTAAAAATAGAAATTTAATAAAATAAAGGTAAGAATATTCTCTAATTATCTAAATGAATTTTCTTATCATAAACGTTGAATTGCTAGATAGCAAACTGTCACAGGTTGTTGATTAGCAAGCTGCATAATTTATTCTAGACAACATATTATCTAGACTTTGTTGAAAATTAACTACGCCAATGATACAATAGGTATATATTTTTTAATTTAATATATTCTTAAAAACTTTAAAATTAAATTTTATTTCTAACACAATATTTTAAATTGTTTTATTTAACTTTCAATTTTCCACAATAAATATTGTAAACTACTGCTTTTATAGATGTCCATTTCCTATTTTGAAACATACCAGAGTGAACCTTTAAAAACTCATGTACTTCGTGCTGTTTCAATGCTTTTTTTTTGTTTAATATTTGTCGCAAAGTGCTTAGCAATTAATTGTTTTTCTTCTCGCGTCCAAGATTGTTTTTCAATAATTTTCTTTTTTTCTTTTAAGTTGTCTTGCTTAACTGTATTATTTGAATTTGTTTCTACTTCCATATCCGTATCTTCTACATGCTGCGTTTCTTCAACTGCATTTCCAAAAACATCTTCATTGTCTATTACAGGCGTAAGGTCAATGTCAATTTCGTCTAACTGCTTTCCCTTAAAATTTTCAGCCCCACCTTTCATCATCAGTAACAACAGTTTTGATACCTTAGCGGTTTGGAAAAGGTTATCTGACATTCTATATACACTACAATGAGTCTTTAGGGTATGACCCATAAACTTGGAAAGTTGTTCCATGTCGTTGTTTGAAAATTGTAAGAGTTGCGTAATTGTTGCAAGGTGTTTTCGCAAGAGTGTAGCTGTTATACTGTCGGCTCGCTTAAGGGGGTTTTAAACCCGTGATGAATCCAGTGTTTTAGAGGTTTAGTAGAAATCATCCCATTGCGTCAATTGTCACCAAAATGTAACTAAATTTTAATACTGTCTTCATCAAAGATGTCTTCATGGACGTAGCTCGTTTTTTTTTCGTGTTAAAAACTTTAAAATGTCTTTAAAAGCAGTTTATTTATGACCTTAATTAAAATGATTATTTTATTGATTTAGAATTTGATAAATACAAAATAAACGAGTTACGGCGGTGTATTCAAGTGTTTTCAACAATTGGCTTTTTTAATTTTTAAAAAATATACAAAAATATGGAAGTGGCATGTATTCTACACAAACTCTGTCAAGTCGAATTTTTCTGAATTTTCATTAATTTTGTCGGCTGGCCCAGAGTGGTCGACGTGCGGTCAAAAACATAACATCCAATGGATTTTCGGAAACGACACCCTCTACCGATCGTAAAGTTTATGACTTTCTTTTACAATCGAGTAACTAGTGGATCTACAGAAGTTGATATTTTTGGAGATATGAATTTTAAAAATTTGAAAAATCCTAAAATTGGGAACTTTTGATTAATGAAAAATATAAAACAATAAAAACAAAGAATAAATTATAAAAAAAAATTTTTTTTTGATTATTTATACAATAGTTAATAATACTACTTAATAAAAATTTAAAAATGTTTTATTGTTTATATCTTTTTTCTGATTTTAACTCGCGCGCTTCCAAGTAGGTACTTTTCAGTATCGTATGAGTCTTTCTGACTTATATGCGGCACTAGTTCTCTTGGTTTTAAATAATTATTTATCTTTTAGGTTCATATATTCTTCATTTGTAGTTGAAAAACGAAAACAAATTAGAGTACGTTTTGAAAATTGTCAATTGTGCCGTAGAATTATATCGGCGTAAACGTAAAGTAGAGGTTGAATTCTGCTGCGATTGCGATTCAACACGTTTTGGTAAAACAAAAGTCAGCTAGCACTTTTGTGTTTTATCACTGTGTATGAATTTTAAAATATTTTGGTAGCTGGTAGCTTCTGATCAGAGAACCTATTTAAAAAATAATATATGCTGATTTTGAAGTGCTATACAAGGAGCTGTAAAGTATAGATGCATCTTCTTTGCATCAAGCAAGATAGATCATGAAGAAAAGGTACATAAACTTCGTCGTGATATACATAATTCAGTATATCATATTTGTGGCGATCATTCCTATTTTTGCAAAAGTAATATATTTTTTTTCCAAAACCAATTTTTTTGCCAAATGGTATTGTGTATTTATAAGGCAATAGAAGCAACTACAGGAACTGGGTAGAAGAAATGACCATCAGCGGTTTATTTCAAGATTTAGAAGTAATTTTGAATCGCTTAGTTCAGCATGCTGACAGTCTATTATTAGATATGAACAACAATTCGGCAGAATATTATAATTCCGTTGTAGCAAAATTTGTGGGAGGAAAACGAATTAATTTTTCGGCAAAAGAATCGTACCAGCTCAAGTGCCATGCAGCTGGTATCAGTTTTAGTGTGGGATCTCATGATTATCCGCGTTTAATTCATCACGAGATCGCAAAACGTAGTCCTGGCAAATTTCTAAGAAATTATATAACAAAAAAAGAAAAACAATATGTCAACCAAAATGCGCGACGACGTGTTTTCCCTAAAAAAGAAAAAAGCTACGCGGAATCTGATAGAGAATACGGCATAGAAGCGGCATTGCCAGAGGAGAAAAAAAATCAGAACCGCTTCCAGAATCATTTGAGGCAGCTGAAGACGATTTAATTAAATCGTTAAAAAAAACAACATCTGAAATTGCACAACTAGAGAAAAACACTATTGAACAAAGCAGTAGTCGATTGTAAAAGGATGAAAGATATAAAAGGCTAACGGCGTCTTCATTTGGAAAAATTTGCAAAATGCAATGTTCCACTTCTTGTGCTGCAGTCTCTTTTATACAATAAATTTACTGGTAGTACTGCTACTGATTGGGGTAAAACTCATGAACGCGTCGCTGTACAAGCGTTTGAGCAACTTCTTGTTCTTGAGGTTACAACTTGCGGCTTGTTTGTTGACCAAATGTTCGGCTTTCTCGGGGCATCTCCAGATGGTCTAGTTGGAAATGATGCCATAATTGAAACTAAATGCCCTCGATGCGAAATTTTACACCGCATGAGTGTATAAAAAAGGTTCTAAAAAAAAAGTGATACATTATACAATAGACAGAGAAGAGAATATAAACTTAAAAGCAAATGCCGTCTACTTTTACCAAATACAAGGGCAGCTACATATAGCCAAGACAGAAATTTGTTATTTTGTTATTTGGACTCCAGAAAGAATGTCTATTGAAAAGGTATGAGTTTTAAAATGCAGTAATTGTGAGTTTTCCGTGATTGATTTGTTGTTCTTTTGTCAGATTTATAAAGATGATTCTTTTTGGAAAGAAAAAATGTAACCACATTTGATAGAATTTTACCATAAACATATTGTGCCGGAGTTATTATATTCCCAGCATCCTATCAGAGATTTGCGGAACAGAAAGACCTCAAGAAGAACCAATTGTAAATGATTACTTTATAAAGCAATCAATATTTTTTACTATTGAGATTATTATTATTTATTTCTATTTTTTTATTGTACTTTATTTTTATTTATTCCTTCTTGTGCTTATTCTACTCTCTCATATAGAAGGTTACCTGCGGCAACATATATAATAAAGCAAACCTATTAGAGCCAAAAGCCGAGGTTTGTCAACCTCGGCTTCGCCTCGGCCAACAATTACATGTGCTCTGAGACTTTTCTTATTTTACTGGCCTAGGTATGTAATATACTATTTGCAATGAGAGAAATGCGATCCGCTCGCATTCGAGGAAATAATTCTTTACCTAACAATTTGTCGTATTTTATTATGCTCCCTAACAATAGTGTCGTTTGTCCATCACTTTGAGCTGTTTGTCTTGTTTTGAGGTCTTGTTCATTTGCAGCACATTTTTTAGTATGCCTGTAGAGACTTTTTTTTTATAAAAGCCCAAACAATATTTACAAGGAAGAAATTCATCGGCAGTTATTTGGGTTTCTTTAGCTTGCAACCTTTTAACAGGTCTTATTTGATTAAATGATCTGTTTCGTAAAAAATTTCGTTTTTTCCTTAACAACGCATACAACTTTCTTTTTTCATGACTTTTTGTTGATGCCAAAATACGTACAACTTCAAATTCTGTATTATGTCGAGTTGCAATATGTCTTGCAAAGTGTGAAACATCGCATTCGCATTATATACAAAAATCTTTTCGATCCTTATAATGAGTTCTGCTGAGGCTTTCAACTTGATTCTGCAATATAATATTGTCAATACTACATCTAAAAATTTAAATATAATTCTTACGTTTTGTGTTCTTAAAGTGGAAGTGTTGCCCAGCTGATTATTCTCTGTATTTGTATTCGTTACAAAAAAGTTTTTTTCTTGAGCCCTTGTTTGAGAATTTAGCTCTTTTATCTAAAATTAATATATTATTTTTAATAAACATTATTAAACAACATTAATATTTACCTGTAGTAAGAACAGATGTTTCAAAAGTTTCTAAAGAGTTTTTGTTGTTGCTTTTGGTAGCTGGATTATGTTGCGATAATGGAGACATATCCAAAGTAGAAGTTTTCTCATCGGTATTTTCTAAAGAAATTTCTGAGCTCTACAATAGTAATAAAAATTTTACAAAATAACATTATTGATTTAAAAATTTAATATGTTAAAATTCGAACAATAAATAAAATTAACTACCTTTTCATGAGATGTTAACGATGGCGTATAATTAGGATCTGCTATAGAATCATCACAAATAGAATTTAATTCTTCGTTTTCAAAATTATCACTTCTGCGAGTTGATGACAAGATTGGCTTGTCTCTAAAGTTTTCATAAATATTTTCTTTTAGAGATTTTTCGTTTTTCGCAATTTCTTGATAATTGTTTACGGTTTTTGAATTTATTCTTATTGATTCTTGTTTTAATATGTTCTGAGATGACAGAAAAACATTTTCTTTTGCCAATGTGACATTTTTAGTTTTTTGTTGTGTTTTTGGAATAGTATTAATCCAAGTCTGTACTTTCTCCATACTTTGAATATTTGGTTTTGTTGTTTTACTAGCTTTATTCTCACTTTTGGGTATGTCACTGAGAAAACCTTTACATTCTTTGAACTGGATTGGAGATTTTTCTACTACGTTATTTGCATCTGTTGATAAGAGAAAAAAATGTGGTAAATAAAATATAGAATAAAATGTGCTCAAATCTATTATGCTATTGTATAAAATTACTATAAATAAACATTAATTTTTTTCTTTTTGCATGCTTGTTTTTTATTTAATTTGCTGGACCAAAAAAGCTCAATAATCAACAAAATATAAAAACAAACCAATCTTATTCTTTTGATATAGGTCACGATTTATCATAAGGCAAATTATTATAATTGCAAACTAAAACAATGTAAACTAAAATATAAAAAATATTTATGATTACAAATAATAATAGTAATTATTATAATAAAAAAAATACTTGACTGGTTGAATTAAAAATTAGTCAGTTTGTAGGAGATTGTCAAGACTGTAGGAGATCTTTTAATATATTTTATTTTGTCATGTTTTGAATGCTGTAGAAACAGAAAGTTGATGTGAATTAAATCTGGTTTATCGTTTGACGTTATTTTAGGCTAATTTTACTAGAAAGCCAAAGAAAGATAAAATTTGAAAAAAATATTTGGAGCAGCAAAGATTACTAGATATCATGAGAATATACCTTGGTCAAAAATCTTGAAACAATGTTTTCTGCAAAAGATCTGTTTTTGCAACATTGTTCATTTTAAATTAAATGATTAAAAATATGTAAATAATTAAAACAAGGAATATCTCGTATTTGAACGTTTTATCATAAGTTAACAAATTTGAAAAAATAAAAAATTCAAAACAATATGTTCATTAGACTGTTTCAAAAAAATCGACTATTTTTTTTTCTTATTAATATGGAAAATATTGTTTGAAATAACGAAAAAAAAATTCTGAGAAAATTTGAGCCCCTAATATTCATATTAAGAGGTGCCGAATCGAAAATTTCGATTTCCCATTTGATTATCATGGGAAAAAAAATTTTTCGACCTTTGGAATTTATTAACTCTTCATCAGGTCAGGTCAGGTCAGGTCACAAGTTATCGGACTAGTTGAGTCAGAACATATTTTTGTAGAGAATTGAATGCTCTACAAAAAAAGTTTCTTATAATTTTTTGATATGATGGATTCATAAAATTTTTTTTTATTTTCCGACGAAACCATTACTTAATGAGAGAATTTAAAAAGACTTTTTCTGTAGAACATTTAATTTTCTATAATTTATTTTTTTAAAAAATTTTGATATTTTTTACAAATCGTAAGTTATTTTCTAAAATCTAAAAAATTTTTCTGCAAAGTTGAAATTTTTTTGATTTAAAAATAAAAAAAATTTAATTTAAACATAGTAAAAATATATTAGAATTTTTTTTTTTTTTTATTGATTAAATTGTGATGATTATTTAATTTTTAGATCAAAAATTTATTTGTTTACTATGATAATTAATTTTAAGCATTAAAATGTCA
This sequence comes from Lagria hirta, assembly GCA_947359425.1. NCBI lineage: Eukaryota > Metazoa > Arthropoda > Insecta > Coleoptera > Tenebrionidae > Lagria > Lagria hirta. The sequence continues at coordinate 28,427,901 of OX375796.1, forward strand.
ACTTTTTAGAACAAATTTTTAGTTTTTCGCAAATAACTGACAATCTGTAAGAAATATCAAAAATTTTTTAAGAAATAAATTATAGAAAATGTTCTACAGAAAAAGTCATAAAATTTTCTCGTAAAGTTGATGGTTTTGTCGGAAAATTAGAAAAAGTTAAAAATTTTGAATTAATCTATATTTAGCGTTGAATAACTTTTGAAAAAGTAATTATATCAAAAAATTATAAGAAATTTTTTTTGTAGAGCATTCAATTTTCTATAATATGTTTTGACTCAACTAGTCTAATGACTTGTTAAAAAGTAAATAAATTCCAAAAGTTGAAAAAAAAAATTCCCATGTTAATCAAATGGGAAATCGAAATTTTGGATGCAGCACCTCTCTTAATATAAATATTAAGAGCTCAAATTTTCCCAAAATTTTTTTTCGTTATTTGAAACAATATTTCCAATATTAATAACAAAAAAAATAGTCGATTTTTTTGAATCTGTCTAATGTTCATATTAGTAATTTTATTATAAAACGGGATAAAACTTGGGAAGATATTTTTTTTTATCTATTATTTTTTGAAACTATCACAATCTCATTAATGTTCACTATGGGAAGTTTTGCAATTATTACTTTTTTAAATTATTAATATCCCATTTTAAGAAAAAAAATGCAATATCTTTACAAGTTTAAAAATTTGTTTCACAAAAATTATGAATTTTTATAACAAAGTAAATTTTTAAACAAAATGAAAGTAGTTTACTTACCTTGCAACATTTGGTTTTTGGATAAAGAAACCAACAACATTCCTCTTCTACTCATTTTACTATTTAGTTTTCTTATTACACAATTGTTTTTTAAAACACAAAACTGCAGAGAAAGCACTAGCAATATTTTAAACTGGCAGCGCACACAGATAACACGATATGATATCGGAAACACAGAAACAGAGCTCTTATACTTAGTACTTTTATTGGGGTAGAGGGTAGGGGGCAAACTTTAAACAATTGAAGTTTTGTTTTGTCGGACACACTTTATCACAAGTACCGCAACAAAGTTTGTAAATGTATATAATATTTAAATTTTCTTTTTATTTCGTTAATTATTAATTCAACTAAATAATTCTTTGTTTAAAAAAAAACAGCAAATCAAATTTTTTAATTTGATTAGCAAATACATTCATCCTCTGTCAAATATTTACAAAGAAGATTGTTTAAGGTTCTTCAATTTTTGGATAGACATAGACATGCTTTGTTATTGTTATAATATTAAGCTTATATTTTCTCTTTAGAATATTGTTCATAATGAGTGTAAATTTGTAAATATAACATTAGTTTTAATTGTCCGGTTGTTGGTATTATAACATAATTTTTTATTTAAGTTTTTAATTAAATTAAATAGATAAATAAAAAAAAACTTATTTATTCGGTTATTATTCAATCACTCTATCACAGATGATGTTAGATTTTTATAATATTCAAAACTTTCGATAATGTTTCATTAATGTAAAAATCTAACACCAAAAACCAGAAACTAACGTCAAAATAAATAAATATTCTCATTAATCTAACTCAAATACGTATGTGATTGTGAACTGCTGATATAAAATATTTAAAAAGTATATTTTGTTATTAGCATGATGCTATTATGTCTACAAAACCTTTTAAAATAATTTATTCTAAATTCTCAAATTAGTGATTTGGCACATAAGGATCACCCATACCATTGGCTATTGTTGTCTTAGGTCTTTAGTTTTTACATATAAATTAATAATGTTTGAAATTGTTCAAATTAATAAATATTATTATTATGACAAAAAAATTAGGGGAATTTTGTAAATTTCATAATTATTATTATCTACTTTACAACACTTGAGTGCATAGCTTTTTCGTAGAAAATGTGTTTTTGCAACAATAAGTACCATAAATTTGGTTCAGAAATTTAACATAGGACTTTACGCCTTGGAAATCCCAACCCCTACAGCTGGGGAAAATATTGTTTTAGCTTTTGTAATGTTAGATGGACAAAACCTTATTGTTTTAAAAAAGCACAGTTTTAACTTTATTCCAAGATATGAATATATTATAAACAGAAATTAAAAAAAAAGTAGATTTGGGTTTATAAAATAAAATTAATTTAAAAATAAGTTAAATACAAAAAGCATTCAAAATTAAATGGAGTTACAAAAGATAATCCACTAACCACGAAACGATTTACGTAAATTTAGTTAACGATTTATCTTTAATTTTAATTAAAAATGTATACCCTGTGTATTATGGCAATATGACAATTTATGGTATTATGACAATAGAATTTTAATTAAAAATGTATTAACTTAATTTCAGTTTAATTTACTTTCGATAAGCCCACTTGGCCCACCCTATAACTTTTATTGTTGTACTATGTACTCTAATAAACAGGGTGAAATAATTTTATTTGCCAGTGTCATAATACCGATTTAAAAGTGCTACAAAATTCTGTTTATTAAACAATACACAGGTCCTTTGTAAACTGATTTAATTTTGAATGCCTTTATTTAACTTATTTTCAAATTAATTTATTCTCTATAAACCCAAATCCACTCTTTTTTTAAATTTCAGTTTATAATATATTCATATCTTGGAATGAAGTTAAAACTGTGCTTTTTTAAAACAATAAAGTGTTGTCAAGCTCAAACAATATTTTCCCCAGCTGTAGGGGTTGGGATTTCCAAGGTGTAAAGTCCTATGTTAAATTTCTGAACCAAATTTATGGTACTTATTGTTGCAAAAACACATTTTCTTCGAAAAAGCTATGCACTCAAGTGTTGTAAAGTAGATAATAATAAATATGAAATTTCCAAAATTCCCCTAATATTTTGGTCATAATAATATTTATTAATTTGAACAATTTCAAGCATTACTAATTTATATGTATAAACTAAAGACCTTAGACAACGATAGCCAATGCTATGGGTGATCCTTATGTGCAAAATCACTAATTTGCGAATTTAGAATAAATTATTTTAAAACATCTTGTAGATATAATAGCATTAATAGCATCATGCTAATAAAAAAAAATACTTTTTATATCAGCAGCTAGTGCTGCATAAATTCTGTGCTTTATAAATATTTGACTGAGTTAAAAATTAATGAAAAAATTATATTAAAACAAATTATGATTTTGTTGTAACGCAAACGCACTTTCCAGTCGTTTCTATCATTTTGCATTATTTTTTTGTTCTATTCTTCTATTTCTTTCATGAACCCGGCGTGGGTCCGGTCCGGTCCAGTGGTTTTCTTCTTTATCCCTCGCACCCTTGCAGCAAGAAAATAATAAAACCATAAACCAACATGCCTTTGTCTGGCCTCTGGCCTGGGCCTAAACCGGCACGCGTGCATGGCATCCAGCACGATTTCATCCTGTCTCTTGGAAATTCCCACCTTTTTTGTCTAATTGAGTAATTTCTAATATTTCTATTGTCTAATGTCGGTAATATCACTAATATCTGGCTGAATGTCTGCTACAGTTATGCAAGTCAAAAATTTTGCTTGTATATTTTGTTTTTGACTATTTTGGCCTAATTCAAGTTATGAATTTTACAGTGATTAATATATTAATCTATCTGATATAATAAAAGCGCTATAAATTGGTGTCTTTGTTTATACTTAGTGAAATTATATAGGTCAGGTATAAAGTATGACGTATGATAAGCTATTTATTAATAATTTGAATAATAATAATGTAATAATGCTAATAACAAAATTAAATCATTATGGAGAAAGGTATCCGTCCTTGATTAAAGAGTTAAGGCCAAGTCTGCTCTCAACAGAAACTCCGAAGGCAATAAAATTCTTATCAAAGAGGCGGAGCTTGAGGGTTGGAAAACATGCCGTCAACCTTTCGTCACTTAAAGTTAGAATAACATCACTAATCTTTATTACTATATTGCAGTGTTTTTTGCTGATTATTACTTTTAAGCAGATGTCTCTTTTATGTGTGTTAGCAGTACATTAAAGCAATCGTATATTGGTAGCCCTCATACAAATATAACCATATTTTGTAATAAGTTATAAATTTAATTGTTTTTATTTATTGTGTTCAATATCAAGAAGAGTTTAAAATTTTGTAGTAATTGTACAAAAATATGTTGCAAATAAAATAGTGCTTAAAATAAATACATATAGTGAGACTCAAATACTACAGCATATTAGATTTATACACAATGCAAAAACGCAATTAAGCAAGAAGGCCTTTTGCAAAGATTTTAAAAAGCGTCTGTTATTATAGGTAAATAAGTGTAAACAAAATAATTTAATAATAAAGAAACAAAAGAGATGTGGAATGTAATTATGTACAATATTAATACATTTATTTACAATACTAAGTGGTAGACAGATTTGTTTCTTTCTAAACATAAAAATGCTATAAATGCTACCAAATGGCAAATGCTAATTATATTTATAGCACAGCTGATCAAATACCATGTCCAGTTGTGTTCGGGCTCCTAATAGGTAAACCTCGTGTATATCGAGGATCTACTAATTCTGGCTAAAAACATTCCATGTAAAAAAATATGAGTTTGTCAAACATTTTGTTTTTCCAAAAATTGTCATCCCTTTTTATATATTTAACGCGTAAGGGTTTATTTTCACCTGCCCAAACCGCAAAAAGACAAATTTTTCGATTACAAATATGCAATTGCCTCTGAATTTGATAATACCAGTTATCGTTTGTATTAACTCTTATTACGTCGTCTTTAATTTTCCAAAATTTAAGTTTTTTTGTGCGAATAGCTTTATCTATTCCAAGTTTAAACGCAGTAATAGGACATTTTATTTCGACTATCATATCATCCCCAATTAAACCATCGGGGCTTGCTCCAATAAATTCATGCTCATCGTCAATAAAAAGTCCACAAGATTGAATTTGAACATTCTCTTGTGCAGTCAGCTGTTGTAAGGCAATGTTTTCATTTTCGATACCATGGGCTACTGCCACAACAGTACAATGATTAAATTTTTTTATCCACAGTCTAATGTAGGATTATGATTTGCAATTTTCTTCAAACCATTAAAAAATATTGTATATCTATTAATCTTGAACCGCTTATAAGTTTTATTTCAGTACTATCTAGTTCTTTTTTGGTACTTTTTTCTTCCGTGATCTTTTCATCAAAAAGTTTGCGGCGTCTAAAATGATATTATTTATACTAAAAGTAGTTTCTAAATTAAAATACTTACTTTACTGATAAATCATTTAGGTCTGTAGACTCGTTTGTTGCCATCACATGATTGTGTTCGGTTTTAGAGCTACAATATATTTTCAGTTTTAGTTGTTTTGAAGTATCTAGTACATAGGTATATTAAATTTGGTTGTAGGCATGTGTGGTTTAAGTTATTACAAAACTCTATTTAAACTTTTCATATTCTATGTTAAATCTAAAATGTAGAAGCAAAAAAGCACAATCAATAAAATTAATTATTAATTATTTTTTTTTAATAATTCAAAGACATTAGGCAAGAGAGATTTTCTAATTGTTTTAATTTTTACACGTTATATTATTTCAAAAAAGAGATGGCCTGTGTCATAAATTTAAAGTCTGGTTTATCTGCAAAATTGTCTCGACAATTTAACGTTTACAAAATAATTTCACTGATATTCATTGAATTTGAGGACTTGGATCAGATCCACCACGCATCACCACACATCATAGTACAATTCTGTTATCATTACTTTAAAGATTCTTGTCAGACTATAGACAACAATTTTTCCAAATAATTCTTAAAATACTACTATTTCAACCAACTACTAATTATTTAAATTGGTTCGAAGCAAACAAGTTTGCGCAAACGTTCATAGAAATGTGTATTCATTCAAATTGAGAACATTTTTTTTTAAACAGCAACGCTACTGTGCAACAGGCAACATCAGGAAAGTGTGCTATAATATGTGTATTACCTCAATGGTATTACAAAAGGCAAACGCAACATTTGGGGCATTCAATAGTTTCAAACTAGACAAATTTCAAGTTATTCAAAAGAGGCCTTTGAGTTTGGAAATCTGGGCAGCACATGTTTCTTATATTTGCAATCTTTTGAAATTATATTTATGCAAAATGATTAATTATTTAATAACTTTTTTTTAAAATACTTTACTTATTTTTAGCCGACTTTAAAAAAGGAGGAGGTTTTTAATTCCAATGTATACTATAATGTTTGCTTAGGTCTGTTGAACCCTTTAACACGGCAAAATCACGATTAATTTATCAAAACTTTGTTATCAATACACGAATTATTTAAAAACTAAATAACCACATAGGTGGTAATTTTCAACCTTTGCACAAAAAGATTCACTTCTACTTTTAAGGATACTATTTGGTACAAGGTACATATTATTTTATTAATAATGTTTAAGCAAAAAAGCATAATAATCAACAAATTAAAAATTTTAAAAACATATTTTAATATAATTAAACATTCGTTTATTTATTTATGCCAATTCAATTGTCAGATCATTGTAAAATTGCAATAAATCAATTTTTGAAAAAAAAAGTTATGCGCCCCGTCCCCATTCATAAACAAAATATATTTTGTTTATGAATGGGGACGGGGCGCAAAACTTTTTTTTTCAAAAATTGATTTATTGCAATTTTACAATGATCTGACAATTGAATTGGCATAAATAAATAAACGAATGTTTAATTATATTAAAGTATGTTTTTAAAATTTTTAATTTGTTGATTATTATGCTTTTTTGCTTAAACATAATTAATAAAATAATATGTACCTTGTACCAAATAGTGCGTACACCTACCTTTGATTATTATAATCTGTAGTTGAGTCTGATGATTCCGTACCTTGTTTGCATGTTCTGAAAATGAACAGTTGACAATAATTTCTGAAAACAAACAATTGAAAAAATTGACTTACTTTAATTTCATCATATGTTGCCATCTAGCTCTGAAAGTACGTTTTCGTGCACGTTTTAAATTTTCACTTTGGTTTCCCATTATTGTATTATAAGCACTAACTAACCAAAACCAAAACTAAAAGTTTTCAAGAGTCAACACCACTCTTGGGTCATTAAGATTTCGACACATTGCGTGAAGTATGTATACGGAAGCTTATCTGGCTCGAAAGAGGAGGATCGAAAGATTTTTAAAACCCCGCCTTAAATTCAAGTTGACTGAGAAATATTGACTTAAAATGATCAAAATTGCAATTTACTCAAAAAGGGTTATTGATATCAAAAAAATGCTTCAATAATCCGAAGCAACTTAATATTAGGAACATTTTGAGCAAATTTTGTTTAAAAATATGCAAAAATAAAGGCGCTAGAATGGAACAAGTTTGTTTGTTGCATAGTTTTTAATAATTTTTTTTTATGAATTGCAAATGTTTTTTGAAATTTTGCTTCAATAGTCCTGTTTAAAAATGTTTCAAAATTCATGTATATTTTTATCGGTTCATTTGCGATTGTAGTTTTATCGGAAATTTTTCTCAAAAAATCATGTTTTTGACGTTTGAGAGCAGACTTCGCCTTAAAGTTAAAGACGATGTCGGTCTCGTGGTCGTAACTCTCGTGTCCCTTAAATTATAAACGATTCATTTGGCATCTCAAATCTCTATCTCAAATCTCATCATTCTCATCCACTCAATCCGCAATCTAGTTCTTTACGAACGATTCCCTAAAACACGAACTAGTTTCTCAAAAAGAACTATTAAGCCCACCACTACACTATAAACAACTAAAATTGACGTCACTCATCTTATATAAGGTAGTGACAACCTCCTAAGGGTAGTAACAGATTTGTGACTAATATTTTTCAAAAGCATCTTTTTCCGTTGCACAAATCACCAACCTTAGATAAATTCGATTACAAATTTGATAAATTAATCTATTGTCTTAATTTTATTAATTGAAGTTAACCGTCTGAGAGTGAATTTCTACACAGTAAACCTACCATATTTTTAAAATGTTTAACAATTTGTCAAAATAATAAGATTTTCTCTATATAAATTATTGATAAATTCATTTCTATCAATATAAACAGCTCTAAAAAAAATTGTTTATTAAAAGTATGAACAATACAATGGCTCATAACATTTTTTAACAATAATTATATCATATTAAAGTGTTTCTTATAGATTTTAATACTCAATTTAATTACCGTTAAAACTGGGAAATCTCTCTCATAAAATCCCGTAAATGCAAATTTGTGATTTTTATTATTACAAAAGCACTTTTCTTCATAAACTTTTATTTAATTAGAAAAAATTTAGTTATTTTTTAACAAAGAAATAGTTGGTTTATAGATCGTAGTAGAATTGATTATTTGCTTAAAACTAAAGTTAATTTTTTACCTGATTGGTTGAATTTGCGTGAGCAGACAATAAAACATTTTAATTTTGACTTTTATTGTTTAATTAACTATTTTAGTTTAATTTACTTTCTGTAACCTCACCTGAAATAAATGCGTTTTTTAATCAATTAATTGCAGTTAAATATCTAAAAGCAAAACATTTTAACAAATTAATTTAAAATTGGTTTAAAATAATTTGTTACGTTATTGGTTAAGTCTTTTTGAATGGGTAATCAAAAATCTAACATGTGAATTTATTAATAATTACTATATATTTAAACACATGACTATATAATTTGATGCTGATACAATAAAAATAACGAACCTTACATATTGTTGGAAAAATCTTTGAATTTTCTCATGGTTTTTGTAAAGTTGTTAATTCCTGATTTTGTAAAATCTGACAAAATATAAACAAATGCGGGGTTTATAGAATTTACTAGCTATGTTTAAAAAATATTAATGTGAAAACATTGTTTAAAAATAAAAACTAAAAACATTATAAAATCATATTGTTATTACTGCACAATTTTATAATATTAAAGTCGACTGCGTAAACTTGATACATTTTATCTTCATCGTTCTTTCCCTTTAAAGTCGTTCATTTAAAAATGAGATCGCCGGTTTTGCCAGCAAAAATGGTCCAGGTATAAAAATAAGGATGCAGTTCCGTTTCTTGAAAAAGTTTTCCAAAGGTTTGAAATGCTTTACGATCATATAATCCAGATGTTTAAAAAAATCAGACAAGTACCAACAATTTATTAATGATACCGTTACACTTGTATTATTTAAAATCTAAATCAAAAATAAAAGTGAAACAAATTTTCAATTATTGAATAATAATAATATTTTACTTTGCTCTAGCAAACGCGTTTTGTTTTACTTTCAAAACAAAATTTTTAATATTATTAACTTTTTAAATTTATTAACTTTTTATTTTGATAATAATAATGCTTTGTCTTATATTAAATATAAAACTATTTCAACTTTTAATTAAAAGTTCTAAAATTATCATAAAAAAAATTTTATTTCGTCTAGAATAAATAATTTTATCAGAGTCACACTGATCACAATGGGTCATTTACTATTTAAACGTAATTTTCATAACAAATATTAACAGAGACTAAATTAAATAAATTACAAATTAAAGTTAACAATAAACAATCAAGATTGTTTAGATAAAGACCAGTGACGTGACGTGTAACAGTTCGAGAGTCTGATCGAGTACCCAGCCAGTTGATGCGAGTTGGAAATGTGAACGGCGAGGCGAGTCGAGACTTTTTATCAAATTTTTTAAAGTGCTCTAAACAATTGATATTGACGTCTCTAATCTCATAAAAGGTAGTGATAACCCCCTAAGGGACGAAACACGGGAGTTATGCTCCTTAACACAGACAGGCGACTGATTAATTACTACGTCGCTAATTAATTTAATAGCAATTAATCAATCAAATCTAAACCTTGTCCGACAACACATTAGCAATATCAATATTAAAAATCATAATAAAAATTATCAGTAAAAATAAAAAAAACCAAATGTCTTTAGGTCAGGTTAGATTAGGTCAGTGTTGCGTTTAGTTGAACGCAATGCTTATTGCGCTCAATGCTATATATTTACCTACTATGCTTTTTTGTAAAAAAGCATAGTAGGTAAATATATAATTTAGGTATACAGTGTGATGATAAAGTTTGGAACAAAAATAGCTGCTTTGTATGTTGTTTTAAAAAAAACACTTTGAAAAGTTATAACGGAAAATTTTTATTTATGACGTCAATTGTTTATGAGCGATGACGTCATTATCAATTTTTTTAAATGAAAAACCCAGTTTATTATCTGTTTTGATATTGATACGTTACATGACAATTCTTTTGACAAAAAAGCATACTAGCTTTAAAAATTAAAATCTTAAACAGTAAAAATAACAATTAAACAAAAAAACAAACAAGATTTAATGCAAATATTTGAACTATTTGCTACCAACCATTTGGCTTTGTGACCGACCGACACGAGTGTGAACACTTTGTACATTACGATAAAATATGTCGGGCTTATATCTATTGATATGTATAGTGTTATTTTCTCAGAATAATTGTTATGTATGATTTCAATTTTTTACATTATTATTCAAGAAGTCAAAAGGTCTCTAAGGCAAAACTAATAAAAATAAAAAAAATTGAGATTGTTATTTAAAAAAATTGATCATGACGTCATTGCTTAAAAACAATTGTCGAGTAATCGAGTGTTTTTTTTTTAGCTTATGAATTTTGTTCCAAACTTAATCATCACACTGTATAAACTATGAATATTTTTATTATTATTATCATTTATTATAATAATAATAATATTGATTTAGAATAAATATATTTATATTGAGTAAGGTTTGATTGTAAAAAAATATTTTTTAATTAAACGAGTAACGAGATGCAAGATCAATAGATGAGAGAGGTACTAGCAAAAATGTCGTAATATTAATTTGCTATTCATTACTAACACAAAACATACCAAATTATATAAGAGAAGTACAAAAGGCTCAGTTTATGACGAAACGACTGTATTTTGTATACAAAACATATACAGTCAGGTCGATAGCAGCGCCACCAACTGTTGAAGCGGAATTTGCTGGAACTAAAAACTGAGGTTTCTATCAAAGCTGACCCATTTTAAAACTTGTTGTAGACGCTCCAGAAATGATATCTGATCGTTCTGTAAGGGTCTGCAAACCTGAGCCATATATATGGCTCAGGTTTGCAAAAGTGGATCAGGATGTACCGCTCGAGAACATAGTATAGGCTCAGCTTTGTATGAAAGCGCTATATATATATATATATGTATATTGTATATTAGTTTGGGTTTTTGATTTTTCATTTGTAAAGGTTATGTTGCTGGTTTTTGAATATACAATTTTTTATCAATCATCCGTTATTATTGTTACTTTTATTATCAATAATAAATTGTATAAATTTTATTAATTTGTTTATTTACCATACCTTTGACAATTATAATACCATTTGTGTAAATGTAAACTGAAATCGACAAAAATTAAATGAGATAAATGCGCCCCTGTGCATTCTAATGCGAGCTCTGCCAGGATTCCAAGAAAAGACTAGCATGTGCTACAACTGAGACTTTATCAATGAATCACGTGCTGATCACGTCCTACACTTTATTTACGCGCACTCCTTCTTGAATTTGAATACACTGTAGACAATTTGCATTCTGAAATTAAAAAGTAGATAGGAGTTAAAGTAATCAATTAAATCAGTTGAAATATTTTATATTTATTAAATTAAAATTTTGTAACAGGTTAACTTATTTATAAATAGGTAGATTTATAAATATCAGTAACGTTAACTATAATAAAACTATATTTGGTTAAATTAGCTTTAACATCGTGTAATAATTGCAATTTTATATTAAATAATCTAATTATAATTTTAATAATACATGAAAAAAACAATTGACCGTTTTATTTTTCGTAAGGAAGATTATCATAAAACTGATGATAGTCAATGGGCAATGCTTTTTTCAATTCTTGCAAATCTTCATATTTTCTTTTCTTTATTTTGAGTCTGGCGCGATAGAGTCTGGGTAGTTGTTGATAAGTCAAACAGGATTTTATTTTATTTTTTCTTTGAGGTAGTAAAGTCCACTCATTCGAAAAATTTAACTTATAGTAAATATCACCCTCAGGTGTATATTTTAGGCCTCTTATATTAGTAACGACTGGATCACCTGTTTTGCTTCCTGGGTGTATTGAAGAATAAAATTTTATTTTATTAAATGACTTAAAATCTTTGAAATTCAAGTACTCGACTGTGTATGCTTTCTTCGTTGCAGTTTTACATACATCAACGTAGTCTGCTGGAACATTGATTATTTTATTCTTTAATTTTCTTTCTAATGCTGCATGCATAGAATCAGCTTCCATTTGTGTATGCTCTTTCTCTAAGTACTTTTGCTCAATTGTAATATCAAATAGTTTTGCAGCATTAACAAGAGCGTTACTTAGAGTAGAATTGTGATTTTGATATGTACATCCATCAGAGTAAAATATTATTTTTTTATTTGATTCTGGTAAAAAAGGCACGACATGTGTTGACATAAATTTAAAAATAATTAAAGCAAACTCTTCAGAACTTCACTTGTTAATTTATCAGTAATATGGTTCTGTTTATCTACAATAGAGTCCACTTGCATTTCATTGTCTTCATCTTTAAAAGATAATCCTTTCAGTTGTTTTGTTAATTCCATCTATTTACAAAAAATAACACAAGTCATAACCTATAATGAAGACACGTAATAATAACATATGATAAATACCTTTTATTAAGATGAAAATTTTCTAATCACAAATTTTTCAGTTATAATATTAATAACAAACCCATAAACTTGATAAATAAATCATGAGAATTCTAGCTAACAGGGCTTGACACATTTCACTGGAGTTAGGTGGGTTTCTTATGAATTTTACGAACAGTCGTCAGCGAAACGTTCCAATCAATTCCTAAGATTTGATATCTTACACGAGCTAGGTCGTAGAGAGCAAAGTGGGCACCTTCAGCAAACAGTGCCTGAGAATAAAAAAAAATCAAAACAAAAGTTCAACTGTGCATAAAACGATACGCACTATTGGAATCCGTGGCTTGCTTTCGTGAATTTGATCCCGTATACGTTGTATATAAGGTATACAAAATTTGAAGTACACTCCACGACTCAGACCGCATTACAACCAAATATTTGCAAAATATCTGCGCCAGCATCAACTTGCATTTTTAAATAATAGTATTAGTAAGCAGATTTAATAGCTATGAGATTGCTCAGGATATGCATAAAGCCATTTTTTGGCCTGACTACATGTTTTTGTGCTCCGTCCTCCTTCAATCATGTAGATGGTCCACTCCACTAAAACAAAATAATTTTAAATAATATTTACAAATTTCGTTTGTTTTTATATTAAAAAATTTAAAGGAAATTATCTACTATCGCATAAAATTTCTGTATTATTTTTTTACAAAGGGAAAAGAAAAACTGACTGATCTTATGTTAAAATAATTTAAAAAACTCTCTCTAAAACATTTTAGACTTATGGCCGTTTTCATAATGAAATTAAAGTAGCTTTAAATTTTAAAGTCTACTTTAACTTACCAAATACGTTTCATAATAATTTCTTTAACTTAAAAGGCGGCTTTTACTTAAAGGAGGAAATTCAGGCCTTTAACGGACTTAAAGCCGCTTTAACACAAACATAACCTCGTTGAGAGTGTTTAAAGTATTACGTCGTGCAATTAATTTACAAAAAATGTATCAGTTCAACAATAATTTTATTTCGTCAAGCAGTTCGTCAGAAGATGAAGAAGAAATTGTGTTGCGTCGTCCAAAATTCTACAGAAAGAGAATAAATTATTTTGAGATATTTGATGAACAAGATTTTTTCGATAGATTTAGGTTACGGAAAGCCACGGCGGAGTTCTTATTGCATCGAATTGAACACATGATTCAGCTGCCAACAAATAGGTAAGAAAGACTATATAAATTTATCACATTAGAGAGTGATCTAGTTATAAACAAATTGCAGGGGTGGATGCATAAGACCAGCAACTCAATTATTGTTAACACTTCGGTTTTATGCCACTGGAAACATGTTGATAACGGCTGGAGATTTTGTTGGAGTTTCAAGATCTTCAGCCAGCAGAATTGTAAAAAGAGTCACAATAGCAATTGCATCTCTGCGACCTCAACATATTAAGATGTATGATACCCAAGCAGTCATGGAAAGAGCAGCAGAAAATTTTTATAGGATAGCTAGCTTCCCGCGTGTGATAGGTGCTATTGATTGCACATTAATAAAAATTGATTCGCCTGGTGGCCATGATGCTGAAATATATAGATCCAGAAAATCATACTTTGCAATAAATGTTCAAAGTATTTCCGATAATGACTTAAAATTTAAAGACATTGTAGCCAGATGGCCCGGTTCAGTACATGACCAAACTATTTTTAACAATAGTAGAGTAAAACAGCAGTTTGAAAATGGCACATTTGGACATTATCTTCTATTAGGAGATAGTGGATACGCACTGAAACCATACTTGATGACAAAACTACATGAAACTCAAAATCGCGCCGAAAATTTATACAATGAATCTTTAATTCGTACTAGAAATGTTGTAGAGAGGCAATACGGTGTCTGGAAACGCCGATTCCCAATTTTAAGAAACGGGATACGACTTCAGTTAAATACCATATTGGCAGTCATTGTTGCTACTGCGGTTCTACATAATATAGCAATCGAGATGAATGAAGATATTCCAGAGGAATGGTTAGGTTTACCTGAAGATGACCAAGACAATGTAGGAGAGATTGTTGCACCACATAACAATATTGCAGCTCGCCATTTAAGGCAATTATTAATCAATGAACACTTTTCTAGATTATGATTAACATTATTAAGTACATTTATTTAATACATTAGTAACTAAACATCCTTTCTTAATTATAACTTTTGAACAGAATCCAATTGTTTTTTTTTCAAATTAATTTCCAGATCTAGTAAACGCATTTTTTTCTCATGTTCTTCCTCTTGACGCCTTGCATATTTAACACGTTCCTCTTGTTCTCGTGCTTCCGCTGCTTCTAATAGCTCCAGTTTGCGCCGATAATACACTTCTTTTGAATGCATAACTGGATTCGTTCTAGTTGGTCGAAGCTTTCTGCTGGTTTTTGTTTTTAGGTTTCTTGGCACGTACGAGCTCCAATTTTCCCCATCTTCAAGAGCATTCGATTGTGGGATCTAACAAATTTATGTACTACTCACATTTAACATATTTATATTTACATCATTTGAAAAGTATGGTCTGGAACACGTTGCTTCTTGAGGTTTAGCGACATCCGGCTCCGTTTGGTCTTCGTCATGTGTTTCCAACACCTATTTCAATCACACGTTTATTGTCAAAGTTATAAAAAAATTATGGTACCTACTATTATATTGGAATTTTCATTCTCCTTGTGGGTTTCTTCACTGTCAATGAAGTTCATACTGTTTTCTGCGTTTTCAACAGTAGGTATAATCTACAACATACATCACATATATTATATACATACTTACTAATAACATAAATATATCTGCAAAATTTATTCCCTCAATGTTAACGGACAATTTTGCTTAATTAAAACCACACTTTGCTTTTGTCAACGTTTCGTCAAAGTAATGTTATTTTAATTAACTAAGTAATAAATTGTCCGCATCATTAGGTAAGAATCTTATTACAATCTGTTTAATATATTTTTATACGTGCATACTTCCAAAATTGCCGCGTCACAATCAAAAGGTGACTGTAATCCCACCACAGTTTTAAAATTAATAATGTCCAGTACAGCCTCTATTACAGGATCTGTGTTGTCCCCCAGATATTTGCCGCCACCAGTGCCCTTTATGTACCATTTTTCATTGGCTATAACCTTCCTTGCTTTTGTTTTTAAGTTATCAAACTTAGATTTGATTTGGTCAATTGTTCGCAGTCGAACCGATTTAGCATTAAACGCCTGTAGTACTTGTTTCCACGCTTCATCCTATAATAGATATGCACTATGTAATAAGAAAAATTCCGTAAAAGATTAATATAAAACTCACTTTTTCTTCCTTGGACGTTTTATTCGTCATTTTGCATTCAATTATGCTTTTTTTTCTGGCAATCTCCTCTAACAACTGAAGTTCTTCTTCTGTTGAAAAATTCGTTCCTCGGTTGCGTGGAGTACTCATTTTAAATTCGATTTGAATGAGTACTACAAAATAAAAACGGACGTAATTCACCGACATGCAAGTAACATAACCTAATAAACACGCCGCATGTGACAGGTTCAGGTTAGCCAACAGTGTTTAAAGCAAACAAATTGCACTTTAGTTAAAGGGAAGGCACGGATTGTTTATGAAATCGGCTTGCTTTAAAGTAGCATGTAAAGTCCACTTTTGCTTAAAGTTCACTTTTGTTAAAGCGGCTTTAAGCATTTTATTATGAAAACGGCCGTTACTGGAGCTGCACTAAAGCCAAACAGAGGCAAATTCGGAAGCCAAGACGCTTCCATGACTTCCTTGGTTTTTAGTATGGCCTCTACGACATTGCCGAGACGTTCTCTAATATTGTCTGCATTAAGTATCGCATCCATATTTTCGATTGTAAGCAGGGTAGAAAACACTGAACCCTAAAGTTATTTATATATAAAGATTAAAGAATAGCATTAATTAGTAGAAACTAAAAACTCACCACTCCTGGTTGCATGATAACTTCCATGCCCAAAGCCTGAGGGATGACTAAAATGTCATCATAAATAATTGCAGCGTCCACATCAAATTTTGCTATTGAGATCAAAGTGGCTCTAGCAGCCAAGTCTGGCGTCTGGTATACTGACGAAATACCGTGTAGTTCTTGCAGAGATCTAAGCTCTTCCAAATAGCGGCCCGCTTGCCCCATAATCCAGATTGGAGGAGAATCATTGGCTTCTCCTCCACATTAGGTAACAATGATTCCCGGGCATTTGCTGCCAAAGCTCTCACGTCTTCTACTCCATCCATACCCAGAACTTTACACTTTACACTTGGAACAGCTTAGAATGATTATATTTTGAAAAATTTTACGTTTCTATAAACAAAAACAGTTGTTAGCAACCGTTACCCTGGAGGCACCCAAGCTAAACTCAGTACATGATCTGGATGATCTCCTGTATCTTCGTGTCAGCGTATTTTCCCAATTATTTCTTCAAAGCAGTCGAACATAAAGCTTTGTTTGCCACTCGTACATAATCTGACTTGTTTTGGACTCGTCTTTATTATCTCGACTCGACTCGTCCAAAAAAGTCATAGATTATGTACTTGTGACAAAAATAGCTATTTTTAAAGGTTTTTTGCATTAAATATCAATATTAATAATAATAAAGTTTTAAAATACATAAAAAAAAATCGATATTTTTTTTTTCAAAATCTTAATTGTGGAAATATTTTAATATATCACATGGATTCTTCTAATTTGAAGCAGAAAATATTATGCGAAAAACATTTTTCTGTAAAAGACATTTACAAAAGTGGTCCACGAAATCGTTTGATAAAACATGCAATTCCAGCAAAATGTATTGTATCAGGTAAGCTAATTTGGAAGTGGATATAAAAAAAATAGGTTACATATGAAATGTTCGATTTTATACAGGTTAAATAAAAATCTGTAAATTTTAATTAAATGACATTTATTCTATAAAATAATTGCTGTTAGAATCTCCAACGGCCAGGTAGCAAAAAGACGTCTTTCACAAATAAATTCTTATTCACGACTGAAATAAAAATCGAACCTATAGCTATTTATAATCCCTTCTTTTAGAGGGTGGTTTCTGGATAAAAAGTATCCTATAGCAATCTCCTGGATCTAAGCTACCACCTCACCAATTTTCAACCATATCGGTAAAGCCGTTCTTGAGTTATAAGTAGAGTAACTAACAGACTTTCTTTTATATATATAAATATATATATATATATATGTTGTTTCGCCACAAAGCAATGAATACAATGGCTCAGGTGGCGGAGTCAACAATGGCAATTGTACTTTACCATTAAGGCAGCATAATCCAGGGGTTTCTCCGGAAAACTTTAATGCACCACAATACTCGCAAACTACGTCCATTTGCCCAATGCAAACGCTAGGATGCAAGCTGTAATCATTGCTGCAATCGTATTGAAACGCTGCTCGATTCAAATCAGCACTTTGTTGACCTCTGTTCGCTCGACGATTCTGCATAGCCAACCGAGCTGTTTCACGGGCTGCTCACTTTGCTCTTGTGATTAAGAAGCACGAAGTCGAACCATACTATCGCGGCGCTGTTCACGTGCAATTTCTTGTTCTTCTTCAGTCCTTTCATTTGCAGTGTTTCGTATTCTTCTTGCATCACGGCTTTGTCGGGAAAGATTCGATCGTCTTGGTCGCGGCATTATTAATTAAACTTCACTTCACCTAAAAAGTAAAATTTTCAACCATACCGAGTTTTATAGTTCACTTCACTTACAAATATCAAATTGTCATCTATACGTCATTACATATCTGTCATTATACGTCAATTACATAGCTGTCATTTGCGTTTTATTTCTCGGTAATTTGCCGAGCCTCACCGAACGTTTCCGACATCGCATTTCACATTTGACTTTCACCCCTCTTTTAGAGGGTGGTTTCTGGATAAAAAGTATCCTATAGCATTCTCCTGGCACTAAGCTACCATCTCACCAATTTTCAACCATATCGGTAAAGCCGTTCTTGAGTTATAAGTGGTGTAACTAACAGACTTTCTTTTATATATATAGATTATATAGCATTTATTATACATTATGTTTTATTTATATTTATTCTTTATTTACTCATATATTATATATTATTTATTATATACTATAGTAATATAGAAAAATATTTGTATTTTTCTTAGAATTATAAATTTTGCACTAAGAACGACTTATATTAGTATTGCATAAGTTTTTTCACAGGCAAACTCGCCTAACTTTTTGAATTGCAAACTGATCGATTAAATCTTCAGAATCTAAACGTTGAAGCACATCTGATTCTATGCATAGAATAGCTAAGCTATTGAGTCTATTTGCAGCCATTGTAGAACGTAAGTAATTTTTAACTCGTTTTAAACAAGAAAACGATCGTTCTGCACTACAGTTTGTTACGGCTAAAGTTATAAATATTATGAGTTTTTTTCCATCTTTTTTTTGGTGCAATGAGCATGGAAGTGCACAAATTCGTCTTCTAGTGAGGACTCAAGATCTGAACAATATATTTCTCTTAAACGTTTAGCTCGTTTACGAATTTCCTTATTATCTAAATCACCCAATTCAATGATAACCGAGAATTTTTCTTTAATCTTTTCATATGCTGTACGTCTTTTACGCAATTAAGATCCCAGATTGTCAAGAATGACATTAAAAGTATTAACTCTAAACTGGCCTCGACCTGACAGCTGCACATCTCCATCTCGTGTTTCATCAGCATGTATAAAATTGTTCTTTTTAATTAAAATTAATTAGTGTTATTGGATAATTCTCCAATTTTAGAAAAATTCATAAATCAATAATTTCTGTTATCAAAAAGACATACATATTTTGAAAATATTTTTAATTCTTCAAAAAAACTACATAAATTTATTAATTCCAGAAAATAAAAACATCAGCTTTAATTTTTTCAAACCTTGATGGAAATAAATTAATTAAACTTAATATTTACTTAAATTTCCTATATATATATATATATATACAACATTTTAATGTGATAGGTACATACTACTTGAATTATATTTCTTGACTGAAAAAATGTTTATTTAAAAGAATTAGTTAATTATATATTGTATAGAAAATTTTTTCTCACTTTCCAAATTTTGCCGCCCTAGAAAACTTGTCGCTTTGGGCACTAACCCTGACTGCCCCTAGTATAAATCCAACACTTTCTCTTTCGCCTCTCCCTCCACTTTCTCTTCCTAGCTTACCATATAAACCCAAGCAGCAACGAGGTCTAGCCAGAATAAGTTTCGCCTCTAGCGTGGTTTACACGTCAAGTTACCGTGCTTGTTCTCATCTTTATTTCCCCGTCCTGATGACGCCTCTACCGATGGAGTGCGAAACGTCGACAATTTAAATTAACTTTTCGACACGGTCTTTTCCGAAAGATGTCAATAATATTTACCTATTAATAAATCAAGTTATAATGTAAAATAAGAAAAACCTTGTAAATAAAAAACATTTTATTCGTGTCTCTAAATAATCAATTTGTTTGGACATTTTAAATTTCTGTTTATACGTTTTAAGGTATAAAATATTCTTAACCCTACACGGCGCCATTAAAATAAAAAAATTATTTTTGTCTGAAAAAAACATATTTAATGCATTACAATCTACAGAATTACATAAAAATAATTAAAAAAATTAAAAAATTGTTTTTATAAAAAAAAAATTATTTTTGGTTTGTATCAGATATGAGACAGTGCGCCCGAAAGTCAAAAATTACAAAAAAAAATTTTTTTTTTAACATTAAATTTTATTTGACAAAAAAGTGTAAATAGCTAACTACTTAACAAAAAAAAAAAAAATATAAATAACAACTACATAAAAAAAAAATAATAAAAATGGAAAAAAGTCTTATTCGTGAAATTGTCTAAAACAATTAGGGTCTTTATTGAAACATAATTGCACTCCACATTTGCTTCACTTGATGTATGTAAGTTTTTTTTTTCATCCAGGTCTCTTGCACCTCACTCTGTCAGCAGTATAGTCTGGCCAATGACTTACGGCATCAGTTCTCACATCTTTTGGTGGAATATATGCTGTTGGTCCTCTTCTTTTTTTTTCTGCAATTTGTTGCTCGATGTCATGTGCAGAAGGTCTTCCTCGTTTACTTTGCTGTGGACAAGTTCCAACTTTGCAAAGACACTCTGCAATTTCTATTCTGAAATCAGCTATTCTGAAATCAGCCGGCGGTTTCACGCATGATAAAACGAGTATCGGAAAATATTGCGGCGCAATTGGGTCAGTATGTGAAATTGCCACAAAACGTAGCAGAGCAGCGCAGCAATATTCGGAGATTTCACGCTATCGCTGGCTTTCCAGGTGTGGCTGGCTGGGTGGACTGCACCCATATTGCTATTGCAAGTCCAGGAGGCGAAAATGCAGAAGACTTTCGCAACCGAAAGGGTTTTTTTTCGCTAAACGTTCAAGTAATAATACTCGTTCAAAGTGACATGTTTGATGTGTTTATACTTGTTATGTTTTTAGGTTGCTGTAGATCCACATATGCGAATATTGGATGTTGTTGTGCGACATCCAGGCTCCGCACATGATAGCCTGATTTTTGACCGCAGCGCATTACGCGTGCAATGTGAACAGGGACGGCTAGGTGGTTTATTGTTAGGCGATAATGGGTATACGTGTCGCACATATTTGCTAACTCCTGTCATTCGCCCAGGTGTGTACTCAACATATAAGTAGGACTAGGCATGCAGTAATAACTCTTTGACCCAATTATAGGTAATGTGCGGGAAGAACGGTATAACAGGGCTCATATACGCACCCGAAATATAGTCGAAAGAGTGTTTGGAGTGTGGAAGCGCAGGTTTCCGTGTTTACGGAGGCAGCTGAAAACCAAGCTTGAAACATCACAAACTATTATCTGTGCGTGTGCCGTATTACATAATATAGCTATGCAGGTGCATGATCGGTGGGAAGAAAATGCAGACGAAAATGAAGCAATGGAACCGCAAGGCAATGTTGATCAGAATCAGATAGGTTTAGTTTGTAGAAGACAATTCATAAATAGACATTTTAATTAGTAGTAATGCGTTTATGGGTTTAAAGTAATGTTTCATAATATTAAGTAAAATGTTAATTGTTTTGAAAAGTGTCATATTGTCAATAATAGTGAACGATCTCGTGGTTTTTATTTAGCAATTTATTCATAACGGTATTTATTAGTTACTGTCCGTCCCTTTGACGCTATACACATTTTATAGTTTTTTCCCTTATTTCTCCGAAGGTTTTGCCTCTCTTTATACAACAAAGCTGGCGAAAAATTATCAAACCGATATTTCGTCCTTACCGTTGATGCCACACCGGTATTCAAATCGTTCCATTTTCTTGACATGCACAATATTACTTCCTTTGCATCGTTTATATTAATTATTGTAGAATAAGAATAATAAGTGTTAGTTTCTAAATAAAGTCTATTAATGTTCATTAGTGGATTTATTAATTCGACATTAGTTGGTATTAGTCAATTTATTGCGTTAATTCAATACCCTAAACTATTAGAAAAGTGTAACTTACTTCAATAAAAAAAAATAAGTTACGTGCATATAAGTTCTAACGTGAAATACCATTGATGGTTATTGACCAGCTATTTACTATTTAAAGGTACATTGTATGAATAAAAACACGTCGTTACACATGCTTCAGAAACCTCAATATTTTAATAATGTCCCTCTTATCACCATCTCACCATACAGGTAATACATTCGATAAACAGACATTAATATCTACGCTGTTAGGCGACCAATTACACCGCATTTCTTTGTTTCTTATACATAAACAATTAAAATACGTAAATTTGTGTAAACAACTATTTTATTGTGAATAAAGACATATGAGTAAAGCAATGTCGTGCTAATAGAACTCTTCATGTAATATTCGATCGCAACTGCTAAAGTTCCACATTAAGACCCATGTTCAAGTCATTTCCTCATTTTGGAGCAGGTTGCGAAATCACAATGTCCCCTTATTACCCTAAAAAAAGTATCTCATAGGAATAGTTGAAATGAGGCTTTAAGAAATAGAGAAAAAAGTGGACGCTGTAAAACAATAAATGTTGAAGTTGAAATCGAAATAACAAAAATACCTATCAATTATTATATATGTTTTTCTTTTTAATTGTTGTGGTAACCTCTCTAGAGGCGTTTTTTATGCAGTTGAGAGGGAGGGAACTCGCCGGTACGTCTTCATGCGTATCACAATCTCTGAAAATAAAGATAACGGTTAAAATGTGGAATGTTTTATTATTACTGTTGCACTCACATTGTCCCTCTAGAAGACTCGCAGTTGGTACTCCGCTAATCTCTCCTTTGCCTCCTGGGTCCGGCGCGCCGAGGCTGCCGCTAGCACAAGTTCGGCCTCTGTAGCCTCCTTGGCCTCCTGTGTGCGGCGAGCCGATGCTGCCGCTCGCAAAAGTTCATTTTCCGTTTGCAGGCGCACCGCGTGCACCTGCTCCTGGTGGCGAATACTGGCCTCCAGTTTGCGGCAGCGTAACTCGGCTTCGGCGTCAAACGCGCCTCTGCGCCCTGGAGGAGCTACAACTGACATATGAATAAACATCCTCATATATACTATTGCTATCTTACAATAGGTGCGTGCCCTATACAATAGCGTCGGAGACCGAAATGCGGCTTCTTCTCTCTCAACTGCTTCACCTGCAAATACAAATATTAATATTGTATTTTCGTATAATCATTCGTAGTCTACAGTACATACCCATGCCCGGTATGTTGATTCCCCGTGTGCTTGGGGATGGCGTCGACGGGCCATCCTCAGTATGCCGCCTCTCCGCATGCGCACCTAATAAAATAATGCTAATTGCTTTGTACTCTAGACTACCCAAAATACATACCTACAACCGGCCATGTGTTGTCTCGAATAAGCGTCGCCGGCCTCTCAACCCTTGGGGGCCTCTCCGCAGGAGTTCCTAGAAACATATTACCTTACCATTACAATGCCTAATCCTACTATTTATTTGTATCAGTTCATAGTACAGCATTACATACCAGGCAGCACCCATGGGCTGTCACTTTCATTTGACGACGACGCTTCACTTCGTTGTCTTTTGCCTGTAAATAAATTGTTATCAGATCTATAACATGCATGCTGAACAAGTACTCACGTTGTTGTGACTCATACACGGCCGTAGAGTCCCAACTGCACGCCAAAGCGATATCTGCATGGGGAGCGGCTACTTTTATAGACTCTAACACGGGGTCTGGATTATCTTCCGGTTCAGATCCACCACCGGTTAGCAGCCTTTGATATTTCCGCTCCGTATTGGCTTTTCTGGTTCTGAAACGTTATGGATATAGACTATATGTATTTTACAGAAGGCGTTACTAACCGTTGTTTTAGGTTGCTCCATAATTTTTTCAATTGGGCGGCATTTCTTTGCTCTCTAATTAAAGCCCCATGCGAATTAAATTCGTTGGCAATTCGCTCCCACAACGCTTGCCGTTGTTGGACTGTTGCGGCGTCTGTCTTCTTACTCTCCACAAGTTTGTGGTTTTCCACGAGGGACGCCAACAACAGTTTTTCGTTTTCGGTGAATTTATCTCCTACAATGCCAATTTTATATATAGTTATGAACATAGATCATTAATTATATGCGTACTTACCACTTGCCATTGTGTAAACACTTTTGCAACACGCTTCTATTTATTATTAATATACTGCGTCCTCTTTGGAATGTCATTTGGAAATGGAAGAGTCGCACTGTCGACTGCAGTCCGTCAAAATGCCAAAATGGTCAGATTGCAAACCTTACCAAACCAAAATCACTACACTTATTACTGCGGCAACACGAACGCACACGATTTCTCTCGAGAATTACCGGAGTCTTTGCTCAAGAAAGATCGATCAGGGATCAACGCTTTATTTCCCGAGCATTAACGAAGTCCTTGCTTGCGATGGAATCAGCTAAAAACGCATGCAAACGCTTTTCCGAACATTGCCGGAGACTGTGCTCAAGTCCGACTCCAAATATTTTCCAAGGTCGATCTCGAGATTCCACCATGAATACGAGCATAAGCCATCCCATAACTGTAAAAAACCTTTGATTATAATTATAAAACAATTTACAAACTTCATGCGTTTGGTTACGTCTTTGCCTGTTTTGTCCACAATTTTAATTTTGCTAAAAAATTCAAGACATTTATCTAAGAAATCTAACTGATATTGCTCTCCCTTAAAAGCTCGGTTAAATTTTTTTGCCTTAGACGTGTGGCATGAATTTTGCAGATCAAATAATTTATCCATCATTTCTACAAAACGTGCTGTCCTACTGGCACTCGCAGGTAAAACCCCGAACCGAATATATACATTTAACCCGCACTCTACTGTTTTGCTAAATAGTTGTGAAGCAAATTTCACCTTCATCTTTTCAATATTTGTAGGGTAAAGGTGCGAGTCTGTTAATTTAGGAGCAGCTCTGTCGGGGTAGTTTTTATCGTGGTTATAAAATTGTTCAAGATGTTTCGATAAAATTTCTTGGCTATCTTTATCTACAAAATTGTGTTTTATCAACATATTTCGAACCGCCTTGATCAAATGAGGAATGTCAAACATATAAATAATTTTTTGTTCATTGACAAAAAAATATGGCTTGCTTGGGGTTACATCTAAAGAGTTTTTTAGTTGAATGTTATTGGAGCTCATGTCACTAGCCAAAACACAAACCGTTAAACCAATTTTTTTTAACTTAGTAACTACATCAATAATAGTTTGTTCTAAGGTGAGTGCCGGACAGGTCGAATGGAAGGAACTATAACATATTGGTTGACTCCACTTATTTTGTAAACCCCTAATCATAAACACTGTTGCTGTTAATGCAGGCTTGAAGCTTTTTCTGCCTGTTCCATTATCCTTTAAACCAATTATGTTATTCCTCCCTAAATTTTTTTATTTTCATGTGAAGCATCTTGAATAGTTCCGAATTATTAACGCCTGCTCCCATTTTAATGTTTTTTATCATTTTCAATAATGTTGTTGGTGATGGTAAACAAAATTGTCGCATCAAGTTTTTTCGGTACAGTTTTGGACCCGCAAAATACATAGCCAGACACTTATTTTTGAACTCTAAAAAATATCTCCGACCTTTTGGATGTTTGTGGACTTCTGATATTTGTGTATTTATAAAAGTAGCAAGTTCCTGTGACGGACAAAATTTGAAGGTTAACTGCTTGAACTGCTCTAGAGAAATATTATTTAAGTCAGTATGTGTATGCTCATTGACCTCCGCCTGAAGTAGCTGGTTTTTCTTTTGTCAGTTTTCGTATTTTATCTTTTTAATACTCTGCCTTAATTTGTTTTTTCGAGGGGTTCCGCATGATAATTTTAATTCTGTTTGCGTACTTTTGGTTAAAGAGCGTATGGGACTACCAAATTTAGGTGTTTCTGTTGGCCAAGAAGCAGGAAAAAAGATGGGTTTATCAAGCACAACATCCGACAAAATTTTGATTTTTTGAGAGGGTTCTTCATTATCCGACGAAACGTTTTCTTCAGAATTTGCTGCATCAGAGACAAAATCAAAAGACCGCTTTGTAGTCGATTTTCTAGTTTGTTCTGAAGTATCACAATAACTGTGTTCGGCGTGCTTAAGCTGACTTGAGCTACCTTCTAAAGACACAAATATTGTTGGAAAAGCAGTTGGCAACAGACGGGTTTTATTGTCATTCATATACATTTTGTCTTCAAAATGTGCTGCACACAATCTGTAATTGCCTAGTTTGTCAGCTTTTTCCAGAAGATCTTCTCGATTGCATGCAATCAACCATCTCTCAACTCTTCAAAATCACAAACATAAAATAAATTTTATTGAAAATAGCTTGATAAATAAAAAGTGCCTTTTCTTGCTCCATTATTTTGTTTAGGAAACGTGAAAAAAGGCAATTTACAATTGTAAGCTTTGTTATAACAATTTTTTGCCGCATAAACCATACCACTTTTTCGCTTATTCATGTTTTTATAAGAAAATGTTATCACTGGCACTAATACACAAGCCTACTGCTCTAAACTTCAAACTTTGTTGCGCTACTGACTTCTTCTCTGAAAACATGGCAGCTGCATCGGCGCCACTCGGATGCGCGAATATTTCCCGCGCTTAAGAGTTTATACGTTCTGATTGTTTCTCTTCTGTGCAATCACTCTCGCCAATTGATGTGAGGTATTATGTTTCGGTTTTTCGGATTGAATCCGAATTGCTCGTGAATTATTTTGTTATAATGTGTTAGTGAGGGGATAATATTGTTGTTTTTGTTATTTTTTAAGCCTTTAGCTCTTTGCCAAAGCTTATCTTTATTTTGATTAGTTATGTCTGAGAGAGTTTTATTCCAGTTACTATTTTTAACATAATTTATTTTGGTTCTTATGAGGTTACTAATTTTATCGGTTTCAGGAAGTAAGAACGCTTTTAACATTCACAAAAGTTAGTTTGTTATGTACCTTATAACCATATTGATAATGTTAAATGACATATTGGTAATGTAATAAGAGTATTGTAAAATTTTAACAATACAGGAAAGGAACTTTTTTAATAAACTTTTATTATAATTGTTTTAAGTAACAAAAAGAACAAAATCTTACAGTATAAACCCAATTATTCTACTTTCCATAGTAGTAAGTAGTATTTATGTTCACAGTGCAATACGAACAGCCCGAAATAGAAACATTAGCGATTTCTTCAGTTCCTTTGTTTATGGCAATGCCGGTATGAGTGCTAACAACACCACTTTCTTCTACAACAATTGTTGAATGATTACAGTTATTTTCTGACGTGGAGGAAGAGGTTTCACAATCCGCCATTGTTCTGGCAACACTGATCTTATGTTGCACGGATTCTTCCAGATATGATTCGGCGATAGTGGAACTCTTCTACCCACCCACCCAACTTTTTCAGGTCTGTAATATTGGCACCCTTATCGGCCAGCAATGTTGCTGAACTACGCCTAAGCGTTGAGTGAGAAGTTTTAATAAGAGGCGCAACCAGTGTGCTTTTATGCGTTCCCTACTGCTCTCTCATTGTCGCTCTCTATCCACGTACCGCCCGCACCTCCCCAACCCACAAACTCAATTACTGCAGTGTGGCGACCTCACCGCACTGCTTCTTGCTTAAAAGATTGACGAAACAAGATTGTTCTTTTCGCGCAAATCGACGTCAACATTTGGACCTGTAAAGCAAACAGAATGGATAGAATGACTTAGCGAAATACCAATAAATTGAGGATGGTAAAATTTTGGAGAAAAAAACACTTATTAGTCAGATCACTTTAATTTTATTTTTGAGAATATAGTCAACAATAGTATATTAAGTATCAAAAACGATACGAACATTTTACCGATCAAAAACAATTGTTACGTTCCAAATAATTTCTTTCAAGTGTAATAATAACATGTAACATTAAAAACATTTTTAAAATTTTTTAAATAATTATTTTAAATTCTGAGACGGTAAGTAGTTAGTGTTTTGTTTATCTTAGTAACCAGTAAACACTACTTATTACTGATCTGAGAGCTTACGCGGCAAATAAGAAAAATCGTTCTATCGTACAAAAAAGTATTTAAAACTTGATGGATTAAAAAAAATAATAGTACATACGATGGAAATAGGAACAATTTAATAGTCAATTAACTAAACTAAATTAAACAAGTGAAACAAAAACTTAGAACATGCTTTTTTTTATTTAGTTTACATATAATTATGTGAACGACCCCTACGCAAAAAATTTGGTTATAAAAATCTATTATCAAATAGCCATATTTTAGACTTAAAACCAAAAGATAATAATAAATACTTAAGCACTATGTATTTAAAAGACATAACTAAACTATACAAATAAGAGTTGCACTAATAAGTAATTTTAATTTTAGATATAAATCAATTCAATTTAATTATATGCGTACATAGAAAATAAATCTACAGACCGTTTTTGCAAATTTGTAGAACCAAAATTGAATGCCCGGTTATTTTTGCGGTAAAATACGATAAACTTGTATTTTCTCTTTAAGAAGAGCGTTTTTTTATTGTTAAGACGCTAAAATATTTTAAAAATGTCTAGTCACACAGTCACAGTCTTTCAAATCCGAAAAATTAAACCACTGTATCTACGATACCCTGGTAAATAAATTACTATTATTTAGCTGATGACAAAATACGCACTTTCCTATGTGGCTTTGTTGTCTTCGATGACTGTTCTTTTGTTGTCTGCTTGGCAGTTTCCCATTTAAGATGGCGAAACATTTTCATTTTTAAAAACAAGTCGAGAATGAATTCTAGATGAGCCGCACATTTCGAGTTCTTGTGAAGTTCAACATACCACTGAAAACTTTTTTCCAACGATATTCTGAGGTATCTCTTAATATTTTTGGAAACGTTCGAGTCACATTTATACATTTCAAATGCATTATTAAATTCGTTTACCAAATGCAGTATAAAACATACAAATTGATCTGAAGGCCTTTTCAAAAAACGTATCTTTCCTGTACGAGAGTAATCTTTAGAAAGCAAAAAGAATTCATTAGAATTTGTCAGCTCCTCGCCATTCTTTATAAACATCTGAGAACAGTCTTCGCAATTGAATTTATTTTGCAGTTTATGTAACAAATATCCAGCTACATAAACATTAGAGCATGTTTCCAAAGTAATTACCGTAGATGAAGACCTCGCATTTGAAATATAATTTTCTTTGTTAGATTCTTCTGTCATATCTACTTCTTCATCTGCCGCTTCATGGTGCTCTTCCTGTTCTGTTTCAGAATTATAAATATTTGCATTTTCTTCAATTTTCAAAATATCAAGAACTTCACTGTCGGATCTCATACAATTTCCCGAGTCCGCAGCCATTTGGAGACGTATGTTCATATTATGTTGTATGGCGACGCGGCACTGGCGGACTGTTGGAGTGGGATTATAACCACCTCTGTTTCTAATAACAGAAAAAAAAATTTCAAGTGGGTCCTGATTAAGAAAAGATGTCAGAAGATATTTAATCTCCTTGCCCTTAAGATCATCCCATAACAACAAGACAGCTTTTATCGTCCACTGAAATCCATCTATGCAATAAATATTATTTCGCTTTCTATTGTTCTCATAAACTTCAATGTTTTTAAAATAATCCAAACCGCTTTCCAACGTTTCAAGAGACTTTGTCTTGTAAATAGACAATGGTCGCCTGTTTGGGTTTGGTTCATCTAACGTTCTACTGTTTAAAGCGTCAAAAATGTCATTAATATTTTTAATAAATTCTGCCGTGTTTTGAGCCGTGGAACTTTCCAATTGTTGTGTTAATGTAACCGTCGAAATTGCTGCGGCAACAGTGAATGAAAATATTTGAGCAGCAAGTTTTACACGCATTTTTTGGAAAGTTGTTGGTAAAATGTGAGAAGGAGTAATTTTCAACATTGCCCTAGTCGTCATATTTTTTTCATCGATTTCATACGTCTTTGTTATATCAGACCAAGAAATCCATTTACCGTTAACAACAAATTGAAGTTTAGTGTTCATGAAATTATTGCGTAAACTTTTCAGTAAATGTGGCGTATCAAACATAGTAAAAATCTTTTTATCTTCAATTTGAATAATAGGTTTCTCCTTTGTGGCACCTAACAGACTTATAGCCTTGCGATTATTTGATCCTTGGTCGCATATTAATACTTTTATTACTTTTGGATCAAACGATAATTTTTTCAACTCGACGATAACGTTTACAATTATTTTTTCCAAAAAAACGCTCTTGACGGGTCCACAAGAAACAAAATATCCAAAAGGTATTCTCCAATTGTGATTTAGTCCGCGAACTAAAAACACTAAAGCAGTATTTCCAAGTTTATCCTCTCTTCCCAAAATTCCTAGATCTTGGTAACCTTCAACAATGTCCTGTGATTGGTTAAATTCTAGCATTTTTTTTAATGAAAGCTCATCAAACATAACAACACACATTTTCTCTCTGTCTGTCATGGTTTTGGCTTTCAACGCAAGTTTGCAACTTAAAGCAGTTTTTACCGTCCCCTTTAATGTGACATTTATTTTTAAACACCCTGTACAATTTAACACCCTGTACAATTTTGTATTTTTGTTGGTTCTAAAGTTAAAGCTTTTTTAAGTGACAATATTTAATGTATTAATACTTAATATTTAACAGTTAATGGAAACGCAATGTTTCTAAAAATTGTTGCCAGTCAACAACTCTATTGGAGTCGTTTCCGAGGAATTTGAAAAAGCTAATTGCTTGTTGTTTGTATTGGTGTTACAGCAACCAACATAAATAAACCTATGCCTTGCTGTTCACGTTCTTGACGATAAAAATGTAGCATTTTATTTTTTAAAATTCCGAGTTCTGTCATGGTAATGTTTATGATTCCATATTTTTATTGTCATTCTATTCCTCTCGTGCAATTTTTTACAGGAAACATAACAAAACTAATGTCTTTATTATTTCGGTTATTATTTGAACAATTAACATAAACGCATTTGCGATTTGCCGTACTCATTGTTGCTATCTCACGATCGCTCCACTCGGTTGTCCAACGGATCAGAGGCGTACTCTCATCGGTGTCCCTATGCATCGGTGTCTCGAGCCTGACTGAGAATCTCGGAACCAAAACGCCTGGTTGGCCATCTAGATGTCGGAACCATTTTCGACCACGCGTTCCGCATAAGGCTTGCATCTCTTGTAACTTTTCACTCAACGGCCTAAGAGAGTAACCCGTGTATCTTTCAAGTTCCGAAAGTTCCAAGAACGTGGCAATCAATTTGGGAACCAATGAAATCTTATGTATACCCACTCTCTGAGTACTACATTTTCCACGGTTGTAGAAAACAAAGAAGCTGTTATGTGGAGTGTGCTGCGGTCTCAAATTCCTATATCTCATCACAATATCAACATGATTAACAGTACCCTGAGGGACGACAGTAAACATTCGTGATTTGTACGTTTTCGTTTGATTAATTGTCACTACAAGAACATTTCTCTCACTTCTAACGTTATTTACAGACAAATTGTAGAGCTCATCGCATCGTGTAGCTCCAAATAAGCCGAAAATAGCCACTACCTAAAAGCAATAGGTTAAATGTCAAGCATGTATTTTTGACATTGTCTTTAATTTTCACCTTGCACATTAAAAATTGATCATTCTCTGCGTCCTTGAGGAAATTTTTCAAATTATCACCCGTCAAAACTTTTGCTTTTTTTGCTACGTGTCCAACGTTCTTTCTTTTTAAAAACGCGTATAGTTTGCCGAATGATTTTATGTCTGTGTTCTTATTGATACTAATGGTGCTTCGCAGCATCGAATAATACACCCACAAAGATGAAGCGCTGTGCTTTTTTGACTAAAAATTAAAAAAAAAAACATTAAGTAAACTTTACGTGCAATATTAACGAGCTTACCAGTTGTTGAAAATACGCCAAAAGCACATTTTCATTAACTATTTCTGCACAGTTATTAACTTGCTGCCAGTGTTTGAAATCAGAATAACATTTTTCTGCAACCATTTTTGCTAACACCGTTTGAAAATCCCGAAGACAATAGTCCGGAAAGTCGGTACAATTTTTCGTTTAGTAGAGCGAGAAACACCATTGAGCGCTTAAACGGTGTTTTAAAGTCACGGTTTCGCTGTTTGTTAAAACATAGGGTTTTAAATTATAAACCTGTAACTGCAGGTAAAATTATCTACAGTTGTGGCGTTCTACACAATATGGCTTTGAGGTTCAACGACAATTTACAAGAAGATGAAATCATTAAAATAGAAAATGAAGACAATTTCAACGCAATTGACATGAGGGACATGCATTGGCATAGAAGAGGCGAAGAAGTACGCAATCAAGTACTGCAACATTTTGTGGAGTAAAACCGTGACTACACTCAATGTTTTGTAAAATATAGATAATAAAACACTATTTATTTGCCTACAGTTTCATTTTTTATTTGCAATTATTGTTACAGCACATGCTAAATTATTCAGTGCTTGCGCTATTTTAAAATTAGATCGCGCTAACAGGCGAAGCGTAGAGTCATGCTCTGCTAGTCCTGTTGTAGTGCTACTCCTGTTGCGGAATGCGCTCCGTTTTGTTCTTCCAGTGGAGCACTGCCGCCTAGACCGAGGGGAAGAATGCGCCAGAGGGAAACGGTTTCTGCCACCTGTAAATTATAAATTTAAATAAAATAAACATAGTATGTATTGCTGACCGCTAGTTAACACTTCTTGCGGAATCGTGCTGATCCCCCACCTGTGCCGGTTGTTCCATAGCGGACATCTCTAGCCCGTCTACGGACATTGGTTTTCATTTCACTGATGCTCTAAAAGCCAAAGAATTACTAAAATAAAACATATATGGATCTTACTACACACATTTTTCCATTGCTTCACAGATTTTGGGGGCCCAATAGCATTCAGCGCCTTGGCCAACTCGTCCCACAACTTCTTAATAATATTTATATTGGAAGGAGTTATTTTTCCTCCTAATAAACACTTGTTCTCGCTCAAATAATTAATTAAAAACTCTTTTTGTTTTTTTGTTGTTCTGGCTGAGCGCGACTTAATAACAGCAAGTACGTCTCTCTTCAAATTTCAATTGTTAAAGATGGATAGTTTCAAACTTTGAATAGTAATGACAAAAATGACAGAATTTTGACTTTGACGTTATGTTTTGACAGTTGACATTCGCGCAAAAGTCAAATACGGTTAATTCTGCGCTGTTGCCAGATGTGAATCCGCCACATTTTAGAGGACCCTCTAAAATAAGTTCATTTTAGCGGTCCTCTAAAGTTTGACGTTACAGAACACCAGTTGTCGCTAAACATTTTAGAGGACCGTTAAAAATTATATTTTTAGCGGCCTCTAAAATTTAACGGAAAAGTTACAGAATAGCCCACTTGGAGTGCTTAATTTAATTTTTTTTGTCACTGCAAAATCAATCATTGAGGGTTGATTATTAATACAGTCGGGATAGTGGGTAGGTGTGTTGGAGGCATTTATAGGTTCAATTGGTAGGTATTTATTAGTTTAAATAACTTGGTTCCATTTTGATTATTTACGTTACAGTGCCATGTTACGTGTTTTGCATTAAAATCCCCAATTAAGATTGAGCCATTTGATAAAAAGTTTAGAAGGTTATTTGGTTTTAAAGGGACTGTATGGGGGATATAAATGTTTATTATTTTAATGTTTTCCACTGCAATGGCGATGGTTTCAACGTCGGAATTTAAATGAAAAGGGGAGTACTTAATTGAATTTTTTATGTAAAAAGCCAGACCTCTGTTTTTTTCTGATTATAATCTCTTATTCTAGGTGGATTACCTTTAACCCTGGAGTGGTGGCGTTCGTTAGCGTAACA
Source organism: Lagria hirta (assembly GCA_947359425.1). NCBI lineage: Eukaryota > Metazoa > Arthropoda > Insecta > Coleoptera > Tenebrionidae > Lagria > Lagria hirta. The sequence continues at coordinate 28,461,893 of OX375796.1, forward strand.
TGAGCGGTGGCGCCGAGTCTGACAGACACAAAACTTAAAAAAAAAATATTTTACAAACTATTATACACATGTTTTTTTTTGTTAGCTCATCGGATGCTCAGGTATGTTTTCTATAGATAAATAAATTTTCAAAGCTCTTGCATCAAAAATACTGAAATACTACTAAAAATGTTAATAAGCTGTAAAATGTACAAAAAATAATTGAGGTAAACTGAAAAAAAAATTATTGGCAAAAATTAATAAAAAAAGGGAAAAATAACAGATTATTCAAAAAAGTAAATTATATTCAATATTACAAACAAACTTTGGGCAGTGTGACACACGCAGGGCACCGAAACTCTGCAAGTTTCAAACACAAAAATTTTTTGCAAATTGCACAAAAATAGCGTGTGGTGTTGTTGTTTTTACACATGTAACAGCGTTTTCTGCTAATTGGTGCCTGTTGATCTTCTCTGCTAACATCCTGTGAGGTTCCTGCGACCTCCTGTCGTCTTTGGCGGACAGCTGGTGCGATGTTTTTCATAAAAGAGCGACGCTTCAAATGTTGGTCAGCTAGTCCAACTGCCAATTGTTTCAGATACTTTCTTCTGACACTCTTGGTATTTGGGTTATTGGAGATATAAATTATTTGGGAGTTTATGCCTGCCACATTCATCAGTGCATAAAATATCACCATTGGCCACCTTCTAGTATTTCGGGCCACATTGTAGGTTGCACAAAGCTCATCGACGGTGTCCACGCCACCTTTCGTGGAGTTGTAAAATGTGATGATTTCTGGCTTACATTTGTCTCCACTTGATTCGTCAATATCGTCAGTATGGTGCATGCTTGAGGCCAGGACAACATTTTTGTATTTTTTTGGAACGTAGGATACAATTGTGATATTGTTTTTGAACCCAAACACACTGGAAATTACAGGTCGTGGTTTTGTATTGACAAACTCAGGAGGAAGCTCACGTTTATTTTTTCTGACCGTGCCGACGTATGTCGTATTGTGATTTTCAAGAAGATTCTTTATTAGGTCAAAACTTGTGAACCAGTTATCACATGTGAGGTTCCTTCCTGTGCCAGATATCGGTTCAATCAGTCGTATAACAATGCTAGCCGGGTCATTCTTTACACGATAAGGCCCCTCAGGTTGCAAACCTACATATGGTTCCAAGTTCAATGTATATCTTGTTTTTGCATCAACAAGAGCAAACACTTTTAGGCCGTATTTATTAGGTTTGGAAGGAATATACTGCTTGAAGCTGCATCTTCCCCTGAATCCTTCGAGCTTTTCATCAATGGTTCCAAATTCGCTGATAGTATAAGCTTTCTTGCAATTTTCCACAAACAATGTAAAAAAGTCTCTTATCGGAGCAAATTTGTCCGACTGTCTCCTCTCATCTCTGGTGTCCATATCATCAAATCGAAGATGCCTGAGTAAAAACAGAAAGCGTTGCTGTGACATTGTCAGCCAAAACAATTCGATTCCACTTCCGTTTCGTTCCCACAATTCATCCACGTTTAGTCGATTGCTTTTCAAACATCCCGCCAAATATATCAGACCCAACAGTGCCTTAATTTCAATCAAATCTGTGCTTCTTGCAGAACGGTCTCTTTTATAGTTTTCTGTGACGCTTTCAATTTTTTTGTTGGTATTTGTAACAATTATGTCTAACATATCGTCAGAGAAAAATAAATTCCAACAGTCGAATATTGACTTTGCTTTTTTACCGTATTCTTTCACTCCTGGTAAACGTATAACTATGTTTGACTGACGCGTTCTTACATTTAGATTGGAACAATGCTTCCTCTAGAGAGATCCATCCTTTCCAATAAAAGATGGAATCCGGGGATTCTTCGCAGGTGGAGGCAAATCTTCATTATCGCTTTCCCCTTCTTACTCAGTATCTGAATCGGTCAAACGAGCCTCTAGATTGTCCTCTTCGTCTTCGGATTCTTCATCGTCAAATGGTTCGTCCTCATCTATATTTACTTCTTCCCATAATCGCAATAATCGGGCTTGCTCGTTTTCGTAACTCATTTTTCTACAATTAGTTTATATTTATAACAAATTCGTGTAAAATTTCACAATAATTTCTTACCATAAAGTATAAAAAAACAGTGCTGGCCCCTACTTGCAAGTTGTTTGTTTTATAACAGTAGTGGTGGCGCTGAGTCTGAGAGACTCAAACAGCTAACTCTATCCCCACTCTTTTTACACCAATTTTTGTGAGACAAGAGTCTGAGAGACTCGGCCCCACCACTCCAGGGTTAATTAGCGTTTCCTGAATAGCAATTATATCTACTTTATACTCATTTAAAAGAATTTCTAATTCCTCAATATCCCTGTTTAGCCCTCTTGCATTCCACGACATAATAATTAATTTGATTGTCTTTAATGTTATAATTACTTGTGGGGGCTGTATGGCTTGCGGCCCGGGCGAATGACACATTTGGTTTCATTAATTGCGGATTCGTTATTATTTTTGGGGTCTTTTGACTCACCTTTGGTTGTATGTTTCTGTTTTTCCTGGTTTCAAGGGCATCCAGGTGCTCCAGTAGGCATTGACACTGAGAATAATTTACCGTGTGTGGTTCACCGCAATTCGCACATTTTGGGACATTGTTTCTATCTTTCCATTTGCATTCTTTTGGTAAGTGGGTTTCGCTGCACTTAACACACTTAGGGTCTATATTGCAATTTGTAGAGCCATGTCTATACCTTTGGCATCTAAAACATTGGGTTGTTGAAGTCTTTTTATAATATGGCTCCCATTTAATTTTGATGTGGTCCAGCTCAACCACAGCTTTCTTATAATCTTCTAGATTACTGGTTTTTGGTATTTCAATCAGGAATGAAGCACTATATTTATGCTTCCTGGACATCATTTTCGTGACATTTAATGCCACTAGGTTTTTCTTTGTGATAGCTTTATTTATACTCGTATATTTATGCTTCCTGGACATCATTTTCGTGACATTTATTGCCACTACGTTTTTCTTTGTGATAGCTTTATTTATATCTTCAATTGCAGTAAAGGAAGCAACTTTAATCACCGCTTTAATTAAAATTGGTATCCTAGTTCTCGCAGGCTATTTTCCAGGTCACGGTGATCTTTTTCCGAGTTCAGCATAATTTTAGTTCCGTTACGCATATATATTGACTTTTAATTTTGAAGCGTCGGCCGCTTCTTTTGTGATTCTAAGTTATTGTTGAAGATTTTTGTGAAACAATACCTTGTTTGTTATTGTAGATTTAATTGTTATTGAAGGCGGCCTGGCCTGCTGGATTTGCTATGAGGCGCGAAAGTCGCGGTTTGTATCTCCATTTCTTCATCCTGGGTTAAGGTTTCTGGAATTTTTTCTGAATTGTCTACAATTAATGATTGAAGAGCCTATCTGTTTGTTAACGGTACTTCCGGCGGGGTAGGAACCATCTTGTTGCTTCCGACGGCCTGTTGAGGCCTTTTATCTGTATTTTCTAGTTTAAAATTTTTTATGCGTTGTCTTGATTTTTTTATGTACTTGCACTTATTAAGTACAAGTGTACGTGGTTGCACTAAATTTAATATTGAATTTGGATCTACTGATTTCATCCACAGGCACAAACTCACAGCACACGACCATCCACAACCGAGGTCTGGACATCAATGATGAGGATGAGGATGTGTGTGATGGGCACTTTTGGTGGCGTCTTCAGGTTGGTAGGGTGGTTCTGTGTGTGGGAGTTTGTTGTTTGGAATTTAAAAAAAAGGAGTGACACATACAGTCTACTCAAAAAATAACCTTAATTTACTTTATTGGGCGGTTTTTGGCTCATGCTCTACTTCTACATGCCAGTGCAGAACATGGATTTATGTCCTTGACCGTCCATTTCACATCTTAACCTAATTTATTTACACTATGTACAATCTTTTGTCAGCACCCTTTGAATTCTTTGATGATCTGTCTGAGTTGGTTGCTAAACGCAGACATTTATTTTGGAAGGTTTCAAATTTTTTAATTTGTGTTTTAGGTATTTGTGGCTGCCTCTTTTCTATAAGAAGAAAGTCATGTATAATTCAGCGTATTGCTTCAATTTCTCCTTTCGGCAAGTCACTTTTTGGTTTGGATTTTTTTCTTTTTTTTAAAGGTGTTAAAAACGAATTTTTTTGTCCTGATTTTACTTCAGCCGTCTCCTTCATAATCTGTCGATACGTCTTATCGCTTATTTTTGTAGCAGCTAAAAGTCTTTCCTTAAATCTTGTCATAGGAATTGTAACGCCGTTTGCAGCTTTATTCTTCATAAATTCTACCACGTTAGAAACTATTTCCCGTGCCTGACTGAATTATTTTTCCATGTACGCCAATACTCTTTCTTTGCGCCATAATAAAGAATTGTCGCCAATATTCTTAAAACAATGCACGATAAATGAAGCTTTTTTTTTATCTCGTTGACGTCACTGAGGTCCGACCAACCCCCTATATCTAATTTGGACCTGTCCGGACGAGAATCGTTCAGGCGCATTATGTACTTCTTAGAGTGGGTGGACTCTGCATGGCACCTCAATCAAATAATGTGTTTTTAGAGAATAGAAAAATGGCAACAGTATCTAATTAAATAAAATGATAAAAGTATGAAAAAACAAACGCAGCCATAGTCGCGGATAAGAACTGTTATTTAATAATTGCATATTATTGGATACTCTACAACTTAGTCCTGGGAGGATTTCGAATGCTTCTACCACGTTGCTCTCTTGCATCAATTAGTTCCGGCAAAATGCAATTAAAATAAAATATTCTTAAACCAGGAAGCATTTTTTCCATCCAAAACTGATCATCCTTCAAAATCTGTAAAACGAGTTTTTGAGATTTATAGAATGAAATGGTCTTATACTTACAACCTCTTTATATACAAAGCCTTTAGGTGACCAAACAATAAAAAAATACTTTTCAGTTTTAGTTACTGCAAGCTGCCCTTGCATGTGATAATAATAATTATCTGTTTTTTTTAAATAAAGTTTTCCTTGCTTCAATTCAGCAAAGATTATCATTTTTGTTCTAATGGCTTCCAGTGGATGTAAAGAAGCGCATTCGGCAGGACATTTTACCTCCACAATAGCGGTTTTGTCTGAAACGTAGAATATGTACTTAGAAGAACAAAAACATCTTTTTTGTAGATCTCTACCTCTTAAAATCCCATCGAGGCTAGCCAGTGACGGATTTAGGCTTGCTGCCGTCCTAGGCCCCATTTGATATGCCGCCCTTTTTAAAAAATGAGTTTCAATAATTTTGATCCAATATTTTTATTTAAAAACTTTATTCATTGAAATAGAATTTTTAAGTATAACTAATAAATATGACAAATAAATAAGTTATAAACTTTAGACAGATAAATAATTTTTTTTAATATTAATCAATTTGAAAATTTGTTTTTCCTGGCTTTGGTCTGCGCAAAAACGTCGATTATATGATCATAATCAATTTCTTGGACTAGTTGAGCTTCATAGACAGTAATGCAAGAGCATTAAGCATTAAGTCTATCTTGGCCCAATGTTTGCACGTAAATAGGTTTTTACTCTTTTCAGAGTGAAGATCTTTCTCTTGAACAATTTGTAGCCGGAATACTCAAAAAAATACGAAGAGCAATGTCCACATTAGGATAAACGTCTCGAAGACTCCGTGAATGCAATACATTGCATATTTTTTGTGCAGAGCATACATCTTCCGTATTTGCTAAGGAATCTTTGAGTTGATAATGTAAATGAATACATTTATTGCCTAACGTCTCTTCCAAATCGTCAGGATACTTGCTGACTAGTTTATTGGCAAGATTTTTCAATTCATTTGTATCTATTTCAGATAAATTATCAAAAAAATTGAAATTTTCGTAGAGCTTTTCATATGCACCTTTACGCCCGGCTAATTGCACACTCAGAGTGTCTAGAATAGGGTAATAAACATCAGTTCGAAAATTTTCTTGCCCAGAAACCGGTGTTCTTTCATTTACCCGTGACTCATCTGGCTGAATTTTTCTGGTTTTTTTGCGACAAGTATCATAACGATAATAATCGTGCTTTGGCTTTTTCTTCATATTCAGAAAATTGTCTATCTCTTATGTCTTGAAGAAATAAAGCCAGAGAACCATAGATTTGAACAACGGATGATAAATCAGCTTGAGATTCTTGAAGCTTCTTACTAGCCGCATTAAAACGATCCAAAATTACATTCCAAACAATGACTAGGATTACTAGCTTGGAGCTAGACCGGTTAGCTCCAAGAAAACAATTTTCTGTGTCAATAAAAAAACCACATTTTTCGACTTCCACATCAAACTCAAGTTGAAATTCTTCTATAGCCAAGTGTTCACGGTCACTGCCCCATTTCGTATATTTATTTCCTTTGAAATTGGAGTACAATAATTTTTTCAGAGCTCCTTGGCATGATGTTTTAGGTCTTAGTTTGCATACATTTCTAAAATTAGACGCAGTAAGCCCTATGTATCGTTCCTGTATCCACTTTTGACAGTTTTCTTGGTTTCTTGTAGTTTTTTCTAAATCCTCAATTTGTTCAACACTTTTATGCAATTCTTGTATAAACTCTTCTTTTTTCAAATTGTAGTCTTTTACACTCATGTCTTCAGCAATATTTGCATTCGGTCTATAATGCTGGTCTGGGAAAGTTGGCTTCTTTTTTGGTTGATACTTTAAACTGAATAAAGCTTTTCTCAACCTTTTGTTATTTAATATACGTTGTCTTCTCAAAATATATAGGTAGTATATGAGCAGGCGAAATAAAACAAAACTGATCTATAAAAAATCGAAGAAGCCGACGTCGCAGGTGCACATTCATATAACGCACTCGAATAACAAATAATATTGTCTAAGAAAGGATTGATTTATGTAGTTATTTATTTTGTAGATATTGCGTATGATATATTAGAAACCTTGCCGATTTTATTTTTTCAAAAGTAAATAGGTAAAGCAGGATGTTTGATCTTATAAGCTCTAGTGTGTAGAATTCCGTAGAAAGCGGCCGTGGGCCGCGCTTATTTTATGAACGGTTTTCGACTACTGGTCTATCACTAGTAACTACTAAGTTATTAATACTTCAATAAATGTATAAATACTATGAAAGTGAATTTATCTTCCTTTTTATTTGTTAAATTATCATTTTTACTTGTACGAGTATTTTAATATTATTTTAGTCTTTAAGCAGAATTCAGTTTTGGCCCTTACATTAACGACTTAAGTTACGACTATAAATTTTTTGGATACTTGTTTAGAAAACTATAGTGCTTCTAATGACAGTCGCAAAAATTTTATAATGTAAAACCTTTTTTGAAAAAATGAGCCCTAAAGTTGACGAAACGTGCGATTTGGCTATGGCCATCTCCATAATATCTTCTACGAATCGCCGTACAATGTTGCCAAGCCTAAGTTTAAAAACGAAGATAAATCAACTTGTACAAGGTGGCACCACATTCCAACTCAAAAATTAGAAAAATGGTTTTTTGATTTGGGATGCTATTTACGGTAAATCTAGGAGAGATGAGGTAAATCTAGGAGAGAGAGGTGGCACTTTTTTATTGATGAACATAAAATTTGTATGTTGTAAGTTATTATCAAAGTTAATTTATATGATGATAGGGTATGTTGGTAGGTAACAAGATCATGCATTCAATAAACTCTAAAGCCTTTATTTTTTTTTTATAAAACATTTTATTATTTAGCTGCAAATGCGTTAACTCTCCTCACGTGTCAGGTGAGATGACGCACTACATAAGGTGAGATGGCGCGCCAACTTCTGTAACAAAATTAAAGTGAAGAAAACAATAGAAATAAACTTACATTTACTTGGATTTTTTGTCTGCATTTTCCCAGAAAAATCGCAAAAATTCTGGTATTTTGTGCAACTTTCATGCAACCATCTATTGCATTTTATGCATTGAATCCAATTGTCTTTTTTTTTTTTTGATTGTAATCCTCTTTACACCCCATGCATAAATTAGATTTATTTTCGCAACTTGAAAAGTCGTCATAAATGATAGCTTCTTAGTCATCATCATTAGATGATTCAGTGGTAACCTCTTTGGTTCTTTTTTTATTTTTACTAAGTTTTTTGTTTGCAGCGTTTTCTTTAAAGTCACTTTTTTTCGTCTTCTGTTCTGTTGCTTCCAGTTTTTGTTTTTTTTTTCTAAAATATTTTTAGTTTTGGTTAGAACAGAAGCCAGTTAGTTGCCTTCCTCGCTTTCTTAGTGTTTGAACTTACGGAACCTGGTGGCATTCTATCTGGAAATTCTGGCTTTAGATTTTTTCTCTTAAAAATACAAGTGGCTGGAATGTACAAACCTTCTGCATTACAACATACACACAACATTTTTTGAGCCTTTGGCAGCTACAACGTGCTCAGGGCGATTGTTGAGTTGCAATCCCGTTTCATCAATATTGAAAATGCGTCTTGGTTGATTCATTAGTTCGTTATCAATCAAAGTACTTTCTAACAGAGCATAATAAGACGCTATCTTCTCTTTAGTCATAGCTAGAGCACGTGCAGCAGAAACTCCTTCTGATTTTCTAATGCAAAGCACATTATTCCTTCTTAAACAAGAATCAAGCCACGGATAACCAGCCATACGCATATTTCGGTTAAACTTATGTGGTAATTTTAATTGCTCGGCTAACTCAAATGTCATGGAACGCACAAACGAACGTGTAGGTGCAAATCCATTCTTTTGCAATTTCTTTATGTGTGTTAAATAATTTTGTCTCATTTTTAGCTCCTAAAACCGATAAAGGACCTAGGTTTTTAGATTCTAGCTTTAAATTTTTTCTGCGGCGTCTCAAAGTGCTTTCAGGAACTCCAAATGTTCGGCCAGCTTCACGAATGCCCATTTCGCCACTATCTATAGCCTTTATTGCTGAAGACAGTTCTATTGTCCATTCTCCTCGAGAAACACTTCCTTTTCTCTTGTATTGAGTAGGCATATCTGTCAAAATATGTCCTTTAAGCAACATTTGATTTTTAAGTTTTTTTTTGCGCCAAGTTTTCTTGCATTTAAATGAGCCAACTCACCTTACTCTATAAGGAGACATGGCGCAGACAATTCATTCAAATACCTTCTTTTTTTGTTTGCTGTAATGTACTACTTGAACCTCTTTTGTTAATTTTTAATGTACCTAAGTCTTACTTCAGCTTCGTTTCCTAAAGTATGGAAAAAAACTAAAGTATGTCCTACATACAAATCGGGTAATAAAGCATTGATTATTAATTATCGACCAATATCGATTCTTGCAAATTTTGCCAAAGTTTTTGAGAAGGTCATATATATGTATTGTAGGTAACATTACTATTCTTTCTGTTTGTATTGGTATGTTCTATGTCATATTTGTACATTGCTCTGTAACTGGATTTATTCTGTTGAACAATAAACCATTATTATTATTATTATTAAACCATGAGGAAAAATACAACCAAATAAAATTAGAAGCCATTAAGTATTCTGAATACGGACTCCACAGCATATAAATACGAAAATAACACAATTGAACTTACTTGTAACACACTTTAACTGGAACGCTTGCAACTATTTTTCAAGGTCTTTAAAACAAACTTTTATTGTACGTTATCTCTCAAAGCCACAAACGCACTGATATTTCAAACCGTTAACTCATTTTTTAAATGCAACACTACAATGTTGTCAAACTGAACGTCTTGGCTTTAGTAGTATCAACTCACCTGATGCGCCAATTCTCCTAGAATTACCCTAATAGATAATCACAAAATTCTTACTATCAAAAGTGTTTAATATATTTATAAGAACATTCGAAAGTCAATTAAAAGTCTTTACCTTAACACTGACACTTTATTTCAAAAAAAATATATTTTTATTCATTTGCAAAAAAAACATTATTGACTTTCTTAAATACATCTTTTAGAATTGTTAGTGTCAGTAAAAGCAGAATTATAGGTAAAAATTAATGAAAATTAAAAAAGTTATTTGAAAAATTAATTTTCTAACATGGCGACGGCTGTCGAACCCTCTTAATTGCATCGTAGCGTTGTGTCCTTGTTTGAATCCAAATTGAAATTTATTTTGGATGTTATTTTCGGGTTGTTTGCCGTTTAGTCGTTTTAGTATAACTTTTTCTGTTCTTGGAATCTGGATTATATCACTCTGTCAGAAAAACAGGGTCTTCTTTTACGGATTTAATTGTTTTTGTAGCTGATTTATTTATTTATTTATTTATTTTTTTTATTGATGTTTAGGTTTTGTAGCTACAAGATTTGATTTTGTGATTTAATTGATGTTATGTGTTTGTTGTTGTGCAATTTAGCCTGCCTTGCTCTCAAGGGTTATTTTTGAGTCAACTCTACTAGTGCAGTTTTAGGTCTTTTAAATTTATGATTACGGTTCGGGTCGTAGTCTAAAACTCTTAATCGAGGGATTTTCATGATTTTCCATTTTTCGATGAGTATTTTTTGTAAGTTTCTGGATGAATTCTCAGATTGTAGGTAATTTTGTCTCTAAATGGAGCCTATCATTTCGGTGGTACCAATCAGCATCGAGAGACTGCCTGAGGATCTTGTTTTGGAAGATTTAGAGTCTGGTGTGATTATGTTTTGCTGTTTGAAACCAAGTTTGATTAGCTTTGACAAGCTGGAATCTAACGTGGTTGATTGTAATTTAATCTTTTAAATTTAATATTTGATTCAGGATTGTGCCTGTGAGTGCGGTTAGTAAAAATAATCGCTTGACTCTTGTCTGAGTTGACGTTGATTCGCCAGGTAGAGAACCAATGGTCGATTGTGTTTAAATGTTGTTGGAGTTTTTTTTGTCAGGACTTGAATTTTATAATCACAGGCTAGTATCGCTGTATTATCAGCGTACATTGCAGTGATTGTTTTTTCGGATTTTGGGAAATCATTAGCATGTAAGTTCTAGAGGGTGGGTTCTATGATTGACCCCTGAGGAACCCCCGCGGTGACATTTTTTATTCATGAAATGGTATCTGCAATGTTGCAGAAAAATTTTCGGTTTGAAAGATATGATTTTATTAAAAAGATCAGATAATGAGGGACGTTCAGCTTTATTAGTTTATATATTAAACCATCATGCCAAACTTTATCGAAGGCTTTCGATATGTCTAAGAAGACACGTTCAGTTGGTTTAGATTGATTTTTATTTTCCAGGATGTATTCGGAAATTATTGATACATTTCTTCATTATTATAGCATAATACATTTCATATGGCTTAAAATTAATTACAATAACTATGTGCTGCTGTAGCGTTAGCGCTATTTCAGCACAGGAGTTAAACAATAATTTCTATGGTTTACAAAAAAGAAAAAATACTTAGATATGATGGCATTTAATTGTGTGCAAGAAAAAATTAAAAAAACTAGATTAATTTAATCGGATTGGTGGTTAGGGTTTGGTTTTATCTGAGGATTAGAGGAGTGTTATCAATTAAATCGATTAGTTCCTCTGGGAGGTTGTGGTAGTCTGTGGAGAGAATTGCAGTGGGAACATGTTTTCGCTTTCGCTTGGGACGGGAAGTGACTTGGTAGTTTACTTTCGGGGTGCCTGTGATCTGTTAAAGGAGTCTGTTTAGCTATTGGATTGTTATTGGAATTCAAGGTTCTAGAGGAATATTTTTGGGATAGTTGCATTATTCTATCTGTTATTGGTGTCATGCTGGTTAGTTGGTATACTTCGTTGGATAGGTGTTTACAGTGTAGGCGATAGGTTATTCTAAGAATTCTACGTTCGCATGCTATTAGTCTTGTTAATTGTTTGTGGTTAAGGGTAATATAGATACAAGCTCTATAGTCTATTATAGGTCTAATAAAGGTTTTGTAGGTGTGGAGTAAGGTTTTAGGATGGCACTTTTGAAATTTACCGTCAATGTGTTTGAGGAGATTTGCTCTGTTCCTTACTTTTTTAAGAGTAAGTTCCAGATCGGAACAAAGGGATCCATAGTTGTTAAAGGTAATGCCGAGGTAGGTGACTTTTTTGGCGTTTGGGATGGGAGTATTATTAATGTGGAGTGAGACATTAGTTCGTCTTCGTCTGTGGGAGTTGGGATGAGTTATTTTAAGGAAACGGCATTTGTCAGGGTTGTAATAATGTAATAGGTTGGTTGAAGGGAAACACATGCTGGTTCCTATGAAGATGATTTATTTGTGGAATTAATCTATGCTACACTACTATGCCTATACCTGCGACTACATCTCCGACTCTTCGACTCCCCTGGACGCTACATGCGTCGCCTTACATTAAGGTGCCATTTGCGTCATTGCATTGACGCAAATGCACCGCACAATAATTATAAACTGCTTAATTGCTAAGGAAGCATCCGTTCTTTCGCAATAGTTCATTCGTTTATTCATACGGTCATCCAACTATCAATTCATTCCTTATGCGTCTATATACCCTTACACCTTCCCGGCGATGTAGAAAAAAAAATTTATATTAGTGAAAGATTTACATTTTTTTTTTGTTTAACTAAAAAATTTCTTAATTCTATCCTTATGTACTAACATGTCTTTATTGCCTACTCTAATAACTATATTTGGAGGGGTTTTTATATCAATTACAATGTAAGGTCCGCTATATAAAGCGTCCATTTTGTGTCCTCCTTCGTTTTTTAATAATACCTTATCTCCTATGTTATATTGATAATTTTTACTATTTACATTCAATCTATTTACTCGATCACTCTTTGTTCGCAACAAATTCTCTCTAGCACTCAACCAACTTTGTTGTAACCGGTACTTTAATTCGATAGGATAATTATGGAAGTTGTATAAAGGTTCGACATGTTCGCTAAGATTTGATGGTAAGTTTACGCATTTTCCGAAAACTAATTCGTATGGTGTATGTTTTGTAGATGTGTGGACTGTGTTGTTAAAAGAAAAGTTCCAAAAAGGTAACCAATCGCTCCATGCTCCTAAATTTTTCGCTATACACAGGCGCAAATATGCACCAAGGCTTTTGTGACTGTTTTCTAAGCTTCCTAATGTTTGGTGATGATATGCTGTAGAGTTTAATTGTGTAATACCGAGTACTTTACATGTGTCTTTGAATAATGTAGATACAAATTCTTTCCCGAGATCAGTTACTACTGTGTGTGGTATTCCGTAACGCAATATAAAATTCGTAACAAAAGATTTCGCTACTGTTATGGATTCTTTATTCTGTAATGGGTATGTTTCAACAAATTTGCTAAGATCGCACTGGATCGTCAAAATATATTCGTTGTCGTTTTCATCTTTTGGTAATGGTCCAACCAAATCTAAATAAATTTTCTCAAATGCACTCATAGCTGTCGAAGTGATAACCATTGGTTCATGTCGTTGTTGAGAATGTTTATGTCTCTGACAATCGTTAGATATTTGTATAAAATTCTTTATATCTTTTTCCATATTGTCCCAATAATAGTATTTCTTTACATTGTTATACATTCGATTGATGCCTGTATGCCCTCCTGTTTTCAAAATGTGAAAATCGTTCATTATTAGTTGTCTTTTATCTCCATCTTTAATATATTTCACGTTTCTTAATATAGATATTTTTAATCTTAACTTTTTTATTTCATTTATATTTGTAAATATAATTTCCCATGCTTCTTCGATTTTTAGGAATAACTTTTGCCTATTATGGACTATTGGCACGCATTAAGTCATCTTTCATTATTAATATTTCTGTAATATTTTTTATTTTGCATATTCTCTGAAGATCTCTCAACGATTCTATTAATGCTAACGCCGATCGAGGTGTCTTCCATAAAATGCAATTATTATCGACTATAAAGTCTCCTATTACTTCTGTTTTATTTTGCATGGCTATACTTGTAAATTAATTATTTTCTATTAATCTTCAATAAATGACTTTCTGCAGGTTGCTCTAAGACCTCTACAACTCCTGGATGGCCAAAATTTTCGTTGTTGATTACTTGAGCAGAAACCTGTTCTTTTTTCTTACTTTTGCCTCTGGTCATAACATACATCGTTTCAGTTACTTTAGATTCTATGTTTTTTAATTCGTCAGATGTCAGTTTTATTCGTGATAAAGCGTCTGCTACTACGTTATCCTTCCCTTTAATGTATTCTATTTCAAAATCATATTCTTGTAATATCAACTTAAATTTTGTTAATCTGCTAGATGGATTATTCATACCGAATAAATATATTAAGGGTCGATGATCTGTATAAACTTTAAATTTGTAGCCATATAGGTACGGTCTGAAATGTTTAATTCCCCATACTATCGCCAATAATTCTTTTTCTATCGTTGGGTAATTGACTTCTCCTTTATTCAGTGTTCGACTCGCATATGCTATTGGTTTATCATCTTTGTTTGACAATACGACTCCGATTGTAAAGCCTGAGGCGTCTGTTTTCAAAATAAATTTACTATTTTCTGAAAAATCTGGGTATTGTAATATCGGATAGTGTGTTAGTTCGTATTTTAATGTTTGAAAAGCATCTTCACATTCTTTTGACCATTGAAAAGTTACGTTTTTTCTTGTAAGTTTATTTAATGGATATACAATTTTTGCAAAATTATTTACGTACTTTCGGTAGTAGTTTGCAAATGCCACAAATCTCTTTACCTCTTCTGCATTCATAGGTGTTAGATAGGTTTTCACTACTTTCAACTTGTCGGGGTCAGGCATTACTCCTTTATCTGATATGACATGACCTAAATAAGCTACTTCTTTTTTGGAAATTCGCATTTTCCTGGATTTAATTTCAAATTAACATCTCGTAATCTGTCGAATACTTTCACTAATTTTCGTGTATGTTCTTCTAATGTTCTACTAAAAACAATAATGTCATCTAAATAAATAAAACACGCATTGTAATTTAGTCCAGACAAAGCTAACGTCATTGCTCTTGAAAATGAATTTGGACTTATCTTTAATCACATTGGGAGTCTTGTCATTTGGAATTGTCCTTTGTGCGTCGAGAATGCTGTGTACTTCCTACTTTGTTCGTCTAAGCTTATTTGATGAAAACCTTCTGAAAAATCTAGATGTGTAAAATACATTGCTCCTCCCAAGGAGTCTAAGATATCTGTAATATTTGGTAATGGGAATTTATCATCTTCTAGCTGTTTGTTTAGTTGTCTGTAGTCAATCACTAATCTGTGCCTTTTTATTCCGTCTTTTCCCACTTTTTTTGGTACTAACAATATTGGGGATGACCATTTACTTCTACTTTCTTCTATGATTCCATTTTGTAACATTTTTTTATTGTCTAATTCGTCTCGTTGCGAGTACGGCATCCTATAAGGTTTAATATAGATTGGTTGCGTTTTATCTTTTAATCTTGAGTGTTCTTTATAGATGTTTGTTACTGGAAGTTTGTCTCCTTCAAGTTGAAATATATCGTTGTACTTTGCACAAATTCGTTGCATTGAATATTTTTCGTCTTTATTTAAATGTTCTAAATTCAAAATACTAAATAATTTATCTACTCTTTCTACCATATTAGTTTTCTCTATTTTTGTCTGCTGCATTATATGTATAATGTTCGCATTGGCATTGTCATTCGAGAAATCGTAGTATTCTGTCTGGATAAGGGAGGTCTCTGGTCCTTTAGGGGAGCAAGCGGCTAAAGTGGTGGAATCTTTGAAGAACGCCGAGTAGTTTGAGAAGACAGTAGAGAGGCGGGAGAGCCAGTCAGACGAGGTGAGGGCGAGGAATGCTTCAGCTGGTGAAACATCTTCGTCTTCTTCAATAATGGGGAGCGACAAGTCTGGGCCAAAACTACGGAAAGTGTAGTCTATGTCCGGGGTGGATTCCGGGGTCCAGGTCGAGATGGGGTTCAAAAGGTAATCCTTTTGAATTCTAGACCAGTTATGGGCACTGAATGTGCTACCATAGATGATTCTGTCGTCATTATCATTAAAGGTGGAGGGGTCTGAATAATCAGGGACGTCGTCTAAGGGGGCAGTGAGTATAGACTGGAGGAAATAGAGGCATTGGGGACCGTTGGGGAGTTCCAACTCATAAGCGTAATCTAAACCGCCGATCAGCAAGTTTGAAACATCAATGGGACCGATTCTCTCTGGGAGATAGGGAGTTACGGGGCCAAAGCGGTCGCAGCGAGATTCACTGGCGCAGAGGGACTTAAATATCGGAACGAGAGGTCCGGGGATAGAGAGGGATTCAGGGGGAATCTCTTGGGAATCTCTTTAAGTACTTCTTGAATGAATAACTTTGTAGATCGAGAGCCAACGTTAACAGAGGTCTGAGCTCTGAGGGTCTGAAGGTGGAAAAGAGTTCCAAAGTAAAGTCTGGATAGAAGGGGGTGCCATTTATCTGACAGTTCGAGGAAGTAAATATTCGTGGACATGAGTAAGTCCATTTCATGGAGAACATAGTATAAGTTCTTTGAGGATGGGACAAACATGCTCGTTGCAGGTTTCCTTCTTTTTATGAGGGGTAGTCTGACATAGGGAGTCAGAATGAAATTGATACCATCGATTTGGGGAGGTTTTGGGGCTTGAGGTTTGAAATCAGGCTCTTTGATGGATTGAATTTCGTCCACAATGGATGTGGAGGGAAGGATCGAAGATGAGGTAGGCTTCGCATCTAATGAAACGATGTTTAGCGTTTGAAGTTGTTCGGTGCTAGTGATAGCTTTAACTACTTCGGGATTCATCTTGAGTGATATTTTTGTTGAGATTGTAAGTGCAAGTTTTTTAGCTTTAGAAAACGATAGGCTATTATCTTATCGGTAAAACTATTCTATATAGATAATGTGTGTCTGCATCCACACGTCGAAACCATTCAGATGATTCATCGTCTGTAGATTGGATGGCATCAAAAGGTCGGAAACTGCATTTAAATTTGCGACCATCGTTGTTGACTATATTGCCAAATCCAGATAAATAGTTGTTTAACATTAATGGTAAATTAAATTTTCCTTCGTAAATAGTATTCATAAAATCTCTTTCGTTGTTTCGAAGGATAATTCCGTTCTTATCTTTAATTTTGAAAAGTCGCGCTACACTGAAGCATGCGACATAATAAGAGAGCATAGACTCTGAAATTCTACGCGCTTAACCATTATCTAATGCTTTAAGAGTCTCATGTAATGATTTTGCTATAGTTGAGATCCCTTTAAAGTCTGGAAAAATTTTTAAATTGTCCACGGTAGGCCGAGACTCCATACCGGGCATACAAACAAGAGCTTCATTATAAATAGGGTCGTTCTTTGGAACGGAAGCTGTCTTGACTAAATTTGTTGGCGGAGGCGGACCTTGCTGAGGTGGCGGTCCACTTACGCGTGCGTTCTGACGCAAAACTCCTCCTGCTTGTTGTTGCTGCTGGCCTCTTCCCCTGCCTCGGTTTCTATTATTATTATTTCTATTGCCAAAATTGCGAGAATACTGATTGAATTGTTCCTCCTGGGGTATAGGCTCTTCAAACCGTTGGTAATTTTGATAATTACCACGGGCACCGCGCCCTTGGCCACGGTTAAAATTATTAAAATTTCGGTTCGCCATCCGGCTTCCACATAAAATAAGTATATTAGATACTTGAGAAAATTGGGTTTAGTTTAGTTTTTTAATTTGAGGTTGCAAAAGGCCTTTTTAATTGAAGATTTTAAGTAAATAGCCTGCTTAGGCGGGGGAGAAATTGTTCGAACATACTCATCTCTACTGTACTTGGTTGGGTGGCAGAGAAATTTTTTAATAAAAGTATAACTTCGTTCAATTTTCCCTGGGTCGTAGCCGTCAAGGATGCAAGGTTTATGGCGGTTGACATATCCAGCATAGGTTGTTTCACGGGATTTGGGATAGTAGTAATATTCGCCAGGACACGTGAGACTAGGTATGTAGCGTAGCCTGCGGTCAATATGATCGTTGTAGCAGACATAGCTGGTATCAGTAAATGATACCACTTGATTGATGATTGGATTGGGAGGAGGCCACTGCCGTTTAAATCACGTGGTAGGTGTCTGTCAAACCTCCACGGGAAAAACACGTTGCGAGTGTAAGTTATGCCTCTCGAATTTTCTGCGGCTTGTTGGAGTCCCTCAACTTTATCAGGTGTTAGCCACAAATGACGATTTAGTTTCTCCAAGATATGGTTTGGGATAACAATGATGAATTATTTATTCATCTTCTTCTAATGGTGAAATGTCACCAGGTAAATCCCAGTTTGCTTGATTGTTATCTGGGTCTACTGTCACAGCTAGATCGTTTTGTATACGTGACATAAATACTGCTAAGCATGGGTATTCTATATATTATTATTATTATTATTATTATTAGTAAAAGATAAGCAGCAGAGGCAAACCTTTGATGCTGCGTTCACATGTGATTACGTTGTTGTATAATGATTACGTTGTTGTATATGGGAATTGAATGAAACATTATCCGTTCACGCGGACTAGTCATATATGTGAAAATAAAGGTTATAGAACTAGCAAAATAGGAGAAAATGACTTAACTTAATTATCTAACTATAGTGTAATTTAGGTTGAAATAGGTTTCATGGTCAAAGGAAATCTACTTTATTGAGACAACTTAGGGTCTTCAATATAGTACTGGGAAGCAATGATCTCATCAATCTGAAGGATTGAGGAGGAGTCAGTAGCCTGGGTGTGATAGGGGGAGGCAAGCCAGTAAGGTCCGGGGCATAGGATGGGAGTGCCAATTTGTTGCCAACGGCCAAAGTTTCCTCGCATGTAACGAGGGTGTAAAGATGAATACTGAGACATCGCGTCGTAGGGTTGAGAGATGGAGTTCTCATACGACTTATGAACGCAATTCATGGAAAAGATTTGCTCTGATGGGAATGCTTGTGAAATGGTGTGGTAAATGTTCGCATTGGCATTGTCATTCGAGAAATCGTAGTATTCTGTCTGGATAAGGGAGGTCTCTGGTCCTTTAGGGGAGCAAGCGGCTAAAGTGGTGGAATCTTTGAAGAACGCCGAGTAGTTTGAGAAGACAGTAGAGAGGCGGGAGAGCCAGTCAGACGAGGTGAGGGCGAGGAATGCTTCAGCTGGTGAAACATCTTCGTCTTCTTCAATAATGGGGAGCGACAAGTCTGGGCCAAAACTACGGAAAGTGTAGTCTATGTCCGGGGTGGATTCCGGGGTCCAGGTCGAGATGGGGTTCAAAAGGTAATCCTTTTGAATTCTAGACCAGTTATGGGCACTGAATGTGCTACCATAGATGATTCTGTCGTCATTATCATTAAAGGTGGAGGGGTCTGAATAATCAGGGACGTCGTCTAAGGGGGCAGTGAGTATAGACTGGAGGAAATAGAGGCATTGGGGAACGTTGGGGAGTTCCAACTCATAAGCGTAATCTAAACCGCCGATCAGCAAGTTTGAAACATCAATGGGACCGATTCTCTCTGGGAGATAGGGAGTTACGGGGCCAAAGCGGTCGCAGCGAGATTCACTGGCGCAGAGGGACTTAAATATCGGAACGAGAGGTCCGGGGATAGAGAGGGATTCAGGGGGAATCTCTTGGGAATCTCTTTAAGTACTTCTTGAATGAATAACTTTGTAGATCGAGAGCCAACGTTAACAGAGGTCTGAGCTCTGAGGGTCTGAAGGTGGAAAAGAGTTCCAAAGTAAAGTCTGGATAGAAGGGGGTGCCATTTATCTGACAGTTCGAGGAAGTAAATATTCGTGGACATGAGTAAGTCCATTTCATGGAGAACATAGTATAAGTTCTTTGAGGATGGGACAAACATGCTCGTTGCAGGTTTCCTTCTTTTTATGAGGGGTAGTCTGACATAGGGAGTCAGAATGAAATTGATACCATCGATTTGGGGAGGTTTTGGGGCTTGAGGTTTGAAATCAGGCTCTTTGATGGATTGAATTTCGTCCACAATGGATGTGGAGGGAAGGATCGAAGATGAGGTAGGCTTCGCATCTAATGAAACGATGTTTAGCGTTTGAAGTTGTTCGGTGCTAGTGATAGCTTTAACTACTTCGGGATTCATCTTGAGTGATATTTTTGTTGAGATTGTAAGTGCAAGTTTTTTAGCTTTAGAAAACGATAGGCTATTATCTTATCGGTAAAACTATTCTATATAGATAATGTGTGTCTGCATCCACACGTCGAAACCATTCAGATGATTCATCGTCTGTAGATTGGATGGCATCAAAAGGTCGGAAACTGCATTTAAATTTGCGACCATCGTTGTTGACTATATTGCCAAATCCAGATAAATAGTTGTTTAACATTAATGGTAAATTAAATTTTCCTTCGTAAATAGTATTCATAAAATCTCTTTCGTTGTTTCGAAGGATAATTCCGTTCTTATCTTTAATTTTGAAAAGTCGCGCTACACTGAAGCATGCGACATAATAAGAGAGCATAGACTCTGAAATTCTACGCGCTTAACCATTATCTAATGCTTTAAGAGTCTCATGTAATGATTTTGCTATAGTTGAGATCCCTTTAAAGTCTGGAAAAATTTTTAAATTGTCCACGGTAGGCCGAGACTCCATACCGGGCATACAAACAAGAGCTTCATTATAAATAGGGTCGTTCTTTGGAACGGAAGCTGTCTTGACTAAATTTGTTGGCGGAGGCGGACCTTGCTGAGGTGGCGGTCCACTTACGCGTGCGTTCTGACGCAAAACTCCTCCTGCTTGTTGTTGCTGCTGGCCTCTTCCCCTGCCTCGGTTTCTATTATTATTATTTCTATTGCCAAAATTGCGAGAATACTGATTGAATTGTTCCTCCTGGGGTATAGGCTCTTCAAACCGTTGGTAATTTTGATAATTACCACGGGCACCGCGCCCTTGGCCACGGTTAAAATTATTAAAATTTCGGTTCGCCATCCGGCTTCCACATAAAATAAGTATATTAGATACTTGAGAAAATTGGGTTTAGTTTAGTTTTTTAATTTGAGGTTGCAAAAGGCCTTTTTAATTGAAGATTTTAAGTAAATAGCCTGCTTAGGCGGGGGAGAAATTGTTCGAACATACTCATCTCTACTGTACTTGGTTGGGTGGCAGAGAAATTTTTTAATAAAAGTATAACTTCGTTCAATTTTCCCTGGGTCGTAGCCGTCAAGGATGCAAGGTTTATGGCGGTTGACATATCCAGCATAGGTTGTTTCACGGGATTTGGGATAGTAGTAATATTCGCCAGGACACGTGAGACTAGGTATATAGCGTAGCCTGCGGTCAATATGATCGTTGTAGCAGACATAGCTGGTATCAGTAAATGATACCACTTGATTGATGATTGGATTGGGAGGAGGCCACTGCCGTTTAAATCACGTGGTAGGTGTCTGTCAAACCTCCACGGGAAAAACACGTTGCGAGTGTAAGTTATGCCTCTCGAATTTTCTGCGGCTTGTTGGAGTCCCTCAACTTTATCAGGTGTTAGCCACAAATGACGATTTAGTTTCTCCAAGATATGGTTTGGGATAACAATGATGAATTATTTATTCATCTTCTTCTAATGGTGAAATGTCACCAGGTAAATCCCAGTTTGCTTGATTGTTATCTGGGTCTACTGTCACAGCTAGATCGTTTTGTATACGTGACATAAATACTGCTAAGCATGGGTATTCTATATATTATTATTATTATTATTATTAGTAAAAGATAAGCAGCAGAGGCAAACCTTTGATGCTGCGTTCACATGTGATTACGTTGTTGTATAATGATTACGTTGTTGTATATGGGAATTGAATGAAACATTATCCGTTCACGCGGACTAGTCATATATGTGAAAATAAAGGTTATAGAACTAGCAAAATAGGAGAAAATGACTTAACTTAATTATCTAACTATAGTGTAATTTAGGTTGAAATAGGTTTCATGGTCAAAGGAAATCTACTTCATTGAGACAACTTAGGGTCTTCAATATAGTACTGGGAAGCAATGATCTCATCAATCTGAAGGATTGAGGAGGAGTCAGTAGCCTGGGTGTGATAGGGGGAGGCAAGCCAGTAAGGTCCGGGGCATAGGATGGGAGTGCCAATTTGTTGCCAACGGCCAAAGTTTCCTCGCATGTAACGAGGGTGTAAAGATGAATACTGAGACATCGCGTCGTAGGGTTGAGAGATGGAGTTCTCATACGACTTATGAACGCAATTCATGGAAAAGATTTGCTCTGATGGGAATGCTTGTGAAATGGTGTGGTAAATGTTCGCATTGGCATTGTCATTCGAGAAATCGTAGTATTCTGTCTGGATAAGGGAGGTCTCTGGTCCTTTAGGGGAGCAAGCGGCTAAAGTGGTGGAATCTTTGAAGAACGCCGAGTAGTTTGAGAAGACAGTAGAGAGGCGGGAGAGCCAGTCAGACGAGGTGAGGGCGAGGAATGCTTCAGCTGGTGAAACATCTTCGTCTTCTTCAATAATGGGGAGCGACAAGTCTGGGCCAAAACTACGGAAAGTGTAGTCTATGTCCGGGGTGGATTCCGGGGTCCAGGTCGAGATGGGGTTCAAAAGGTAATCCTTTTGAATTCTAGACCAGTTATGGGCACTGAATGTGCTACCATAGATGATTCTGTCGTCATTATCATTAAAGGTGGAGGGGTCTGAATAATCAGGGACGTCGTCTAAGGGGGCAGTGAGTATAGACTGGAGGAAATAGAGGCATTGGGGAACGTTGGGGAGTTCCAACTCATAAGCGTAATCTAAACCGCCGATCAGCAAGTTTGAAACATCAATGGGACCGATTCTCTCTGGGAGATAGGGAGTTACGGGGCCAAAGCGGTCGCAGCGAGATTCACTGGCGCAGAGGGACTTAAATATCGGAACGAGAGGTCCGGGGATAGAGAGGGATTCAGGGGGAATCTCTTGGGAATCTCTTTAAGTACTTCTTGAATGAATAACTTTGTAGATCGAGAGCCAACGTTAACAGAGGTCTGAGCTCTGAGGGTCTGAAGGTGGAAAAGAGTTCCAAAGTAAAGTCTGGATAGAAGGGGGTGCCATTTATCTGACAGTTCGAGGAAGTAAATATTCGTGGACATGAGTAAGTCCATTTCATGGAGAACATAGTATAAGTTCTTTGAGGATGGGACAAACATGCTCGTTGCAGGTTTCCTTCTTTTTATGAGGGGTAGTCTGACATAGGGAGTCAGAATGAAATTGATACCATCGATTTGGGGAGGTTTTGGGGCTTGAGGTTTGAAATCAGGCTCTTTGATGGATTGAATTTCGTCCACAATGGATGTGGAGGGAAGGATCGAAGATGAGGTAGGCTTCGCATCTAATGAAACGATGTTTAGCGTTTGAAGTTGTTCGGTGCTAGTGATAGCTTTAACTACTTCGGGATTCATCTTGAGTGATATTTTTGTTGAGATTGTAAGTGCAAGTTTTTTAGCTTTAGAAAACGATAGGCTATTATCTTATCGGTAAAACTATTCTATATAGATAATGTGTGTCTGCATCCACACGTCGAAACCATTCAGATGATTCATCGTCTGTAGATTGGATGGCATCAAAAGGTCGGAAACTGCATTTAAATTTGCGACCATCGTTGTTGACTATATTGCCAAATCCAGATAAATAGTTGTTTAACATTAATGGTAAATTAAATTTTCCTTCGTAAATAGTATTCATAAAATCTCTTTCGTTGTTTCGAAGGATAATTCCGTTCTTATCTTTAATTTTGAAAAGTCGCGCTACACTGAAGCATGCGACATAATAAGAGAGCATAGACTCTGAAATTCTACGCGCTTAACCATTATCTAATGCTTTAAGAGTCTCATGTAATGATTTTGCTATAGTTGAGATCCCTTTAAAGCCTGGAAAAATTTTTAAATTGTCTACGGTAGGCCGAGACTCCATACGGGGCATACAAACAAGAGCTTCATTATAAATAGGGTCGTTCTTTGGAACGGAAGCTGTCTTGACTAAATTTGTTGGCGGAGGCGGACCTTGCTGAGGTGGCGGTCCACTTACGCGTGCGTTCTGACGCAAAACTCCTCCTGCTTGTTGTTGCTGCTGGCCTCTTCCTCTGCCTCGGTTTCTATTATTATTATTTCTATTGCCAAAATTGCGAGAATACTGATTGAATTGTTCCTCCTGGGGTATAGGCTCTTCAAACCGTTGGTAATTTTGATAATTACCACGGGCACCGCGCCCTTGGCCACGGTTAAAATTATTAAAATTTCGGTTCGCCATCCGGCTTCCACATAAAATAAGTATATTAGATACTTGAGAAAATTGGGTTTAGTTTAGTTTTTTAATTTGAGGTTGCAAAAGGCCTTTTTAATTGAAGATTTTAAGTAAATAGCCTGCTTAGGCGGGGGAGAAATTGTTCGAACATACTCATCTCTACTGTACCTGGTTGGGTGGCAGAGAAATTTTTTAATAAAAGTATAACTTCGTTCAATTTTCCCTGGGTCGTAGCCGTCAAGGATGCAAGGTTTATGGCGGTTGACATATCCAGCATAGGTTGTTTCACGGGATTTGGGATAGTAGTAATATTCGCCAGGACACGTGAGACTAGGTATGTAGCGTAGCCTGCGGTCAATATGATCGTTGTAGCAGACATAGCTGGTATCAGTAAATGATACCACTTGATTGATGATTGGATTGGGAGGAGGCCACTGCCGTTTAAATCACGTGGTAGGTGTCTGTCAAACCTCCACGGGAAAAACACGTTGCGAGTGTAAGTTATGCCTCTCGAATTTTCTGCGGCTTGTTGGAGTCCCTCAACTTTATCAGGTGTTAGCCACAAATGACGATTTAGTTTCTCCAAGATATGGTTTGGGATAACAATGATGAATTATTTATTCATCTTCTTCTAATGGTGAAATGTCACCAGGTAAATCCCAGTTTGCTTGATTGTTATCTGGGTCTACTGTCACAGCTAGATCGTTTTGTATACGTGACATAAATACTGCTAAGCATGGGTATTCTATATATTATTATTATTATTATTATTATTAGTAAAAGATAAGCAGCAGAGGCAAACCTTTGATGCTGCGTTCACATGTGATTACGTTGTTGTATAATGATTACGTTGTTGTATATGGGAATTGAATGAAACATTATCCGTTCACGCGGACTAGTCATATATGTGAAAATAAAGGTTATAGAACTAGCAAAATAGGAGAAAATGACTTAACTTAATTATCTAACTATAGTGTAATTTAGGTTGAAATAGGTTTCATGGTCAAAGGAAATCTACTTTATTGAGACAACTTAGGGTCTTCAATATAGTACTGGGAAGCAATGATCTCATCAATCTGAAGGATTGAGGAGGAGTCAGTAGCCTGGGTGTGATAGGGGGAGGCAAGCCAGTAAGGTCCGGGGCATAGGATGGGAGTGCCAATTTGTTGCCAACGGCCAAAGTTTCCTCGCATGTAACGAGGGTGTAAAGATGAATACTGAGACATCGCGTCGTAGGGTTGAGAGATGGAGTTCTCATACGACTTATGAACGCATTTCATGGAAAAGATTTGCTCTGATGGGAATGCTTGTGAAATGGTGTGGTAAATGTTCGCATTGGCATTGTCATTCGAGAAATCGTAGTATTCTGTCTGGATAAGGGAGGTCTCTGGTCCTTTAGGGGAGCAAGCGGCTAAAGTGGTGGAATCTTTGAAGAACGCCGAGTAGTTTGAGAAGACAGTAGAGAGGCGGGAGAGCCAGTCAGACGAGGTGAGGGCGAGGAATGCTTCAGCTGGTGAAACATCTTCGTCTTCTTCAATAATGGGGAGCGACAAGTCTGGGCCAAAACTACGGAAAGTGTAGTCTATGTCCGGGGTGGATTCCGGGGTCCAGGTCGAGATGGGGTTCAAAAGGTAATCCTTTTGAATTCTAGACCAGTTATGGGCACTGAATGTGCTACCATAGATGATTCTGTCGTCATTATCATTAAAGGTGGAGGGGTCTGAATAATCAGGGACGTCGTCTAAGGGGGCAGTGAGTATAGACTGGAGGAAATAGAGGCATTGGGGAACGTTGGGGAGTTCCAACTCATAAGCGTAATCTAAACCGCCGATCAGCAAGTTTGAAACATCAATGGGACCGATTCTCTCTGGGAGATAGGGAGTTACGGGGCCAAAGCGGTCGCAGCGAGATTCACTGGCGCAGAGGGACTTAAATATCGGAACGAGAGGTCCGGGGATAGAGAGGGATTCAGGGGGAATCTCTTGGGAATCTCTTTAAGTACTTCTTGAATGAATAACTTTGTAGATCGAGAGCCAACGTTAACAGAGGTCTGAGCTCTGAGGGTCTGAAGGTGGAAAAGAGTTCCAAAGTAAAGTCTGGATAGAAGGGGGTGCCATTTATCTGACAGTTCGAGGAAGTAAATATTCGTGGACATGAGTAAGTCCATTTCATGGAGAACATAGTATAAGTTCTTTGAGGATGGGACAAACATGCTCGTTGCAGGTTTCCTTCTTTTTATGAGGGGTAGTCTGACATAGGGAGTCAGAATGAAATTGATACCATCGATTTGGGGAGGTTTTGGGGCTTGAGGTTTGAAATCAGGCTCTTTGATGGATTGAATTTCGTCCACAATGGATGTGGAGGGAAGGATCGAAGATGAGGTAGGCTTCGCATCTAATGAAACGATGTTTAGCGTTTGAAGTTGTTCGGTGCTAGTGATAGCTTTAACTACTTCGGGATTCATCTTGAGTGATATTTTTGTTGAGATTGTAAGTGCAAGTTTTTTAGCTTTAGAAAACGATAGGCTATTATCTTATCGGTAAAACTATTCTATATAGATAATGTGTGTCTGCATCCACACGTCAAAACCATTCAGATGATTCATCGTCTGTAGATTGGATGGCATCAAAAGGTCGGAAACTGCATTTAAATTTGCGACCATCGTTGTTGACTATATTGCCAAATCCAGATAAATAGTTGTTTAACATTAATGGTAAATTAAATTTTCCTTCGTAAATAGTATTCATAAAATCTCTTTCGTTGTTTCGAAGGATAATTCCGTTCTTATCTTTAATTTTGAAAAGTCGCGCTACACTGAAGCATGCGACATAATAAGAGAGCATAGACTCTGAAATTCTACGCGCTTAACCATTATCTAATGCTTTAAGAGTCTCATGTAATGATTTTGCTATAGTTGAGATCCCTTTAAAGCCTGGAAAAATTTTTAAATTGTCCACGGTAGGCCGAGACTCCATACCGGGCATACAAACAAGAGCTTCATTATAAATAGGGTCGTTCTTTGGAACGGAAGCTGTCTTGACTAAATTTGTTGGCGGAGGCGGACCTTGCTGAGGTGGCGGTCCACTTACGCGTGCGTTCTGACGCAAAACTCCTCCTGCTTGTTGTTGCTGCTGGCCTCTTCCCCTGCCTCGGTTTCTATTATTATTATTTCTATTGCCAAAATTGCGAGAATACTGATTGAATTGTTCCTCCTGGGGTATAGGCTCTTCAAACCGTTGGTAATTTTGATAATTACCACGGGCACCGCGCCCTTGGCCACGGTTAAAATTATTAAAATTTCGGTTCGCCATCCGGCTTCCACATAAAATAAGTATATTAGATACTTGAGAAAATTGGGTTTAGTTTAGTTTTTTAATTTGAGGTTGCAAAAGGCCTTTTTAATTGAAGATTTTAAGTAAATAGCCTGCTTAGGCGGGGGAGAAATTGTTCGAACATACTCATCTCTACTGTACTTGGTTGGGTGGCAGAGAAATTTTTTAATAAAAGTATAACTTCGTTCAATTTTCCCTGGGTCGTAGCCGTCAAGGATGCAAGGTTTATGGCGGTTGACATATCCAGCATAGGTTGTGTCACGGGATTTGGGATAGTAGTAATATTCGCCAGGACACGTGAGACTAGGTATGTAGCGTAGCCTGCGGTCAATATGATCGTTGTAGCAGACATAGCTGGTATCAGTAAATGATACCACTTGATTGATGATTGGATTGGGAGGAGGCCACTGCCGTTTAAATCACGTGGTAGGTGTCTGTCAAACCTCCACGGGAAAAACACGTTGCGAGTGTAAGTTATGCCTCTCGAATTTTCTGCGGCTTGTTGGAGTCCCTCAACTTTATCAGGTGTTAGCCACAAATGACGATTTAGTTTCTCCAAGATATGGTTTGGGATAACAATGATGAATTATTTATTCATCTTCTTCTAATGGTGAAATGTCACCAGGTAAATCCCAGTTTGCTTGATTGTTATCTGGGTCTACTGTCACAGCTAGATCGTTTTGTATACGTGACATAAATACTGCTAAGCATGGGTATTCTATATATTATTATTATTATTATTATTATTAGTAAAAGATAAGCAGCAGAGGCAAACCTTTGATGCTGCGTTCACATGTGATTACGTTGTTGTATAATGATTACGTTGTTGTATATGGGAATTGAATGAAACATTATCCGTTCACGCGGACTAGTCATATATGTGAAAATAAAGGTTATAGAACTAGCAAAATAGGAGAAAATGACTTAACTTAATTATCTAACTATAGTGTAATTTAGGTTGAAATAGGTTTCATGGTCAAAGGAAATCTACTTTATTGAGACAACTTAGGGTCTTCAATATAGTACTGGGAAGCAATGATCTCATCAATCTGAAGGATTGAGGAGGAGTCAGTAGCCTGGGTGTGATAGGGGGAGGCAAGCCAGTAAGGTCCGGGGCATAGGATGGGAGTGCCAATTTGTTGCCAACGGCCAAAGTTTCCTCGCATGTAACGAGGGTGTAAAGATGAATACTGAGACATCGCGTCGTAGGGTTGAGAGATGGAGTTCTCATACGACTTATGAACGCAATTCATGGAAAAGATTTGCTCTGATGGGAATGCTTGTGAAATGGTGTGGTAAATGTTCGCATTGGCATTGTCATTCGAGAAATCGTAGTATTCTGTCTGGATAAGGGAGGTCTCTGGTCCTTTAGGGGAGCAAGCGGCTAAAGTGGTGGAATCTTTGAAGAACGCCGAGTAGTTTGAGAAGACAGTAGAGAGGCGGGAGAGCCAGTCAGACGAGGTGAGGGCGAGGAATGCTTCAGCTGGTGAAACATCTTCGTCTTCTTCAATAATGGGGAGCGACAAGTCTGGGCCAAAACTACGGAAAGTGTAGTCTATGTCCGGGGTGGATTCCGGGGTCCAGGTCGAGATGGGGTTCAAAAGGTAATCCTTTTGAATTCTAGACCAGTTATGGGCACTGAATGTGCTACCATAGATGATTCTGTCGTCATTATCATTAAAGGTGGAGGGGTCTGAATAATCAGGGACGTCGTCTAAGGGGGCAGTGAGTATAGACTGGAGGAAATAGAGGCATTGGGGAACGTTGGGGAGTTCCAACTCATAAGCGTAATCTAAACCGCCGATCAGCAAGTTTGAAACATCAATGGGACCGATTCTCTCTGGGAGATAGGGAGTTAGGGGGCCAAAGCGGTCGCAGCGAGATTCACTGGCGCAGAGGGACTTAAATATCGGAACGAGAGGTCCGGGGATAGAGAGGGATTCAGGGGGAATCTCTTGGGAATCTCTTTAAGTACTTCTTGAATGAATAACTTTGTAGATCGAGAGCCAACGTTAACAGAGGTCTGAGCTCTGAGGGTCTGAAGGTGGAAAAGAGTTCCAAAGTAAAGTCTGGATAGAAGGGGGTGCCATTTATCTGACAGTTCGAGGAAGTAAATATTCGTGGACATGAGTAAGTCCATTTCATAGAGAACATAGTATAAGTTCTTTGAGGATGGGACAAACATGCTCGTTGCAGGTTTCCTTCTTTTTATGAGGGGTAGTCTGACATAGGGAGTCAGAATGAAATTGATACCATCGATTTGGGGAGGTTTTGGGGCTTGAGGTTTGAAATCAGGCTCTTTGATGGATTGAATTTCGTCCACAATGGATGTGGAGGGAAGGATCGAAGATGAGGTAGGCTTCGCATCTAATGAAACGATGTTTAGCGTTTGAAGTTGTTCGGTGCTAGTGATAGCTTTAACTACTTCGGGATTCATCTTGAGTGATATTTTTGTTGAGATTGTAAGTGCAAGTTTTTTAGCTTTAGAAAACGATAGGCTATTATCTTATCGGTAAAACTATTCTATATAGATAATGTGTGTCTGCATCCACACGTCGAAACCATCCAGATGATTCATCGTCTGTAGATTGGATGGCATCAAAAGGTCGGAAACTGCATTTAAATTTGCGACCATCGTTGTTGACTATATTGCCAAATCCAGATAAATAGTTGTTTAACATTAATGGTAAATTAAATTTTCCTTCGTAAATAGTATTCATAAAATCTCTTTCGTTGTTTCGAAGGATAATTCCGTTCTTATCTTTAATTTTGAAAAGTCGCGCTACACTGAAGCATGCGACATAATAAGAGAGCATAGACTCTGAAATTCTACGCGCTTAACCATTATCTAATGCTTTAAGAGTCTCATGTAATGATTTTGCTATAGTTGAGATCCCTTTAAAGCCTGGAAAAATTTTTAAATTGTCCACGGTAGGCCGAGACTCCATACCGGGCATACAAACAAGAGCTTCATTATAAATAGGGTCGTTCTTTGGAACGGAAGCTGTCTTGACTAAATTTGTTGGCGGAGGCGGACCTTGCTGAGGTGGCGGTCCACTTACGCGTGCGTTCTGACGCAAAACTCCTCCTGCTTGTTGTTGCTGCTGGCCTCTTCCCCTGCCTCGGTTTCTATTATTATTATTTCTATTGCCAAAATTGCGAGGATACTGATTGAATTGTTCCTCCTGGGGTATATGCTCTTCAAACCGTTGGTAATTTTGATAATTTCCACTGGCACCGCGCCCTTGGCCACGGTTAAAATTATTAAAATTTTGGTTCGCCATCCGGCTTCCACATAAAATACGTATATTAGATACTTGAGATAAATTGGGTTTAGTTTAGTTTTTTAATTTGAGGTTGGAAAAGGCCTTTTTAATTGAATTATTTATTCATCTTCTTCTAATGGTGAAATGTCACCAGGTAAATCCCAGTTTGCTTGATTGTTATCTGGGTCTACTGTCACAGCTAGATCGTTTTGTATACGTGACATAAATACTGCTAAGCATGGGTATTCCATATATAGATAATGTGTGTCTGCATCCACACGTCCAAACCATCCAGATGATTCATCGTCTGTAGATTGGATGGCATCAAAACGTACAGTAAATTTTGAAGCTCATTAAAGACACCCGATAACAGAGCGGCGCTGGAAAATCCATCTAGGATGCGGTGCAATAACTAATTGAGTAGCTGGTGATAGCCTGGACCTTTACCAATAGGGCGGCCATCGCGTTGTCAGTAGCATAGTTGTGTCGCAAGGTCATGCATGGGCATTTGATACTCTAATAAGTGCGTTTTGTCTTATCTTAATGGAGACTGCTGATGTTATTATTGTGAAATATAAAGCTAACGTATTTATAGTAGCTTATTTTGTTCCAAAAAGAAATAATAAGTGATACGTTTGTGAGCACTATAAAGAAATTTAGATTGATTTTATTCTATAGAATATGATTGTTAACAAAATAATGTTTACACAAATATAATTATTATATTAAAATATAATTATTATTATTGTAAGAGGTGTTTTTTTGACGCATTTTGCATAAGAATGTGAAGGCGCCGGGATAATTAAATTGATATATGTAATTAAATTACCTAGTTTCATTAAAATACAATAATTGTCAGATTGTTTCACATTCTTTTTCTGATTATGAATACAACTTAAATACTGCATAAATACAAGATTAACAGACTACATTATTATCAACGATCTACTACAGGAGGGCATCCTCTGCTACGGTGGCTTCGCTGTTTCTATCATATGGACCGGATTCTATGGACTTTGGCGGCTTCCCTCTGCTTCTCTATTCTTCTCCTCCTCTTTTTCCTCGTCTCTTTTTTACTCATCTTCGTCTTCTTCCAGCATTTTCTTACTAACTGATACTACTAGCTTTTGAATTCCGCCGCTTTCTCTCATCTTATCTCTTTTTCCTTCTCCCCTTACTATGGATCCCAAACTTTCCTTGTCAACCTTTAGCACCCATCTCATGTACTTTTCCTGTACTGTCTCTATTTCTTCCTGCTCTTGTTATCCCCACAGTTTTGCTCCATATAGTAATATACTACCTATTAAGCTGTCGAACATTATCATCAGTCTTTCGTAGTTGTTCCCAAATTTTCTCTCTTTTGTCTCCCATACCAGTCTCATAACTTTATTGGTTTTTTCACTGTCTCCTTTATGTGCGCTCTTGCCGTTCCTCTTTCAATAAATTTGTACCTCAAGTGCTTAAATGCTTTGCTCCCCCCTATCTCCTCTCTCTAGTTCCATTTTTCATCACCTCCGCTTCTTCATTTAAAGTTTCTTCATCTAAACTTAAATTCTTTCCTCCTCA
Source organism: Lagria hirta (assembly GCA_947359425.1). Classification (NCBI taxonomy): domain Eukaryota; kingdom Metazoa; phylum Arthropoda; class Insecta; order Coleoptera; family Tenebrionidae; genus Lagria; species Lagria hirta. The sequence goes on from OX375796.1 coordinate 28,494,146, forward strand.
ACATTACACAAAGAATTATACTATAGACTATGTAAACTAAGGTATATTTAGTCAATGATTCTACTAAGAATCCTGCAAAATTTTTGATTTGCGTTGTGCTTGTTTTTGATTAATTTTTTTTTCTGCCAGTATCGATTTAGAAGAGTTGTGCAGTTTTGTTTCTATTAATTTGTTAATCATAAACTTGCGATGCTCATAGCAGTTACCTTCCAACCACAGTTTAATTTTTTTCTTGGCAATTAATTTTTTCCATACTAGCTGCATAATATTTGACATATATGATTGTGTTTCAACACATTGCTCATATACCTTGAGAACAGTACTTGTAATGGTACATATGTGATCGTGCGGTCTTTTTAAATATTTAATGTCACGCTCCGATCTTGAATAATCTCGATTCAGTATAAGGAACTCTCTTTCATCTGTTAAAACGTCTTTATTTTGAATGAGATCATGTCGGCATTGGTTGCAATTAAACTTAGTAACCGTGCGATGTGCCACGTAACCAGCAAAATAGGTTACAGAACAGGACTCCACTGTAACCGTTTGAGGATCATCTGATGATGATGATGATAAGGACGATGTAGAGCCTGATGAATTCGTGGCGGTGGATGTAGTTGGAGTACTGCTGCTTTTATAGTCCGAAGTATTGTCTAACGATTTACTTCTAATAAAAATTCATCATAATCATTTTCACAGTTTGATGTTGTTACTGATTTTTCCAACGACGACGACATTATGGTTTGAAGGGCTAAACGAAAATGTTTCGCTGATGGATTTGGGTCAAAGCCACGTCGTTGACGAATTTTGGAAAATAGATTTTCTAATGGATCTTGATTTAATCTACTTGTCAGCAGAAAGGTTGTTGGATCTTGAATTTTCAGGTCGTTCCATAGATCTAACACTCCATTTATTGTTTGTATTAATCCATCAAAACAATATGGTTTATTTTTTGAAACTTTCCAAGATTTTATAAATGTGATGGCAGCATTTAAATTTTTTTCAACACATGGTACATCGTTAGACAATCCGCATTTATACCGGTTGGAATCATACTTTGACCTTGAGTTAAAATTATCAAAAATATCATTTAGACTCAATACAAAATTAGCTGTACTTACAGCTGTCGGTGAGTTTAATTCGCCGGTTTGTACAGCAGTAATAATAGCGGCATAATAACTTGCGCTAAAAACTTGTGTGGCAAGAGAAACAGTCATTTTTTGAAAATGATTAGGGTTTAGATGTTTTTCTGTTATTTTATGGATAGGAGTGGATAATCTGATTTTTTTACATATTTCAGATGTGAGTAAAAATTTTTATTATTCTATCTTACAGCTATTTTAAGTGTAATTAAGAAAGTGTATCTTCTAATTCAGATTAATTAATTATAATTCAGGAAGCGTTAAATATATTTTAGATAAGTAAATTGTAATTCAGAAAGTGTAGCTTGTAATTTAGAAAGCGTTAATTGTAATATCAAAAAGCGGCTTTTATGTAAAATTATTATGTAGTAATGCAGTCCATAGAAAGAGCCTATCATGAACTTATAGAAGCTAACCCATCCCAAATAATAATAACAAAATATATTAAGAAAAGCGAATTTATTGGTAAACATGGTACATATATAGTTTTACAACAGTTTAATGCAAAAAAAATTATCTATTGTTCTATCAATTTACGCTTTCTGAATTACATGTTATACTTTCTGATTTATATTTTACTAATTTTAATTACAAGTTACACTTTTTGTACTACATCTTATATTTTCTTAATTACATTAATTGGAACTTTTGGATTACTAAATTTTCCAATCTATTAAACCTATCGAAAAATTAGTCGACTTAAGAAAACGGCTCAGAATCCTTTAACATATTACCAACTAAAGTTTGAAGTTTTAGCCACTTTTAAAAGATCTAGCAATAAATGCATTAACATCCAAATTTCAACAATTAGATATTTTTAAAATCAAAGGAAATTGTGATTAAACAATACTACCCACATTTATTTATTACGAGTCTCGCTACACGATAAAATCATTGAGTAAAGGAATAAAATGTGATTCAGTCCCCAGCCCGGCAAAACAAACACGACAAATTTATTCGGTTTCAGGTTTCATACCCATTAAGTGCCATCAACACCTTATCTATTTCCATGCATGAGTGAAAGCCGTTCAAATAATATAACAGATTTCTTTACAACTATTCACACACTTTGAAGATTCAGCTTTTTGCCAATAGGTACCAGCGGCTGTCAAGCCCCCCCTTTCATCGTCGCGCCCGTCTTACCCACAACCAAAATGTGTTACATTTCTCCCATAAGCGTGGCTAGTCTAGGTTTACTTATGCTCGTATTCATAGTTGAGTCGGACTCAAGCACAGTCTCCGGTAATTTTCGGAAAAGCGTTGGTATGCGTTTGGAAATCGATTTATCGCTGATTCCGTCTCTTCGGCAATGCTCGTGTGAAATATGATATTCAAATCTTGAGACTGAGATCGGTCTTGAGCCCGACGCATTTCATAGACAAATCTCGAGATTTAAATATCAAATTACGGTGTTAATAAGGACGAGTTTTGGTTTATCAGCACGCGCAGTGGGCCCGTCTCAAGTCGGACTCAAGCAAAGGGCCGACTTGTCTTGGGACGCCATTTGTAGGTTATATCGTTATATGTCATTGTTTGACGTTTGAAAATACTGAAAATAGGGTTATGTGTCATATGTCATAACAATGAATATTGACATGGTGGACGAGTTTGTGGAGATGTTCGACTTATTAGACAATGAACATAACATGAGAGTGCCAAAACGCTATGTGCGGGATGCTGCAAATCCATTGGAATTTTTTTCCAATGTTGAATTTAAGCGACGCTACCGATTTACCAAAGACAGTGTAGTGAATGTGTTATTGCCGCTCGTAGACATACCATTGCGTACACCAAACTCCAGGGGGTTGCCGATTGCACCTATAATTCAATTATTAACCTGTTTACGCTTTTATGCAACTGGCAATTTTCAGGTAAAAGGGGAAAAAGGAAATCCTAATAATAATAACTCTAACAATTGCTATTATATTTGTTGATAGATAGTGGCCGGTGATCTACGTGGTATTAGCCAGCCGACGGTTTCACGCATGATAAAACGAGTCTCGGAAAATATTGCGGCGCAATTGGGTCAGTATGTGAAATTGCCACAAAACGTAGCAGAGCAGCGCAGCAATATTCGGAGATTTCACGCTATCGCTGGCTTTCCAGGTGTGGCTGGCTGTGTGGACTGCACCCATATTGCTATTGCAAGTCCAGGAGGCGAAAATGCAGAAGTCTTTCGCAACCGAAAGGGTTTTTTTTCGCTAAACGTTCAAGTAATAATACTCGTTCAAAGTGACATGTTTGATGTGTTTATACTTGTTATGTTTTTAGGTTGCTGTAGATCCACATATGCGAATATTGGATGTTGTTGTGCGACATCCAGGCTCCGCACATGATAGCCTGATTTTTGACCGCAGCGCATTACGCGTGCAATGTGAACAGGGTCGGCTAGGTGGTTTATTGTTAGGCGATAATGGGTATACGTGTCGCACATATTTGCTAACTCCTGTCATTCGCCCAGGTGTGTACTCAACATATAAGTAGGACTAGGCATGCAGTAATAACTCTTTGACCCAATTATAGGTAATGTGCGGGAAGAACGGTATAACAGGGCTCATATACGCACCCGAAATATAGTCGAAAGAGTGTTTGGAGTGTGGAAGCGCAGGTTTCCGTGTTTACGGAGGCAGCTGAAAACCAAGCTTGAAACATCACAAACTATTATCTGTGCGTGTGCCGTATTACATAATATAGCTATGCAGGTGCATGATCGGTGGGAAGAAAATGCAGACGAAAATGAAGCAATGGAACCGCAAGGCAATGTTGATCAGAATCAGATAGGTTTAGTTTTTAGAAGACAATTCATAAATAGACATTTTAATTAGTAGTAATGCGTTTATGGGTTTAAATTAATGTTTCATAATATTAAGTAAAATGTTAATTGTTTTGCAAAGTGTCATATTGTCAATAATAGTGAACGATCTCGTGTTTTTTATTTAGCAATTTATTCATAACGGTATTTATTAGTTACTGTCCGTCCCTTTGACGCTATACACATTTTATAGTTTTTTACCTTCTTTCTCCGAAGGTTTTGCCTCTCTTTATACAACAAAGCTGGCGAAAAATTATCAAACAGATATGTCGTCCTTACCGTTGCTGCCACACCGGTATTCACATCGTTCCATTTTCTTGACAGTCACAATATTACTTCCTTTGCATCGTTTATATTAATTATTGTAGAGTAAGAATAATAAGTGTTAGTTTCATCGTCTAAATAAAGTCTATTAATAGTGGATTTATTAATTCGACATTAGTTGGTATTAGTCAATTTATTGCGTTAATTCTATACCCTAAACTATTAGAAAAGTGTAACTTACTTCAATAAAAAAACAAGTAAGTTACGTGCATATAAGTTCTAACGTGAAATATCATTGATGGTTATTGACAAGCTATTTACTATTTAAAGGTACATTGTATGAATAAAAACACGTCGCTCCACTAATTGATTACACATGCTTCAGAACCCTAACTATTTTACTAATGTCCCTCTTATTACCATCTCACCATACAGTTAATACATTCGATAAACAGACATTAATATCTACGCTGTTAGTCGCCAAATTACACCGCATTTCTTTGTTTCTTATACATATACAATTAAAATACGTAACTTTGTGTAAACAACTATTTTATTGTGAATAAAGACATATGAATAAAGCGCAATGTCGTGCTAATAGAACTCTTCATGTAAGATTTCGATCCAACTGCTAAATTTCCACATGAAGACCCATGTTCAAGTCATTCCCTCATTTTGGAGCAGGTTGCGAAATCACAATTTCCCTTTATTACCCTAAAAAAAGTATCTCATAGAAATAGTTGAAATAAATAGCGAAAAAAGTGGACGCTGTAAAACAATAAATGTTGAAGTTGAAATCGAAATAAAAAAAAATACCTATTGATTATTATATATGTTTTTCTTTTTAATTGTTGTGGTAACCTCTCTAGAGGCGATTTTATAGCAGTTGAGAGGGAGGGACCTCGCCGGTACGTCTTCATGCGTATCACAAGCTCTGAAAATAAAGATAACGGTTAAAATGTGGACTGTTTTATTATTACTGTTGCACTCACATTGTCCCTCTCGAAGACTCGCAGTTGGTACTCCGCTAATCTCTCCTTTGCCTTCTGGGTCCGGCGCGCCGAGGCTGCCGCTCGCACAAGTTCGGCCTCTGTAGCCTCCTTGGCCTCCTGTGTGCGGCGAGCCGATGCTGCCGCTCGCAAAAGTTCATTTTCCGTTTGCAGGCGCACCGCGTGCACCTGCTCCTGGCGGTGAATACTGGCCTCCAGTTTGCGGCAGCGTAACTCGGCTTCGACGTCAAACGCGCTTCTGCGCCCTGGAGGAGCTACAACTGACATATGAATAAACATCCTCATATATACTATTGCTATCTTACAATAGGTGCGTGCCCTCGACAATGGCGTCGGAGAACGAAATGCGGCTTCTTCTCTCTCAACTGCTTCACCTGCAAATACAAATATTAATATTGTATTTTCGTATAATCATTCGTAGTCTACAGTACATACCCATGCCCGGTATGTTGATTTCCCGTGTGCTTGGGGACGGCGTCGACGGGCCGTCCTCAGTATGCCGCCTCTCCGCATGCGCACCTAATAAAATAATGCTAATTGCTTTGTACTATAGACTACCCAAAATACATACCTACAACCGGCCATGTGTTGTCGCGAATAAGCGTCGCCGGCCTCTCAACCCTTGGGGGCCTCTCCGCAGGAGTTCCTAGAAACATATTACCTTACCATTACAATGCCTAATCCTATATTTGTATCAGTTCATAGTACAGCATTACATACCAGGCAGCACCTATGGGCTATCACTTTCATTTGACGACGACGCTTCACTTCGTTGTCTTTTGCCTGTAAATAAATTGTTATCAGATCTATAACATGCATGCTGAACAAGTACTCACGTTGTTGTGACTCATACACGGCCGTAGAGTCCCAACTGCACGCCAACGCGATATCCGCATGGGGAGCGGCTACTTTTATAGACTCTAACACGGGGTCTGGATTATCTTCAGGTTCAGACCCACCACCGGTTAGCAGTCTTTGATATTTCCGCTCCGTATTGGCTTTTCTGGTTCTGAAACGTTATGGATATAGACTATATGTGTTTTACAAAAGGCGTTACTAACCGTTGTTTTAGATTGCTCCATAATTTTTTCAATTGGGCGGCATTTCTTTGCTTTCCAATCAAAGCCCCATGCGAATTAAATTCGTTGGCAATGCGCTCCCACAACGCTTGCCGTTGTTGGACTGTTGCGGCGTCTGTCTTCTTACTCTCCACAAGTTTGTGGGTTTCCACGAGGGACGCCAACAACAGTTTTTCATTTTCGGTGAATTTATCTCCTACAATGCCAATTTTATATATAGTTATGAACATAGATCATTAATTATATGCGTACTTACCACTTGCCATTGTGTAAACACTTTTGCAACACGCTTCTATTTGTTATTTATATACTGCGTCCTCTTTGGAATGTCAATTGGAAATGGAAGAGTCGAACTGTCGCTGTAGTCTGTCAAAATGCCAACATGGTCAGATTGCAAACCTTACCAAACCAAAATCACTACACTTATTACTGCGGCAACACGAACGCACACGAGAATTACCGGAGACTGTGCTCAAGAAAGATCGAGCAGGGATCAACGCTTTATTTACCGAGCATTAACGAAGTCGTTGCTTGCGATGGACGCAGCTAAAAACGCATGCAAACGCTTTTCCGAACATTGTCGGAGACTGTGCTCCAAGTCCGACTCCAAATATTTTTCAAGGTCGATCTCGAGCTTCCACTATGAATACCAGCATTAGTCTATGTCTAAAATTAATTTTTGTGGCTAGGTACTCAATCTGTCTTTTATGGGCTACACACCGATTTAAGTCGCCGCAGGAATGATCTACATTAACATTACGTTTGAAGCGAGTATTGAATTCTATACAATTGATGCATTTGAAAGACGTTGACGAACACGTCTTGGAATTATGAGCTTCCGAACATTTGTAACAAGTGGCATCTTTTTCACAATTTTTAGTTAAATGACCATATCTGGAACACCTACCGCATCTAGAAGCATAAATATGATCACAACATTCACATGAACGCATGCCTACGAATAACCTATTGTTATTTCCTATTATTTTGTTGCGAATTTCAGGAGGAACTTCTATAACGATATTACACGTATTCTTGAATTTGTACTTAGTAACAATTTTCATTTTGTGTACATCATTTATAGCTGAAAACTCATTTAATCTAACTATACTACGTAAAAGAGACTCATCGTTTTCGTCGGCAGCATACATGTCCGCTTCTTTCACAAGTAGTCGAGGATTCCATTGTTTTGTTTCATTTACTGTATAGTTATGCCCAAGAAGAGGTGTTAATTTATTCATAAGAGAAGATCTGGAAGTAGGATCTGCACATTTGACAATAAGTCCCTTGGATAATAACTTAGTTGAGGATATGTGAATGTTATGCTCTGCCGGATTTACGTCGTTTCGAATACAATTTAAAATTTTTTTTGATTCATTTTGATCGTGAGCACTTGCGGCAATAAAAATATCAGCTGTTGGCTTGAATTTGTTGATAACAGGACGACCATCGTTTTTTAATGCATCACTGTACGTTGGCGTTGATAAGGATGGATAAAGTACGGGTGAGGAGACTTTTTCTAGCTGGCTTAAGGTTTCTTTTTGTAAGATGTTAACGGTTTCTAGTTCACCCACAAGCTTTTTTAATAACTTCACTTGCTCTTTAAGGGCTAGATTTTTACTGGTAACACTGTTAATTGATTCAGGAACACAACTCTTACATAACCACGCATCTTTATTTACAATAAACAGCTTAGAGAGTTTTTCAAAGCATTTTTGATCAATGGTTACGTGGCATGCACTGCACTTCACTCTACTTTTGTTTTCCGCAATTTTGATTTTGCACAAATAACATAAATTGCTTGAGTTTTGCGCATCGGACGAAGAGTCGTCCTCATCGTCCGGCATATCGACCCGATTGTCATTTAAAATTGTACAATGAATTTTGTAGACAAAGTATAAAATCCAAAAAGGAAAAACATAGAATTTACGACATGTAAATTACATAAAGTCAAGAACAAAAAAAAAACAAGAAACAAGAATCAAAATAAAATAAAATAAAATGAAAGAATAAATATATATACACATTTATATACATACCTTAATATATAACTACATATAGAAATTTTACAAAGTCATAAATAACCATATATGTATAATCAATTTAATATGTTTGTGCATTGCCCAGATCTGCCTACATCTTAAAAATCATTTTAGATAAAAGTCATTTGCAGAATAAAACGGTTTGTCAAGTAGATACGTTTTAACTGATTTTCGAAACATGGAATATGATGGTTTTAATTTAAGCTGAGAGGGAAGATGATTATATAACTTATTTGCATTATAAATGGTAGAGTTTTTGGTAAGTTCTGAGTGAGGTAAAGGCAAATAGACATCGGAATTTAAATTTCTTATTCTTGTAGCGTAGTTATGTTGAGGCGGCTTTGGAAGTTCTGGCAAATGTTTACGCACAAGACACACAGTTTCTAGAATAATTAATGCCGAAAGAGTTAAGATTTTATGTTTAATAAAATAGTGCCGACAATGCGTTCTATTTCCAAGTCCAAAAGTATAACGTAACGCTCTTTTCTGTATTTTAAAAATTGTTTGAAATTGGGATGACGTACAATTACCCCAGAAAGGTAACCCATATCGAAGATGAGACTCAAAAAGAGCAAAATAGGTTTTTCTACATATTAAAGAATCAAGCTCTCTAGCGACCGATCTTAAGGCGTAACAAGAGGCAGCTAATTTGCTCATCAACATGTCAATATGAAGTCATCGTCGTGTGCGTGTGTGCGTGAGGAGTAAAGTTTGCCTGTGCTCTTCAAGTTTATTATTGCTAAACTTTCAAAATTTAAATTGTGAAATTGGCATTTACTAATGATAAGTATTTTTATAATCCATAGCTGTCGAAGCCAGCTTGGCTGGTCTTTTAATTTATTTTTTTTTTTTTTTTTTCTTTTTGTTAGAGGAGCTACGGCTCTTCTGCGATAGTTAAAAAAAAAAAAAACGTTTTTTTTTTCTGAACATGGCTATTAAATGCGCGAAATGTAATAAATTTATTGGTCGTACTGACGATTATTTAACTTGTTCTGGAAATTGCAAATCTTCTTATCACTTAGGATGTACCGATATTGATAAAACGACCTTCACCAATTTATATTCGTCAGGCAAGGTTAAAGTTACTGATTGGAAATGTGGTTTTTGTGCTCCTGCAGATAAGAGTATTGGCCCGATTGTTCCGAAACTGATAGATGAAAATGCTTTAAATGATCTTCCTACTGTAGTTAGAGCCTTATTTGCTTCTTTTTCAGCATCGGTCAGTAGTCACTTTGACTCTCTACAAACAACTATACAGAAACAGCTTACTACTCTTACGCAACGTATTACTGATTTGCAAAACGAGAATACTTTGCTGCGTGATGAAATTCAGTTGATAACATCGACATTAAGACCTGTCGATTCTCCAAATTTAAATACACCACCGAAAATTGCTTCCTATGCAGACAAACTAAATAAAACATGCACTACTGTCGTTATTAAACCTAAAACAACTACCCAGACGGTGTCTGAAACCAAAACTGATATAATCAATAAAATTGATCCAGCTGAATGTAAGTTGAGCATTGCTGGTGTTCGATCTATCAAAAATGGTGGAATTCTTGTGAAATGCCCTAATCCTTCTGAATTTAAAAAGTTTGCTGATGATAATAAGTTGAATGAGTCATATGAAATTAGAAATCTGAAACCCCGGTCTCCTAGACTGCGTATCTCTGGAATCTCGAGTGAATTGAGTAAGGATCATATTATTTCGTTTTTGGTCAAACAAAATAAATCTATATTTTCCGATTCTTCCCAGGTCAAACTCTTAAAACTGTTACCAACAAAGAAAAATGCTGACATATTTCAAATTATTCTGCAGGTAGATATTATCTCTTACAACAAAGCTTTAGAATTAGGCCACTGTTTAATCGGACTTGATAACTGCTACATCTTTGACGCTGTTAACGTTACTCGCTGTTTTCAGTGCAATGGGTATAATCACAATAGAAAGTTCTGCCGAAAAGACTTAAGTTGTCCTCGTTGTGGCGAAGCACATGAAATTAAAGAATGTGAATCACTTACATTAAAATGTATTAATTGTACTTCTATCATGTCTAAAGCCAACCTGACTTTAAACGATGTTGCTCATGCTGTTTGGGACGTAGACAAATGCTCCTATTATAAAAACCTAATCGATAATATTAAAAAAGAACTGTTTGGCAATCTTTCTTCCTCTACATAGCAACTAAAAACTAATATAGGTGACTTCTTAAATAATCAGGTACCCCCTTCTAACAGTTCGGAATTTGTTGGTAACTCTAAGATAGAACCATTGACATTATATTATCAAAATGTAAGAGGCATCAATACAAAACTCACTGAACTGCATAATTCCATTATTGAATCCAATTTTGACTTAATTTGTCTCACTGAGACGTGGTTAAATGCTTCAGTTTATAATGAAGAATTTTGTCCTAGTAACTACTCTATCATAAGATCTGATAGAAATTTCAATAGAATGAATGTTTTGAGAGGTGGTGGTGTTTTGTTAGCATTTAGATCGGAGCTTGCGATTACGCAGATTAATTTATCTAAACTTGGATTTGATTCTCTTCGTTCCACTGAATTAATAGCTGTAAAATACTCTTTTAACTATTTTGTAATTATTATCTTGGTTATCTATGTCCAGGCGGGCTCCTCGAAAGAGGAGTATGAATTATTGTTCGATCTTCTTAGCAATGTAAATGAGTTATACAGTCATCATGTAATTATTGTAGGCGATTTTAATCTTCCGGAGTACTCCTTTTTACCATCAGCTGTTTCCAGCAACAAACTAAAATTATTTTCCAATTTCTTGAGTCTCACTAATCTTAGTCAGCTTAACAATGTTTCCAATGCTAACAATAAATTTTTAGACTTAGTTTTGAGTAATCTAAACTGTCGCATCTCTGAATCTATAGATAGTTTATTGAAAAAAGACATCCATCACCCCCCTCTTTCAATATCAATTCCTCTTCGAAACTCAAAATTTAAACTTATATCAGATTGTATGCGAGCAAAAAAGCAGTGGAACTTTCGCAAAGCTAACAATTCAAGTTTACTACAACACTTACTAGATACCAATTGGTCTTTTCTGGAAGCAACAGCAGACGTTAATGACATGTGCTCTGTTTTTTATGCTAAGATAAATAGCATTTTTGACTTGTACGTTCCTAAAACTACTTATTGCCGTCGTAACCACTTTCCACCTTGGTATAATACTTCAATTACAAAACTTATCAAATCTAAATGGCGTCTTTGGCGCAAATATAAATATACTTTAAATGTTTTTTTTCATGAAGAGTTTAAAAAGTTACGATCGACTATAAAACAAAACGTTAAAACAGCTTATCACGCTTATATGAACAACATTGAACTTAACATACAGTCAAATCCAAAACAATTTTCGGCTTATGTAAATCGACTTAAAAAGTCTAATGGAATACCAAATGCAATGACAAATGATCAGAACACTTTTAATGACCCTCAAGATATAGTTGAAGAGTTTGCTAAATACTTTGCTGTTAATTTGGATTCTGCAAACAATGTACTTAATAATGTTGACGATCAGAATGATATATATGAACCAAACCTTGTAATTGATATGCCCAGTATTAGCGAATTTGAAACTCTTGCTGCTTTAAAACGCATCAAATCTAATGCAACATCAGGTCACGATGGAATTCCTGGTTTCGTTCTTTCGTCTCTTCCTGATGGATTTACATTTCCACTGACTTTAATATTTAACAATATTTTGAAATCTTCCACTTTTCCTTCTGTCTGGAAACTGTCGGTCATAACTCCCATTTATAAAAAAGGTAGTAAAAATAAAATTAAGAACTACAGACCCGTATCACTAATTTGTAATTTTTCTAAAGTTTTTGAAATAATTTTACAAAAATTTTTAGAGTTTAAAACAGCACATCTAATATCACAACGTCAACACGGTTTTGTAAGTGGTCGCTCTACTGTCACAAATCTCTGTGTTATCACACAATTTATTTCAGATTGCTTTGATAGGAAAGCCCAGGTAGACGTAGCTTACACAGATTTTTCAAAAGCATTTGACAGAATTAATCATAAACTGCTGTTAAAAAAATTATCGTCATTTGGATTCTCTACCAACTTGGTAAATCTGTTCAACAGCTATCTTTCTAACAGATCTCAATGTGTAAGGTATTTTGATTACTTATCCAGCAGCAAACAGGTTTCTTCGGGTGTACCTCAAGGATCTGTGTTAGGTCCTCTTTTGTTTAATATTTTTATTAACGATATAGTGGTTTCGTTCAATTCTAACGTTCTTATGTATGCTGATGACCTAAAAGTCTACAGAGAAATTCATAATGACAGCGACTGTAATATTTTGCAGGCTGATCTCAGACTTTTTGGTGAATGGTCGCATAAGAATTGTTTATCTCTTAATCATGATAAATGCTTCATAATGACTTTCACCAACAAAACCACTAAAACTGAATATAACTACACCATTGACGGCAAAGTGTTAGAGAGGGTGGAGAAGTTTACAGATTTGGGAGTAATTTTTGATAACAAACTGGCTTTTTCACTTCATGTAGACAATATTGTGGCAACTGCTCTTAAATCGTTAGGTTTTATTATTAGGCAAAGTCGCTCCTTTTCCAATATTGATACATTGTTTATGTTGTATTACGCATTTACCAGATCAAGACTGGAATATGCATGTGTTATCTGGGCTCCTTTATTCCCAACTTATATTGATACATTAGAAAAAGTTCAAAGGCGCTTTCTCAAATATTTATGTTTTAAGGCAGATGGTACATATCCAGTCAAAGGCATACCTCAGTTAGATTTACTCAGAAGGTTTAATGTTGCTACGTTGGATTCTCGTCGGGTTGATGCTGGTATAAAATTTGTAGATAAATTAATATCAAGTAAGATTGACTGTGCCGATCTGTTGGGACAACTTAATTTTGCAATTCCAAGTTTTGATGCTCGACAACATAAAACATTTTATTTACCAACTCCTCGCATTAATATTTCCAAGAGATCACCTTTATATGCAATGTGTCGCAACTACAATTTAATGCAATCCCTAACAGCTGAAGATTAGCACTTACAATTCTATGGATAAAATACTTTAATTTTTTTTTTGTGCTGCTGTATTAAGTCTTTATTTGCTTTTCAGTTGGCTTCTAATTGGGTTTAAACCTGTTAGCCAACGTATTAATAATAATAATAATAATAATAATAATAATAATAATAATAATAATAATATGAGAAGCCCATTTCAGTGAATTATCAATGCGTAGACCCAAAAATTTAACCGATTTCACCGCCTTAATTACATTGTTGTGTATAAATATTGGTTGTAAATTACCTCTAAAAGAAAGAGAAACTATTTTTTGAGTATTAAAACTGAGGAGGTTAGAGTCGCACCATGTTTTTATTAATGTAAGGTCGGCAGCAATAAGCTGATGAAGAGATCCAATGTCGGAATGGCTCCAAGTGATGGATGTGTCGCCAGCAAACAAATAAAGCTTACCATTGATATTCAGATTTGCAATATCATTAATAAAGACTAGAAAAAGTACAGGACCAAGAACAGAACCTTGAGGAACGCCGAACTCTATTTTTTTATAGTTGGAAATAGTATCATTTACTTCTACAGCTTGATGTCTGCCAGATAAAAACGATTCAACCCAATTTAAGGGAATACCACGTATACCGTAAAACTCTAATTTTTTGAGTAGAATGCTATGGCTAACGCAGTCAAAAGCTTTTGCAAAATCGCAGAAGACTGTAGCCGTACATAAGTTGTTGTTCACCGCTGTATAAATTTGACTTAAAACCGAAAAAATAGCATCATTTGTGTTTCTGTTTGCTAAAAAACCAAACTGGCGTGGAGATAAAACACTGAAATCTGAAAAAAACTTCATTAGCCGGGATTTTACTAATTTCTCGATAATTTTTGACAACACAGGCAAGAGAGCAATAGGTCTATAGTTACCAACATTATTTTTGTCGCCACCTTTGTGTAAAGGAATGATTATTGATGTTTTTAGGCAATTTGGAAAAATACCTTGTTCGAACGAGTTGTTAATAAGAGAAATAAGAGTATCAATTGCTCTGTCAGGAAGGTTAGAAAATAGTTTTATTGATAATACGTCAGTAGTGGCCGGTGAACTTTTCTTAATTGATTTTATAACATGTTGCAGTTCTATTTTGCTGACAGGCATATGAAAAAAACTACAAAGATTTCTTTTAGAGGGACAGCAATATACAAGTGGGTCTTCAGATGGATTAATGTTGTCTATTAGATTTTTAGCTATATTAACAAAATAATTATTTAAGTCATTTGCACTTGGACCCACTTGGAAGGAAGAGGTAGACTTGTTTCGTAATTCGTTAACTATGGACCAAGTCTCTTTAGATTTATTTTTAGCCGACTCTAAATTTGCTTTTGAAAATTTAATAAGTTTTAGATAAATTTTTCTGTAGGTAGCAATATAATCGAGCACATATTTAATAATAAGCACAGTAAATTTTTTGATGTACAACAGTGAGCGCATATTTTTAGCAGATGTTTTTAAGCCTTTAGATATCCAAGATTTAGCACGTTTATTTTTTGTTTTTCTAAGTGGAAAGGCAGTGTGAAATGCACGAGTAATAGTATTGGTAAAGTTGAGAAAGCTACATTCAAGATCAGCTCCTACAAAATCCCAGTTTGCCAAATTGCACAATGTAGTAAAATATCTGAGATTATTGGGGGAAAGAATTCTACCTAATTTTGAAGATGTTTTCAGATGTTTATCTTTAATTTCAAATGTAGAAAAGATAAGCTCGTGGTCTGAAATACCTGAATTAGTAACTGTAGTATTTACATCTGAAGCATCGAAATTGGAAACTACATAGTCAATAATTGAAGATGAATTTTTAGCAATCCTGGTAAATGTGGTAACATGCATCTTTAAGTTAAATGACTCAAATACAGATAATAGCAGCTTCTGGGTAGTGCACATACTAACATAGTCTATGTTAAAGTCACCGCAAAGAATAATTTGACAATTTACAGGAAGAAGTTCCAGCAAGCTTAGCAACTTGTAAATAAATAACTTTGCATCTGAATGTATAGATCTGTAAAGGCAGATAATAAATAAATTTAACTTATTACTGTGAGCAACAGAAAATTCAAAACTTGCGTCTGCAAGCAAATGGTCAAATTTACTAAAAGAAGAAAAATCTTTTCTATTGGACAAGATTAAAAATGCCCCATGTGCAGAAGTTGTTCGATTGTATCTTGAAATTATGTTGTAATTATTAAGATACACCGGCTCATCAGTGTTTAACCAGTGCTCTGTCATAGCAACTATTTGAGGAAAACCAAAATCCTCCAATAGCAATAATAAATCATCAATTTTGTTCCTTAAAGATTGAATATTTAAAACAAGTATGCTAAGTTTACCGTCGTCTTGTATAATTTTGAAAGAGGGATCTAGTTCCACAAAACACGTCGACCGATTTAAAAATTTTTGGTTGGAGAGCGTAAGTAATTATGCTGACAATGTTGCGCTGATTGAAGGTGGATCAGTCTCTTAGAAGTTAAATAGGCACGAAACGATAAGAGATCATTGTCTACTTCAGTTGAATTAATTCCATAAGCATCATGAAATACATAGTAAATTTTCTTTAGGGATTCTATATCAGTTGGTAGACCTTCCGAGGCAAGTATTTCTTTTTCACTAGTACCAGTTGATCCCTCATAACATAAAGTAGGTTGTTGGTCATGAAGATCTGCTAGATATAGTCTGAGTGTATCTCTGATAGTAGGTTCCCTAAGTCGTGACATAAGGTAACGCCCGTCAGCAGCTTCCGAAATTTTTGTCAAGTTAACACGAGGCGGCGTCAAGGGATCGATAATAAAGCTGTTGTCTTTTGCCAAGTTGTTAGTTTTACTAAAAGAAATAGCTTCCCTATCCGAGCTGATAATATAAGCAGACTAAGACCCTTGTCTTAGTCCTGGCGGTATCTAAAACAGGGATATCGCGGCAGTACACAAGATATAAAATTGGCGAAAGCGCTCAGCCTTGGGGCACTCCCGCTTGAGGTGAGAAGGGTTGGGAAAAGTAGTTTTGAACTTTAACCTGGTGGTGTCGATTCTTTAGGAAACTATGGATTAGGAAAATAAAGGAAGAATGGATTTGTATATTAATTAGTTTTTGGACAAGTCCGTTGTGCCATACTTTGTCAAACGCTCGCTCAATGTCTAGGAAGACAGCAATTGAGCATTCTCCAAAGTTAGTGTGTCTTGTTATGTCTGTGTGAAGTTTTATGATGGGATTATTTGTGGAATGGTTTGGTCTGAATCCAAATTGCTGGTTTGGGATTAAATTATTGGATTCAAGGAAATTCGTTAATCTGGATTATATAATTCTTTCAAAAATTTTAGCAATTGTATTAATTAAGGTGATAGGTCTGTAGGAATTTGGGTTGTGGGGATCTTTTCCCGGTCTCGCACGAGAGCGGCAATCTTAGGGTGTATTGAAAATCGCTTTAATGCCTGAAAAATGCTCTCATGCGAGACAGTATCAAATGCCTTTCGCAGGTCTAATGTCGAGATGGAGTGTGGCTGGGAATCACGCCGAAGTTGTTTAATGATTGTTTGTAATATTAGCGTGTTGACCAAGGTGCCGTCAAGAGACTTAAAACCCCGCTGCTCTTCGCAGAGAGAGACAGAGTCTTGGAATCCTTTAGCGATAATTTTGTTAAACAGCCGGAGACCAATAGAAGAAATCGTTATTCGTCTCCAGCTGTCAACTCGCGAAGGATTCGCTTCGCCTTTCGGGATCAGAGGAGGAGAGGCGGACAGGAGAAGAAGGGGCCGAGTCCAAGTCGCTGGCAGCTTCTTCAAAGTCAGTCTTGATTTGCTCTACCAGCGATCTGTACTCTGCCCGTCTCCTGTAAGACTTAATTTCAGAGATACTCCTTGTTGGATGCTTGATTGAAAGGTGTTTATTAATCATTATACCGTCATATTTTGCCTCAAGGCGGGCTAAAGTTAGTGATTCCATTGCCGACCAGTGACGATAGCCTCGAACAGATGTGGTCGTCGGCGAAGAAGGAAGATTTGAAGAGCTATTAGAAGAAGAAGGGGGTAAACTTAAAGAAATAAGAGTAGAAGAAGTGGAAGGCAAACAGGTGTTGTTCCCGATCTCGACATGGGGCGGAGGCGAGGCCTCGGCGATGTCGGCCTGAACCCTGTCTCTAACTGCAATGTAGGCCGCCGTCCGCCTATAGGATTTTATACAACTGGCCGACCTATGAGGAAACAGGACATGGAGATGTTCGTTTGGTTTGCGTCCATTATATGCGCATTCAGCCTTAACCATGTCCAGAATCTCCATGGCCGACCATGGGAAATTGGTTCTTTTGTCGGCTGCCTCGTTAGATTCGTTAAAAGCAACGGGGTGGGCATGGCGCATATGCAGACGTATACCTTGATATGTTCCGTACGTCGTCCCACATGTGGTACAAGTTAGGTCGTCGTCAGTAGGGGCGGCTCCCCGACAGTAGTATCTGATGTGTTTCGTTAGCCCAGCGGTGGTTTGAAAAGATCTCCCGCAGGGACAAGTGAACGCTGCCTCCGCCATGTCAGAAAGACAAACAAGTTAAAAGAATGAAAATTAATACTAAAATTTTAAAATAAGTAATTTTTCCTAAGCAAAGTTGTTTAAAATGAGCAGTAAAATTGGTATAAAATAAAATAAATAAGTAGGAGATTTCAAAATTACTTGAAGACTGTTGATAATAACGAAGTAGATAATGTAGGACAAAGTAATAAATTTTATCCAGGCTAAAAGATGAATAAATTATGAGATTAGTATGAGATAAACTAGAACAAAGGTACTTGAAGATTGTTGATAATAATTGAATAATAATGTAAGAGAAAATAATAAACTCTTAGCCAAGCTAAGGTATAAATAAACTATAGAGTCAATATAAAATAAGATAAAATAAAACAGTAAATTTTTCAAAGTACTTAAAGATTACTGTTAATAATTAACTTTTAAATGACAAAATAATCAACTAAAAATAATTGTAGATAAGATAATGAACTTCTAGACAGCCTAAGCGAATTTTGTCTACTTGCTTAGGAAAAAAAAGAGTAAAAAATATATATATATAATAATATTAAAAGACTTGAACTAATAATGGCTTGTACACTAAATAAATATATATGCTTAATCCTAACACACGTTAAAAAAAAAAGGAAAAGTATATATAAAAAATAAAAGCAAATAAAATAAATAAATAATTTGTCACGGATGTACGGTGGCGGCAAGGGTTTATGGCACCTTGCCGGACGTTAAAAGAATAAAAAATCACACCGTTAGAAAATAAAACAATTTACATATAGTGAAATTGTGTAAAACTTAAAACTAGACTTAAAACTAGCACAAACACACAGCCGCATAGATCACCAACACTCACAGATCACAGTAGAGTAATTTTAAAAGGCCCGGCGCGGAGACTTTAACGATCGGTAAGGCGCGCAGCTACTTTTCCCGGAGACCCCGATGCTTCGTTAAGCGCGACACTGGAGGAGACTTCAACGTGGGGTCAGGCGGGAAACTTAGCGGCTTCAAAGCTCACCGAGCAGAGCTTTTGGTGTATAGAAAAGCTCAAAAGCTCCACTTTTCAAGTTGAGGTGTAAGCTCGGTGAGCTTTTAAGTTGTGCTTAATTTGTGCACCTTACCGATGTTGGAATGGACACTTGTGGTTGTGTTTGGGCCCCAAAATTGTTGAATAGTCGGCCAGCCGATGGTTGTTGGCACTTTGGTAAGTTTTCTCTCGACTGGGTGATCCACGCACCGGGCTGAACGAAGAATTGTGGGGCCCTTGCTTTTTAGGTTATAAATTAAGAAATATTGTTATATAACTTTCCTTAGCAAGGGCCGATCGAGTTGAAATTTTTCACAATCACTTATCACTTGCTTATGCACTGTTTATAACCCTCTGGATAGAAATTGCTTTATCCTGAGGGACTAAAAATAAATAAAAAGTCTGAAGCACTTGTAATAACATTTAATCATTGGCCCTCTAGCGGCCCACGCTCCTCTTTCCAGGGTAGAGGGAAATAGGAAGCTTTTAAACAATTATTCAAAATATTTGTTAAAGCTTGAATTTTATTGATTGGGAGTTTTTGAATAAGGATAGGCTTGATTTGGTCAGGACCCGCGGCTTTCCGCGGCTTATTGAGATGGGATATTATGGATTGGGTTTCTTCGGGTGTCATAGGGATAAGTAGGGGGTCATTGTTGGGTATTTCAGGATTTAAGGTGTTGTGAAGGCTTTGGACATAATTAATATGGTTGTTTGTAGTTGTAAAGAAATTATTATCGAATGAGGGTTTATTGGGACATTGGTGGATTTCGGCAAAGCATTTGGCTTTCATCTCATGATCGGTTATATAGGAATTATTAACTAGGAGGTGGTGGTTTGGTTGGTGTTTTAGTCCTGTCATGGCTTTAAATTTGGACCAGAAGGCTTTTCCGTTCCTGTAATCAAGTTCAGAACAAGCTTCGGCCTATTTGTCGTCTCTATATTGGTTTATGTCTCTCCTGATTTGAGCGTTAAGTTGATATAGGGTTTTTGTGTCAGGGTTTCTGTCTCGTATGTATTGTCTGTATATTTTGCGTTTGTCTTTAATTAAATTTAAAATCCTATTAGGCAAAATATAAAAATTTCGGTTTTTGATGTTTTTATTATTATTATTATTATTACAAAAGCAACTCAACAGGCCGAACCCAATTGCAGAGTTACTATAAATACATACATAAAAAATAGAGCAGAGAGACAAAATTTTACAAACTTACTGCACAGATGTTTAAGAATGAGAAGCAGTATTGAAAAAAAGTTGTTTCAAGATTAATGGGCTACAACTTAAAATGTCGACTTTGTCCTCAATCAACCGATAGTTCACCACAGCTTGATATAATGGCGCTGATCTTAATAAATTAGTTCTAGGAGTCGAAGTATAAAAAACACTGCTTTTTCTCAAAGATCTCGAAGAGGGAACACGGAGCAAAACTTGACTCAATAACTCAGCGCAGTCAATATGTGAATGAATTAGTTGAAACAACATAACAACAAAATCAAAAGATCTTCTCGACTCAAGAGATTGAAACATAAACTTGTTCAGTAGAATATCGTGCGGAAAACCCCTAGGTGGTTAACGTACCCTCCGAACGGTAACTTGCATATTTTAGAAAGCCTTTCTGAACCTTTTCAATGCTGTCAATATATGTTTGATAAAGAGGATTCCAAATTCTAGAAGCATATTCTAACCGAGATCTCACAAATGAAAAGTACAAGACTTTCAAAGCATGAATATCGTTTATGTCTTTCGAATGACGAATAACAAAACCCAAGGACTTGAAAGCAGCTGAGATCATCTTGTCAATATGGTGATTAAAACTGAACTTTTTGTCAAAAGTAACACCTAGATCTTTAACCAATTCAGGTCGACTCAAAATACAATCATTCAGTGAATAATTATAGTTCACAATCTTAAATCTTCTAGAAAATAAAATCACGTTACACTTGTCAGTATTAAGCGGTAGACAATTTTCTGAGCACCAGTTGTTAATAATATCTAGGTTGGTTTGAAGCACGATCATTTACAGAGTCGACACGCGCAAAGATTTTTATGTCATCTGCAAACAACAAGTTTTTGACACTAAGGTTAAACGTAATATCGTCAATAAAAATATTGAAAAACAGAGGTCCCAAGACCGTATCTTGAGGAACTCCAGATATCTGCTGGTAATGTTTAGAGTAACAACCATTACAGTAAATAAACTGGCTGCTTTGTAGTAAGATTTTATTAACGATATTAATGAAATAGAAAATCCAAATTTCCTTAACTTTTGAATTAAAATTCCATGATCTATGCGATCAAACGCTTTAAAAAAATCCGTATAGATGCAGTCAACTTGACCACCTTTGTCTAACGTCTCTGACACATACTGTGACATTAGTTACAGGTTAGTTACCGTCGACCTTTCTTTTATAAAGCCATGTTGGCTGCTACTAATGGCTCTTGAGATGTCACAGTAGATCAACGAGTGAAAAGCCAATTCAAAAATTTTTGCAAAGTTGTTAATGATTGAAATGGGACGATAATTGGTTACATCATTACGGCTACCAGACTTAAAAATAGGTGAAACACGCGAAATCTTCCATATATCAGGAAATACTGATGTTTGCAGCATGAGGTTAAAAATTAATACAAGCGGTTTCAAAAAAATTTTCGCACAATCATTTATAACATAAGCTGGAATAAGATCAGGACCCGCGGTCATTGTTGGTTTAAGTCTTTTAAGCGCTTTAGCAACAGAATCTTCATCGAACTCCAATAAATCAATTGTAACAGTGTTGCACAATGGCAAGTTGGAGTTACTAACATCTACTGGAGAGGTAAAAGCTTTTGTAAAAAAGTCCGCAAAAGAGTTAGTTATGTCTTGTACATTATCATACGTATTATTATTATATAACTTAACCGATGGTATAGAAGCAATGTTATTCTTTGCTTTGAAAAAATTCCAAAATTTACTGGGATCAGTTTTGATGTTATTACTAACTTTAGTTATATACGTAGCATAAGCTTCTTTCACCAATCTTTTTATGACAGATCTTAATTCTTTAAAAGTATTATGGTTATCATCAAAACTTCTGCTTCTAAACTTCTTTCGATATTTGTTTTTTTGTTTTATTAAATTAATGATTTTATTGTTGTACCATACAGGGTATTTACCAGCTGACTCTTGTTTCAAAGGTACATGTTTTTTAAATATCATATTTAATATTGAATAAAATTCCGTCACTGCTGAGTTTACATCACTAGATTTTTCTAAAGAACTAAAGTCAGTGCAAGCAAGTTCACTGTATAGAAGAGCAAAATTAGCTTTTTTGAAATTATAAACTCGATCTGCAATAGAAATCACATGGCTAGACCGATATTTTGAATAACATAGATTAAATTCAAGAACGGGATGATAGTGGTCGATTTCTAATACAGAGTCAGTAGCTTGATTGACATTAATATTATGATTTGATATAATAAGATCTAAAAGTCTACCATCTTTATTAACAACTTTATTATATTGAAAGAGCTCATAGAAATCAAATAAATTTTGTAGAGTTTTCATTTTGCTGCTTACCAAACTTACATTGATAAAGCTATGGAAAAATTCAGGAATATTAAAATCACCAAGAATTATAAATTTAGAATCATACAAGCAATCTAGAGACATCAAAGAGTCAAAAAAAAGTGTAAAATTTTCAAGAGAACATTTAGGAGTGATGTAGATAATGATTAAGTACACTGACATAGTAGTATTTAAATTCCATCGAACCATAAGGAAATCTATCGATTTTATATGCTCAAAACCTAGGCACTTTGCTTTCAGGTCAACTTGCGTTATCTTCGATTCTTTGCGAGTAGCAAACAAGACACCACCACCCCTTGAAGTAGATGTTTCTGCGAAGTTACGGTCGGATCTAAATACATTGAATTCATTAGCATCAAAGAGTTCCCAACTACCTATATTAGAGTTAAGCCATGTTTCCGTAAACGTGGCTTAACGTGGTTTTAGTTGGTACATGTCTGTCTTTAGCGTCAGTTAATAATTTTGTAAAGTTTTGAACGTCTGTGTCCATTTCTAAATTATTGGTCGTTTCTCTCGTGTATTCTAGTTGAATACATCAGAGATCGAAATGTTTCCCCAGTTGCCAAAAAGCGTAATGTTGTTTCCAATCTAAAAAGTGGTTGGTTATAATACAAATTGCGTCAAAATATATTCAGCATCAATTCAAACCTGGATCTTGCCGAAATACTTTCTCTAAATTAAGTATCTTGCTTGCAAATGTTGTTACAAATAAGCGCCAATAATTTCTCAAAAAAAGCATTACTCATACGTAAAAAATTAGCGTAACCGACTGGATCTTCCGTTAGGAGCTCTTTATTCAACATATTCAAGATTCCTCTGCCACTCATTCGCCTTTGAATCCATTTTTTGACCCACAAGCGTTTTTTTTTTAGCGGCGTTTATTCATTTTGTTTCCCCTATCATTAAAGTAACCACCAACAATGCAGCAGCACACAATTCATCTTTTTTAGTCATCGGCATTTTCTTGCTATTGTTTTGTCATTAATTACTAGCAATGACAATAAAATAAATAAACGAAACTAAACTAATAGGTTAACCAAGGTTGTCTTTGGTTAGATACTTTGACAGCATCAGCCTTGATATAAACTCTACAACACAGAGCGCATGCCTACACACTAAAAATCATCCTTAAATAAGAAAGTAGTTGCAAACAGATTTAAAATTTATCTACAGTTTATTAGTACTGAAACGGCGCGCGCATCGTTTTTTTAGTCCTAAATTTTTCAGTACTGAAAATTTAGGATAGTGGCAAACGGCTCTAAGATTTGAAATTGATCTAGGTAGTCTGGTAGAATATGCGGTGTGCAAGCTGTGTTCTCATTAACAAGCATAGCAACGTCTTTTGTATTCATGAGTTTGTGCATAAAAAAAATGAAATTTTTAATTTTGACATGTTTTTTAATATTTACTTCTGAAAGGGCAACTATTTGAATTTTGTCTGTGAAAAGGTGGTTTTTAAGTGAATTTATCTTGCGACCAAGACTATTTATATTAATTGCTGAAATATTCAGTTCAGGATTGACAGGAGGGGGGGGAGGACAGGGATTAGTTCTGTGCTAGCTTAAGGGCTCGGAAAGCAACACAGGATCTCACTTATTCTTTATCAAAAGACAAGTGGATTTTATTCCCAGCGTGGGAAGTTTTAATAGTTTGGTTGAAAATGGCTTTATAAGCCCGGAAAATTGTTAGTCGAATGTTTGCCTTTTCTTTAGGGAAAACAAGATTTTAGTGAAGAGAGCAATTACTGCTCTCGCACTTATTTGGGCTTCTCCTTCCAGCATTGATTCTGGATCGAAGAAGTCTGAAGGGGGGTTGTCAATTTTGACGGGTTGAGCGGGGAGGTCAGGGGCTTTTTAAGCCTCCTTGAATTTCTCGCAAGTGCGAGACCAAGCTGGATGTGGAGCCTGGCATTTTGGGCAGATAGGACTATTAGAAGTGGGGCATTTATTTGGGGGGTGAGAATTTGAGCAAGTGGGGCATGTAGATAATTTCTTATCACATGTGAGGTTATTGTGCCCGAATTTAAAGCATTTTGTGCATTGAAGTGGGGTTGGCTGAGGTGGGTGAGACGCTTCCACTGTGTGAATGCGCTCATAGATTCGGACGCCGTCTATAAGGACTTTGTTCAGAGCTTGTTTTGAATCGGTGAGGATTCGAATAAGGCGGGTCGGCTGATTGGTTGCTCTGGCGGTGATACGCCAGGCTTTTTGGATTTGGGAATGAGAGAATTCTCGCAACTCTGCAAGAATTTCTTCATTAGTGAGAGAGACATCTACTGCCTTTACGACAGCCGAGAAAGTTGGCTTTCTATTGGTTGAAGATTTAGAGGTGGTGGGCGGGGCTTGTTTGTTGTGAATTTCAGCAACTAGGATATTTTTGGTGTTCATAATAATATTTAAATTGTTTTGGAATTTCTTGGGGTCTAGAGGGGAATGGGTAATGATGAACGCTGTGTGGTTATTGTTTAGGACAATTTGTTCCAGGTTTTTCACTTGGATTTCGGTTACTAGGGTTATGTAGAGGGGTTTTTGGGTTACACTATTAGGAAGGTTTTTAATAGTGTATTTGTGTCGGGTTTGTTTTGTTGAGGTTGGTTTGACGGTTTGGTTGGGAGTTTTTTCTTGTGTTGGTTTTGGTGATGGAACGGTCTTACCAGTTCCTGTTGACTTGGGGATGGCCCCGGTAGGTTTTGGTGGCGGCGATCCTCTGGTTTTATTCTTAGGACTGCCGTTTTTTGTTGTTTGGATAGCTGGGTTGGTAGCTGCCCGTTGTGGAAGATTTTGTTTTCTAGTGGTGGTGGCGTTGGGGGTGGTGGTAGTCAGTTTTAATATCCCCCTGGCTGTTAGTAATTGTTGTAAAGCCCCTCAATCGGGTCTGGTAAGGTGTCAGTTTAGCCGGCGGGCTCGGCCTTTCAGCCATTTCTAGAAGTAAATATTTTTTAAAATATTCCAATAAGTAGGATATTGAAAATCTTTTATATATTTATTTTTTTTTCTTTTTAGCACGCTATGAACGCTTTGAACGAGCACAGATCACTTTGAAAACTGCGGAAAGACGCATCTGCAATTTTGTAATGACAGCGCTGTTGATATCGGACGGGTTTTATAATAATTAATTACTTAATTATTTCTTGATTAATCGTTGAATAACCTGTCCAAATATCGGTTTAACGTTTTATTATTCACTTTCACTAGATTCTTTCGCATCCTGGGGGTCTACCACCGACTTTGATGAGTTTTCTCATCAGTGACAAAACTCACGTGCATTTTGTCACTGATTTTTTAAATACGCTACTATTGACTTTAAGTGAGATGAGAAATCTCACCGATGCGTTTTGTCACATGTTAGATATCGCAACGCCGCACTTTCGCACTCGTTGCTTAGCAACATAGGATTTGACATTTGTATAATAAACATTTTTGACAATTATTGTTGATATTCAAAATAATTTTTGAAATTATTATGAAAGTGACAGAGGAACAAAAAGAAATTCTGGTCGAGTTTATGCAAACTCGCCCAGAATTGATTTCTGGGAAATTTTCTAGTAGCTTCACCAAAAAAGATGGTGAAGCTTTGTGGAAAGAAATTGGGGAAACGTTAAATAGCGCAATCGGGCCACAGAAAGACTGGAAAGCGTGGAGAAAGGTAATTTGTCATATTCGTTATTTTAGATACATAACGTGCAAAGTGGTATATAACTAAATATACCAATTTTACAATTTGTATACCTAATTTTACATCTACTAAACATAACCCCAAAACTTAAGATCAATGTTTTTTTCATAATTTTCATGTGCCCGGTCTATTTTGAAGCACTCGGCAAGCGACATGCTTCACATAATCGGCCACCCACCCGAAAACTCTTGAAGACAATTCAATTGCTTCGAAAACTATTAAAATAACAAAAGCTTAATTTCAACATTTTATTTAAATTTATACAGACATGGCAAGACTTGTGCGCCAGAACTAAACAAAAAAGTGCTTCAAATAGAAGGGAAGCTAATAAAACAGGAGGTGGTGTGGGCAATATTCAGTCCTTATCAAAAACCGAGAAGTTTATTGCTGCAGTGTTGACACCAGTCGCTGTACAAGGCTTGGATATTCCCACCCCCGAAGTAACTTTTTTGAATGCTCCTAGTTATGACCATCTTCCTAATCCTCCATCTCCATCATATCGTTCGGTGACTTCAGTGCCTGCCAGTCCCCACGGTTCTTCAGCTCCACAACCTTCCCCTCGCCGATCCCCACGTACATCCCTGCACAAGACTGCATTAGAAACTCCACCTGTAAACAAAACGATTAGAAAAAGAAATTCAGCAAAAAACGCACATGCTGAACATGCAAAATATTTGAAAAAAAAATTAGAAATGCGAGAAAAATATTATGAAGAAAAATTAGCTATAATGAGATCAATAGCTGAAAGTTTTCAGACCATAGCTAATGCTTTTGTTTTACGGCAGTTGTAGCCGTAGCTGTTTATTGTTTTTCTTTAACTCCGTAAAATATAATTTTGGTATCTATAAATTACCTATCTTATTCTTATTTGATTATTCTTATTTGATAGCACAAACTCTCAAAACGAAAAAGGCTGTTAATAATAAATGCTTGAATCAAACAAATATTGTTAATAACGTACGGGTAAAGCCGAATTGTCTATATAAAAATTTAAAAGCAATTTTTGCAGGAAAATAGTAGATTTTTTTCACTTACTTAATTGTTTGCAAATCTCGCTCTAATTAACCTTGCCCTATTTTGGCGCCCAGCTTCTAATTCTGGATTTGCTCCACCAAAGCCTCCAACATCTTCATTTCCTCTCATAATACCTAAAAATGTTAAATGATATATAACAATAACTTCATTGTAATAGATTATTACCCTCTACCGCGTCAACCTCTTCTTCGCCTTCGGGTGGTGGAATGTTGTGATCGACACACAAATTGTGCAGCACAACACAGGCATTTACAATTTTTCCAGCCATTTCTGGGGTATAATGAAGCACACGATGTTTAAGGCAGCACCGGAATCGTGCTTTTAAAAGTCCATTACATCGTTCAATGAGACTCCTTATTTGTTTTATTGCTTCATTATACCTATACTCTGGAGTATCTTGCGGCGGTTCAGGTCTAACTGGAGTAAACAGCCATGGCCGGAGAGGATATCCAGAATCACCTGCGAGACAAGAATTGTTAAACTAAGTTATACTAAACATATAAGTATTTGTATACCAATTAAGTAAAAATCCCGATGCCCCTCTCTATGCATTTGTCTCAACAACTCCTGCACTAGGCTATTATTCCAAATAAAAGAGTCATGTGTGTTACCGGGATAATTTGCCACAACATTCAAAATTTTTAAATTAGGATCACAAATCTGAAACCAAAGTACAGCAACTTTAATAAACTAAATAGCTAAGGAGACATTTGTTCTATCTTACCAACTGACAATTCAACGAATGATAACCCTTACGGTTAACAAAAATATGTTCTGGCAATTGTGGATTATTTCTTGCTGGTGGAACAATGGCAACATGTGTACAATCAATACAACCCACAATACCAGGGACTCCATACTTATTGTAAAATCTAAAAAAAAAAATGCGTAAAAGTTACAGGTGCTCACTGGAAAGTGTATGAATTTAATTACTTTTGTCTGACACTTCTAAGGGCTTCCAAATTATTAGGGAACTTAATATAGGTGTTCAGTACTTGGGGCAGGTTCAAGGCCTCCGTCACTTCATGAAGTGCGTTACTTACACTTTGTTGAGAAATGCCTACAAAGCAATTGTATCCCACGTCAGCTTGATAGCTGCCCGCAGCATAGAAGCGGAGTGCTGCTAACACCTAAATTTGAAATCCAGTAAAATAATAGAGGAAAAAACTTATTAGAATAATTACTCGAGTATGGATAGATAAATCACTGGGTCTTCTTTTAGGACGCATATAAGGTTCCACAAGAGTAACAATAAAATTAAATAATTCTTTGGACACCCGAAAAAGCTTGACAAATTGCCTTTCTGGCAATTCCCGCAAAGGATCTCCAGCAGCTCGCCTCAATGGTACATCTACTTCTTCTTCCAAATCATCAATTAAATTAAGCATCATTAAATCGTCCATTTTATTCAAAAGTTTGTTTGTCAGACCACTAGAACAATGCCACTTTGCCACTAGCAAACTAACAAAAAATGTGATTCACAGTTCACTTGCAACCACACCACAAGCCAAGGCTCAGAGCACAAGCCACAAGCTTAACCTAAAAAGAACGATGTCAGCTGTCACATTTTGGGTGAAATCTCAAATCTCACTCATAATAAAGCGGTCGAGAAAACTCACGCGTTTTCGTTCGAGTTTTGTCATCGATGAGAAAAGTCACATCGTCAATGGTAGGGTTTTAGCACTTCTCACTAAAATGACGTCATTTTTGTGACAAAACTCATCAGTGAGAAATCTCACACGAGTCGGTGGTAGGCCGCCTGGTTACTTCCCAGACTTTGACGACACTTCGTATATTATTTAAATTATTTTTAATTAATTATTGATTAATTATTTGTAGAATCGGATCACATCGGCTCCTTCTTTGTTAGATCGCAATGATAATTGCGGTAGCTAATGTGATACTGAAGTCTAATATGCAAAATCTGGATTATTTAAATGAAAAAAATAATTAAATAAAGTAAATATTTGTAAATTCAAAACTAGTCGCACACTTAATACAAATTTAAACGTTCTTCTTAAAAGCTAAAAAGCTACTACTCGTTTGTGGCTGGACTCGCAGCTTTTATTTACAAATTTTGGGTAACCCGGGCATTGAGCAATAGATTCTGTCTAGACAGAACGGGTTTCCCTAATTTACTAACTTAAATTAATGATTGGTAATGACATGGTAGCAACTAATATCATTAGATGCGAAAAAAAATAGCGCATCTTTTGATGTAATTTACAATGTGCTACGATCGATGTGACCTAGTTACAAATAATAATTACGATTTTGGGGCAGTGGCATTATAAAAGCTCCGTGCACCCAAAATTCGCCTGCCATTCAGAGAGCAATATTAGTTCTCTTAATTTCTAGCTTAATTATTAACAACAATTGTAATAAACAATAATAAACTATATACACTTAATCTAAGGCCCTGCCGGATTCTTTAGGTATTTACTTTCCTCTAATCGGTGTCTCTCTGCCTTATCCATAAAGGTGTTAATTGAGAGAGACTATCGCGATTTAATAACAATAATATTATTATGAATTCGAATTTAATTAGGCTAATTTTGGCTTAATTAGCCATTTCACACGCCTCATTCTTAGAGAATCGCGGTTGGCTATCCTAAACTAACTTATCTAATATTTACAAATATTCACCGAACTCATTGTCGATGATCTCTTCTTCGACTGAATCTTCGGATCCCGTCTCCTGGGTTTTCGAATTTTCGTCGTCGAAAGGATCTGGATGATTTATCTCTTGATTCCCTAATCTCCTCTGTAGCTCTTCCCGTCGAGCCATTTGGCGATTGCGGATTCGATTGAGATCCCCATCTTCATAAGCCGGTAGATTCTCCTCTAGGTGTCCCACCACAACGTGGTTAGGCGTGTCTTCTACGGGCAGTCAGATATAATTGCTTGTGGGTATCCCCAACGGCTAAATATTTGGTCTTCCAGTAAGCTGATTGTTGTTCGAGTACTGGCGTTACGGCAGGCAAAGGCTTGTGTCCATTTGCTAAATGTGTCGGTTACAATCAAGATAAACCTATTTCCATTCGGTGTAATCTCATATGGCCCCATGAAATCAATGGCAATAGTTTGCCATGGTTTGCGGGGAACATATGCTCGTACTGGGGCTCTACGCTGGCGAATTCCACGTTTGGCTGTGGCACAAATAAGGCACTGTTTAATGTGCTTCCTTAGTACGCACAATAATGGTGTCGCCCCCCTCGTGTAGAGGTACCCATCAATTAAGCGATACCCTCGTTGTAAGGCGGCATCGTATTCTTCTCTAGGTCCTTCGTTCCGTATTTGTGTCATTTGATTAACGATTCCTTGAAAGTCCGGATCTGCTTTTTGAGCGGTTTTAATTTCTTCTAGCAGAGTTGGAATATCTATTGCCATTAGCAGCTGTGTTTGTTCTTCTCGGGGTGGTGGTTGAGGAACAAACATTCTATCCAAAGATTTAATCTTTCCGTCGTCGGTTACTGGATCTGGGTCTCTAGAGAGTAGATCCGGTAATTCGTTCGTTTTTCCGGCGCAGTGTTCTACTCGAAAATTAAACTCTTGAAGGAGTAGTGACCATCTGGTGAGTTTAGCATATGAATCTTTGGCAGAATTTAACCACAGTAATGACTTGTTGTCTGTTTTCAGTAAGAATGGTTGATCTTCTAAGTAAGCTCTATACTTTTTTATTCTTATACTACAGCTAAACATTCTTGCTCATTGATGTGGTAGCAGTGCTGAGTTTTGTTAAGTTTAGCACTGGCATAGGATATTATAAACTTCTTGCTTTCTTTCTCTTGGTATAACACTGCCGCCATTCCGATCCCGCTAGCGTCTATTTGTAAAATGAAAGCGAGATCGAAATTTGGACGGTGCAATTCCAAAGGGGCTTTCAAGTTATTCTTAATCTTATCAAAAGCTTTTTGAGCTTCGTTGGTCCATTTGAAAGTTTTTTTTTGTAACTAATAGGTCTGTAACTGGAGCAGCAATAGAAGCATAGTCCTTTATATATTCTCTGATCCAATTTGTTAGACCTAAGAATTGTTGAACCTGTTTTTTGGTTTTGGGTGCAGTGGCTTTTTGGATCTGGTCTAAGTGCTTCTGTTGTGGTTTATTCGATGCACTGTTGATCAGATGTCTGAGATAGGGCAGTTCCGTTGCTGCAAATTGGCATTTATCTGGAGCACACTTGAGTTTGAACTCCTGTAATCTTTCAAACACTTTTCTCAAGTGGTCCAGATGTTTCTGTTCATTTTTCGAAAAGATAATGATGTCGTCTAGATGAACTCGAACAAATTCACCCAGATATCCAGCTAAATCGCGTGCCATCATTTTTTGAAACGTTGCAGGTGCATTGTTCAGTCCAAATGGCATGACCTTAAACTGGTACGTTGCACCATCTGGTGTCGCAAACGCTGTCAAATGTTTCGATGCTGGATGTAGAGGAATTTGCCAGTATCCGGTCTTTAAATCAAGGGCCGTGAAGATAACAGCTTCTCCAAAATCTTTTAAGGTCTCATGAATCCGCGGAAGAGGGGCAACTTCATCCTTGGTTAACAGGTTCAGTTTTCTATAGTCGGTGCAAAACCGTGCAGAACCGTCCTTTTTCCGCACTAGCACTGCTGGAGAACAATAGTCGCTATCAGAGCGTTCTATCACACCCGCTCTAAGCATATCACTCACGCACTTATAAAGTTCTTCCTTTTTCTGCATATTGAGTGGATGTGGCTTAATTCTAATAGGTTTATTTTTCTTTAAACTAATCGTGTTTTTCACTGTGTTTACTGTTGCTACCGCACTATTTACGTCCATTGTCTCAGCAAACTCACTCACTAATTTTGCAAATTGTTTTTTCAGTTTCTCACTAAAACCGCTAGCTGGTGTTGCTAAACTTTTGGCACACCTCGATGTATTTCCATGGGTCCAATATGTAGTAACCCTTTGGGTTTGTCCATGGTAGATGCATTTGTTGGAGTAATCCATGGTAGCCTTGGCATCATATAGCCACGTATCTCCCAACAATATGTCATCCCGTAGATCTTTTATCACTAAGAATTCAACATTGTAATATAATTTTTCACCAATATAAATGTTTTTCTTAGTGATACCGCTAGCTTCGATTTCGTGATGTTGGGCGGCTAATTTAACAGTGATCGGTTCTTGTTTATCGGGTCTGGCTAATCTTCCAGAGATAAAATTGACCGATGCTCTGCTGTCGAGAGCCGCTTGTAATTGCAGCTTACCAAGAGAGACGGGAAGCTTTAGCAGCTGCCGGTGGTGGTGGCCATCTAGGCCGAAGGCACGGAATCCGATAGAGACGGCTTAGCGGTTCTACGGAAGTTTTCCGGCTTCTTATAATGATTTTGGCTTCTAAAGCCTCTCATTAATTTTTTGGCTATTTTTGTGAACTTGTCCATGTCCTCAATATCTGCTGCTATAAAAGCGTCCTTCTTGTTAGCTTCTAGTTAGCTTGTCCTCCTGCTTGTCTTGGTGCCCTCCAAAACGTCTCGGGGCTGTTATCTGGACCCCAGATGATCGGCATTGAAAAAAACGTGAAGCGATCAATGAATATTTCTAATCTTCCCTCTTCTGTTGGGTCGTTGATATAGATGTTATCGAGCTTATTTCTAAGCTCCTTAAAATTGGCCTGAGTGCCAAAGGTGCTTATAAGCCGCTTGTAAAGCTCACCTGGGCTTCTGTCCTTGTTGGCGTAATATGTATTTGCTCTAGCCGCTGAGCCTCGAAGTTGGCGGTGTAGTAAAATACATTTTTCTCTCTCACCAATTTTCCATTGTTTTTCTTCGAAACATCTTTCTACATCGCAGATGAAATCTCCCGGGTCTTCTTCTATTTCTCCGGAAAATGTGGGCAGATATTCTTCCGGTCGGAATATTGGCGATGACACTGTATTAGGTTGGGCACTCACATAAGTGATATTTTTTTTTCTCACTCTGGTTATTTTCTTCCGTTGAATTTTTCATGTTTGTTCTTATAGGTTTTTCTTTTGTTCCTATAGGAGTTATTCTTATAGGTTTTTCTTTTGTTTCTTTTTATTCTTATAGGAATTATTCTTATAGGTTTTCCTTTATTCCTATAGGAATTATTCTAATAGGTTTTCCTTTGGTTCTTATAGGAATTATTCTTATAGTCCTTTGATCTTATAGGAATTGTTCTTATAGGTTTTTCTTAGCAGCAATGCTAATTAACCCTACGTGTTGGGCGCTACTGTGATATCGGATAAGATTTATAATAATTAATTACTTAATTATTTCTTGATTAATCGCTGATTAACCTGTCCAAATATCGGTTTAACGTTTACTTATTCACTTTCACTAGATTCTTTCGCGTCCTGGTTACTTTCCAGAATTTGACGGCACTTCGTATATTATTTAAATTACTTTTAATTAATTATGTATTAATTATTGATTAATTATTTGTAGAATCGGATCACATCGGCTCCTTCTTTGTTAGATAGCAATGATAATTGCGGTAGCCAATGTGATACTGAAGTCTAATATGCAAAATCAGGATTATATTACTTAGCATTTCGTGAAAGTGTAATGTCTTATGCAAACCTGACTACAGCGCTGTTTCGTTCTCATTGAAACTCATCAGGCCAGGGTATTGCAGAAACCAGTACACTTCCACATGCTTGATATCTCCTATATGTACGAATTTGACATCGTACAGCTAATTTCAAAAAAAACTGATACGACTTGAAAAATATTTTTTTTATTTTGAGCAGTGTAATATCATAAACCACAATATCATATAAAGTAGCCCATCATTAAAATGTTGGGCTACTGCTGATAAGGACCAACCATCTTCTAACTTTGTTACAATTCTTGCTTTTAGCTCTTTGTTCGTGTGCGGAGCCATTTAAAGATTATTATTTTTGCGCGGTTATTTGTTTCTAATCGACAATTCTGACAAGTTTTTTAATTTGACCGTGACGGCGACTGGTGCCCTAGAATACACTGCTCAAATATTTAAAAAACGTGCTTTAAGAGTCGTATCAGTTTTTTTTGAAATTAGCTGTACATAGTAGGTGAGATGTTCTAACCTTTCATGCATTGTGTGTATATATTGAGCATTAAGGGCGTATTTGTACCAATAGTTTATCAAAGGTCACGCTTAGCATGTACTACTCGATAAACTGGTAAGATTTTAATAATCCAGGTGCTATTTTCATTTTTTTAAGCCACGATCTGAGAGTGGATGAACATTTATCATGCAATGATACTTTGCATCTGTCACAAGCTTTATTAGTTTTATTCTTGCATAGAGCACATCTTTTCCGGGTTTGGTTAGTAATAATAAGATGTTGTCCATGGCGAAGAGAAGTTGGAAAAACTAATGTTGATTTAGGTCCCGTAGAATTTGGTCGTATTCCATATTTTTGAAGAAGTGACGTTGCGACAATCCGTCGAAATTCTAAATTATCTAGTTTTATTTCCAAACGTCTAGCCAATATCTAAGCATTATTCATGCAGACATCAAAAGTCCAGAATAAAATAGGGATATACATTTTTTTCCCGCGAAATCCTATTCTGTAGTTTGAAATATTGTTGTCCATTAGGTCGACGCCTCCCATGTATCTATTATACTGGTGCACAACATTGGGTTGTACAATCTCTACTTTAGTCTTGTCTTTGGCTGAGTAACGCAGTGCTTTTTTTTATAGGAGCAACTCCAAACTCGTTAGACAATAGTGTAACAACACTATTGTCTTTCCACTTGATGCAAACAATATTATTTTTTTCGTCAATTGCAGACGAAACCACGACTTTTTTTTTCATAACATTCGTAGCTTCCACTGGACTTTTTTCTGTTCTATTTTCGCGAACTGTTCCAGTACCACTAAAGCCAATCTCACCCAATCTGGTAATCAACGAAACATTTGTGAAAAAATTGTCAAAAAACAATGAAAAACTCATTCTTTTAAAATTAATTTTTAGCAGTTTGCTAAATTTCAACACTACTGATTGTCCTAAGCCAACTTTTTCTGCGGTATCATTTTCAGCTTTTCTTCCTTCATAAATGTCAAAATTTAGACAGTATCCTGATGGAAGAGCGAACACCCAAGCTTTGAAACCAAAACGAATCGGCTTTCCCTGAATAAACTGTTTACAGCCATTACGCCCAAAATAGGGAATCATTGATTCGTCAATTGATACGCAGCGACTTATTGGTGCAAAGCATATAAAAATGTTGTTCAACTTATCCAAGGGTCGCAACTTTGACATTTTATCATTTTGCGCTAAGTTATTATTGTCAGCTGCATGAATAAATCTGAAAATTTTTTCAAAAGTATCTCGCCGCATTGAATTTGATACAAGAGTGTTGTGAGAATCCTCGCGATTTTCCCAAAACATTCGTCTTCTTGGTACTGGAACATAGCCGCTTACCAATAGTATAGCTATGAAAGCATACATTTCGTCATTTCCTAGTTCCAGTCGAAAATTATGTGCAGAAGCGTACATAACTGTGAACTTTACTAGTAGTTGCACTATATCAAAATTAAAAAACAATTCAAAAAATTCTAATGGCTCACTATTTGCCGACATAGACAAAACGGGGAGATGTTCTTCATTCGCTTGCTAAGTAGCACCTGTCTTCAAGTCTCCTTTTTTCCAAGAACGTTTTTCTATCAAAAGTTTTCTCTTTTTCTTTGGCTGTTGACTTGTTGAAGCATTAGCTTCTCCTTCGTTATCCTCCTCCTGCTCGTCTTCATTTACAAGCAGATTGGTTTCAGCTTGAGAACCCAATTGCCGTGGATTCAAACGATCAGGATTGTTGCAATTCTCGTCTCCTGAATCGGCATCAGTTTCAAAACCATCATCTTCTGGTGGAGTAATAAAGATGCTATCTGGCACAATGTCATCTAGATTCAAATTTTCAATTTCTTCAAGTATCTGTGCCGTAGTTAGAGGCACTTTCCTTTATAAAAAAACAAAAGTCATAATTATAGTGTATTTGCCGAACGGGTCGATAATGACCCCACTATGTTTAGCCGCTAATTTGACAGATTTGCAAAAACATTTCAGGATTATTATTTATTTTAACACATTTTAACAGTAAAATGTAAATATAAGTTTTAAAAATAAAAAACTCTTGCCCAACTTACCAATAATTTTTAGAAGTCATGTTTGTCAACTGAAAAAGCTTGATATTATATATTTTTTTAAAATTAAACTGTAACAGCTGTATTGAAACCAAGTAAACGCATGTATAACTTAAACAATACTGAAGAGATAACAGGGTCTTAAGTTTCAGAATTTCTACCCGTTTGTGTAAACAATTATAAGAATAGCTTAAGGTTCGGCATAAATATGTTAAATTCGGCATTGCAGTTTTTTTGGACGTGTCCAAACTTTTGGCATAGTGAGTGCCCCGTTTGGTTTTAATGATTCCACAGAAACCGTTAAACCACAGATATGCGCTAATTTGTAAATTGAGTTGAATTTTTTCTCTATTTCTACTAGCACTAGTGGAGGAGGCTTACCTTGCTTTCCATTCAACCGAGTGATTTTGATGGGTGGATATCCCTGGTCGATTAGGTCTTCAGCGATTTCACTTTTTCTGTTATTTTGGATAGTGTATTTACAGTAGTGTTATGGGTCGGTGGTAGGACGATGGGTTGTCAGGATTTTTACCTGGTTTGGGGATGGGTATTGTTATTGATTTCTTGAAGGAGGTTGGGTAATGGCTTAATTTGATTATGTGGATTAACTGGATAGTTGCTTTTTTTGTTAGGTTTTTTATTAGTTTATTTTCAAGTTGATCGATGTATTGCGCTAATTTTGCGTTTTTTAATTAATTGCTTAATATGTACCGGGTGTCCCGTTAAGAAAGGTCACCGGCTATATCTCAGGAACCACTTGTCATAGAGCTTTGAAATAAAAAATTTTTTTAACAAAAGTGGCGAAAAAAATATGCTGGAAATTAGTTTCAAGTTTCTAGATTGGCCGCCAGAGGGCGAAATCGTCACAACTACCTATAAAAACCGTTTTTTTTTCATTAAAAGTCTAGTAAACGTTAATCAAAAATATGTTTATTGCAAAGATGAGACAATTTTGCACAAATTTGATCTGGCACTTGTTACTCTAATTTGTCAAATGTGAGTAGGAAGAGGGTGGGGATATGCAATGCGGAAAACGTCTATATCTTTGGCTTGCATCAACCTATTTTGACAAAATGGGTGTCAATGGAGAGATAACTTTTTGCTTTATTTAATATGTCATAAATTAAACAATTTAACATTGTTTTTTAAGTGCGAACAAGCACTGTCTAAAGAAAAATTAAACTTTTACAATTTTCTTTAAAAATTTAAATGGAATGGTTTTTACATAAATGTAAAGAAAATTAAAAAACAAGTTTAAATTCGAAAACCGCACGTCGATAGCTTTTTTGCATCAAAAGTTATAAGTGAAAAAGTGCAAGGAGTATGACAGGTATTACATTTTTAGCAATACGCTTGATACGGAGAATATTAGACTAACCTATTTACAAACCTGATTATAAAATAAACAAAGTTTTAATTCTTAATTTAATTTTGTTTATCACACAAATATCCAAAATACACGTATTATACCAAAACACACAAAAATCAACCAAGGTACTATATCTAGTGGTTTGTCAAATGTTCAAACTGCTTTCCGTCATTTTGGATGCAAAGAAGCAATCTTTGTCGAGTGGAGTTTACAGCTGCTTCAATTTCAGCTGCTGAAATACTTTGAAGTGCATTTGTGATTCGTTGCACCATGTCTTCTTGTGTTGTTGGTCTAGTAGCGTACACTAAATCTTTTACCCTTCCCCACAAATAAAAATCTAAGCACGTCAAGTCTGGCGATCGTGGTGGCCATTTTCTTTACACGGCCTAGCAATTTGGATATGCTGTAGGTATTATGAAATGCTGGGAACAAAGTAAAATAAGAATATATTCTTAGGGGAGAGTGCGTAAGATACACTTAGACACGTTTATCTACTAAGTCATCAATTAAAATGCCTCTTGCAAGTAAGGTAGTACTAAGGTATTTATTGTTTTTTCCTGTCTAGAGATAAAAAAGCATTTCAGAACAAAATAAATTCTAAATGTAATTACATGAGTAAGGTTGAATTTTTACAATACATAATATGATTTATTTCTCATATCTCAACAACTATGGCGTTTAAAAACAATGGTGTTGGTTTAGAAACAACATTATTAAATTAGATGGATTTGTGTTTTTAATAAATATACTGTTAGTTTAATATTCTCCGTATCAAGCGTATTGCTTAAAGTATACCCCTTTCACTTTCACTTATAACTTTTGATGCAAACAAGATATCGACGTGCGGTTTTTGAATTTGAACTTGTTTTTTAATTTTCTTTACATTTATGTATAGATTTATATACCATTCCTTTTAAATTTTTAAAGAAAATTGTAAAAGTTTAATTTTTCTTTAGACAGTGCTTGTTCGCACTTAAAAAACAAAGTTAAATTGTTTAATTTATGACATATTAAATAAAACAAAAAGTTATCTCTCCATTGACACCAATTTTGTCAAAATAGGTTGATGCAAGCCAAAGATATAGACGTTTTCCGCATTGCATATTCCCACCCTCTTCCTACTCACATTTGACAAATTAGAGTAACAAGTGCCAGATCAAATTTGTGCAAAATTGTCTCATCTTTGATTATTAGAGCCGGTTTGATGCGAAAATAAAAAATGAATCATTATTAAGGCTAAAATAACGAAAGGGCAATAAACATATTTTTGATTAACGTTTACTAGACTTTTGACGAAAAACAAACGGTTTTTTTAGGTAGTTGTGACGATTTCGCCCTCTGGCGGCCAATCTAGAAACTTGAAACTAATAATCAGCATTTTTTTTTCGCCACTTTTGTTAAACAATTTTTTATTTCAAAGCTCTATGACAAGTGGTTCCTGAGATATAGCCGGTGACCTTTCTTAACGGGACACCCGGTACTGGTATGTCATCTTTGTTGGGGTTAATAATTTTTGTGTTGCTGTATTTGTTTTTTAATGTTTGTAGTGTGCGTGTGAATTTGTTAATTTTGCTTTCAAGTGTTTCTTTTGTTGTGATTTTGTTATTAAAGTTATTTATTGGCCTATTATAAACCGCATAGATTTTGACTTTGTTCTCTAGCTCAATGCCGACATTTTCTATTATTGAAGATACAGAAGGGATCTTTTTATGATTTAGATTTTTATTAATTAATAGCATTACGCCGCCTGCCGCATGGTCACTGTCTCTATCTTTCCGTGTGATATTGTAGTTTTTAAATTTAATTTTGTTTCTAATTTTTGACGCAACTCCTCTTCTGCGAGCTGGGCAACCTGGATCCTGATGTCCAGCAGTTTGTTGTATTTCTCTGCCAGTTCCGACGAGGTCAGAGCCTTGACCTGCAGAGGCCGCCTTCGTTGACATCTAAAATTTATCTAGTTTAAATGAATAGTTGAAACGATTTACTAAAAGCATACCAGTCCAGGTTGCGAGCGCGAACTTTGTCGTGGAGTGCCAGCGCTCGTGCTGGGCTGGGGCTCGGTAGAGGGGTCATTCTGTTGAAGAATTGGGTTTCAATTTGCACAAAAAAATTGTTTGTATCTGACTTACCATTTCACCACAAACACTTTGAACCTCCGGTTCGGGCTGAATAGCATTTTCCATGTCCTCGATAGCCTGTAAATGAAAACAAAGTAATTGTTGTACGGTATAGACATTTTCAGAACTTTACCAAATCCCCATCCCCATCAAATTCATTGATGAGCCTGTCGATGGTTTTTTCATTTACGATGCGGCGGAATAGGTCTTCGCCTTCCACGCGCCGTTTTGTCGCAGAGCCGCCGCCTAAAAATATTAATTATAAAATTTGCTAATATTACACTGGCACTAGTACCTGTCAATAGAATTTCTTTCTTCTCTTCTGCCACGTCTTTTTTAAATATTTTTTTTTGGTTGTTGTAAAATTTTTTTAGTTGGTCCGCCTCTTTATGCGTTCCGCCTGCTGCATTGAACTCGAGAGCAAAGCGGGACCAACATTTTAATTTTTCCGTATTATGGACCGCATCTTTTTTTTTATTTTCTCCCACGTGCTTGTAGTTATAAACTATATTCAATAATCTGTCTTTTTCAGCCCCGGTAAAATTTACAGATCTTCTTTTGGTCTGAAGTAAACATAGTTATTGTTAATAGTAGTTATTGTTAATATATTACTTGAAAAAATATACTCACATTATCCATAACGATAAAACGTGTTTGATACGTCTTTCGAAACAGGGAACTTTGAAATAAATAAACTATAAAGGTTATGTTATCATTTTCTCGTGGTGTGTCATGGAACAATACCAACTTTTAGTTATATTACTAATATTTTCTAAAACTTACTAGCACGTGTGCCATGTTGCCAGAGCGAAAACTCTAAGGCGATCTTAAAGTTAAGAATGTCACAAACGTCAACGGTGCAAACCAACTGCGACTTAAACAATGCTTAACTTTAAGTTATTCTTAACTTAAGCATTGCTTTACAAAATACGGTGCAAACGGCCATAACTGGTACCTGTAAATTAGTAAGGTTAACATTTTTGTTGAGTTGGTCAAATTCTTTAATTCAATCTTTGAGTAGATCATATGTGTCATTTACAGTTTGGTGCATACTATTGTTTGTTTATTGCTGTGGGGTGTTAGTGTTTGTAGAGTGTTAGTGTGTGTTGTTTTGTTCGTTCTGGCGCCATGGATTTGTAGCGGGAAGGGGGCTTCGATAAATTGTTTTATTTTTTCATTTTTGTTGTAGCTGGTTTTAATGATGATTTTTTATTTTTGATATATTCCAGCCGTTCTGCATATATCTTGCAGGTCGTACTATTGGCGGAGTGATTTCCCTGGCAGTTTGCGCATTTCAATAATATGCCGTTTTCTTCCGATTTTTCTTTAATGGGGCACGCGTATGTGTAGTAGTCTTCCGCGCATTTAAGGCATTTTATGTCTAGATTGCAATTCGAGGGGGCGTGCCCCCATGTTTGGCACCGCCTGCATTGAATCATTGCTCTTTTGTTTTCATGTCGTTTCCATCGGACGACAGTGTGCGAAATGTGTTTGATTTTTCCTTTAGATGCTGCAGTGTTATAGTGTTCTCCGTGATTACAATGTAATTGTTATTTGTAATATTTTTCATTTTGTATATTTGGTGGATGGGAAGTCCATAATTTCTTAATTCTTTTTCTATTTCTTTCATTTGTGGGTAAACTATCATAAAATAATCCCGACTCCTTCCTTAAACGGACATAATCTGTTTGGTTTGAAGTTGCTACTAATGTAGTTCCTTCTTTGCAAAAGTAATCGCGACAATTTTGATATTGCCCGAAAACATGACAATGGACCGTTTAATATATCATTTCTCAAATGACGAATTTTTTTAGCGTGACTTAGAGAAGGAAAGTCGGTTGTTAGGTACATATTTTACGGCTGATGTGATACCGTATCGTAATCTTTTGATAGAGTTGTTGAGCACATGTCACTCTTGCAAAAGCACTTTTCTCATTTTTGAACTTACAGAGTTTTTTTACAAAGTTCACGCAGTTTGGTACTCATATTTTTTAACAGATGATTTCTACACTCAATTTTTTGAACGGATCTACTGTCGTACGGCCTTCTCTATTAACTCTATTAACTTTTTTGTTACACTGCCGTCGCCGTCACCTACTAAATATCTGTAACGAAGTTCATGTAGTTTCTCACTTTTACAGAAGCCTTCCGCAATGATATCTGTTTCCATACTTGTTGATGTCTTTTTCCAGTTTTTGAAGCATTTGTGTGGTATCGGCTCAGAACTTTTTGTTGCAGCTCGTGCGCAAATGCAACAATATTTGTTTCTTATGCCAAGAAACAAAATTTTCTTTGTTTCTGCTCCTACTATAACTCCCTAAAAATATTTGATTAATGAAAATTTTTGTAACTACTATGTAATTACAGAAGCGCGGAATGAAGTTAACGAAATCGATTGAATCGAAATCAGCAACATAGAAATGTTGCGTTTAACCCCTATCGAGCTGCATTCAATTATAACGTGGAAATCGAGTATAGTTCACAACAATTCATTCTGTCATTTCTATGTCAAATGTAATAATGTTACATTAAAAAAGTTTATATTGTCCAAAGCGCTTAAGTTAGATTTGAAATAATATTATATGGTTGTTAAGTTTGCTTAAATAAGGATTTTTAAATTTTCTAATTTTCTGCGCAATTTTTTAAATTTTTTCATCAGAACCTTCTCCTGACAATAAGTAACAAACAACAACAAAAAAATAGTGAAATCGGTCCAGCCGTTCACGCGTGATGGCTTGACCAAGAGATATAGG
Organism: Lagria hirta; assembly: GCA_947359425.1. Lineage (NCBI taxonomy): Eukaryota > Metazoa > Arthropoda > Insecta > Coleoptera > Tenebrionidae > Lagria > Lagria hirta. The sequence continues at coordinate 28,536,748 of OX375796.1, forward strand.
GTGGGACATAATGGAGGGGCGTTTTTGAAATAAGAATAACTTCGTTGTTTTTGATCTTAAACAAAATTTATTAAAAACCAACTGCAGTTTACATCTTACCCTTTAACTAAAATTATGTTTTGAAAATAATGTCAGCCAGATGATGACCGTTTTTGTCAATGCACTGCTGTAGGTCGTTCCTCAAAGTTTCGCATCACCTTCGCACACAAGTCGATGTCAATTGCCCTAATTTGTGCTGTGATTGCTTCTTTCAACTCTTCCAGATTTCGAGGGTTATCGGCATAAACTTTTGATTTTAAGTATCCCCATAAAAAAAAATCTGCAGCTGAGAGATCAGGGGAACGAGGGGGTCATGGCACATCATCGAAGCGGGAGATAACGTGTCTACCGAAAATGCGTCGCACAACTGCCATCGAGGCTCTGGCTGTATGGGCCGTGGCACCGTCTTGTTGGAACCAAACATTTCTTGTATCAATTCTTTGTCGTTGCAATTCTGGGAGGAAAAAATTTTCTAACGCAGCAATATACCGCTCGGAGTTTACAGTTGCGGTTGCTCCTTGTGCATTCTCGAAGAAATAAGGACCGATTACTCCAAGACGGCTCCCGGCACACCAAACGGTGACTTTTTCACTGTGAAGTGGGCGTTGATGCAGTTGACAAGGGTTTTCTGCTGCCCAATATCGGCAGTTCTGCTTGTTAACAGAACCGCATAAATGAAAATGAGCCTCATCGGTCATCATTATTACAGGTTTATTTTCCTCAGCAAAAATCATTTGCATTCTTTTAGAAAACAGCTGACGTTGAGCAAAATCTCCTTCATTCAGTTGTTGGACGACCATGAGCTTATAGGGGTGAAAGTGAAGGTTTTTCTGTAAAATTCTGCAAAGTGTTTGACTACTCAGTCGACTTACTGCAGCACGTTTTCGGACAGAACGCTGTGGACTTTGATTTACTGCTTGTCTCACCATATCTATAGCAGCTGGTGTCCGTGCTCTTCGGGGACGGCCTTTAAGTTTGGGATTCATGGCTGATGCCGTCGTCCTAAAATTCTTTACCCATCTGTTGATAGTGTCACGTTTAGGAACTGAACCGTTACGACCGATATTGAAGCGTTGACGAAAGCGCCGCTGCACAACAATAATGGACTAGCCCGATTTTAAATATTCTTCAATTGCAAACGCGCGATGTTCTCTTGTCCAGATAACCATTGTGGCTTACAAATGGTAAGCTTTCCTGCATTGAACGATGTCACCCACAGCCCTCTACCCCCACCCGTTCGCGTGTATTAGCCGTTCTAAAAACGCCCTTCCATTATGCCCCACCCTGTATATTTAGAGAGAGAGATAATAGAACCTATGATTGTTTTATTAAACAATTTTAAATATCAATGTTAGAACAAGAAGTGCCTTGTCGGTGGTGGCGTTTGAAATCAAGCCATTGCTGTACGTATCTTCAAAAGCTGTTTTTTCAACAATGCAAAAGTTAAGGGTGATTTTTGTATCACTTCGATGAATGTGAAGTATGATCTAATACTACAAATAAACAAAAATCACAAAATTTTCAATTCTTTAATTCTCAATCCGGTTGAGCAAACAATTCTCACCAATAAGCATCTTCAAGTTTCGAAAATTTATACGCTGTGACCACTGCAATAAGAAATATATAAATATTATAGAAGTTTAGATTAACCAATTAATGTTAGTTTCACGTAGTAAACCGCGCGATATCACGGGAGAAATACCGAAAACTGTTATTCTCGTATTTGAGATAGGCCTGACTAGACAAATTTTATTTTATTTACTAATTGTGAATAATGACGTACGCCGAAACGCGACAAGTGAAAAGATGGAAAGATGGTGTTTGTTGTTGAGTATTTTGATATTGAGATCTAAGAAATTAATGGAATTATTGATGCTTATTTCATGAGTGAATTTAATGTTTTTGTTTAAGGAGTTTAAGAAAGAGAGAAAATTATTTAGATCATCGGTAGAACCTTGAAAAAGACAAATGACATCATCGACATATCTGTACCAGTAGCAAAGATTTTTTTTAAAAGGATTTTTTTGGTTGATGATGAAGTTTTCTTCCATATTATTCAGAAATATTTTGGCTGCTAAGGGTGAATGAGGGTTGCCCATGCTTAATCCAGAAAGTTGTTTGAATATTGTATTATTAAATTGGAAGAAGTTTTGTTAAAGACATATCTCAGTTAAATCAAAAATATTCTGACATGTTTCATTGTCTAATGATGAGTTATATAGATGTTCTTTTAAAAGGTTGAGTCACTCGTTTGTGGGAACACTGGGGAAAAGGTTCACAATATCAAATGAAATAAGGAAACTATTGTGAGGAATTGGGACGGTTGAAATTTGGTTAATTAATTCTAAGGAATTTTTAATACTGTGGAGGAAGGAAAAATTGACATTATTGTGTAAGAATTTGTTAATAAAAATGCTGAGTTTGTAAGTAGGGGAATTGACAATTGAAACAATAGGTCTAATTGGTATGTTTGGTTTATGAATTTTGGGGAGGCTGTATAAAAGTGATAGATGGGTTTTTTTCGATAAAATTTAAATAGTGAGTTTTATGATTTAAAAAGATGTTTTGACAATGTTTGATTACGTTTTTTTATTTTGTATTGAACTTTGGGAGTGGATTGTTTGGAAGAACTGTAAAGTCTTTTGTGTTTAAAAATTTTAAAGTTTTATTTGTGTATTCTGTTCTAGACATTACGATTGTGCAGTTACTTTTATCCGCTCTAGTTATAATTAGGTTATTATTTTTTATGAATTTCAAAAGGTTTTTAAGTGTGGAAAAATTTATATTGTTTTTAATTTTGTTAAAGGTGTTTTGTTTGAGAATATTAATTAATTTATAAGCGATTTCTTTTGAGTTTGTAAGATTAGTTGATTGAATCAGTGATTGTGTTTTAGCTATAAAATTGTCTAAGAACTTTGGTTTTGAAAGTAGTGAAAAAGTCAACCACCAACGGCCAATTTGCGGTTGAAGTTCTTTTCGTGTAAAAGCCGTACGCAAAGCATTGCAATCAGTTACAACACGAAGTTTAATTTCTACCAAATATGTGCGAAACTTTTTTAAGGTTTGAACAACTAGCTCATACGAATAATAACGTTTTTCTTCTTTTGTCGTTTGGCAACTAAAATATGCCACCGGCTTCCAACCACCCTCATTTTTTTGTAATAAAATTCCCGCTAATCCCGTTTTAATAGCATCTGTGTGAACCTCTGTGTCAGCGTCCACACTGTATATTGCAAGTATCGGTCGTTCAATCAAGCGTCGTTTTAATTTATTAAATGCTTGTTCAATACCCCAGACAAAATCCGCGTCTTTACATGTAAGCATTGTTAGTGGTTTTACCAGTTCAGCAAAATGTAATATGTATTTGCGAAAAAAACTTGTGAGACCTAAAAATTGTCGAATTTCACGCACGTTTTGTGGAGCTTTAAATTCATGAACTGTTTTGATTTTTGCAGTTCCCGCTCGTACACCCTCTGCAGAAATTCCATGACCAAGATAATCTATTTTGGATTGAAAGAAATAGCATGTACTTGAACGAAAAGTCAAGTGAGCGTCACGAAATAATTTGAGAACCTCCTCTAAGTTCTTAAAACCCGTATCATAATTAGTTGTCGGCAACAAAATATCATCCATATAGGCTAATGATGTTGTAAATCTCAGGGGCCCTAAGACTTCATTTACAAGACGTTGAAAGGCATTGACAAGGCTGAAGCATTGACAAGCCCAAAAGGCATTCGAAGAAATTCAAATGAACCTTCGCAAGTTATAAACGCAGTTTTATCTATGGATTCGTTCGCGATTTTGACTTGTTAATAATAATAAGGTTTATTGTTTAACTTTACAGTTTTACAATGTATTTACAATTTTTATTAAAATAATATTATATATTAAATCTTCTTCTTTCTTCTTCCTCTTTTTTTTTCTTTTTTCTTTCTCTTTTTATCATTTTCATCCATTCTTTTTTCTTTTTTTTCCATTCATTATGTCTTCTCTTATTCTTATTCTCCTTCTTCCTCATCCACCCAGTTTAATCTTTTTCTTTCTTTTTCTATCATTTTCATCCATTCTATTTCCTTTTTCTTTCCTTTCATTATATCCTCCCTTACTAACATGCTCTCTTTTACCTCCTCACATTCCTTCATCATGTGTTCTAATGTTTCTCTCTCTTTTCCACACATTCTGCACTTTCTTTCATTTTCTTCCATCCAATATCTATTTTCTCTCTCTTCATTTCCACACCTAAATCTAGCAATCATTTTTCTCTCTCTCTTATTTTCCCTTTTCAGGTAGCTTGGCAGTTCTTCAGTAATTATTGCCCCATATTTTGTATTGTACCTGCTTTCTCTAATTTCACCCCTCCTTTCTTGCTTCTCCATATCTCTATCTCGGTCTCTCATTTCTCCATTCACCCATTGCCTCTCTTCTCTTTTCCTCTCAATCTCTTCTACACTGAACCCTTTACTTTCATAGTATTCTTTTCTCTCTTTTTTTATTCGCTTATCGCCTTTTCTTTTCATCATTTTTACACACTCTTTCAGTATCTCACACCTTTCTCTCTCCCGCATTTAGTCTTCATACTTAACTGCTCTCTTTCCCGCCTCTATTCTTACTTTTTCTCTCTTTTCTTCCTCTCTCACTATGTAACCTGGGGTTTCTCTGCTTAGCCCTAGCATCCATCTCATATATTTTTCTTGCACTCTTTCTATTTCTTTCCTCTCTTTCCATCCCCAGATTTCCGCTCCATACATCATTACACTTTTTACCAGACTGTCAAACATCGTCATCCCTATTTCATATTCTCCTCTAAACTTTTTCTCTGCCATTCCCCACACTATCGCACACATCTGGTTTCCCTTTTTCACCAATTCTCTCAACTGCGTCTTACTTCGATTTCTTTCTGCAAACATGTATCCTAAATACTTCCATTCTCTCACCTGCTCTATTTCTTTCTCACCCCATTTCCATACTACTTTTTTTCTTACTCCCTTACTAAACACTATTATCTTTGTTTTAGTTTCATTCACCTCAAATCCCTTCTTTTTTATATACCTCTCTGCGATTCTCATCATTCCATTCATTTCTCTTTCTTCTTTCGCTACCATCACTATGTCATCCGCATACGCTATCAACCAAATTTTCTTTTTCCCTGCTACCACTCCTCCTTCTTGTCTTTTTGCTAACACATCTTCCATATCCTTCATATAAATTGTAAACAGTAGCTTTACTTTACTTAAATGGTTCAAATGTGGAATGTTTTATTATTAATGTTGCACTCACATTGTCCCTCTCGACGACTCGCAGTTGGTACTCCGCTAATCTCTCCTTCGCCTCCTGGGTCCGGCGCGCCGATGCTGCCGCTCGCACAAGTTTGGCCTCTGTGGCCTCCTGTGTGCGGCGAGCCGATGCTACCGCTCGCACAAGTTCGGCCTCTGTGGCCTCCTGTGTGCGGCGAGCCGATGCTGCCGCTCGCAAAAGTTCCTTTTCAGTTTGCAGGCGCACCGCCTGCACCTGCTCTTGGTGGAGAATATTGGCCTCAAGTTTGCGGCAGCGTAGCTCGGCTTTGGCGTCCAACGCGCCTCTGCGGCTTGGAGGAGCTAAAACTGACATATGAATAAACGGCCTCATATCTACTACTGCTATCTTACAATAGGTGCGTGCCCTATTCAATGGCGTCGGAGAACGAAATGCGGCTTCTTCTCTCTCAACTGCTTCACGTGCAAATACAAACATTAATATTGTATTTTCCTATAATATCATTCGTAGTCTACAGTACATACCCATGCCCGGTATGTGCGCCTCTCCGCAGGCGCACCTAATAAAATAATGATAATTGCTTTGTACTCTAGACTACCCAAAATACATACCTACAACCGGCCATGTGTTGTCTCGAATAAGCGTCGCCGGCCTATCAACCCTTGGGGGCCTCTCAGCTGGAGTTCCTAGAAACATATTACCTTACCATTACAATGCCTACTCCTACTATTGATTTGTATCAGTTTATAGTACAGCATTACATACCGGGCATCACCCATGGGCTATCACTTTCATTTGACGACGACGCTTCACTTCGTTGTCTTTTGCCTGTAAATAAATTGTTATCAGATCTATAACATGCATGCTGAACAAGTACTCACGTTGTTGTGACTCATACACGGCCGTAGAGTCCCAACTGCACGCCAAAGCGATATCTGCATGGGGAGCGGCTACTTTTATAGACTCTAACACGGGGTCTGGATTATCTTCCGGTTCAGATCCACCACCGGTTAGCAGCCTTTGATATTTCCGCTCCGTATTGGCTTTTCTGGTTCTGAAACGTTATGGATATAGACTATATGTATTTTACAGAAGGCGTTACTAACCGTTGTTTTAGGTTGCTCCATAATTTTTTCAATTGGGCTTTCTTTGCTTTCCAATTAAAGCCTCATGCGAATTAAATTCGTTTGCAATGCGCTCCCACAACGCTTGCCGTTGTTGGACTGTTGCGGCGTCTGTCTTTTTACTCTCCACAAGTTTGTGGTTTTCCACGAGGGACGCCAACAACAGTTTTTCGTTTTCGGTAAAATATGATTTATTTCCTATAATGCAAATTTTATACTCGTACATAGTTATTTACATAGATCATCCATTATATTATATGCGTACTCACCACTAGCCATTGTTTAAAAAATTTTGAACCACGCTTCTATTTGTTGTTAATGCTTCCTCTTTGGAATGTCAATTGGAAATGGAAGTGTCGAACTGTCGACTGCAGTCCGTCAAAATTGTCAGATTGCAAACCTTACCAAACCAAAATCACCACACTTATTACTGCGGCAACACGAACGCACACGATTTCTCTCGAGAATTGCCGGAGTCTTTGCTCAAGAAAGATCGATCAGGGAGCAACGCTTTATTTCCCGAGCATTACCGAAGTCCTTGCTTGAGATGGAATCAGCTAAAAACGCATGTAAACGCTTTCCCGAACATTGCCGGAGTCTTTGCTTGAGTCCGACTCAAAATAAATTTCAAGGTCGATCTCAAGCTACCACTATGAATATCGGCATTAATGATCATTTCCGTTTTATTAGTTTGACCTAATTTATTTAAATTTTGAGCAAAACAATCACGATATTCATTAAGTAGTTTACATAAACGATCTTTAATCTCGTCCGGAGTTTCATGACCTACATTAATGTTGTTTACATGAATCGAACTAATGTATGCGGCCTGTGAAAATAACACCATACTCACGCTCGATGATTCATCTGCGGGATGACATACGTGTCTTCGGGCAATGATCTGCTCTTTTTTGTATGAGATAGAGTTGTGGCCCAAATTGATAAGAGGTACCAGGTTCTCAGCTGTTGTGACACCGCTTGGCAGGAAATGCAGCTGATTTCCATAATGTCGGCATGCCGCTTCAAGAAACAGCGATTTTGTAGAATTTTCAGGATCGGTGTATACTTCTATAAAAGCTATGTGCTGTGGAGGAATCACTGTAGTGTTCTTCGCCCAAAGGACAATTTTCTCTGCTGGAATCGCGTCGATCATAGGTAGTTCATGTCTTGGCATCACAGTCACTGCGTTTTGACGAATGATAACAATCACATGTTCGTGGTTGATGAAAGGTTGACCAAATTAAAAGTTCAATTTGTTGAGCAGCATTCGGTACAATTAACGCGGGCACATTGACCTTTACGTCACCAATATGTAGGTCAATATTAAGTTCACCTATCACTGGAATTTCAGCACCACCAAAGTCTTTGACCACTGCATGAGAACGTTTTATTTTTACTTTTAATTGTTCAGCAGCATCTTGTTTAATTAAAATAGCTAAACTGCCTGTATCCAAATACCCTTTCATTGGAAAACTATTAACTGTGCAATCAACAAAGTATAAGTGTTGTTTTTCATTTTTCAAAGTCTTCTCGAATGCACACGCTTCTTTTTAGTCAATACGAGCACAATTTTCTATTGAATGTCCTAGGCGATTGCAACGTTCGCAAATTAATTTAGGCCTTGTACATTTTTGAGCTACGTGACCTTCACGTGAGCAATTGAAACATCGAACTTTTCGATTTTTGTCGTAAAAATTATACTGGGGACGTTCCCTTTAATGTGTTCTGACTCGTTCATGCTGCTCCATCAGACCTTCCTCTCGTTTACGTTTTTCAGTTTTTGGTTCATCACTAATTCGTGATAAATATTCCTCGTACAATGTTTCTGGAGCTTCGTAGCGTCCAGCACGAGCCCCATTTTGAATCATATTGTTTTGCAAACCATCGATGATGCAAGAGACAGCATCTTTGCCGGTAATTTTGCAAATTTGCAAAGCTTCAATTTTATTATAATAATACGTCGCCATCGATTCATTTGTGAATTTTATACGTTTTAGGAACTAATAATCAGATACAAGAATGTTTAATCACTATCTTCCGATGTGTTATCACCATGTGCAAGATCAATATAGAAAGAGTGGAACACTTTTGGAACCCATTTTAATAACTTTTGTAGATGGTTAAATTTTTTGGTAGTAATACTTTTAGGTCCGTCTCTATTTTTTTCTAATTGGTCGGGTATAGCTCCAGTTCGCCTCGTCTTCCGGTTGATATCTATTTTTTTTAAATCTTCTTTATAATCAGTTTTATAAAAAACAATTCCAGGACTTTCTCTTCTTACTTGAAACTGTACCACTTGTGATATAAAAAAATCATCCCCAAAATCTTTTTTTTTCTCATAACAAATGGCGACGAAAACCGTCACATAAACTCTTAAAATTTAAAAAATCTTCGGTTTTTATACCAAAAACAATGGCTTTTTTGTCGCACAGCATCTATCCAATTGCTGCCAATCCCATGGGGTAGCTATTTTAAACTGAGGAACTTTCTTCTTTTCCTTCTCTTAGTAAAAGAACTTGGAAGAAAGTGATTTCAATTAAGGTTTTAAAATTTTTTCGGTCTTGTGTATTTTTTGCTAAGGCTCTTCTACATTTTAGACTTTCACTATGCAAATATGTTTTAAGTAAATCAATATCGTCTGCCAGTGGAATGAGAGAAGGTTTATTTCATTTTTTTGTTGAAACTTTATAACGCATCATTAATAATTAATTCTTTTAGTGTTTTTAGTTTTTTTGCTTGTTTATTTTCTTGGGCATATTTTTTTAGCAAAAGGCTGTAAGCCACATCAATGCAGTCTTTTAATTCTGTGTCCATATGTTTCGGTTTCAGGAGCGTATCTCGAAATTGTTTTTGTGCTATTAATTATTAAATCAAAGTTTATAGGATCTAATGCTTCAATTAAATTATTCACTTTAATTTTTTTTTATTTCTAGAAGTAATGTTGCAAGTTGTCTCATTTTTCTTGAAGCAACCAGTCGAAACTGTTTTTCACGATGACTTTTGAGATATCTGCGAGCCACGGCACAAATAAGCAAATCTGTTTTTGCGGCAAAAGATATCGGATCTGCCCTCATGATTGGAAACACATTTGTTCGTAAAACGTCATTAGTTTTATACGAAGCAAATAAAGACTGATTTTCGCTTTGTGCATTAATTATTTTGGACTTATCTTCCTTATTATGAGGACAATTCATAACATGTCTGTGAAGAAAGCGCTTCCTATAAAAAATGAAAATGAATAACGAAAAAAAAAATGTTAACAGTTATCAAAAAACCGTATAATAATTTTTAAAATTATGAAATTGTTTTTAAGCCGAAAAATTGTAACAACATATTTTTTATAAAATACACTATTAAATTGTTATTAAAATGCATATAAAGACGCAGCAGTGTGTAACAGAATATTGTAAACCTAGGCGGCAAAGTGGTATTTTTCCAGGCCGAGAGAAGATATGGACAGGCGAGCCTGGCCACTTCTCAAGGCATGGAAAATCACTTTGCGGCCGTGGTTTACACATTATTTTTTATCCTACACAAATTACCTTATAATCGAGCATTATCTTAAAATTGGTTTGAGGTTATTACCGCCAATCGCTAATTCAAAATGTCAAACCTTGACAGATGTCAAAAATTCATGGGTTACTTTACTGTCGTGATTTACACAATTTATCTTGCACAAAAGTAGTTTTTTAAAATAAGATTGACGTTCATAAACAGTAAATGTGATTTAATATTTTAACACTCCTCATAAATAGTGAGACGTTTAGAATGTCCTTGGTGCGTGACGACTGTTCAACCGTCTATATTTCTTATAACAGCGACCTCTGGCGGAGAAAATCAGATTTTTTTTCTCGCTTAGCCGAGAAAGTACATCTTTTCTCGGCTAGCCTGGCCTGAAAATGATGTACTTTCTCGGCTGTCGAGAGACGAGAAAATTTCATTTTGAGATGGTGTAGGATAAAAAATATTTTTTTTAATGTTTTGTGGGAATTGTTTATTAACTCTATTTTTACTTTAATTATCGAAAGCAACTACATAATGAATATAAATTGAACATTGACAAGTTGAAACTTGTTTTAGAACAATTAGTTGTTGAACAAAATAAATATCAATTTACTTACCTTAAATTTTTCCGGTATTGGTCTATCTCAATGTGACACAAAAAACGATAAGCACAAAATTCACGAGCCAAAGCACTTGGATAAATGAAGAAAATAAGTGCTATTTTCTAGATTATATATTTCTATATAGAGCGGTGTTATTTGAAAATATTTTTCTCACGGCTTTAGCTGACAAAGTTTTCAAAATCATCTGTAATCATAAAGTAATAGCCTTTTTACAATGTTTTGTTAGAGAACGTGCTCATAACAAAAAGATTAAAATTCCTTAGTTTCATAAGGTCTATTCATGACAATATTATGTCCATTCTAAAATTCTCTTTTTCAAATTGATGCACATTTGATGCTCTTTGTCAGCATCTGGATGTTTTTCTTGTCAGCGCAGCAAAATTATTTTAAAAATGTAGGGAAATCTATTATTATTTAGGGGTAGATTTCTTTTATTATTTAGAGGTATGAAAAACAAATGTTAGCCAATTCTCTGACCTATTCGATATGTATCCAAAATTTCATACACAACGGTCCAGCCGTTTCGAAAGAGAATAGCGTTGAGTGAAAAGTTACAAGAGATGCAAGCCTTATGCGGAACGCGTGGTCGAAAATGGTTCCGACATCTAGATGGCCAACCAGGCGTTTTGGTTCCGAGATTCTCAGTCAGGCTCGAGACACCGATGCATAGGGACACCGATGAGAGTACGCCTCTGATCCGTTGGACAACCGAGTGGAGCGATCGTGAGATAGCAACAATGAGTACGGCAAATCGCAAATGCGTTTATGTTAATTGTTCAAATAATAACCGAAATAATAAAGACATTAGTTTTGTTATGTTTCCTGTAAAAAATTGCACGAGAGGAATAGAATGACAATAAAAATATGGAATCATAAACATTACCATGACAGAACTCGGAATTTTAAAAAATAAAATGCTACATTTTTATCGTCAAGAACGTGAACAGCAAGGCATAGGTTTATTTATGTTGGTTGCTGTAACACCAATACAAACAACAAGCAATTAGCTTTTTCAAATTCCTCGGAAACGACTCCAATAGAGTTGTTGACTGGCAACAATTTTTAGAAACATTGCGTTTCCATTAACTGTTAAATATTAAGTATTAATACATTAAATATTGTCACTTAAAAAAGCTTTAACTTTAGAACCAACAAAAATACAAAATTGTACAGGGTGTTAAATTGTACAGGGTGTTTAAAAATAAATGTCACATTAAAGGGGACGGTAAAAACTGCTTTAAGTTGCAAACTTGCGTTGAAAGCCAAAACCATGACAGACAGAGAGAAAATGTGTGTTGTTATGTTTGATGAGCTTTCATTAAAAAAAATGCTAGAATTTAACCAATCACAGGACATTGTTGAAGGTTACCAAGATCTAGGAATTTTGGGAAGAGAGGATAAACTTGGAAATACTGCTTTAGTGTTTTTAGTTCGCGGACTAAATCACAATTGGAGAATACCTTTTGGATATTTTGTTTCTTGTGGACCCGTCAAGAGCGTTTTTTTGGAAAAAATAATTGTAAACGTTATCGTCGAGTTGAAAAAATTATCGTTTGATCCAAAAGTAATAAAAGTATTAATATGCGACCAAGGATCAAATAATCGCAAGGCTATAAGTCTGTTAGGTGCCACAAAGGAGAAACCTATTATTCAAATTGAAGATAAAAAGATTTTTACTATGTTTGATACGCCACATTTACTGAAAAGTTTACGCAATAATTTCATGAACACTAAACTTCAATTTGTTGTTAACGGTAAATGGATTTCTTGGTCTGATATAACAAAGACGTATGAAATCGATGAAAAAAATATGACGACTAGGGCAATGTGGAAAATTACTCCTTCTCACATTTTACCAACAACTTTCCAAAAAATGCGTGTAAAACTTGCTGCTCAAATATTTTCATTCACTGTTGCCGCAGCAATTTCGACGGTTACATTAACACAACAATTGGAAAGTTCCACGGCTCAAAACACGGCAGAATTTATTAAAAATATTAATGACATTTTTGACGCTTTAAACAGTAGAACGTTAGATGAACCAAACCCAAACAGGCGACCATTGTCTATTTACAAGACAAAGTCTCTTGAAACGTTGGAAAGCGGTTTGGATTATTTTAAAAACATTGAAGTTTATGAGAACAATAGAAAGCGAAATAATATTTATTGCATAGATGGATTTCAGTGGACGATAAAAGCTGTCTTGTTGTTATGGGATGATCTTAAGGGCAAGGAGATTAAATATCTTCTGACATCTTTTCTTAATCAGGACCCACTTGAAATTTTTTTTTCTGTTATTAGAAACAGAGGTGGTTATAATCCCACTCCAACAGTCCGCCAGTGCCGCGTCGCCATACAACATAATATGAACATACGTCTCCAAATGGCTGCGGACTCGGGAAATTGTATGAGATCCGACAGTGAAGTTCTTGATATTTTGAAAATTGAAGAAAATGCAAATATTTATAATTCTGAAACAGAACAGGAAGAGCACCATGAAGCGGCAGATGAAGAAGTAGATATGACAGAAGAATCTAACAAAGAAAATTATATTTCAAATGCGAGGTCTTCATCTACGGTAATTACTTTGGAAACATGCTCTAATGTTTATGTAGCTGGATATTTGTTACATAAACTGCAAAATAAATTCAATTGCGAAGACTGTTCTCAGATGTTTATAAAGAATGGCGAGGAGCTGACAAATTCTAATGAATTCTTTTTGCTTTCTAAAGATTACTCTCGTACAGGAAAGATACGTTTTTTGAAAAGGCCTTCAGATCAATTTGTATGTTTTATACTGCATTTGGTAAACGAATTTAATAATGCATTTGAAATGTATAAATGTGACTCGAACGTTTCCAAAAATATTAAGAGATACCTCAGAATATCGTTGGAAAAAAGTTTTCAGTGGTATGTTGAACTTCACAAGAACTCGAAATGTGCGGCTCATCTAGAATTCATTCTCGACTTGTTTTTAAAAATGAAAATGTTTCGCCATCTTAAATGGGAAACTGCCAAGCAGACAACAAAAGAACAGTCATCGAAGACAACAAAGCCACATAGGAAAGTGCGTATTTTGTCATCAGCTAAATAATAGTAATTTATTTACCAGGGTATCGTAGATACAGTGGTTTAATTTTTCGGATTTGAAAGACTGTGACTGTGTGACTAGACATTTTTAAAATATTTTAGCGTCTTAACAATAAAAAAACGCTCTTCTTAAAGAGAAAATACAAGTTTATCGTATTTTACCGCAAAAATAACCGGGCATTCAATTTTGGTTCTACAAATTTGCAAAAACGGTCTGTAGATTTATTTTCTATGTACGCATATAATTAAATTGAATTGATTTATATCTAAAATTAAAATTACTTATTAGTGCAACTCTTATTTGTATAGTTTAGTTATGTCTTTTAAATACATAGTGCTTAAGTATTTATTATTATCTTTTGGTTTTAAGTCTAAAATATGGCTATTTGATAATAGATTTTTATAACCAAATTTTTTGCGTAGGGGTCGTTCACATAATTATATGTAAACTAAATAAAAAAAAGCATGTTCTAAGTTTTTGTTTCACTTGTTTAATTTAGTTTAGTTAATTGACTATTAAATTGTTCCTATTTCCATCGTATGTACTATTATTTTTTTTAATCCATCAAGTTTTAAATACTTTTTTGTACGATAGAACGATTTTTCTTATTTGCCGCGTAAGCTCTCAGATCAGTAATAAGTAGTGTTTACTGGTTACTAAGATAAACAAAACACTAACTACTTACCGTCTCAGAATTTAAAATAATTATTTAAAAAATTTTAAAAATGTTTTTAATGTTACATGTTATTATTACACTTGAAAGAAATTATTTGGAACGTAACAATTGTTTTTGATCGGTAAAATGTTCGTATCGTTTTTGATACTTAATATACTATTGTTGACTATATTCTCAAAAATAAAATTAAAGTGATCTGACTAATAAGTGTTTTTTTCTCCAAAATTTTACCATCCTCAATTTATTGGTATTTCGCTAAGTCATTCTATCCATTCTGTTTGCTTTACAGGTCCAAATGTTGACGTCGATTTGCGCGAAAAGAACAATCTTGTTTCGTCAATCTTTTAAGCAAGAAGCAGTGCGGTGAGGTCGCCACACTGCAGTAATTGAGTTTGTGGGTTGGGGAGGTGCGGGCGGTACGTGGATAGAGAGCGACAATGAGAGAGCAGTAGGGAACGCATAAAAGCACACTGGTTGCGCCTCTTATTAAAACTTCTCACTCAACGAGAATAGTCACTAACATTGAGACACTATTATAAAATAGGCATTAGTGATAGAAGCTTACACCTGAAAGCTTATTACACACCTTGAGCGTGAAGTATTTTGCATCACTTAGTAAAACTTTAGAATGTAGAAAACAAAATTAATACTTGTCTTTTTATGCTCTATGAAGAAAAAAAGATAACAAATGAAACTTGGCAGCATTCCAGTGACCTCATTTGGTATCAATCATGTAATTATACACGGATAGTGGTCCTCACTTTAACGGATAACGTTTTAAAATATACGGTCCTCACTTTGATAGAATTACGAAGCAGTCTGGGGAGCTTTTTCTGAGGTTTTAAGAAATTCAATGTATATTAAATTAGGAGCATTATTTTTATTTTAAATTGAAAATTTTCACTTGGCAGCTTTTCAGCGACCTACTTGCTATCTTTTTCGCGTTCATAATATACATTCTATAATGCAGCTATTCAGCGTCCAAATGTATATTTTTGTACAGATTGGACCCATTCAGCGTCTGGCAGCGTTGCCGCTATGAACTTTCAGATTGAATCGGCTACAACCAAGACTCTTGCAAGATTTTAAAATTTTGTAAATATGTAGTAACACTTTTGTTTCTTTAGAAATAGATTGCTATTGCAATTTTTTTTATCACATAACAAAATGGATAAAGTCTGTGATAAAATGCAAGAAAAAGTGCATGTCTTAATAATATAAATTTAGAAGTTTGAAAAAATTATGGTGTCGTCAGCATACTTAAAGCAGAGAATAAAGCTTTGTTAGATAAACATTTTTGTCAATCTTTTTAAAAAGTTATACGATTGCAATTAACTAATTTTCATCTAATGTTTGTTCTAATAAGATCGACCTAAAGTTTAAATAATGGATCTATATTTTTTTTTTGTTAAAGCTCTTTTTATTTACATATTTAACACGTTCGCTGCCATCTCGGTCCATAAGACTGAGAATAATAACTTCCGAGAGGCATCTCGGTCTATAAGCCCGAGAACAGAAATTGACTGGAGGGCCAACTCGGTCTATGAGACCGAGCTTAAAATTAATATCTACTGAGCTAATTTTTTGTTTTAAATAGAAATTGAGGTTATAATTCGCTTAATTATACTTCTACACAATTCTGTCGCACACCAGTTTTGAAATTGTAACAACAGTTTTTCTAAATTTTTGTCTGTTTTGGAATTCCATCTCTTACTCACATTTCCAGCATCAATGGCGCTTTATAATCAATACGAGCATAAAACTAAATATTTTTCTCAAGAACAATAAAAAGCCACTTACACAAATGTGTTTATTTCAAATTATATTAACAAATTTTTGTTTTTGATTGGTGATTAATACTTTTTATAAAAATAAACATACACAAAAATTACCAAGGTTTTGAAAAAACTGCTAAAAACGATCTATGGATTTTCTACATATCTATGTCGTTTATTGAAGCAATCTAAGCACAGATATGGTTCGTCATCACATCCTTGACAAAATGTTCGAATTTTCTTTAGATTTCTGGCTACTTTCCATCCAGATTCCAGTTGAGCTTTTTTATAGCATTCTTGGCATAGTTTACTTTGATTATAGGGTTTCTGTCCCATTTCATGTCGCTTACGTTTTCGGCGGTAAATAGAAGAAGTAGGAGTAGATCTTTCAGAGTTAGACTTTTCTTCAATTGGATCTCGAGATGAAGAACGTGAATCACATAAAGCATAAGTGACCGCTTTTCTAAAATCTAACATTTACATATTATTATGTGTCGTTTCGTTATATAAAATTCTTGCATTTATCATTGCAGTGTTTAAAAAAATTTCAAATGCCAATTTTCTATACCATTTGACACTTTTTCTTAGAGGAGTTTGATATGCTCCCATCTGATCAGTTATATCAACTAAAGATTTACCAGAGTTATAATCTAAAATAACTTTAGGTTTTTTAACAGTACCATTTCCGCGTTTCTGTACTTCCACCGTTTCATCTTTGTTTTTGGTTTACAACATCAGGACAATTCGATTGTCTCTCCACATAATTACTGATATACCTCTTTGATTTTGCATAGCTTTTACTTCCCCAACTTTCAATTTTGTTTGAATTAATTCTTTAGGAAGACCTTTTCTATTTTTTCTAATTGTACCTATCAAGTGAGTTTTTCGATTCAGTAAAGTTTCCGCTAATGGCAAGCTTGTATACCAATTGTCTACTACTAAAGTTCTGCCACTATCTAGTAATGGCTCGCATAGGTTCACAACCACACCACTTGGAGTAGTTTTTACTTGTTCTAAATTTATTCCTGCGTAAACACTCAAGTTGTAAGTATAACCACCCTGACTACAAAGCTTGAATAATTTTATTCCATATTTATGCCTTTTTGTTTTTATATACTGACGCATTACAAGTCTACCTCTAAATGGAATGAGCGATTCGTCAACACACACATATTCTGATGGTTCATAACAAGACAAAATTTTTAACTATTTTATCAATCACAATTTGAACTTTATGAAGACGGTCTGCATTATAATTTTCTTCATTATTAGCAAAATGAAGCATTCTAAGTAAAAGTTCAAATCTATTTCTGCTCATGCAATCAGGTGCTATTGAATTTTTGAACATTTTTTCTTGGCTCCAATAACATGATAAGTTTGGAATTTTTACAGTACCCATGTACCGGGTGTCCCGTTAAGAAAGGTCACCGGCTATATCTCAGGAACCACTTGTCATAGAGCTTTGAAATAAAATTTTTTTAACAAAAGTGGCGAAAAAAAAATGCTGGAAATTAGTTTCAAGTTTCTAGATTGGCCGCCAGAGGGCGAAATCGTCACAACTACCTAAAAAAACCGGTTTTTTTTTTCATTAAAAGTCTAGTAAACGTTAATCAAAAATATGATTATTGCAAAGATGAGACAATTTTGCACAAATTTGATCTGGCACTTGTTACTCTAATTTGTCAAATGTGAGTAGGAAGAGGGTGGGGATATGTAATGCGGAAAACGTCTATATCTTTGGCTTGCATCAACCTATTTTGACAAAATGGGTGTCAATGGAGAGATAACTTTTTGTTTTATTTAATATGTCATAAATTAAACAATTTAACTTTGTTTTTTAAGTGCGAACAAGCACTGTCTAAAGAAAAATTAAACTTTTACAATTTTCTTTAAAAATTTAAATGGAATGGTATATAAATCTTTACATAAATGTAAAGAAAATTAAAAAACAAGTTCAAATTCAAAAACCGCACGTCGATAGCTTTTTTGCATCAAAAGTTATAAGTGAAAAGGTGCAAGGAGTATGACAGGTATTACATTTTTAGCAATACGCTTGATACGAAGAATATTAGACTAACCTATTTACAAACCTGATTATAAAATAAACAAAGTTTTAATTCTTAATTTAATTTTGTTTATCACACAAATGTAAACTTATTAACGATTTAATAATAAAACTAATGAATTTCAACTATAAAAGTATAATAAAATTTCACTGGTACATGCAACAAATGCGTAACCACATATGATCTCCACAAAACTGCCAATTCCCTCCGTCGTTCCAATCGTGATGACGTCAGACGCTCCTATTCAACCGCTTTATGTTAACACGGCCCTTCCTGACAAGCTGATGTCCTCACCAGCTACCATCCTATGTCTATGAAAGAAGTGAGCTGCTCATCAGAAGTCCTCATCAGTTCCCTTTCTAACACGCGGGTGCGTTGCTCTTTTCTAGCGTACTGACTGACCATCACAGGACTGACTTCCACTTTGTTCCACATGTGCTAACAAAATTCACAAAAATTTTAGAAAATTAAAAAAAAAAATTATTAAAAGAATCTTGAATATTAAATCATCACAAAAAAAAAACAAAAACTGTAGTCACTCTCTGCTCTCCTGCTAAATATCTGTAAGGAATTTAATTCACTTGGCCAAGTGCATAAAAAAAAACAAATGTTTACGTATAATATTTTTAAACATAATCAATACCTTAATTTTAATTCTATAATCTAACTTATCTACTTATGATGTACACCTAGAGTGGCACCTGCTTACAGTTCCGGCCCCGTGCCTACCGTAACCATCCTCTACAACACTTTACCAAATTGCAGAGAAGGAACTGCCGTAGCGCACGCAGGGGAATACGACCTGTCAATCACTCTTTCGCACAAGCCAGCAATGTCTCGCGCTATATCCAAAACTCAGACAACTTTACCACTGATCTCTGAATTTCACATATAACCACCGCCAGCTACAGCAAAAGTGACGCAGCCGAAGTATACACCTATGTCTCTGTCTCCAAACAGACCATCCATTTTCAACTTTTCAGCTACAACATTATTCGGCCATAATCCATGGTCTCATATTGTCTACACCATGTACTCCTCTATATGCAACTCTCTTTCGGGTTACTCCTGGTATATCACCAACTTCATAACGGTCATTTTCTAACGACTGATACACCTGGTAAAGTCCTCTCCATTTGGGACACAATTTTTTACTTTGTCCCGTAGCTGGCAAACTCAAGATTCGTACTAACACCATGTCACCCACTTTATATTTGACATCTGGATTTCGTCCTTTATCAAAATAAACTTTTTGCTTTTCTTGGGACTCTTTAATTTGGTTCTGCATATTTGCACGAACTGCAGTTACATCTACAACATTATCAACATTATTAATACCCTGCAAAGAAACACGAATGCCAATTAGTGCTTCACTTGGAGAAATTCCAATAGATCTATTTAACGAACCATTTAAACCTATCTGAATGTTTAATATGTTTTTATCCCAACAACGATCAATTTTATCGCCACCCATTGTAGCCAAACTATCAAGTATAGTACGATTGTATCTTTCGACTTGGCCGTTTCCTCGTGGCATACCTACTGCAGTTAAATGCAAATGAATCGAAATAGATTTGCAAAATGAACCAAATTCCGCGCTGGTAAAACAAGTACCCCTATCAGCTATAATACGATTAGGTGCTCCAAAAATTTTAAAAGCCTTTTTTAAACTTTTAATGACCGACGATGTCTTGGTGTTGCGCACAGGATATAGAAGTATAAACTTTGTAAACGCGTCTATGACTACTAATAAATGAGTATTTCCCATTTTTGATTTTATAAATGGCCCAAGATGGTCTATATGGATGGTATGAAAAGGCCGTGGAACCTTTTTAATAGGATGTAGACTTCCTGGAGATTTACCGCCCGGAAGTTTAAAGTACAAGCAATTAAGACAATTTTTAACATATTTGTGTATAATTTTTCTCATATTTTTAAACCAAAATTTCGAAGAAATTAGTTCGTACGTTTTGTTAAAAGCAAAATGACCAACATCGTCGTGATGCATATGTAAAATTTGAAATTGACCTTGATCAGGAACGATCCAACGCAGGCCATGTTTAGTAATTTTGTAAACCTTTACATTTTTCAAGGAATAATTGTTAAAAAGATGTTTATTGATATTCCTATTACCTGATTCTAAATCACTTTTTATTTGCATGATATGTTTATCATTTTGATGTGCTGTTTGTAACCAAAGATCCTCAGAAAGAGTAATTACCGCCACAAATTTTTTCTCTATCACAGGATTACGACTTAGAGCATCAACGTGTTGGATCTGTAGACCCTTTCGATGTGTTATTTCGAAATCATACTCATTCAAATACATAACCCATTTACTAATACGAGAATGAATTTTATTCTTTGCGAATGTTTGTTTAAGAGCATTGCAGTCAGTAATAATTGTAAAATGTCGTCCCATTAGATAAATCCGAAATCGTTTAACAGCTGCTACAATAGCCAAAGCCTCTAATTCAAACGAATGCAGTTTCTGTTCAGATAGTGTTGTTTGCCTACTAAAATATGATACAACCGACTCTTTATTTTCATTTACTTGTACCAAAATGCCCGCCAAACCATAACGGCTTGCATCAGTATAGAGCCTAATTTGCTTTTTTGGATCATACAAAGTTAAAATAGGTCCAGATGTTAAATGAATTTTCAAAGTTTGAAATGCCTCATCTTGATCTTGGTTCCACACCCACGGTGTATTTTTTAATAATAATTGTGACAAAGGTTTTGATTTGAGTGCATAATCTTTAATAAATTTCCTAAAATAACCTGTTAGTCCTAAATACTGCCGAACCTCGTGAACATTTGATGGTCGAGGAAATTGAGCTACAGCCCGTATTTTATCTCGACTAGGTTCAATAACCGAATCGCTAATTTCAGATCCTAAATATTGAATGTGTTTTTGAAAGAAGAAACATTTTTTTAAATTAAGAGTTAACCCGTGAGTTTTAAAAGTTTGTAAGACTTCGGTCAATGTTTGAAAAGCTTCTTCATATGAATGAGAAGGTATCAACACATCATCTAGATATACAAGAACCTTATTAAACCTCAACTGTCCTAACGCACAATTCAACATTCTTTGAAATACTTGAGGCGCTATTGATAACCCAAACGGAACACGTAAAAACTCATACTGTCCATCTTGTGTGACAAACGCTGTCTTTGGTATAGATTCCTCAGCGACAGGAATATGATAGTATCCCGAAAATAAATCTAAACTAGTGAAATATTTGTAGCCTGCCAAACGTCGCAGCTGTTCTTCAATAATAGGCAAAGGGTATTTGTCCTTGACAATTATTTTATTTAATTCTCGATAATCTACACAAAGACGATAACCACCTCCTTTCTTTGAAATTAATACCACAGGACTCGCATATGGAGAGTTTGATTCCCTAATAATTTTGTTATTAATCAATTCCTCAACAATTTTTCGTATGTGTTGTCTTTCGTATTCCGAAAAAATTCTCGGACGTTTAGAAATCTTATCAGTTGTTAACTGTAGTTTTAATTGAGTAAGGTTAGTTACTCCTAAATCCGTCATATCTTGAGCTACGCATTGAGGATATTTATTTAAAACTTGAAGTAATTGCTGAACATATTTTTCATCAACACCGCTTTCGATGTTAATATTAGTTTTTACTAGTTTTAATGATTTTTGAGGAATCTCTAAATCTAGTTTTGATTCGCTGAATAATAAATTGTGACCTGTTTTTGTATAAGATATTTCATTCAACTCCGTAAAATTTTGTCCTATTAATATTTGAACATCCATTATTGCGTCATTGATAATATGAAATTGAATTTTGCGCGAAATATTGTCTAATTTTATTTCACATAGAACATAATATTTAGAATTTAATTTTGTTTCATTTACCATTAAGAGGCTAACAGTGTTATGAAATTTTATCAAGGTTAAGCCAAGCTTAAGTGCCTGTTTGTGAGTCATCAAAGACACGCTGCTACAGCTCGTCAAATATAGGAACAACTCTGTAAAGTGGCCGCCCACTAGATGCGCATTGGAAAATCTTTCCATTTGGATGGCAGAGTTGCAGTCGCAGCCGGATCGTTGGGAAGTAAATATAGTTAAAAAAACATAGTTTATACCTATTTAGGTATTTCTAAAATATTAGTTACGTTTGCTAATACATTCTTGATATCTTTGTCTAAATACATAAATAAATAACACTTAATATTAGCATTCATTAGTCATTACTAAACAAATACAAAGGGGTATTTCGCCGTGCGTAGAGTTTATCTTTTTCCATCCGAATGTTGCCTCACTCTTTTCGTCTGCGCATACCGAGCAAAACTCAGAGTTGTTGCTATGTTTGACGACCTGTACCTATGTCAATAAAAGAAGTACAGTTTATATTATTAATTATAATATTTTTATAGAATTTGTGTATTGTTTGAGGTCCTATGTAGTTTACATTATACTCGATAGCTTTTTGATTACATTTGTTGTTCGCCGATGTACAATTTCGACGTAAATGAGACGTTGAACCGCAATTAAAACATTGCCTCTTATCGACATACTTATGTTTCCAAATTTCACTATTTTTATTGGTTTGTTTAAAATCTATTGATGGGTTAGCGGAGCGCGATCGGGTTTCATCTAAAAATTTTAAGTGACTCGCTAACACATGTGGATCCTTTATATCAGCAGTTTCCACTGAAAATTTTATTTGCAAATCAGTGATACCTCCCATAATTAAATTAACCTGGTCAGGTGGCGTAATATTTAGTTTGAGTCGATTAATCAAAGCTAATTTTTCAAATAAATATGAATAAAGACTTTGATTTGGTAATGGTTTAAAATTTATCATGTTTTGCATCAACTTGTGCAAATTTCTTTTAGGTAAAAAGGTTTCGTGAAGCATTTGCTTCCACTCGACCCATGAATAAATTCGCGACGGCGACCCTCTGTACCAACTTTCTGCAGGTCCTCGCAATTTACATAATGCCAAATGCGCGGTTGTTTTTGTATCCCAGCCATAAATTTGTGCAAATTCATCAACCGATGCTAGCCAATCGTCAACATCATTGACAGTTGGATCAAAAATCCCAATAAGATTTGAATGAATTGAAATATTACTTACCACGCCCTTATCATCTTTTTGCCCAATCTCTCTTACCAATTCTGACATGCTTTTTAATATTGCCTCACTCAACTCTAAAACAGAAGAAGTACTTCTGTGTGTCCTTGCCCTTGCTGAACGAGACCTATTTTGCTGCCTTCTCTGATGGCCTTCATCAGAGGAATCTGATTCTCGACGTTTACTCCGGGATTTCCTTATTCGTCCGGGCTTATCTGGCGGGGAATCCCTTGTGCGGTTTCGATTACGTGGCATGCTGCTCGAGCGAGCTACGGAACCACCGAAGATATACGAAGACCAGCGTCCAACAATCGCCACACCCAATAAGGAAAATGTGACTAGCCAACAAGGAAAATTTTCCCTTTAAGGGGCCAATTTGGTCCAAATCGAACAAAATCAAAAATAACAAAGCACATAAAGTTCATCCCACTTCTGATGTAAACTTATTAACAATTTAATAATAAAACTAATGAATTTCAACTATAAAAGTATAATAAAATTTCACTGGTACATGCAACAAATGCGTAACCACATATGATCTCCACAAAACTGCCAATCCCCTCCTTCGTTCCAATCGTGATGACGTCAGACGCTCCTATTCAACCGCTTTATGTTAACACAAATATCCAAAATACACGTGTTATACCAAAACACACAAAAATCAACCAAGGTACTATATCTAGTGGTTTGTCAAATGTTCAAACTGCTTTCCGTCATTTTGGATGCAAAGAAGCAATCTTTGTCGAGTGGAGTTTACAGCTGCTTCAATTTCAGCTGCTGAAATACTTTGAAGTGCATTTGTGATTCGTTGCACCATGTCTTCTTGTGTTGTTGGTCTAGTAGCGTACACTAAATCTTTTACCCTTCCCCACAAATAAAAATCTAAGCACGTCAAGTCTGGCGATTGTGGTGGCCATGGAAATAAACTTCCTCTCCCAATCCATTTTTCAGGATACAGCTCATCTAAATGATGTCTAACATTTACTGCAAAATGTGCTGGGCATCCATCATGTTGGTATAACATAACTTGTCGAGTTTGTAAGGACACATTTTCTAACAAAAGAGGTAATATATTTATTAAAAACTCTAAATAAGTATGACCGTTAAGCGGTTCGTTGAATATATGTGGGCCTATGACTTTGTTTTCAACTAAACCACACCAAACATTAACGCTCCACCTGCCCTGATATTGTATTTCTCGCATCCAGTGTGGGTTTTCCGCAGACCAATAATGCATATTGTGCAAATTAATTGTTCCAGCGCTGCTAAATGTAGCCTCGTCGGTCCACAATATTTTGGACAAAAGTCTGGGTTCTTGTTCTAGCATACCTAGAAGCCAATGGCAAAAGTCAAGTCTTGCGACAAAAACCTTTTTCTACTAAGGTTTGATGAAGTACCATATGATACGGGTGCAATCTGAAAAACATATTTGAAAACAATGCTATTTAAACAGTAGAAACACTAACTTGTGTTCTTTCAATATCTTGTGAATAATTGTGCGGCATATCCCCAGGTCTCTTGAAATCTGCCGTATACTCATATGCGGATAAATTTCAACATATGCAAGAACGTTGATAATATTTGCTTCAGAACGGCTTATACGACGTCTGTTATGGGGATGACGGTGAACGCTGCCAGTTTCTTGCAACCGCTTAGCAAAGCGAGTGAAAACCCGTCTATCGTAGTGGTGTCGGTCTGGATATTTTTCGGCATATACTCTTGAGGCGATGGCCGCATTTTGAAAACATTCGAAATATACTGCAAGCATATCGAACGCTTCAGCATTTGAAATTGGCATATTAACAAAAAATAGAAGAAGCAAACAAACAATACTTTGAAAAAAAATGAATAAATGGAATGATTGGAAAGTAAATAATTAAATTTTAACGGCGCTGGTTCAACGGGGTATGTTCACAATTAGTCGCTCTACAACAATTAATTTGCGTATCTCGTCACGTCGCATTTTCAATTGCCATCATCGGGTCGCGTTCTCTAATCGCCAACAATCCGCAGATGCTGTCGAATACACCCGAAGCAGGCCACACCCGTGCTGGACCAAGGCCAAGCCGGTGAGGGATTCCCCCTTTTCCTTACACGGCCTAGCAATTTGGATATGCTGTATTATGAAATGCTGGGAACAAAGTAAAATAAGAATATATTCTTAGGGGAGAGTGCGTAAGATACACTTAGACACGTTTATCTACTAAGTCATCAATTAAAATGCCTCTTGCAAGTAAGGTAGTACTAAGGTATTTATTGTTTTTTCCTGTCTAGAGATAAAAAAGCATTTCAGAACAAAATAAACTCTAAATGTAATTACATGAGTAAGGTTGAATTTTTACAATACATAATATGATTTATTTCTTATATCTCAACAACTATGGCGTTTAAAAACAATTGTGTTGGTTTAGAAACAACATTATTAAATTAGATGGATTTGAGTTTTTAATAAATATACTGTTAGTTTAATATTCTCCGTATCAAGCGCATTGCTTAAAGTATACCCCTTTCACTTTTTCACTTATAACTTTTGATGCAAACAAGATATCGACGTGCGGTTTTTGAATTTGAACTTGTTTTTTTTATTTTCTTTACATTTATGTAAAGATTTATATACCATTCCATTTAAATTTTTAAAGAAAATTGTAAAAGTTTAATTTTTCTTTAGACAGTGCTTGTTCGCACTTAAAAAACAAAGTTAAATTGTTTAATTTATGACATATTAAATAAAACAAAAAGTTATCTCTCCATTGACACTTATTTTGTCAAAATAGGTTGATGCAAGCCAAAGATATAGACGTTTTCCGCATTGCATATCCCCACCCTCTTCCTACTCACATTTGACAAATTAGAGTAACAAGTGCCAGATCAAATTTGTGCAAAATTGTCTTATCTTTGCAATAAACATATTTTTGATTAACGTTTACTAGACTTTTAATGAAAAAAAAAACGGTTTTTTTAGGTAGTTGTGACGATTTCGCCCTCTGGCGGCCAATCTAGAAACTTGAAACTAATTTCCAGCATTTTTTTTTTCGCCACTTTTGTTAAAAATTTTTTTATTTCAAAGCTCTATGACAAGTGGTTCCTGAGATATAGCCGGTGACCTTTCTTAACGGGACACCCGGTACAATATTAGTCCAAATAAACGCTTTGTTTCACTCAAATCGGTTGGTGTCCACTTGTGAATTCGAGAGCTTGGAGTAATATCGTCCAAATTCATAAGTGTTTGCGTCGCATAGATATTTGTTTGATCTGCTATATGTTGAAAAATGTTATCATCCATCAAGGCAAAATAAAAATCTTCTGGTGTTCCATTAGCTAACATATCAGCAAGAGCTGGGTTTATACCACTACTTTTTGAAAAAGGACTAACTTGGGTTAAATTATTTATGGCGGGACCCCACTCACCTCTATTCTCAATTGCGTAATTTATTTCATCCCCGGAATTATCTGATTCAGATGAAGATGCTCTTTTTTGTTTTTTAAGAGAGTGGCACTTTGTGGTATTAGCGTCACTGCTATCAACATAGTCTGAATCATGCATGTTCTCAGCTACAAAAACAATGATATTGACCAAAAAAATTAAGATTGTTAAAGTTTTATATTACCATTTTCCAGATCTTCGTCTGACAAATTTAAACTTTCTGCCAAATCTAATAACTTTTGTTCGGATAAGGGTCGTTGGTTTGCTGAACGCGACATATTTATATGAACTATGCAACAGAACTAAGAAGAACCGACTTTTTTATACATGTTTTAAGCAGAATAATGATAATGAGAACACTTTACAATTTCAAAATTATAATGGCTGTCATTTGTTTCGTTTCTTCTGCTTTTTCTTGTGAGGTGGTGAGTTGGTAAGCTCCTGCTACTCGCTTATCTTACCCAGAGTACTATTAGCAAAAGTGTTCTTTTGTGTTTTGTATTGGTGGGTTAATTGTAGTCTGGTTGACTTTTGTACTTAGTGTGTTGGTGTTATGTTATTGTTTGGTACGTCGGCGGGAAAAGTTTGTAAAAAAACCCGCTTAGTAGTTAATTGTTTTTAAATTTATTTCTTATTTTATTGCCTAATTAATATTTACAATATATGTATTTACATTTATTTACAATTTGTTTACTATTTTGTGTGTGTGTTGTTGTTGTTGTTTGTTTGTTTGTTTGTTTGTTTATGGGTTGTCTGTGTCAAATATTTGTAGATGTTGATGTGGTAGTTTGTGTTTGATTTTGAATGGTTTGTTGTTTTTATTTATATTTGTGATTTTATTGGTGTGTTGATTGGGTCTGATTTGGTTGTTTTAGAAGTTGTTTGCTAATTAATTTGTGTATTCTCTTATGGTTTCGGTATTAGTATTGGTTAGTAGGTCATTAATTTTTGTATATCTGTTTTCCCCAGTGGCCAGTCTTAAACATTTGTTTTGACAAACTTCCAGTTTTTTTGTTTTAGTGTTTGAGATTTGTGACCAAGCTGGTGCTGCGTATGTAATTGTCGGTCGAATAATGGTTTTGTAAAGTAGGACTTTATTTGTCTTTGTCAGTTTGCTGGTTTTTGCTAGAAGGGGAAAGATGCTGTTTAAGGCCCTTCCTGCTTTTTGCAATAGATAATTTGTATTTTTGTCAAGTCTTAGTCGTGTGTTTAGATACATTCCTAAGTACTTTACGCTACTGGTAGGTGTTATTTTTACATTATTTAACCTTAAGGGGCTGAAAAGAAGTTTAGTATTTTTGACTTTTTTTGTGAAAATTATCTGTTCCGTTTTATGCTTATTAATTTTAATGTGCCAAGTTTTGCAGTATTTTGCAATTTGGTCGCAATGTATTTGTAGTTGCAGATTTGCTGCCATCGCATAGTAAGAGTGGGTATAGACAGCTGTGTCGTCTGCATACTGTGCAATGTTGGTTTTTGCAAATGTAGGAATGTCATTCACATATATGTTGAATAGTGCAGGGCCAAGGACGGAGTCTTGTGGTACTCCTGCTTCTATTCTTTTTGTTGTTGAGGTTTTGTCGTTGACTCTAACTTGGAAGGTTCGTTCTTTTAAGTAAGAGTCAATTAGGAGTATTAGGGAGGGGGATAATTTATATTTTATTGATTTATATATGAGGCCTTCAATCCACAGATGATCCAACGCTTTTTCAAACTCAAGTGGTATCATGTTTGTGACGTTTTCTTTATTGTAATTGACTTGTATGTCGTTTATTATCCTGCAAAGTTGCATTGTGGTGTTATGATTGTTTTTCAAACCAAATTGATTGTTATTCTCAACTTTGTTGTTTTTGAGTTTTTTTTTGTATCGTAATGATTATTATTTTTTTAGTCAATTTGGCTAGCGTGTTTAAGAGGGATATTGGTCTGTAGGAAGATGGGTTGCTTAGGTTTTTGCTGGGTTTAGGAATTGGATAAATTGTGGCGTGTTTAAATGTTTTTGGGAAGTATTTTAATTTGATTATGGCATTTATTATGTGTGTTATTTGTACTATTGCTTTATTGGTCAAGTTTTTAATAATTTTGTTGCAGCTGTTGTCAGGCCTAGGAGCTTTATTATTGGGAAGCTTTTTGATCATTTTTTTAGGGTTTTTGGATTGGTTAGATGTTTTGTTTGGATTTGAGGATCGGTAGAGTGTTGGGCTATGTATGTGGTGTTGGTGTTGATTATTTGTGTGTAGTGTTGAGTGTTTGGGTTTATGCCTAGAGTGAATGTGTTTTCGTAGTGTTCTGCGAGCAGTTCTGTCTTGTCTTGGTCGGTTAGTGCTTCTTTATCTGCGGTTGTGAGTGTTGGAATGTCTGTGTGTGATTTTTTGAGTTTTCTTGTCGTTTTCCAGATGGAATTGTCTGTTGTTGATAAGTTTTTCAACACATTTTGGAATCTGTTGTTCCAAAATGTTGTTCCAAACTAAGCAAATTTCTGTTTGAATTTGCTTAGTCAGCACTTTGGCTTGTTCGTACAGTTGCCTGTAGTTTTGCCTCTGTGCTGCTTCGCGTGTTCTGTTGCGTTGTTTGATTAGATTTACAATTCCATCTGGTAATTGATCTTTGTATGTGTTTATAATTTTTGTTTTTGTGTGTTTTGTTTTAAGTTGTTGTAGTGTTTTTGTCAGTTTTTTAATCTCTAGGTCAAGTTCGTCTATTGTATTCATTGTTGAATTTATTGTTATTTTTTGGTCTAGGCCTTTTCGGAACATAGTCCAGTCAGTATTTTTGAAAGATATTATTTTTATTTTATTATTATTTTTGTTTCTTTTATTTGATTATTTATTTGAAAAATGACTGGATTTTGATCCGAGTTTAGTTCTGTATGTTGGTTTCGTTATGGTTGTGTGTTTCGTCAATGCCAAGTCAAGTGTTGTGGGTGTCATACCGTTCGCAGGGTAGTGTTTGTGTTTTTCAGGATAATTAACCACAATGTAGTTATTTTCCGCGAATTTTTTAAGCGTTCGACCATTTGGGTTTGATCTGTTGCACTTCCACATTTCGTGCTTGGCATTGAAGTCGCCTAATAGCACGCATTTGTTGTGTGAAGTGAGTCTATGCAGTTGGTTTTCATTAAAGTTATTGGATGGTTTATTATAGATAGATGTGATTTTTAATTTATTGGGAAGTTCTATGATGACATTCTCGATTTCGTTGTCGATTGATTTAATGCGCTTATACGGAACAGTGTTTTTGATTAATAACAAGACACCACCAGAGGCGTGTAGCGCGTCTTGTCTTTCAATTTTGTAGTTTTTGAATTTAATTATGTCAGTTGGTTTAAGTTTTGTCTCAGCGATTGCCATTATGTCCACTTTGTATTTGGACATAAAGGCAATCACCTCTTGTGTTTTAGCCTTAAGGGCATTTGCGTTCCATTGTACAATGTTTAGTTTTTGTCTATATGGCATTTAAGCAGTTAATTAGTTTTAAAGTGGCAGTTGTTTTGTTGGTCGGGTTTTGTTTTAGTGTTTCGTTAATGTCTTTTAAGTTGTTCAATAAAGCGTTAATTGTTTTTTTATTTCAAATAGTACGTTTAGGTCAGTATTTGTGTTATTTACGGGGTGTATAATGGTGCTGCGCCATTAATAGTCTCTTTTTCAATAGTAGAGGGAGTAGCAGTGTGCTTACCTCTGGCTGTGTCTTCAAAGTGGCCGGTGCCGGGTAGTGGTGGAAATTCCGCTCTCGATTAACCGGTTGTTTGGTGGTGGGCGTGCTCGCTTATTGTTCTTGGTTGAGCTGTAGTGGTGTGGGCGTGGTAACTTAGTGGGTAGTGTGGTGTCTTCTTTCCTATGGGTCTTTTTTATTGGAATGGGAGCGTCTTTGTAGTTTGTTTTTAGCGTTTGATTTTTTTCCTTCTTTTTTTCAATATACTTTTTGCTTATCTAAGTATATTGAAGACGTCGTGCTGTTGGCCGTGTGATTTTGCCCGCAGTTAGCGCACTTTAGTTTTAATTTATTTTATTCCGATTTCTCTTTGATGGAGCAGTTACTAGTATGGTGGCCTCCTGCACACTTTACGCATTTAGGGGCAAGGTGGCAGTTTAAGGTTGCGTGGCCCCATGCTTGGCAATTTTTGCACTGAATTATTCCTTTTCGGTTTTCGTGTCGTTCCCATATTATAAGTGTGTAGTTTAACACTTTGGCTTTTTCTTCGACGGTTTTAATGGTTTTTTTTTTCAGTTATTACTACGTGCATCGGTGTTTTTGTGTTCTTCATCTTATATACGTTTATTGCTTTTATATTGAGGCTGATTAAGGTCTCTTTGATGTCATCCGATTTCATCTCTGTTTGTAGTCCTTTTAAGACAAATCCATGTATCTTATTGGATTTGTCTGTATATGTATAGAAGTATATTTTTTCAACAGAAAGTTTTTCTTTGAGAACTTTAAGAACTGAATCAGTTATTTATTACTTAAAAGTTAAAACTAAATTAAGTTTGGAAAAGTAACAACCGATTTCAATTAGTCACGATTCATTTTTATATTTTATTAACTAAAAACGTAAAATTTCTAAATATGTTAATCGTCTTGATAATTTTATGAATTAATTTTATAACTATATTACGAAACACACATTACTCGGGTTAAAAAAATACAAAAAAAATTTACCAACTATCTGCTGTTTAAAATGAATGTTGATAAACACTTATGAGCTTACTTATGAGCTATAAGTAATATCACTTGTTGAAGTTGAACCTCTAATTTTAAGAAAAAAGAAGTTTGAAATTCGTTTTGGTTTTAAATTAATTGAATGTTTTTTTTGACGGTTCTATTGTATTGTATTTTATCGTATGTAGTTCTATTGTATTTTACTTATTAATTATTGTTTAATATTTAATGTCTTTATTAACTTTGTTACTTTAAAAATTTTTGATTCTGTTTGACAATAAACTAATTATTATTTTTATTAAATAGTTTAAAATTAAGCTGGAGTTTGCAAATTTTAAGTCTTGAAATATTTGAGACTCTGAGAGAGGCAAAACACTTTAGTTGATAAAACAACTGTTTTCTGTTCAGATGTCCAAGGCACAAGCTGCCGCTTTGGTACGTTTCTTTATTTTTGGTTTTTGGTGTAGGTTCTGGTGATGACAGTGACGGTGAAGGCAGTTTTTCAAATAAATCTTCATCAGTTGTTTGACTGGTAGACTGAAATACAAAAAGAAATATAATCAATTACCCAAAATATAATATTTTTTGTTTAAAAAAACTTTAACAAAATAAACATGCACGTAACGTATTCGTAGACCGTTTATTAATTGTGATATTAATGAGTTATTTTGTTGAAAAAGGGTACTTAATAAAAAAAAACCACTCTTTTTTTAAGTAACTGTTTTTGTGATTTTGACAAAAAAAATGTATTAATGAACGTTATTAATACTTACACCCTTCATTATGTAACTGTTCTTTGTATTTTCCGGCTTCTCCTCTCTCCATCAGTAATAACAGTTTGGCAATTTTAACCGTCTGATAGACATCGTCAGGCAGTCTGTAAACTTTGCTGTGAACGTCAAACGTGTGACCCATAAAAGTTGCCAGTTGTTCAATATCATTGTTTGTTATATTGTTGTGATTGAGTGGTGGATAGTAATACCCGCGTAATTCACTAAATATATGTATTTATGCATTGTTGTATGTGAAAGTAGTGTCCATTGTTTTCTATAGAAATATTAGTTAGGTTCGTAAGGGTGATGGACAATTTTTTTTGGATTAAAAAATTATTTATTAGAACATTGCCAACGTTTCGGCCACAATTTGGCCTTTATCAAGGCTAAAAATACAAATTTGACATTAGTGAAATGTTAATATCTAATCTAATAAATATAATTACCTCGTAGTATAAATATTTCTTTTGAATTTGGAAAAATAAAATTTTTTTTATTATTTAAATTATGCTTCGCATAATGGATGTTGCTTTGTGGATCATGAAGAAATAATAAATGTTCGATATTTTTATGTGTGAAGCTGATAAGAGCAACACTTTTTGTTTGTAAAAGTTGTTTTTCCCCAGATAAAGTTTTATACATGTAATTGAATTATTTATATTTTATTAGATTAGATATTAATACAAATTTTAATAAATTGTAACAAGGACAAAGACAGCGGTCATAGAACAAATAGAAAAAAAAACAGTTAAAAGGAAAAGGTTAAAAAATTTAAAAAATTGAAAAACGAATAGTGAGAAATTTTTAGCATCACTGTGTTTTAATTGATGATGCCAGGTTGGGTCACAGGTTTGTATTTCTGTTGTTTGAAAGAGTTTATAAGTGGTGTATATATTTTGCTTAGATTGTTCACATCTTCCCTGAAATTGACCGTATTGTTGATCTTTATAAACACCATCTCACTGAGATTGCGTTTGAAACCATTAGTTTCCTTGTCAAGTATTTTGGTGTCTTCAAACGAAAACTTATGGTTTTCTTGTGTCGTGTGTGTCACTAAAGCCGAGTACTCTGTTTTAGAACGACAATTTCGAGCATGTTGTTTGACTCTTTCTTTGAGGTATTGTCTAGTTTGTTGTTGATTATTTTATTGATCAAATTTTTGGGATAGTTGCTTTTCAGTAAGGTATGCTTTATTAGGTTGATGTTGTCTTTATAAAAATTTTTGTCACTTAAAATGAGCATTCTATGAGTTAAATTCTCTATTATGTTAACTTTCTGTTGGAAACTGTGACTGGTATTGAAATTTAGAACTAGACTATTTTGTGTCGGCTTTCTGTACCAATTGTGTATTATACGATTCTCTTCCCTGGTGAGTAAAGTGTCTAAGAAAGGCAATGAATCGTTTTTTTCCCTTTCTATAGTAAATTGAATATTTGGATGATAGCTGTTAAACTTTTGGTGTACTAACTCTACTTTGTTTTTTGGTATCAATAAAATGGTGTCGTCTACATATAATTTTGCTAGAGGTATTTGAAAATTGAACTGTGATAGGATCTGATCAAATAGATCGTTCATAACTAGGTTTGCGAAACTAGGACTGGTAGGGGCGCCCATACTGGTTCCCTCTAATTGTTTGTATATATGGTTATTAAAAGAAAAATAACTACTTTCAAAGCAAAATTCAACCAGTTTAAGAAATAACGATTTGTTGATATCTGTGAAGTTTTGTATGTAGGTCCATTTTCTGATAATAAGTTTTAGAATCAAGTTTTTTGGAATATTGGTAAATTTTCGGGTATTATGATTTCTGATGTGTAATGTAATAGTTCCGCAGCATTTTTTAGATTATAGATTGAGGTATTATTTAGGATTGATAGATATGTATTTATATTATGTACAGACTTAATTAATAATGGATAATATTGGGAGTCGAATTCTTCTTCAGAACGGGCCAATGCTTCGGATCTGTGATCTATATGAGGATACGGCACAAGACAAGATTGAATGTTGTAAAAAGCCGTTGGCGTTGGTTTCAAATTGGCAGTTGACATTCACCAGAGAGTGGGGAGAATCAAGGAGGTCCGCTCAATGGCACAACGATTGCGAATAAGGATATAACTCATATTAAACACCTGAGTTAGTGTAGCTAAATGTTTTCGCAATTTTGTTGAGGTCATTGCTTCTGGGTTTTTTGCTCCACACAATTTTGCGTGCTTTTGAATTATTTTATAACCCGTAATAAGATTATTTGTATTCACATTGTAAAAATTACTTCTTGTTTCTAATAGTAATTTAATGTGCTGCTGCATGTCTTTATTGAACAGCACAAGAACTCTTCTTCCTCTTTTATCTCGGATCACTACGCGCTTGAACTATTTCAATGAAAATTTTTCAGACGCTGTAATCGCTTCTGAGAATTCTTCATAGCTTTTCCGATTTAATAAAATTAATGTGCAGAAAACTGTTTCTATTAACAATATAAAATATCTAGTACTTTGCATATTGATTTTTAGCTTTTTCTCTGCTTCAGTTCCTTTTCGCACCAAATAATCTCTAAACAACCTTAGATATGTTGCTAGTGGAATAATTGTTATTTTGTTCCACGTTTTAGTATTCAAATCGTGACCCGCTTGACTTGAAATTTCATGTTTCCACGTTGTTTCCAGCAGTCTCTTAAACATTAAAACATCTGCTTTTGCTTACGCAGTTATTTTATTATGAGCTTGATATATTTTTTTGCAAATGTGTAAAATTGCACTATCGCAGCAATCTTTTAAGCTCCTGCTAATGTTCATGCCAAAAGTAGGACTACAAACATCTGTTTGTGGGTTATATTTAGCAATAATTTTTGCGCTTTTAGCAACAGTATCAAAATGTTGAGGATGCAGCAATTTGTACATATTCTAAATAGTAGGATCAAATTTCCGAGATTCTATTAACATTTTGGCTAACTCTCGCATCTTTCTTGAACATACGAAAACATGATGTTGTTCTCTATGGGTTCTAAGAAATCTTGATCCGAAACTACAAATAAGCGAGTCTTTTTTGGCACAAAGAGATATTTTATCTACCTGCATACGAGGAAAAACTTTTTGAAGCAAGTCGACTCCTACACCTAACTTCACATAAATAAATTTTGTCCGTCGCGAAGAGTAACGCACTGTTCAGGGTTTGGATTGCTGGCACATCTTTTTTTATGCCGATACATTATTCGACGTGAATAAAGACCGTAACAAAATGGACAAGTAACATAATTTTCTTCGGAATGATTCAACAGGCTCTTATGAACAGGCTTATATAAGTTTAAAGAATTTAAATAATTACCCTTTTTCCGCAGCATTGCTATTAGACGTTTTTGTTCTAAAGAATATGATGGCAAAACTATACATTTTTGCACTTTTATTTCTCCGGCATGATTGCGCTGAACATGCAAAATTTAAAACTTCAGTTTCACAATAAAAACATAAATCTTGCTTCCGAATTTTTTTGTTTTTCTTAACGCAACTGACGGGTGGTCGATGAATGCAACTGATCTGTTTTCTGTTTGTTACTGCATGTAAGAACCGAATTTTCCTAAAAGTTAGTGATTTGAATAAAGTCAAAACATTTTAAAAAGTGTTAATAACATTTATCTCAGCAGCAACTTCTTCTGAAATTGTAGCTATTTCTGTAGTTACAGGTGAAACATTTAGTTTTACTTTTAGGCTACTTTTAGGTTCTACATAATTGTTAACTTCAACTGTTGAAATAATTTTCTAAAATTTTATTATATTATAGGCATATAAATAGTCTTCTTTTTTTTTATCAACAATTGTCAAAATTAACACTCTGGCGCACTATGCCCTACTGCCATCAGTAAAGTTTAAAATGAGATTAAGACTTGTTAACCACTTTGAACTTACGACAAGTGCTGTTAAATTAATTCAAAAATTTTAGAAATATTAAGAGCACACTTTTAAGCTTTTTTAATAAAATATGGTTCTACCTAAAACCGGAATTAGCATCTTTATTTTATTATGTAAAATAACAACAATAATTATTATCTGATAATGGAACCGCTTCAGTTACAAGTGTTTTAGATATACTACGTGCTATTTTCCCAATATTTTAAAACCCACAATTGTTTTAAAAAAATTTGATTTTAAAAATTTGCAAAAATATAATTTTTTCTTCAAACGTCAGAGAAGTACGTCATTTTTGAATTAGGTTGCCATAGTTTAAGTTTCACTTCTCCGCCGGCGGCAGAAAAAGTACTTTTTCTGCCGCTACAAATTTTTTTGCGTTTTTGTTATTTTCCTGTAAATAAATAACTAAACATTAAATTAATATCATGAATTTATTAACGAATTATAAAAAAACAACTTAATTATTTGCCACCATAGTAAAAATTAAATGTGCAATTACTAACATTTTTAAAATGAGAACCGTTTGATGCAACTGATGACCCCGAATCACAAGAAACGTGAACGCTAGTTGCTGAAACATTGCTTGCGACGGACTCTGAAGGTAAAACTAGTGGCGAAGAGGTGCCAGCGATCAAAATTTTTCCAGCGGTTTCATTTTTGTTGCTGATGGAGTCTGCAATATAACCTTCGGCACACGATGTGCTCTTCCATCCGCCTAGACGTTTCAGACCGGTGATATCTCCCCCAGAATCTACAAATATTGTGGCTGACGTTCGCCTTAAGGAGTGTCCAGTAAATAATTTCCAATTTGGCAACTTCAAAAATAAAGCTACATCTTTTGCTACGCTTCCAATTTTATGAATGCCCATAACTGACTTATAGCATTTCCCGTTATGAAATTTCACAAAAAGACGATCCTCCTTCATGTCTTTTGGTCTCAAATTAACATATTTCCTGTATATGTTAATATTACGTTCTCCGACAATAGCAAAAGACCGTGGTTTCTCTGTTTTATTAAAGGGAATCTTCACATGTATCAACGAGCCTAGGTCTTCGACGTCCTCAACTCTCATATTCACAAGTTCGTCGCATCGGCACGCCCCTGCTACTCCAAACAAGAAAACAGTCTGTAAAACATAATTTATAATAACAATGTTTATAATATATATATATTATTGCAAAATACCTTAATTGCTAAATATTGTTCGTTGGGTGCATTCTCTAGAAACTCCTCAAATTGTATTTTTGTGAAGACATCAGCTTTCTTCGGAATGTAGCCTTTATTTTGCTGTTTTAAATAAGCACGAAGCTTCAAGTACTTGGCCAAGTCTGCACCATCTTTGATACTTAGCATGGTTCGTAACATCGAATATTGTGACCACAAAGTCGAACTCTTCATTTTCATATCTACTGATAAATGCAAGAAGTACGCCAGCAATACATCTTCTGAGTAATCCATCACATTACTCTTAGCGCACCAATTAGTAAATTTCTTGTATGCTAGTTCATAAAGTTTTTTGGACTTTCGTGGAACGAGGTTTTCTGTTGCCTTCTGAGCTGCCTTTGCGATTTCACTAATTGCCTTCGTTTGGTCACTACTTTCAAACATAGCGGACTAAAAAATTAAACAAAATTTAAGTGTAAAAATCAAATAAAACAATAATTACTTACCAATTATTGTTAAAACGTGCAAAATGTGAAATTTTTTCGCTGTTGTTTGGAGCGTTGTCAATGAAACTTCAGTTTAAATTCAAAGCACTCTTTTTGAAACTTACAAATTAAAATAAAGCGTTGTAATTATTATATTGTTGTTCTTTACGTTTGAAGAAAAAATAGCGTTCCTTATACGTCCGCGAAGTCTTGTTTCATGCCGGACTCACTACGTTCGTCCGTCACACTGAAACTACTACAGATTCAGCACAAAAAGTATGACTTCGCCTAATAAAGAAATATACTATTATTAGTTTAATTTGCCTCTTCCATAATATTATCGGATGAATTAAGCGAAGACTCGTATGGTTGCCAAGTAGGATCTTCATCACTCTCTGAAGAAAACAATGGAGCTTCAGATGCAGAGGTGGATCATTTAAATTTCTTCATTTAAATAAAAACACAAAGATAATAATTAAGATGTGTAATGGCTATGTTCAGATTTGGAATAAAATAGTCTGCAGTAAACTAGAAAAAGTAGAGTAACTTAAAAGTTATCGTATGTAATTAGTTTTAATTATTGAGATGTCACAGCAAAACGATGAATTGAAAAAAAAATTAAATAAATTTGTTGGTAGTGCATAATTGTTTTCTTTTAATATGGCGATCTTTTAAATCCATAAATAATTAAAAAAAATTTTAACCTACTGTATAAAAAAATTATATTTCTCCATAAATTACAAAAAAAAATTAACAAAAATTATAGTTTATAAAGATAACTAATTTTTATAAACAACTTGTAATTTTCGGTTTACTTTTTTTTTAAAAGTAAACAAAATGACAAAAACAGCTATAAATGTATAAAAAATACTGAAAAATATTGTCCTTTATTTTTTATAACATTTTGATATATTACAGGAAACCGGAATTAATAATTAATTAATTGACGATTTTTGAAATTTTAAAAATTTTGAAGCGACTTCTAAAAAAATTTTTTTGAGCTGTTCTTTGAAGAGGGCTTTTAAAACATCAAAAACTAACATTTTTTTATCCGAAAGTTACAAAAAAAAAATATTCGTTTTTTTTGGGCCATCCTAACCTACATATTTAACTTACCTTTCTTTGTCGATGTTTCAAATGCTAATTTTAGGTCTTTTGATTGATCAGACGATGGCAACCCATAAATATGGTGGTCAAGGGCGCACTTAGTTTCATTTTCTACATATAGTGGCATTACACTTAAACCATCTTGAAAAGGGTTCAAATCTAAAACATCAATACAATTTATAAGAGAAAACATTTTTTTTTTATGAGAAAAAAATAAAAATAATCTTTAAAAAATAATATATTTTTTTAACATTTTTTCTAACATGAAATCTCTTTAAAAAATAATGTCTTTGTTTTTTGTTTATTCTTTAAAAAAAAATTGTATTCAGCCACCCACATTTGATTTTTATGCTTGTAAAAAAAATTAAAACAGAAAGAATTGGTTTTTACTCTGATTTAAACGTGTAATTGAGTAGGTACCTATATTAGATTAAAAAAATTTTATAAAGAAATAAAAGTCCAATTTAAAACATTATTCAATTTAATTTAATTACTGAAATAGTATATTACGACCCTAGGCCAGAAAGTTGGATTTCCTGGCCGATGTGATAGAAGTGCCGAGGCGAAGCCGAGGCTCTTCTATCACATCTGCCAGGTTATCCAACTTTATGGTCGTGGGTTGTATACTATTTTTCTTGATCCTACGCCGAAAGTTAATTAAAATAATTTATATTAAAGTAGTAGCACGTTCCGAGGCGAAGCCGAGGTGGGGTAGAGGGGGCGGGCCCGCCCGACTTTTGCAAAACTGAGGCGAAGCCGAAGTTTTTGCTGGTCGGGGCGGGCATTCAAAAAAAAATATATTAATAACTAAAATGAAAAATTGATAAAATGGCATTGACAATTACAAATTTTCAAAAACTAACAAATACATGCAAACTTTATTGTATTATTTAACTTTAAATATTATAATTAAAAAAATAATCATAATTCATATAAAATGAATTCAATAGTACATTTTTTCTTATCAAACAATTAAATTGTTTTCTTCTGAGGAGGACAATGAACTTTTATTATCCTCTCGCCACTTTTTATAAGTATTATAAACCAAAAGATAACGATCACCAGATTTTTTTGGAGTAGCTTCACTTCGAACAATTATTTTAGTATCGAAATTTCTTATCGTTGCGCATACGAAACAGCGCACTCTAGTGAGAACGCCTCGTAACCTAAAGCCGTCCACAAAAGTCCTTCTTTCTGGACGTTGCGCATACGAAACAGCGCACTCTAGTGAGAACGCCTCGTACCTCGAGCCGTCCACAAAAGTCCTTCTTTCTGGAGTGAACTGCGGCCCGGAAGACCGTACTTTCGGCGGGAGGAGCAAGAAAACAATATTTTTTAATTTTCTTACTGTTTTTAATTTGACTGGTTTAGTATTTAGAAAAACAAAAAACAAAGATCTCACTGAATAAAGATTTTCCAAAACAAATTTTTATGTTATTATTACATACCTACTATTAGAATAATGAATCAATAAATTATTGGAAAATAACTTACTTTTTACAGGAGATTTTAGCAAGTCAATAATGCGTTGTCCGCGTGAAGTTATTCTTTTACTGTAAACTCACACTTTTCAAAACAAACTTACTACAAATAATAGTAGCACAAAGTCATCAAATTTTTGAACTGCACTACGAGCAGAACCAAATACTAAAAAATATATTTTTTCTAAATTTTGCTAAAATCTGTTCCCACCTCACCCACTTTTTTGATGTGCAAAGCTCCCAAAAATTAGCAACATCTGGAAATTTTAGCTTTCAAGATTTGGTGGACTCCTGTTACAATTGAAACTAACGGTACCGCATCGTCATAAAATAAGACGCAAGGGTGAGAAAGTCACTCACCCTCAACTTAAAAGATTAAATAATAAAAAAAAACAGAAATTTAGCATCTGCATTTTACAAGCTTCTAACATTTAACATTAGTTGAAAAAAGAACGTGTCGGAACTGAAAAAACATCTAAAGGTCCGGTATGCGACATTTTGAAGTTAGCCATTAAGTAATAAACCCATAAATCTGTTTGAAAGTAATAGTTTTTTTTTATTGATACATGCTTTAAATACTTATAATTTACATTCTTTTTTCTATTAAAAAAAATATATAGAAATTAAG
This sequence comes from Lagria hirta, assembly GCA_947359425.1. Lineage (NCBI taxonomy): Eukaryota > Metazoa > Arthropoda > Insecta > Coleoptera > Tenebrionidae > Lagria > Lagria hirta. Next base: position 28,577,631 of record OX375796.1, read on the forward strand.
TTAAAGCTATTTTAGGTAGTGGGCAGAATTCCTAAGAGAAAAGCATTGAAGACTATACAATACATCAATGGTTCTCATTATAAATTTGTAAATGCGCTTTTAAAAATTTTAATTAGATTTTTTATTGTTTTTAACTAAACGATTGCAATGTATTATTTTACATTTAAAACATTTTACACTCTAAAATTTTGATATTTGATCAAAATCAATAATTCTTCTAATAATAGACGCAAAAGTTATTACTAATGTAGTATTTCACTTTATTTTTTGCCATTGTTTTAAGAACTATAGCAGATAAGTGTCACATTATTAAGAAGAGCTTTAAAAAGCAGATACATATTTTAAAAATATTTTGAGGATATTCTATTCCTAATAATGATTATAAAACGATTAATTTTAAAGATGATAATTAAGAGTGCTTAAAAATCCAATTACAATAATCTTAGCACAATTAAATAATTTATAAAAAGTTTTTTTTCACTTTTATTGAACATATTGTAGCGAATGAAATCATTCCACTTTTATTAAGATACTTAATTACTTAATCAATTAAAGAATATACTGTTTTTAATTTTTTATAGTGTAATTGTTTTAAAAATTGTCATAAACAAATACGTCGCTTTCTTTAATAATAATTAATCTAAATTATTGATTTGTAAAAACATAATTCATATTTAATTAAACGTTTATTTAAACAAAATATCTTATTCTTATGTTCTTTGTTTGGAACTGCACGTCTTCGTTTTTTGTCTATTTATGTCTTTAACTCTTTTTAAATTATTAAGCGTTCTATTTTTTCTTACAATTTACCCTACCATGTCCATTTCTTTTTAAAATTATTCTTAATGTTAAATTTTTTATATCTGTTAGGTACTATATTACTTCTATGTATTTGTTCTAAAAATTTTTTTCTACGTTTTGCTGGATACATTAGCACACTCTTTCGTAAACAATCAAGCATCAACATTCTTTCTCTGCAGTCTGTACTACATTTTTATCTGTATTTATATCATAGATTTTTTTTCCAATCTTTTTTATTTTCCCATGTTTCTACCATTTCTATTATCTCGAATTCTATGTATTTCCAAATTTTTGATTTCTTATTCTTGTTACATTTCAAAATAGTGCTTTTAATACATCGTCTTCTTTCTTTTCTTCTTTTTTAACTGTGTAATTTTTTCAGTTTTTTTTTTATTAAGTTTCGGTTTGTTAGAATATATACGAAATAATTAAACAATTTTATCTGTGTGATTGTCTTATCTGGCGCCACAGGGTCTAGACTGTTCTCATATAGGAAGAACGGGGAAGAACAGCATTATGCAGAGCATGTATAATTAGGCCAGCTTCGTAAATTCCAGTTAGTTGAACGCTGCCCACTTTACTAAATACATAAATAAATTGAATAAAAGTTTTTCCTTATCTTTGAAGTTTTTCTTCCCTGACCTATTCCAACAGGTTATGGGCCCAGGTACGGTTGCTTAATTACTTCGGAAAAAGTACGCGTTTTGGTGAAAGTGACTTATTGACAATTATTGATAAGTGTGTGAAATATGGACGGGCCAACGCGGAAAAGAAACATCCAACAATTTCACGGTGAAAAATATGGTTTATGGAAATTCAGAATTAAAAACTTGTTGCGTGAAGTGAATGTTTTAAATATAGTGAAAGAGCCAGTGCCTACAGATCCTACTAATGATTGGCTTAGTAAAGACGCTTTGGCTTATAGCCTTATTTGTGAATATTTAAGTGATGCCTTATTAAGTGTGGTAAAGACCGAAAAATACAGTAACCATATTTTGGCAAAACTAGACAGCGTCTACGAACGAAAAAGTTTAGCCACTCAGTTGTCTGCAAGGAAAAAATTATTTTCGTTAAAACTCCAACCAAATCAAACATTGGTTGAACATTTCACTGCGTTTGACGATGTCATTACCGAATTAATTTCGGCAGGTGCAAATGTTGACGAAATGGACCAAATTCAACATTTACTGTTAACTTTACCACCTAATTATGATGGTATAATTACTGCACTTGAAACACTAAATGAAACTAATTTAAATTTGGCTTTTGTCAAAATTCGTCTATTAGACTATGAAATTAAATTAAAAAACCAGGACAGCACAACTGTACTCTTCACAAATAAGGAACAGCAACGCACACAGTCAACATCAAAAAGGCCTTATCAACAAAATTATTACAAAAGATCTCGTCAACAAACATATGGGCAACAATATGAATCTTTTAACAATAAATACAAGAAAATTCATGGGAAGTCCCCCTATAAGTTTGTTAAAAAATGTAGCCATTGCAATAGACCTGGTCATCTACAACGAGATTGTTTCCACTACAAGAAAATGATTGAAAAACAACAAGAAGCGTCACGCCCGACAACATTACAAGCAGTGCAGCAATCAGAACACTCAAATAACAATTTTGCTTTTATGTTAGGGATATAAAAGCCCTGTGAAAGTGATAAAGAAATAATGTTCGTGCTTGATTCGGGTGCAAGTGATCACATTGTGCATGAGCTTGATGCGTTTACCTCCTTTGAAGAATTGACGATTCCAATTCAAATTGCCGTCGCCAAGAATGGAACAACAATAACGGCAACGAAAAGAGGAGTTATCGACGTAGTGACAAATCACCAGGTGAAGGGGCAGCTACTCAACGTACTGTATTCACCCGATATTCCTTGTAATCTGCTCTCCGTAAGAAGAATGCAAGAAAAAGGAATGACCGTAATTTTTGATGTAAATGGGGTAACGATTAAGCACAAAAATACAACTCTCATATCAGGTACATTTAAAAATAATTTGATAAGGATCACATGCCACATTCAAAAATGCAGAATTCAAAAACCAAATCCAATAGCTCATTTGAGTGTAAACAATAAATACACTAATTTCAAATTATGGCATGATCGCTTAGGTCATGTGAGTAACAGTAAATTTGTACAAATAAGAGACAATAATTTAGTAGATGATGAGGCAGTACTTGTTAGTATCAAACCCATTAACGAGATATGTGAATCCTGCATTTTTGGAAAACAAAATCGCAAACCTTTTAATAAAATTAAAAAACAAAAACCACAAAATAGGCCCTTGATGATTGTGCATAGTGATCTGTGTGGACCAGTAACACCGCCATCAATAGATAATAAAAACTATTATTTAACTTTTATTGACGATTTTACCCACTACACAGTCACATACCTTGTTACTTTTAAGTGGGAAGTACTAAATAAATTTAAAGATTATGTAGCAAAGGCTACAACACATTTTAATCAAAAAATATTAATGTTATATTGTGACAATGGTGGTGAGTATCTATCGAATGAGTTCAAAATTTTTTGTTCCCAACAGGGAATTACCTACCACTTAACCGTTCCTCATACACCCCAACAAAATGGGGTTGCAGAACGGATGAACAGGTCACTCACAGAAAAGGCGAGGACTATGTTGGCTCGGTCAGAGTTAAATAAAGCGTTTTGGGGAGAGGCTATTTTGTCTGCTACCTATTTATTAAACCGAATCCCTACAAAAGCACTTGGTAGTCATGTGACACCGTATGAATTATGGTTCAATAAAAAACCTTCAATCAACCACTGTAGAATTTTTGGAGCGACTGTTTATGTGCATAAAAAAACGCATGTAAACAAATTTGACAATAAATCATTCAAAACAATACTAGTGAGTTATGATATGAATGGGTATAAGCTTTGGGATGTCGGTGCAGCCAAGTTTATTATAGCTAGAGATGTCATTATTGACGAAACAATTTTTTTAAAAACTAGACCGAGTATCAATGAGTATAGTGATAGGTTACAAGAAGGTACTACTGTTGAAAAATTTAATAAAACAGAGACCTCAATAATAAATATTAATGCTGCACCGGGTACTTCTAAAAGTGATATTGAACAAAACAAATCACAATTAGGGACTCCACAGCAACTAATAAACCAAACAATTAATCAAAATAATGAACTCAGACGTAGTGATAGACTGAAACACCAACCAAAAGTAAATTATTATAAAGAAAATATAATTGAAACTCATGCAGTATTGCAGGCGGTAAATGATGTTCTCAATATTCCTACAACATTTAGTGAAATTCAACAAAGGGTTGATAGAATTCAGTGGGAGACAGCGATTAAAGAAGAACTAGACGCACTTGCGGAAAATCACACTTGGTCAATTGTTAATAAAATTCCAATTATTAATGTTGTGGATTGTAAATGGGTTTTTAATATTAAATGTAACATAAATGGAAAACCTGTCAAATACAAGGCTCGACTGGTAGCAAAAGGGTTTAGTCAAAAACATCACATAGATTATGAAGAAACTTTCGCACCCGTAGCCCGTATGACAAGTTTTCGATTTATTTTAGCTTTTGCTAATCAGTGGCAACTTTTAGTACATCATATGGATGTCAAAACAGCTTTTCTAAATGGGTTATTAAAAGAAACGATTTACATGAAAATCCCAGAAGGGGTTTCTAACAATGATCAGCAAGTATGTTTACTGCACAAGTCTCTTTATGGACTAAAGCAATCATCAAGATGCTGGTATGAGCATTTTGACAATATCCTTAAACAGCGTGATTTTAATCATTCCAAAGTTGATCACTGTGTATATATTTTAGATAAAAGTAATATAGATGCAAACATTTATGTATTACTATATGTAGACGATGTAGTCATAGTTACTAAAAATAGTACTACTATCACAGATGAGTTATACCAGATCGCTCACTTAGAAAAGAAAGCTTAAAAAAGAGAGAGATAGAATATTAACCAGGTTAAAGGTCCAGCTGACGCATGCCCAGTAGAAGTTTATTTCACTGTAAGCAAAGATACACTCGGAACGCTTCGAGATGATTGTATGCAGTGTCTAAATTCACGCTTTGGTCCGATGTCTGTCCGATCCAGTTTTATTTGCCTCGTGGTTTTATCCACCAATTATAAAACGGCCCACCCATCATATCTTTCTTGCTGTTGAAAATATAAAAAATCGAAAAGGCACGTCAATGTACCATTTTAAAACGTGACTATTTGGAAACCTCTAGACAAAAAACAAAAAAATCTATTTTAATGCATTTGTAATTATGTGAATAAAGTAGGATATTTCTTAAAAACCAAACGATTACCTTCTAATTATGCTTAATTAGTAAAATTAATGTTTATTACACAAGTTTTCTTCAGAAAACCTATGATGTGTCAAGTAGCTCTAGGACGACACTTTTTGGCAACAGCGCATTTTCTGTAGTAATTCTGACAAAAAACTGCGCGCGGCAACACTGCTATTAACCAATTTAAAAGGACGAGAGACGCCAAGGTCATAGAAACGATGCGCAAAAGATCAAAGATTTCGAGGCAAGTGAGCAATCTGGTATAACTAATCTGTGCTACTATGAAGAACTTTAAAGATTATTTACAACATTGCTTCAAAATGGTCGACTTAGATGAAATAAAACTATTCTTAGGAATACGAATACAGCGAGATACAGATTGTTTCAAACTTGACCAAAGTGTGTATTTAACTAATGTTTTAACTAAGTATAATATGTTAGATTGTAAACCAGTTGAGACACCATTACCTGCACAAATTGATTATGAGTCTTTAAATTCAGATATTTATCATGAAGCACCCTGTAGAAACGCTATTGGGTCACTAATGTACGTAATGCTTTGTACGAGACCCGATCTTTGTTACGCTGTAAATTTATTGAGCCGATACCAAGTAAAAAATAATAAAGCACTATGGACGTGCATTAAACGAGTGTTACGATATATAAAAGGTACATTAAATGTCAAACTTATCTTTAAAAGAAATATACCAAGTAAAGTGGAATTAGTTGGCTATACAGATGCAGACTGGGCTAATAACACTGTTGATAGAAAAAGCACTTCGGGTTACCTATTTAAATTGTTTACTTCATGCTTGATTTCATGGAACTCGAAACGGCAAAGTGCAGTTGCTTTATCATCAACAGAGGCAGAATATATAGCACTTTTTGAAGGGGTTAAAGAGGCAATATGGTTAAGGTCACTAGCCTCAAGTATTAATATAAAATTAAAAACACCAATTACTATATTTGAAGATAATACAGGGTGCATCAGTATTGCCAACAATCCCACACAACATAAACGCTCAAAACACATTGATATAAAATATCATTTCTTACGCGAACAAATACAATCAGGGTTAATAAAATTGTCTTATATTTCAACAGATCTCCAAGAAGCTGATATGTTCACGAAAGGACTACCAATGAACAAATTTATAACTTTACGCACTAAAATAGGACTTACTAAGTAATTTTTTTTTATTACATATTACATGTTATGATTCACTTATTGCATAACTGCATGTTTACCCCTTTTCACTTATTGTATTAATAAATTGTTAAATAAAGTTAAAATAAGGAACAAAATTGTCTATGATTTCGAGTGGGAGTGTTGGAATATATACGAAATAATTAAACAATTTTATCTGTGTGATTGTCTTATCTGGCGCCACAGGGTCTAGACTGTTCTCATATAGGAAGAACGGGGAAGAACAGCATTATGCAGAGCATGTATAATTAGGCCAGCTTCGTAAATTCCAGTTAGTTGAACGCTGCCCACTTTACTAAATACATAAATAAATTGAATAAAAGTTTTTCCTTATCTTTGAAGTTTTTCTTCCCTGACCTATTCCAACACGGTTTTATTAGTTTTTTCACTCTTTTTTCTATTTTACTTTTTAACATTATTTTTTCTGATTTTTTAATTTTTTTTTTCTTTATTCGCTTTTTTTGTTTGTTTTCAATTTTTATTTTTTTGCTTGTTTCTTTGCTTGTCCACTTTTTTGTCTCCATTCCTTTCTTACTCTCTTTTTGTCTTCTATTTTTTTGTGTTTTTTTTTGTTCAACTGTTCTCTCTTGTTTTATTTTTTCTTCTTTTTTATGTTCTTTTTTGTCTTTTCTAGTTTTGAGAGTCGTCTTATTTTGTTGTGGTGTTGTGAACCTTTTTTTTTCTGCATCTTTTTCTTTTTTCTGCTTTATCTTCTTTTTTTTTCTGTTTGCTTGTGTTTTAAACCTCTGCATCTTTTCTCCGTGTTTTTTCTCGTACTTTTTCTAATTTTTCTACCTTCTATCTTCCTTCTCGTGTTCTTTTTTGTGCTTATTGTTATATTCAATGCTTTTTTTAACTTTCTCATTTTCTATCTCTTCTCCCAAATTTTCTTATACCCTATTTTAGCATTCTTTCCTATTCTTTTTTCTTCTGCTATTAACTATCTTAAATTTTTCTTTTTTCGTCTATAAATATGTTTTTCCTCATTTTCTTCTTAATTTTTTTTAATTACATTTTTTCCTCTTCCCACTTGTCTAGTTTGATCACCACCATCTTTATCTTATTTATCTTTTACATCTTCCTGACTTTCACTGCCACTTCTAGATTCTATGTCTTTTTAATTTCTTTTCTATTTATCTAAACATGTTTCTGTCAAGTCTATTTGACAGCCGTTTGTTTTATCTATTTTTTATATTTGATTTTTTCTCCATTTTATAATATTTTTTTTTTGTTGTTCTGCTTCTTATTATTGATTTATTATTGATTTATTTTGTTATTATTTTGGTTTTTGTTGTACTTTTATCTATGTCTACTTTATTGTTTATATTTTCATTTAGGGTTTTTATTAATTAATTTTTTTATTATTTTTTTTTCCAAAATTTTATCTATGTAAATGTAAATTCTTCATCTTGTTAAACTTTTTTTTTCATTTTTTTCTGTTCTTTTTTGTTTTCTGTATTTTCCGTTTGCTAACTTATTATTTAGCTCTTCAAAAAATTCAACAAAAAAAACTTTTGAATGAATACTATTACAAATAGAAAACTATAAATAATAATATAATAGAATAAAAATAAAATTCTGCTATGAATTTCTGGCAAAAAAAAATTCTAAAAGTCAATTAGTTATTGATTATATTTAAAAATTAGAGATAGTAATTGTATAATAACACACAAAATAATAATTTGTTTGAGAAAAAAAAGTTAATATTAATTTTTGACAAAAAAAAAACAAATTGCTTAACAAAACATGCGTTGTAACACAATTATTTTATTAAAAAACATTTTCTTGAAACTAAGATTGTTGACAATTATGAAATTTATAAAAAATCTTATGAGCAAAGTTTGTTTATAACATTTTTTTAAGCAATCAAACTTAGTTAATTAGTGAAAACTTTAAAACGTTATTGCTTCGTTAAACATTCTTGTATTTTCATTTTTCAATTAGTTAATGAAAAAATTAACTACTTGAAGAATTATTTTCTCAAGCTAATTTTAAAACTCTACAAAAATACAAGGTTGCCGTGTATTGCCAGGTGGACGCTGAATAGCTGCATTCTGTTTATGGCTTACTTCAAAACTGAATATACTGTATATTCTGCTAGCGCTGCTAACGAGGAAACCTTGAACTAGATGTGTATATTTTGTATACACTTTGCAACTTTTCAGCGTCCACCCAATAATTTTTCCAGACAAGAACCGTTCAAGGAAGAAAACTGTTATTGCAAAAATATAAATCACCAGGCTTTAGTCATTTATGAAAAAAAAATAGTAGATTGTCTTAAGACATTGCAGAAAGCAGAAATACATTGGAAACTTTTCAGCGTCCGTATATGGACGCTGAATGGCTGCGGACGCTGAATCATCCGTAATTTTCATATGTAAGGACGCTGAAAAGGTAGCAAGTTATTAATTAGATAGATTTTTTTAAACATTCAAGCTACAGTTTAATTTAGGTATTTATTATCAATACTATATAGTGGCAATTAAGAACATAATTGGACAATAATAACCAAGTTGATTATTAATATTGCTTCATTGTTATTACATTTATTATCTAAAATTATATCAGTAATCTAAAAATAGCCGACCAATTATTTTTTGTGGTTAGAATTAGTCAGGTTTTTGAAGAAAGATCAGCGATATCAACTTAGATAACAAAGTACTACTGAAGACTGTTTTTTCTCTAATTTTTATTTGTTTAATTTTTTTGAAGAGTTTATTGAAATTTTTTAAATTTTAGTGATGTATCTATCTATTATCTCAAGATAATTATCTGAATAGAAACTTAAATGTTTTATAGAACAAGATACAACTGAAAAATGATTTTTTATTTTGAAAACGAGTTTTAAAAGGTATAGCCTGTTTAGATAATTTTTTTATAACAGGCTTATCTATCTATCTTTTGCCATTTCCAATTTACACATTAAAATAAGACTAATTATTATTATGATAATGACGGAATAATATCTATTGTCTTAAAAAAACATCTAAAATTGGTATTCAGGTAGATAGATATTTTAAATCTAGAAGCCCTATGAATTTTTTTTTTGTTTTAACAAAAAATAATTTATTTATTGCACTCAACTTATTATTAAAATAAGAATGATCTTTCAAGACATTGAAAATTACCATGATATTGTTGTGTTATTATTTTATCTATCATGTCAAGATAATCTGTTTAAACCAAATTAAATATTTAATTTAAAAATATAAGGAACAAATGAAAACTAGAATTTTATTCAACTGTTAGTTTTTTTTTAATACTTCTATCTAGGTATCTATATTATCAAAATAATAGTAAAATTCATGAACATATTTGAATAATAATAACAAAGTTATTATTGTCTTATTATCATTACATGTATTATTTAAAAATAATTATTTAAAAACAAAATTATATTTGTAATTCAAAAAGATAACCTACCAATTAGTTAGATTCTTTAATAAGATTGTAAAATTTTTTAATAAAGATCAACAGTTTCAACTTAGATAGGCTTTTAAAACAAATTAATAATGAAGACTGTCTTTTGTCTAAATTTTTATTGTTAATTAAAGTAAATTTGTAAGAAAGCCAGATTTATCACCAAACGATTTTGAAATGCTCGACTATATATTATAGATAATAATAGTTTTCTAATAATAATTTAAAATAATAGTTTTTTAACTGAATTACGCAATAAAAAGGCTTTCAGAAGCATATATATTACCAACACCGACAATAATCCGATAATCCATTAACAAATTTTTATCGGCTTAAATTGTAGTCATTATTAATTTCTACTATTTTTTTTATCTATGACTCGATAATCAAGTTTTTATTGAGTTATACGATCCAATAGCTGATAAATTATTAGTAGGACTTAAAGCCAGATTTTAACATTACGAAAATTTTTGTTAATACAAAAAACTTTTTACTTTACTTTTGCTTGAAACCAGTTCTATTCTTCCGGAAAACATTATCAGTTTATTTTGGTTTATTTTAGTTTATGTTTGCTTTACAGGTAAGAGAGTAGGGTAATCATAAGAAAGATTAAATCGCGGTAAATTACTTGACACGAATGACACATGACAGCAATTATTTTTGTGCTGTTTCTTAATTTTTGAGATCTCATAATCGTTGATCCAATTAGTCAAAGAACAGGTGGAAAGGACTCTTGATAACTTGCTTGTGTTTTGTCGATAACTGTGCAGTTTAATTTTTGGGCAATTTTTTAGTGTTCTTTTTTTTTGGTGTTTTTCTCCAGGTTTGAGCATTTAATCTTTCTTATGTTTACCCTACTCTCTTACATAAAAAGCTTTTAAAACTTATTAAAAATTAACCCCTGCAATTTTTTCCTGCAGTTTTTTGTTTCTTATTTTTGTAATATCTGAACTTTAAATCAAGGCGGCGTCGATGGCGGCGGCGTGATTCTTCCGACATTAGCTGTCATAAATTATAATCATAAAAAAAATACGTAACGAGAAAAAAAATAAAACAAAAAACAATTATTGTAAAAATAATAATACTTTTAATTGCGGTTATTTTGGATGTAACTTATTGTTTTTGAATTGCAAGAATTTACTCACCCACAAATGAAAAAAGCCTGGCGCATTATTGCCAAAGCCACCAATCAGCCTACACGCCTCATCCGTATTCTAACGGATTCCAAGGAGGCCCTCGACACCATTCTGATTGAAGGAGTCCGCATCTTCGGGCGAATTCATGAGGTTGAGGCCTCCCACCCACCTAAACCAACTCCTCTTCAATGCACTAAGTGCTTTGACTTTGGTCATAATGTACTGAACTGTGAGAAGAGAAAACCAACTTGCCCAACTTGCTCCAATTCTCACCCAACCAACAAATGGCCCACCCCAAACACTCCGACTTGCCCCAAGTGCAAGGAAAACTATCCCGCCTGGTCGTTAACCTGCGACAAATTCAAACAGGCCCAAGTCGCTCCCGACATCCCATCTCAATCTGTCAAAATTGACAACCCCATTTCTGATTTTCTCGACTCGGCTTTAATGCCAGAAGAGGAATCACAAGTTAGTGCGAGAGCAGTTATTGCTCTCTTCACTAAAATCTTATTTGACCTTTTTCCACAAGAAAAGGCAAATATCTAAGCCTATAAGACTATCTTCAACCAAACTATCAAAATCTCCCACTGGAGAAACAAAGTCCACTTATCTTTTGATAGGGACTAAGTTTCTTTCCTAGTCACTTGCCATCCCAACTCTCATTCTTTTCACGCCCCGCCAACCCCAGCCCCTACCTCCCGTCAACCGTGAACTGAAAATTTTTGCAATTAACACAAACAGTTTAACACACAAAATAAATGATTTTTTTCTGTGAGAACATGGAACTTTGATCAGAAGGCTTTGCCATTCCTGTAATCCAGTCCTGAGCATGCCTCTGACCATTTGTTTTGTTTGTAAGAATTTATGTCGCGTCTAATTGTTGCATTTAGCCGATTAAAAAGAGTTTTTTGTATCTGGACTTCTAGCGCGAATAAATTGTCTATACAGCCTGCGTTTTTCTTTAATAAAATTTAATATTCTAATCGGGAGTGTTGGATTGAGATGACTAATGTTTATAGTTGGTACGTGGTTGTTTTTGGCTGATTGAATTGATTTTGTTAAGTTTATAACATCATTATCAATTTCTATTGGATTTATTGTTTCGTTTGCTATTGGTGATTGGTTCTCCAGTTCTAATTTGAAATTTTGCCAGATTGTTTTATTATACAGGTCGATTTTTCTTGGCTTTGGCTGGAATTGGTTGACGTTAAAGGATAGGGTGGCTATGATTGGTAGATGGTCGGATGTGATGGTAGTTCCTAATGTGGCATAATTGTCACAATAGGGGGTTAGCGGATTTGTGATGAGGATATGATCGATAATTGAATGTCCATTGTGATTTAAAAAAGTTGTATTTGTGTTGTGGAGTCTTGTTAAGCTTCGGCTTCCTAAAAAGCGGTGCCGTAAAATCGCGGCCGTAGAAGTGCGGCCGCTTCGACGGTGACGTTTTAGTGTAAAGTATGAATAAAGACGGTGCAGTACAAACCGACCGTTTTTACAGTGGAAAGTAAAAATTTTTGCGTTTTTGCACGATAGACGATAGTGCGTATAGGGTATACTTCTTCAGTTAAGCCTATACCATATGTAAATAAACTGTAAATAAATTAACATAATACATATACTATATTTTTAAGTTTATTTTATTTTTTCTTTTTTATACATAAGAAAGCCATAATTAAAGCTTTGTGTTTTACATTAGAGACGCTGATTGACACGGTAAGAAAAAATTGAGGCGACGGAACGCTCTTTGCACCCCGGCGCCGAGTATGTTGAAGACGTACCTCACTCGAAGCACCGTAAAAAAACGTGCTAACACTATTCCACCGTACAGAGCGGCCGCTCTGGAAAATACGGTACGGTCTTCTCACGAAGCGGTAGACCCTACCACTCTGGAAGCAACGACCCGCATTTACAAGCTTATGGACGTTTTTTCGTGACGTCATTTGCCGCTAAATTACGTCCGCTGTTTTACGGCACCGTTTTGTAGGAAACCGTAGTTTTAGCGGGAAATTGTCTAACATGTATGTTAGTTGACGTCCCAGTGCATTAGTCGACTGGTCGCCATGCAAAGTACTTTGAGCATTGAAGTCCCCCATGGCGATCGCGTATCTAATGTCCCGGACGTATGTGATTAGGTCAATACTACAATATTGAGATTTTGAATGTGAAGGTTAACTGCAACTATTTGCTGATTAATTAAATAATTTGGAAGAATATGTGGAGTGTTGGCTATGTTTTGATTGACAAGCAAGCCTTTTGTATTATTAGGCCTGTGCATGTAGAAATTGAAGTTTTTAATTTGGATTGGATTTTTAATGTTTATTTCTGAAAGAGCGGCAACTTGAATTTTGTCAATAATTAAATGATTTTTAATTAAATTTCATTTACGTCCAATACTGCTTGTGTTAATTGCAGAAATTCTCAATTGGGGTGGAGTGGGATTAGGAGGTGGTATGGGAATGTTTCGGTTGAAAAGAAAAATGAGAGCGGAAGGAGTTGAAGGGGAAAGTAAAAGGGAGAGTGAAAGAGGAAGAGAATGGGTTAGGGAAAGCCGGAAACTAGCTCAATTAATCTTTTTCAAAGGATAAATGAACTTTGTTTTCAGAGTAGGAGGTTTTCAGCGTTTGATTGAAAATGGCTTTATAAGCCCGGTCTGTATTTGCCAAAACGATCTTCTAGGGCATCTGTTTGGAATTTAAATAATAAAATGTATTGAAACTGCAAATCTTCAATCAAATGTCAACAAAAATCAATTATGGTTCACAAACAGTGGGTTAAATAATGTATTAATCAATACATTAATTATTAATTTAGCGACGTTTCTGTTATGTATTTAACCTTCATCAGGCATCTATAACAAATATAAACAAATACAGCACATGTTAAATTTACTAGTACTTAACCTATACATGAATGTTTACACAATATCAATATATTTACCTTAAAATATAATATATAATAAACATCATCAGCAAAGCACTACAGATCTTAATTTTAACTATTTTCATTACATTAATAAATCTGTTGAAAGTTATTAATTAATAAGAGAGCAAAACGTTATACACATGTGACTTGTAATATTGCACACATAATAAACCTCATGACAAAAACATTGTCCATGATTACATATAAGACTCCCCAGGTGTCGCTATAAAACTCAATTTATAATTCAAAACTTTACAAAAAGAAAATGACCAAATTCCAGTCAAGGTTCTACTTCAAAGCAGACTTAAAATCATTTAAAATTTCATTATATAAAATACTCAAGTTATTCGTGTCAGTTCTTTTATTTACTGTCTCGTTTACTCTAATAAAAATTATTTCACTAATATTACGCTTTAGCCAGTTGGTCTCTTTGTCTAAAATTTCAAACCTGTCAAACTCACAATTGTGATGTAAATCAAAATGGTGCATCGTCAAAGCAGTTTGATTTTTCTTATTAACATTCATGTTTCTACAGTCGCTTATATGTTGTTTTACTCTCGATCCTACAAACTGTTTCGTTTGTCTAACATAACACAAGCCACACTTACAGGGGAGCTTATACACCACACAAGTCTGTTGTTCTTTACTCAGTGGATCTTTCAATCCTGTGTATATGTTGCTAATTCTAGATAAACTGTAAAACGCTAACATGACATTTGTACCCGAGAAACACCTATTAACATCGTATGATAACCCTGCAATATAAGGAAACCTACAATACTTAACAGTATTTCTCTCACGAGCCAAGTCAACAGCAGACAAACGACTGCTCAAATCCTCCTTAAATTTGACTATAACAGTATCAATGAAAGACTAAGTACCTATTTTTAGTTAGTAATGTTCGAATGATATTAAAATTCACACTTAAAGTAGAAAAAATAGAACTAGCAAAAACAGTTCGCATATAAGGGTATCTCACTTCACTTTTATAAAAAATTAACTATTTTTTTTGCAACAATTGTTACAAACAACGAAGGAATGTTTCAAACACAAATATATTTTACATTTTGTGCAATAATATCTTGTTTTTCGCTTTGTACCTCTACACTTAGAGCAGTTTCCTCTACGGTTATCTCTTTCTGCCATCTCTTCTGGCTCCTGTATACCTAAAATTGCATTTATTCTACTGGTAATGTTTCGCAAAACATTTTTGTTTGTCGCACGCTGTCTCAAATGTTCATCAATAAGTTCAAATGATAGTGTTTTCAAAAATTTTTGTCTGGCCAAAAATTTACTTTCGCCAACGTTTCCATCATATATAACTTGGGAATTTATACCAGCCACGCTCATGAGACTAAAGAATGCTACCATCCGCCACCGTCTTGTGTTGCGGGCACAATTATACAAAACACATAATTTATCTACCATATCTACGCCTCCCTTGGTTTCATTGTATGTCGTTATTATTTCAGGTTTCAATTTTTCTCTAGTATTCTTATCAATGGCGTCACTCTCATGCAAACTTGATAATAAAAGCACAACTTTGCCCTTTCTGGGGATGTACGAAACTAGTGTTATTTCTGAATCCAAACACTAGAAAATGGTGGACTAATTTTACCTTCGAGAAATAGTGGGAGGCACTTCTCGTTTATTTTTCCTTATTGTACCCACAATTGTTAGTCGGTGGTTGAGTAATATGTCATCAACTAATTGAACACTCGTGAACCAATTATCTATGGTAATGTTTCTTCCAGTATTCCACACAGGTTCACTAAGCCTTTTGACAATACTAGCTGCATCATTATTTACTTTGATCGGTCTTTCCGGTTGAGTTCCGACATATACTTCTATATTTTTTTAGTATAGTATCTTTTTACATCTGAGCAAAAATTTTAAAACTATATTTATTCAGCTTATTTGGTATGTATTGCTTGAAACTGCAACGTCTCCTAAAAGCCTCTAATTTTTCATCTATCGTCAGATACTCGGGTGGAACATACGATTTTTTACAGTTTTGACAAATTATATAAGTGTTACACTAGGAAAATGGGGTCTGTATTCTGTAGTCTTGTCAAAGGAAGATTGGCAAGAACGTTATACGATTGTGCGTTTGTTATACGATCGCTATAAAGAGTATTTCTTGCTTTGAAATCTTCTATGACGATCGCATGTCGTAGGTCATCAATATACAAGAATAGGTCAATGAGAAATTAATTCCTGTAGCATGGTTTACCTCGTGGTTGCCGCGTGGTTTGTAAGGTTTGAATTGAGGTTGGGTTTCAGGGTTTCACTACATTGTGGTCTCAAATTGAGTATATGTTAGGTTAGGTGGGTCAAATTGCGGCTTATTAAAAGTTTTTGGGTGTTTTTTACTCACCTTTTGTAGATTACTGCTAATCTTCATGTTCTGGCATCCAGGTTATCTAGTTGAGCCTGGCACTGGGAGTAGTTTGCCGTGCGTAGGCTCCCACAATTAGCACCTTAGTCTTTGGTTATATGAGAATCCGCACATGTAACACATTTGGGTGTCGTGTTATAGTTAGAGGGATTGCGTAATAATGCTCTTTTTATGATTCAATTTACACTTGATGACGTCCTAGTAATTGTTGATACAGTTGAAACTCCCTAACTCGAACCTTCAAGGGACTACAAAAAAACTTCGAGTTAGAGAAACTTCGTGTTAGAGAAACCGATTGATAAAAGTATGTACATATTAGCGTTTGTCTTTTAGTCAATTCTGTTACCTTTACTAATATATGTACTTACATATATTACCCAAAACAATAATTTATTAAAAAAATATATTACGTAAATAAAATCTGAAATACATTACATAGGCACAAGCTTACATACATATAATATGTACATATTATGTATAAGATATAACAAATTACATAGAATGTGTCCTTCTTAAAAAAATCGGTATTTTTTTTGTGTTGTGCTGCTTCATTTTTTTTGTCCACAAAATCTTCAATCAACTTCAACTATTTTTAAACTTGATTTAGAACAATGTCTCTGAATTCTCCAAACATTCTTATTTTTTTAAGTGAAGAAGAAATTTCTTCAAATGTTGGCATAGCAATTACTGTCATCATCATCATCGTCATCTTCTAACAATTCTGCTCCAGAAGAAGAAATGCGATTGTCAATGGCTTCTTTAAAGATATCTTCGTCTGTAGGGTATGTCATGGCACACAAATGGTCATCAATGTCAACATAATCTTCAAATGTCACATTCTCCATTTTTATTGGAGTTTGGTACGAGTCCCACAGTTCTTTTAACTCTTTTAGTGGAAGATAATCGACTTCATCCCAACGTTCTATGTCTTCAGGCAATATGTTTTTATTAAAACCTGCTTTTCGGAAACAATTGGGGATTGTTTGTTGTTTCATGTTAATGTCCCACGTTTTACTGAAGTTTCGAACCGCGTCTAGTAATGTAATGTTGGTAGGAACATGCTCAATGTTTGCTAAACATTTTTTTACCGCTCGCTTTCTGTAATGGTGTTTTAAATTTTTTATAATTCTTTGATCCATCGAAGTCATATTAGGAGGAAAGTAGACAAGTTTAATATTTTTCAATCTACGTTGTACAGCAGTGGGATGAGGTGGGCAGTTAGCTACGAACAGTAAAATTTTTCTTCCCTTATCTGCAAAATCTTTGTCTAGTTTTGTAAGCCAATTTTCGTAAATTTCACTTGTCATCCAAGCTTTTCTATTACTTTCGTAATTCACATCCAAAGATTTGACGTTTTTAAAGCAACGAGGATTTTTTGATTTGCCGGTAACAAGCAATTTTAGTTTTTCGGACCCAGTCATATTCGATCCTACCATTACAGTTATTCTTTCCTTGCTGTTTTTACTACAAAAACATTCCTCATCTTTGAATGTTAGTGTCTTATTTGGCAAACATTTGAAAAATATTCCCGTCTTATCAGCATAAGTATAAATAACAGAACAAAGTTTAAAAACAATTTGAAAACAATTAATTCGCGACGTCAACTCTGGGAACCACACACTTCCACTCTCTCTCGATTTCTATGCCCTTCTCCAGTGTCCAGTCCTCCTCGTCACTTTTCGGACACCTTCGGCTTCCCGTTCTTGCGTGACCACTCGCCCGCGACTTTTGATTTTCTGCTGTCGATCACATAAGTATTTTTGATAATACTCTTTTATTAAATTAGGTAAAACATTTACCTTCCAATCCTCAGCAGTTTGTGAATCTACTGCGGCACTTTTACCAATCATGGTTTTTTGACTAATATTGTGTCTTTTTTTAAATTTGTTGAGCCAACCGACGCTGCTTGCAAAATTTTCGTGGCCAAAAGCATCTCCAAACTCTTTCGCCTTTTCTCTTATCATATCTCCGGAGAGAGGCACATTTTTTTGTCGAGCACCTGTCACCCATTTCAACATTGCTGCATTAACGTCGGAAAAAACACAATTGGTAACTCTTTTGCGTTTAGCACCAATATTCCCCGACTGAAATTTATCCAAAATTGAAGTTTTATTTTTAATATTTTTAATTTATTAATAAAGCTTTTTCTTGGAGCGTTAAGGCTTTTAGAACTCGTTTTTTTGTTGTTTCTTTCATATTCTCACTGCTCTTTTTCGCCACGGCAGATACCAAACTAAACTAATTAATGATTTACATTTTGTTTTCTGATTTCCGAGAATGCAAACAACGATGTGCCGGCCACTCTCAAATTCTCGGAAATTATTGATATCGGTTTTGAGAAATTTGAGTTAAAAAAAAACTGATGTCTTAAAACCCGGTAAATTCACTTCGAGTTATAGAAAACTTCAAGTTAGAGAAATTCGACTTAGGGAGACAAAAATACTTCGAGTTAGGGAATTATTCGAGTTAGAGGACTTCGTATTAGGGAGTTTCAACTGTATTTTTATCCAATGGGCTTTCAATTAGGAATGAAGAGTTGTAAATTATGCTTTCTTGGGGGTAAATTAAGGAGGCTGCTCTTATTATGGATTTTTTGTCTTACATTCTAAGGTGTACAAATCATAATTTGTGATGACAAATCTTTTCTTATTTTTTTTTTTGGGAATACTTTAATTTTATTGGTGGAGTAATTGTACTCTAAATTGAGCTTTGCCTAGGGCTTCCTCTAGTCTTTTTTAAGCTTTTAAAGGATTGAAGTAGTGAAATTTATAATTCAAAATTATTGGAGGTCTTTATATGTAATTTCTTATAAAAATTTTTTCAAGAACCTTTTTGAGATTTTGTGCTTATTTCCAAATTGGACCAATAGTAGTATTTAGCTATTGGCAATATAATGCACTGCTCAATGTTTTGACTAGTAATTTGATTACTAGTTAAATGATAACTAGTAATGATAAATAACTCTTGTCTGATATGCGTAATGGCCCAGTAGGTGTTCAAAATGGCCTCTCTGTGTTTCTAAACAGAATGCAAGACTGTGTAGAAAGCAGCGGAGAGTTTTTTTTAAGAGATTGATTACATTTCTTAAATTCATTCAAGTTCCGAATTGAGATATTATATAATTGGCTCAAATCACCCTAAAATAAACTATTAATTAAGGGTCTTCAAAAGCATTGCTAGGAAAGTTGGTGATAACATTTGCAGAGTGGATTGTGTCTTGTTTATTTGAAGCAAAGATTGTGAATAATCAACACCCCAAACGAATAGGATGTCATGGTTTTGCAATAGGTAAAAAATTTTGGCATTTTTTAGATTATCGTTTATAAAAAAACGTCCAATACTTAAATTATAAATGATTCCAACTCAAATATTCTTCTTTTGTGGGTACTGTGTTTAGTTTAGGTTTTTGAGTAGGAGATTTGTACGAAACCAATAACTGGACTATGGGAAGAAAATTGAATTTTTCAACAGATACATGGAGAGTCAAACTGGAAGTTTTGAGAGTTGACTATGATTTATGATAAATATACCATGTGGCTATCGAATACTCACCTTACGGTAACAATTAACTACAACCTTGTTAAACATATCTTAGATTGTTTTCAACGTGATTTTATTCTAAAATACAAGAGATTTATTACATAATATACACTATTTACAATATGATTTCTTACCTAAAATACAAGAGAATTAAATTACACGTGTGTTCTCCAAGACGTTCAGATTTGGACAGAAAGAACCGAAAGAACCTACAAGAGAACACACGTTGTAAAATATGACAGCCAGTGTTGCCAACTTATAACGGCAGTGCTGCTACCTATAATACAATTATTCCTATAGGGGATAATTGTATATGCTGCGCCACCTATAGCGCTAAAGTGTAACTAGTGTTTACACTTTACAAATATTTATGGGGGAGAGCATACAGATGTTGGCTCTCATACTACTTGTGACGTGAAAGTGGTTGTGGTGGAAACACCAACGATATAACAGGATTCGAGATGTTATTGTTTTCTTTAGGTGACAGAGCTATTATCAGAAAACGTTCTCGAGAGAACATAAACGTTCTCTCGTTCTTCATAAACACAATGACCTTGTGTTACTCCATGGCGCAGAGCTAAGGTGACGCTGCTGCTACATCTACCTTAATGGTAGTTATCGCATCAAAAGTATTTGGTAAAGAACTCTTTCAGAAATTTCATTCACGTGAAACGGGATCCTTAAGAGCTCTTGTTAGGCATCACTATCACTGCTATCACCACTAAAAACGTCCTCTGCAACAACAAATAACATTCCTCGAGCCGCGGTAAAACCTGCCATTTTTTATTAGATTTATTACAATGCTGCACAGCAAATGCGCAGCAAATGCTGGCGCCAATACCAGCACTAGACGCAACTGATTGACGCAATTTGCGCTATTTTTAAATCGCTTTTCGTACTTGAAATTGCACGCAAGTCAAATCGCAACTTTTGCGAGACCTTATTGTTTTGCGTTAACGCAACTAAGAGATTAGATGGGGCCATAAAACATTGAATCTACATATTATTTACAATTGTTCAGGGATTGGACATTGAAGATTTGTGTCCAATCTCAAAGTAATAAAATGAGTGTCTATGGTTTATTTTTTGTTCAATTATTTAATTTAATTTAATTAGTTGTTTAATTATTGATGAATAATAGAAAGATGTTGTTGAATCAGCCGATGTTTTATTTTAAATGGAGTGTTTGCAATTTTGTGAACTTGGTTTTTTTACGTTTTTTTTAGCCGATCGGCTGTATGACCTAACGGGGGGGTTCACGATCGTATCGTATTCCCTCCGAGAATCGCTTGCATAAATTCCCTAGAGAATCTTCGTCTTATGTGAGGATCAGGCCGCCTAAACATAAATAGTCTAGCCGAGGGTGATCCCATGTCAAGTACGGGCATAACCCTAGCGAACAGGTGCTGAGCGCAATATTACGTCAGCTGTTCTATTCCCTGGGTCTTACTCGGGCTGTCCTATATCAATCAGTACAAAAGCTTTTTTTTTTTGATGCGCGTTTGCACAGATTATTATGGGCTTCTTCGTAGACTCCGCTGCGCAATAAAGTACAGTTTTTTTTTTATCCTGTAAGATATTGTTCATTGGTATCTAGAGTGGAGGAGTCAAAATATACTTCTGTGTTTCTAGACTCAGGCCTGAAAGAGATGTTAGTGTCGCTATCTGGTTTGCTTAAGAGTCATTCCAAGAGTAACCCTAGTTTTTTTTTTTTTTTTTTTTGGTGTTTGGGTGGGTTTTTTTCATGTGCTCCCACGCGCTGGAGATGAAGTCTTTTTTCCGTTTTTTTTATTGGAAGTAGTTTCTTCACTCAGTCCTATTTGGGTTAAATGTCAAAATCGGTATGTTGTCACTTTGAGTTATAAACTCATTTGGTTTTCTGTCTAATGACAGTGGCACTGAAGTGTTTAGCTACCTGACTTACTCCTGTGTTGCTGAGTTTCTTAGAAGCTATCCAGGATCCCCTTCTGGTTCTTTTAGAAGAGCTGTCTTTGGTCGTTTGATTCTCGGTTTCGTTGTAATCTACGGCAGCTCTCACCAGTGGATTAGGGTGAGTTAGGGCTTTGGAAAAATACTTGGATTGAATGCCCTTTGTGGCAACTTGGATTTTGGGAATACGCGCCTCCTGGTGAAGTTGGGTGTTGCGCACGTACCAAGGAGCGTCAAAAGCTATCCTCAACGCTCAGTTTTGGAGTTTCTCAGCTTCTAGCTTTCTAAGTTGCGCGTCTGACACCTGTCCCCAGGCAGGAATTGCGTATGTTAGGATTGGCCTTATGCACGCCTTAAACAAAGGGATTTTGTTCCAAGATGATAATTTGCTTTTCCTGCAGGTAAGATGGAAGAGGTGGGATTGGGCAGTCTTGGCATTTGAGATAGCGTAATTTACATGTGGTATGAAGGGTAGCCTAGAATCAAACATTACCCCAAGATACTTAACTTTGGATTGCCACGGGATGTTTTCTCCAAACATGGTGACATGAGTTGTTGGCCTCTTGCGTCTTCGAGTTACTACAAGTGCAGAACTTTTGTCTGGGTTGACCTTGATTCTCCACAGAGAAAACCATTCTTCCAATACAGTGCACGTCTCTTGAAGATATATTGTTAGATATACGATGTTGGCAGAACGTGCAAGAATGGTCGTGTTGTCTGCATAGACGGCAATTTGAGAGTTTGGCTTGAAAGGAATGTCTCTTGTGAAAAGAGAGTAGAGCAATGGGGAGAAAACCGAACCTTGAGGGACCCCTGCCTCTAAGGTTCTCTCGCTGGAAAATTTTTGGTAAATTTTTGCTCTGAACTTTCGTGCAGAAAGAAATGATTTGATAAGTTTTTTATTTTATTTTAAGCGGTCTTGGTACCTGGGCCTGAAGGAGCTTGTAGATAAGCCCATCATGCCACACAGTATCAAAGGCTTTGGAAACATCAAGAAAAACAGCTCCGCCAAAATTGTTTCGATTAAGAGTTTCTGAGAAGAATTCAGTTACTCTAACCACTTGGTCGGTGATGGAATGTTGCGAGCGGAAACCGAATTGTATTTTAGGAACAAGTTCATGCTCGTCCGAGATTTCAACCAGGCGTTTGAGAATGACTTTTTCTGCAATTTTACCTATTGCAGAAAGGAGAGTGATTGGCCGAAGGTTTTGAGGAAGTTTAAGGTTTTCACCTGGCTTGGGAATGAATATGACATTTGCTTTTTTCCATCTGCTTGGGAAGTATTGGAGTTGAAAGATGGCATTGATAATTGTGACAATATATACAATGGCCTTATTGGGAAGTGTTTTTAAAGCTTTATTAGATATATTGTCTGGACCTGGTGCCTTTCGATTTTTGAGGTCAGAGATGAGTTTTCAAATTTCGGAAGGGGACGCGGGTGTGATAATCTACTCCACCTCCTCATTGAGATTGTTTGCTACAGAGTTTTCGACCATGCGGATGTGAGCCAAGCTGGCATGCTCGAGTGTGGTTCTACATTGTAGCACCAGACTGTCAGATCTACAGTGCAAGACCAGATTGACTGGTCTTGCACTGATAGACTCTGGAGTTTTTCATCTCATTTTTGACTGCGGAAATGTTTTGGCCTTCGCGTGGTTTAATGTGGGTCTTAGATGAATTGCCAATTGCCTCCGTTATCTTCAGTGCTTGAAAGCGTTGGTATTGGACCGATGATATTTTCTAGGAAATCTTGGTATTTTTCTCAGTTCCAGGATCTCTGTGAACAGAACCTATTTTAAGCAACACAGGTAAATGATCAGAACTTAGCTGGTGCAGTGCCTCGACCTCCATAGTGAATTGAACGTTTTTCGCTATGGCAATGTCAAGGATGTCGGGTTGTCTTTCAGCGGGGTAATGCGTTGGTTCTTCAGGTGCTAAAACCATTGTGTTGAGAGTTTAGTCCAAGAGGTTGCTGAGAATTGTTCCATAGCTATAACGGTTTGAGCCAAATTCCATATATTTATGAAGTCGGTTGCCCTTATCCGGTGGTCGGGTGGATTGTAGCATGAGACCAGTGCTACAGGGTCTTCTGATGTTTCGATGCGAACGGCTACAGCTTCCAGTGATTCCATTACTGGAAGGTCCATTTGAAAATGGCTGATTGAGTTCTTAATGTAGATGGCAACACCTCCACCTCGACCATTTTTTCGGTCACATCTATACATAGTGTAATCTATACAACCATTTTTGGATCTCTTAGACGATCATTCAAGTGCGTTTCATTAACTAGAACTGCGTCTAATTGTAACCGTTCAGTGGCTTCTCTGAGTTCATTGATTTCCTTGTTCAAACCGTTAGCGTTCCAGAGGATCGCTGTTAATCTTTTTACCACCGCTGGTTGTGCTTGCATTAAAGAAGTTCTTCAAGTTTGGTTACGAAGTCGACAATAAATGTTGACTTGAACTCACTTAAAAGTTTATTTGCTTCCTCAGCGCTGTTGGACTTTCTGACATTTCTTAAAAATGTCATGCCGGCATCCTCAACCGGCTTAGCGGACTCTTTTGTCGCTTTGCTGCAGCTTTGAGGAGCGTCATTTTTTAAAGAAGCTGGAACAGGCTTAGATCTGGCCATGTCCTTTGCAGCAGTAGCTGCTTTAATATTTTTTGTTTTTTTTGATTTTGCAGTTAGCCTGCCCATGGTGAAATCTTTGGCAGCGGTAGCATTGGAGTGTGCTAGCCTTCCTGCGGTGATTTTCTTATTGGATTTTAAGTCCACAGACCTTGGCAGATGTTTGTTTTGCCCACTCGATGTTGAGTGAGTGGGTTTGTGTTAATTCTACTAGCACAAGAACAAACTTTTGATTGTTGGCCACTTGCCTTTTTTGGTTTCCCTGCGTTATTTTGGCTACAATGAGCCCTTGGTCTTCAAGATCTTCTTGAAGTTCATTGAGGTCAATGCCAATGGGCGTAGATTTGATAACTTTTTTTAGAGGTCTTTCCTCTTTTAGGTAAAATGAGTAGAACTTCCATTGGTTTGTTCTTAAAATGTTAGTAGCTTTTCTAAACTCATCTGAGTTTGCTACTTGGACTCTGATGCCCTTGGGTCCAGCTGTGGCCAATATTGGGCTGATGTTCCCTTGGACTTTGAGCCTGGCTGAAATGGTGGTCCATTTGCTGCCTTCCTCCGTTATAAAGATTGGAGGTGGCTTTTTGTCGGATTTGGCTCCAGGAAGCACAGTGGCTGATGGGTTAACCACCTGGTGCACTGGCGTGGCTTGGACAGCGGCTAGCTGCGCTTGGGAGGAAGTTGGAGGCAACTTTTCTTTAAAGCCTAGATTTTTAGCCTTTGGTTGTTTTTTTGATAGTAGTGGGAATTCTTCCTCACTAACATCTCTAAAACGTTTTGCGGTAGTTTCTACTACCTCCATTTTGTTGCTGGTTTCCTTAACCTTTGAAGCTTTTTCCGCTTTGATGCTTTTTTTGGCTGCTAAGACACAGTCCCCCTCTGCGTCGTCAGAGTGGCTCTCCTCATCTATTGGTTTGGAGGCCAGGCTCTTGCTGATTTTGTAAGTTCTTTAGCTTACTTTTCTGACGTTTTTTGTTGGCGTCCTGCATTTTGACGCGCAAAAGAATTTCCTGGTATTTTATGGAAAGTGCCCTGTGTCTTTCCATTTCTACCTTGGATTCGTTGAGCTGAAGTTTATAGCTCTCATTCTCCTTTGAGAGCAATGACACCATGTCCTTCAACTTGTTTATTTGTATTTGCAGTTTTTCTGCTGAATCCATGATTTTTGATTAAATTAAATTTGAAGAAAAATAAAAATAAAAAAAAAGAAAATTTTAATAAAATAAAATTTCTTACCCCCCAGGTAAACCGGTGTTTACCTGGGTTAAAACTTATTTGTGTTTTCTGTCCCTCCTGGTTGGTGGTAGAATTCACTTTTTATTAGAAGAAATAAGAAAAAAAAAATTTTTTTTTCTTTTCAATCTATCACTGAAAACACTTAGAAGACTTGGATTTTTGCAATTTTGAAAATATTTTTGTCCAAAACCTGATTTTGTCAAAATTGACAAAATCCAGCTAAGTCCTGAGACTAGCTAGATTCGTCAATGTCCGAGAAATAATTCTTCTAAATTTCAGGCTGAATAATTCTTCTAAATTTCAAGCTAAGTCCAAGACACGCCCTCAAAATAGAAGAATGGCTTATTTTAATAAATGAAAAATAATATTTTCACTTTTTCCAAACACTTTAAAATAATTTATTGTCAAGCACTTTGAAAGAAACACGTCCGTTCGCGACAAAGTCACAAGCGGCTATCGAGGTATTCTGTTTTTTTACGTAGGATCCTCACGCTATAAATGAACTTGAAAACATGAATTTGAGGGGGCGTGTTTATAATATGTTCAATGCTGATTTATGAACTGCATCTGATTGGATAAACTAAGCGTGACACATATCTTCAAGTCCACGTGGACTGTAACACGATCTTTTAAGTTAAGCGTCGACTACTGATATCTCTATAAACAACAGGAAAAGCCGATAAGCGCTACTTAATATCCCGTGTAAGTACTGTGTGACAAGAAATAAAAATATAAAACTCTAGATCACATTTTTTTTAATGGTTCTATGTGATATCAAAAGTATTTGCAATTGCATCTATAATTTTCTGATATGTTCAACTAAATCACATGAAACGCACATATTAAAGAAAATAAAATGTAGGTATACCGTGCGTTCTTTAGTTTATATTATTATGTTTCGGAATAAACTCCAATCTAATGTACGTTTATATCAAATATTATTATTTTCAACTCAAAAGAAGTGATAATTAACTGTGCCCGTTCTCACCTAACCAGTTTAGTCACACTTCTACAGCGCGCTCAAGTAAACATGAGCATATTTTCCGTAGAAAATATGCAAGTATATTATAATAGTACGAGAGCTAGCAACGTCGGGAAAACAAGCATTTCAGGTAGGCTAGTTTTTAGATATGCTATCTCTCTCACTCCCCCGGACATCATACGGGCTATCTGGCTGGCGGTAGTGGTTGCGTTCATCAGTGCGCATCCTACCTGTACAGGTAAAATATCGATTTTTCAAATCATTTTATAAAGTTTTTTTTTTTTTTTATTATTTTTATTGAATTTTTCGGAACATGAATCTATTATTGCCAGATATTTTTATCGTTGTTTAAATTGTGCCAGACGCCAATTTCGAATTGAAAAAAAAATTTTTTTCAAAATATTTCAGTATGACTGAAATTTTTATATGATGTTATTTAAGTATCTAAAAACCTAAAATTAATTTGCCAAACAATAATTCGATTGTTAAACCTTCAGCCAGACCGATCTAAAAGTGAAAAGTGATGTGGTACCATTTTGCTTGGTCTAGGAATAGTTGTCGAATAAATTAAAGAGAAAAAATTAAAAACTATTGAATTAATTGTGGATTAACATAGCATTAAAATAATTATTTATTTTTGTGCAAAATTAAGGTAATAATCAATCTCAAGGATGAAAGTAAACAAAAATTATATTTTTTAATCCATAATTGTGTCACAAAAAACGGAGTCATCTTGATAATTATCATTATCATCATCTTCATCACTGCTGTCATTTTCATTGTCATCGTCGTCTTTTGGATTATCATCGTCTTGTAATAAGCTATTATCTGTAAAAGAATGAAAAATTTTATAAACTTTCGGCAAAGAAATTTATTAGTATTTTATTTTAAATTTTTACCTTTAATGATAATGTCAGCAACTAATGATGGTAACTGCTCTCCAACAAACCAGATAAAATCATATTTATCGTCATTTATGGTCCAGCCAGAAGCTTGAGGTGATAGAGATGTTGGGTGTTGTAAATGAGCATTTCTCCAAAACTTTGTTACGTAACGAATTCGTAGTAAATGCTGATACAATTCAGCTTTGCATGGTGGTAGGCTCGATGGATCAAAATTACGAAATTTTTTTCCAAAATTATCATCTGATTTTTTAGACCGATAAGTGTTTGAAAACAGATGAAACCAAACTTCATTGACGTTCCAAGAATCACGAGCTCCGTAAATGTGACAAATAAACTTTTCTAAGATCTTAAATGTCTCATCCAGCAATTCTTCATCATCTGTTATAATATTTTGACAGGCTAATTGATACTCTTCTGATTGCTCTAACAGTTCAAAAGGTCGAAGTTTACCTTTCCGGAAAAAAGCTGGTGTGTAGTCGCATCCTGTGAGTGCATGAAAGCACGGTAGAGCTTTCGATAAAGAATTCCCTAGAATTTTGTGCACTTGATTGACGCTTATAAATCGCTCATGATTCCCCACGCCCATATTTACCCAGATTTTTAGTGATGCATTCAAGTGATCCATGTTACCAAGAAGTATTATTAAAATATCTGTGTCTGAGCAGCGTATCACAACTTCACCATCGACATTTATTTGGCAAATGTGATATATTATTCGAGAATCGGCTTCTTCGTGTTCTTCGCAAGACAGTGAATCTTCAACAGTTTTAATAACTTTATTACTTTCAACCCGGTATGAATAGCACTTGTTGAAGTTCACATAAATTATTTTATCTCCAATGATAGGAGCCATTTCATCACCAACCCAATGGTCAATAAAAAAATTAACAATCACTTTTCACTTTTAGATCGGTCTGGCTGAAGGTTTAACAATCGAATTATTGTTTGGCAAATTAATTTTAGGTTTTTAGATACTTAAATAACATCATATAAAAATTTCAGTCATACTGAAATATTTTGAAAAAAATTTTTTTTTCAATTCGAAATTGGCGTCTGGCACAATTTAAACAACGATAAAAATATCTGGCAATAATAGATTCATGTTCCGAAAAATTCAATAAAAATAATAAAAAAAAAAAAAAACTTTATAAAATGATTTGAAAAATCGATATTTTACCTGTACAGGTAGGATGCGCACTGATGAACGCAACCACTACCGCCAGCCAGATAGCCCGTATGATGTCCGGGGGAGTGAGAGAGATAGCATATCTTAAAACTGGCCTACCTGAAATTCTCTCTCAAAAACGTTGCCAGCTTCTATACTATAACATAGTTGTGCAAATTATGCAATATCTTACTTTATCGACAATAAGTCCTAGAGGCGTTCACACAACAAAGTAGCAAAATTTTGCTCTACTGAGTGCTAATTGACCTTGTACTTGATTGTAATATTTATCGGTTTTTATTAGGCGATAGGTTCCATCTGCACATGCTTCTAAACTTAAAAATTTTTTTTTGCAAAGTTTCTTCTTTTGGAGTTAACTGTCGACTTGAATACGGGCATTTAATTGTAATAATGTCTCCCTCAGAAAGTAATCCGTCTGGACTAGCTCCTAAATGTGAGAAGTCCGCATCAACAAAAAGGCCGGATTCGGTAATTGTTTCTTCTATCTTACAATATTCTATAAATTTTGCTTTGGCAATAGGTTCATGATCGACACCCCACCGCGTTGCAGCAGATCCGGTAAAATTTGCATGTGCAATTAAAACAAAGTAACCTTGTAATTGCAGAAACCACTGTAATTGCAACAAAGAAAATGCAGAAATCTCTTTGTGCTTGTAGAGTTGAAGGTGTAATAATATGTTAAGTAACAGATTTCAATATCTATTTTTATATATAACTTGACATTAACCTCAAACATGAAACTGAGTAAAGCGCAAAAAGCTGCTGTGCTTTTTATTTTCTGACAAAATGTTTCAAATTTGAAATGGTAACTTGGACGTTATGGTTGAAATGGTACTGACATTATTTTATAAATCTAGAAATAATAGTTTAATTATAATTTTGATAATAATTTTGCAAATGCCGTATTTTGCACCTGATGACGCCCATGTCGCATTTTGCATCTTAGAAAAACGCAATTGTCGATTTTTGCAACTCATTTTTAAACAAACCTATTTAAAAACATTATTTAATTCTTCTTTTATTGAAATTTAACAAAACAAATAAATATTTCAAATTCCCATTAGGTAATGTCAAAAAATATTATACTCTTAAATAGTTCTCATCATCTTCTAAACTACTCATCGTTTGGTCTCACGTTATAAAATGAGTTTCTATAATACGACAATTTTTCTTGCGTTGACCATTCGTCGCCATAATGATTTCTCAGTAAATCTGAAATGCTTTTTATTTTATCTGGTTTTACTGCGACTCCCAAGGAAAGTTCTTCAGGCTCCAACATTGAATGTTTTTGCTTCTTTTAAGAATAGATTTTGCTTCTCCTAACTCATTTCGATAAAACATTTCCCCACGGATTACGATAGAATTTTTCCCAGCCTCTTTAGAAAGTATGATTTGCTTTGCTTTATTAATTGAAAAGTGCTGACTGTTAGTGGGCTTCAAAGTATCTTTAACCTTTTGTTCAAAATTATAGATTTTATAGCATTTTTTAAATTTTTAGCACAGTGCAGTATTTTTAGATGATGTGGGCATATTCATTAAGGGAAACAGTACAAGATGTCATCTTAACGTTTTTTTCAATAAATCCAAATATGGCGGTATGAAAGAATGACCGGCAACTGGAAACATTATGTGAACTTCTCTGATGTGTTGCGGTGCTAGAACTTGGAGCCAGTACATGACCATTTCCACCATTGTCGAGTTTTTATTCTGGCCTGGGGGTCGATTCTGTAACAAGTTGGAATATATTTTCAAGGAAAAGTAATGACGTCAAACGAAAAGTGGGAGAAAGGGTAAAATATTCGAATTTTGGGGGAAAATAGAGACGCTTTGTGTATGCACGTTGGTAACTGCACTTATTGCAGGTTGGTATCTTTTTTACGCTTCGCGACCTGTCATTAAACTTTTTTGAAAAATTTGGATTGACGAGTTGTGGTGTCGTTGCATTAGGATTAAGTGGAAAATATGGAAAGACATCCACTTTATGAACAGCGGATACTTCCTTGTAATATTCGTTTTTTCAAGGGCTAAAAAGGAAACGTCTAAGTGCAAAAAAGTGAAGAGCGTTGCAGAAATAAATGAAGCATCAAATAAAAATGGGTACCTTAAAGGCAGAATTAACCGACGAGAAAAAAAAATTCAACGTTTTATTTGAACGATTGTCTTAAAATATAAATAATACTCCATAATTTGTAAAAGTAAAAGAGTTTTTATTCTATCGACTCATTTATAGAGAGATCTTTTAAAAATAGTGTCTTGACATAGTGGCGCATTGCTTGCTCTCCCTTTTGCGTACTCGTTTGGGCACTAGTAATTAGAGTAGCTCTTATATACGGTCCCACATTGCTTCTTCGATACAATCATGCGCTATTTCTCTGTTCTTGGCGGTCAAGTTCCAATTGTCACTGGGGATTTATATAATAATGCCATTATGCGTTACAAACTCTAATAGAATAGTTAAGGTCATTTGTTGACTAATATATTTATTCTACTTACATTGCAATTAATCTGAAAAAGCGGCCAAAACACACTTCTCCTAACCTTACTAATAACACGTGATGTCTACTACACACCGTGCATCTATGCTATGCCTTGCATCGACGTTCCGAATGTCAAAATATTGTCATCGAATTTACTTTTCGTGAGCTTCGTAGTTAACGAATTGGATTTTCTAACTTGTGAAAAGTTATGAAGTCATCCTGCTGATTCCCGTCAGAGAGCGACGTGTCGCTTTTATGTTGTCTATTGCCCTCACTCTCGACTGCATTAGTATTCGATAGCGCTATCATTTAGAGAGGTTCCTTCCAATAGCAAAGCAGAAATCAGTAGACGCTACGTCAACATGACAATAGAATTATTTTGACGTTTCTTTTAAAAAAATTTCTAATCACATAATTTGTACAGAAAACTTAGTTCAATCACTTAAAAATTGAAAATAATTATTGTCAACAAAAATATTTAATAATTCGAAGGTAATTTTATTTATTGAGATTCCAACCTCAACTTTTATTTTCTTCCAGCTTTCTAATGTTTTTCTATTTTCTCAAAGCCTAACTTAAATTTTACAAATTCAGAGAAGAGAAGTTTTTTATTTTCTTTATTGTGAGTGTCATGATGCAGTTGTGGGTTTGCAAGCTGATACAAGATGAAGCGGGTAATAAAGTTTACATGGGTCTGACACAACTAAAAGTTGGTGAAATTTAAATTGGGATAGAGTTTTTGATAAAATAATTAAGAATCATCAGCACTGGTGACAAGACATTTATTCACCAATAATTATTCATTCCAAAATAAAATAGATTTTTAACCTAATTTTCGTATTTTATTAGATTGTGTATGATATAAATGTCAATAAGTTGACAGCAAAGCATTGCGCCGTTGATTGTCGACTAAAATCGTAGAGATTTGTGTCTGTTTAATCAATATAGACTTGTGTGCGACATACAACAAATATGATGAGAAAGATGAAAAATGTGTTTCATTAAATATAGAAAGAAATGGAGAGATGTACCAATTTCGTTGATATGTTTTTTAAGAACTGAAGAATGTTTACCAAGCATAGCTATATCTAGTGTATTAAATCTATGTTTTCGCACCAAATTAGAATATTTTGACAGATTTCGTTGAGAAAAAGTTACAGAATCGATCCTCTGGACACCCATCAGCTACAAGCTTGACAATTTCGACATCTTTTCTGAACCCAAAAGTGGATTATTTATAAAAAACTGCCGAAGAGATTTCGTTTCAGCTTTTTGGTCTATCTACCTCGCTCCATAAAAATGCGGTAGCTGTTGTTGAATTGAGGCCAGTGTTTGAAGACCCACTCACAATAGTGAAATTGTAAAAAAAGAAAGATTGTGAAAGATTCAATTGCATGCTAAAATAGCAAGCTTGGTCCGGTAGTTTAGGTGACGCCAAATTTTTTCGCAATCAAAAGAAAATGTTTGAATATTTTCTCTAGTTTCTTTTAACAGCTCATAAAAAGCTTTAGCTCTTATGTTGTGGACCCGCTGCTGGCCCATGAGTTCAAGTTTGGCTGGCTGATCCAAATTACTTTTTATTTTTTCTTCAAACTGAGTGCAAGTCGAACAAATATCGGTTTTCGAAGACCCGAATCCTATATTGTACTTTGTAGTAAAAATGGTTCGAAAAAAACACTGCTTTACTTTTTGGTGCTCTTCTAATTTTACTATATTTAATTCACATGGTAGATAACCATATCCGCGCAACATATTCTTTGATCGACTATAATGACTCTCTGTATAGATAAGTGATTCTATGAATGTCACTTTCATTCGTTGTTAATCGTTTTTATTTTCAATTCTATTACCACTGCGACTTTCCCGTGGTGATTGCCCAGTATTGAGATGCTTCTTAACAACATTCATTACTCGGTATTTACTTTTTCCTAAAATTTTTTAAAATGCATCTCGGCATATAGCTAGCTACATTAGTGTGATGTTATGTATTGGATACAAGTGGGATGGTGGATGAGTTCAAACTACTCATATGATTCAGGAACACTTTATTAACGTCTGTCTTACATGAGGTCTTGTATCAGCAATGCCAGAGTGATCATATGAAATGTCACTTGTCATTTCATGCCAGAGAGAAACCATAGACGTATCTCAACAGATACTCTACACTACATCTTCCTTCTTTACAATGAAAGCTATTTACTTTATTTATATATTTAAATTGAATCACTTAATGTCCCCTAAGCTTATTGTCTACTCTAAACTAAACTTATTACCTACTGTCTATAACGCCTCGGAGGTTTGATCTCTCTCCTAGCGCGTCCTCGATTAATGGTTTTATCTGGTACTTGATTACTCGTCGATTCTCCAGATACTTCATTTTCCACATCTAACTGCGGATTTAATCCTTCTAACTTTTCTAACATTACTTTCTCCTCCTCATCAGAAACTAGAACAGGACCCCATGATATTACCTTTTTATTATGTTGCCATTTTTTACTTAGGCGTTCCTGTTCTTTTCTTAACACTGAGGGTTTGATATACTTCCTATTTCTTACAAAATTACCTTTATCATAAACTAAAACCTTATATCTACGGTCACCTAACTGCTTAACAATTTTCCCTGTATGCCAAATTGAGTTTGGCTTGAGTTGTATTACTACTGGTGCCTCAGGCATCAATATTTTCAATTCTTTTACCCCTTTTCGCGTGTTATAATACTTAGCTTGTCTCTGTTGATTATTTGTTAGAAACTCTTTAAATTTCGATCTATTTACTAAGCGAGATTTCAATTTTAATTTAGGTGTTGGTAATAATGGATTGCGGAGTGTTCTTGCCATTAAAATTTCGTTTGAAGAACTTTTATCAAATACTGGCGCGTTTCTTAATTGTAATAATGCTAAATGAATGTCTTTTTGATCATCCAGTATTTTCTTTAGCATCCGTTTTGCGATCTGAACATGGCGTTCTGCCATCCCGTTCGACTGACTATTAGTTGGCGAGGATACTATATGTTGAAAATTCCAACTTTTCGCGAACTGCTCAGATTCTACCGACGTAAATTGAGGTCCTCCGTCACTAACTAATTCTTGCGGTACCCCCAGCCTGGCAAATATCTTTTTAAAAGAGTCGATGACTTTGAACGAAGTCATTGTTTTATTTAACTCTTCCAATTCTACGTATTTTGAATAATAATCTACCACAATTAGATAATTTCTGCCTAGCCAATGAAATATATCGCAACCTACTTTAAACCACGGTAATGTTGGTATTTCGTGCGTTTTTAACGGTTCTGAAGTTTGAGATGCACTATATTTTTGGCATATTTCACAACTATCAATCAACTGTTTAATTTCGTTTCGCATTGTGGGCCAAAATACCGACTCTTCCGCTAATTTAATGCATTTGTTATAACCCAAATGGCTATAATGAATGTTCTCAAGTACCTTTTTCCTTAACATTCTGGGTATTACACAACTATTATTTCTATAAATTATATCATTTTCGACTAGAAGTTCGCTTTTATACCTTAAATACGGTCTAATCGAATTATTTAGTGATTTATTATTGTTTGGCCATCCGTTCAGAATTATTGTCTTTAACTGCTCTAATTCTGCGTCTTTAAGTGTATTCGATTTTATTTCCGTCAACATTTCATCCGAAATGCTTGCTTCTTGAATTATACATATTTGTTCATTGAAATCTAATTCGTTATTTTGCTCTGTTATTGGAATATACGCCCGTGATAATGCATCCGCGATTATTAACTGTTTCCCTGGTTTATACACAAGGGTAAAATTGTACCTCTGTAATGATAACATTATACGCTGTAATCGTGCGGGAGCGCTGTTCAGCGGTTTTTTAAAAAGTGCCAGTAAAGGCTTATGATCTGATTCTACGGTAACATGTCGTGCAAACACATA
Organism: Lagria hirta; assembly: GCA_947359425.1. Classification (NCBI taxonomy): domain Eukaryota; kingdom Metazoa; phylum Arthropoda; class Insecta; order Coleoptera; family Tenebrionidae; genus Lagria; species Lagria hirta. The sequence goes on from OX375796.1 coordinate 28,612,644, forward strand.
GTTATGAAATTTCGACAACCCGAACCATATTGCCAACAGTTCTTTTGTGATCTGCGGTTGCGCGCTCTGACCAGATGTTAAAGCTTTCGACGCGTAGCTTATCGGTCTATTATCCTGCAGAAGGCATGCGCCCAACCCGTTTTGACTGGCGTCAACTGACACAACTATTTCTTTATTGCTATCAAAAAAACTTAATACTGGACTCTCTCTTAATTTCGTCTTTATGCGATTAAACGTAATTTCGTAATTTTCGTCCCACACAAACATGACATCTTTTTTTAGCAGTTTTCTCAGTTGTCCCGTTTCTTCTGAGAAATTGGGTATGTATTTACTTACGTAGTTTGCTACCCCAAGAAATCTTTGAATGTCTTTCTTAGATTGCGGCTGCGCAAATTGCTCTATAGCTTTAGTTTTTTCTGGGTCAATCATAATGCCTTCTTTGTTAAAAATGTGACCCATAAATTTAATTTCGCTTACCCCGAACTTACACTTGTTCAAGTTAAATTTTATTTTATTGGTTTTAGCTATCTGTAACACAGTATTTAGTGTCTGATCATGTTCCGCTTTAGTTTTCCCCCATATTATAATATCGTCTATATAAACCGCTACGTTTCTCAAACTAAATATATTTCTGAACCGTTCATTAAAAACTTCTGGGGCACATTTGATACCATACGGCATGCGTATGAATTTATACCGACCGAAAGGTGTACCAAATGTACATAAGTCGCTACTTTTCTTATCTAACGGTATCTGGTAAAAGGCTTGGCTTGCGTCTAGCTTTGAAAATATTTCCGCGTTTTTTAGTTGACTTGTGATGTCTTCAATTGTTAATAATTTACAATGTTCACGTTTGATTGCCCTATTCAAGTATAATGGGTCTAAGCAGATTCTAAGTGTTTTGTCACTTTTTTGTACTAAAACTAACGGATGTACCCATTCGCTTGGACCGTCTACTCGTTCAATTATATTTAATTTTTCCAACTCCGTAAGTGTGTCTTTTAATTGACTGGTTAATGCATAAGGCACTTTCCTAATCGGACAGATTACCGGTTCTACGTTTTTCTCGATCTTAATCTGATATGGTGGATTTATACACCCTATTCCGGTGAATACTTCTTTAAATAATTCATTTATCTGAGATTTATATTTCTCCGCTGTTATTTCGTTTAAATTTATTGCGCTTTCTACGTTGTATTTAATAATATTAAGATCTATACAGGACTTTAATCCTAATAACGAATCGCCTACTTGATTAATTACAAAAAAATTGCAATCGTATTCCTTATCATTAAGCCAACATTTTAATGTACATACTCCTATTACAGGAATATGATTTCCCGTGTACGATTTTAGTATAGTTGTTGATTTCTTAATTATTTCCCGCGACAACCCTAACAATTGAAAATCTTTAATTGTTATTGTATTTATGGCAGCACCCGTATCTACCTTTAAATTAAATGATCTATTTCCAACTCTCAATTTGACATACCAGGAATTTTGGCTTAGTACATCGATACTGATTTGTTCATAATTCTTATTACATTCGCTAATATTATTTATATTTATAATATCTATATTATTATCATTATTTTGCTTTTCCACGTCGTGCACTGATCGCGAGCTTTTACACATAATTGCAAAATGGTTTAGTTTGTGACACTTACCACACTCCCTATTATATGCAGGACATTTCTTGATTTCGTGTGATTTTCCGCATCTTGTACAATTTTTGATGGTTTTGGATTTCGACCTTTCATAACCTCTACTTCTAGATTTGGATCTGTTGTACCTCGTCTTTGCCTTGTCCGTCACTGCCTCGACAGCCGTATACTCTCCTTTTTTCTCCGCAATGATCCTGGCTTGGGTTTTGGACTCCTCAATAAGAGATGCTAACCTCACATACTTCTCCAGATCTCCCTCGTCTTCTTGTAGAAGCCTATGTCTTATTTCGCTGTTGTTCGTACCACAAATCAGCATTAATTTGATCAGGTCTTCCCGAAGATCACCAAATTCACAGTTATTCGCCTCCTTCCGTAGTTCTGTGACAAATTGTTGCAACGTGGTGCCCTCAGCTTGTCGCTTCGTAATAAATTTGTACCTTGTATAGGTTAAATTTTTTCTTGGACGAAAGTGGTCATTTAATTTTTCTATTACCTTATTTAATTTGTTCTTGTCGTCCCCCTCGAATTGAAGTGTCCCATATATCTTTTGAAGATCGGCGCCACCAAAATGTAGCAATTGAGCCACCTGTATCTTTTCTTCTTTCTTGTTTACTTCCGTGGCCGTTAGATAAATATCGAAACTATTGATCCATTGATTCCATGCCTCCGCTGGGTTTTCACCATTTAATTTAAGTGCTGGTAGCATGGCAGCCATTTTCTTCACCTATTATTTACCGGTTTTTCAAAGACTTTTCTATTTTTCACCTCGGATGGAATTCTTCATTAATTTCCACGTTTTTGTCGCAGCGCCATGTGATGTTATGTATTGGATACAAGTGGGATGGTGGATGAGTTCAAACTACTCATATGATTCAGGAACACTTTATTAACGTCTGTCTTACATGAGGTCTTGTATCAGCAATGCCAGAGTGATCATATGAAATGTCACTTGTCATTTCATGCCAGAGAGAAACCATAGACGTATCTCAACAGATACTCTACACTACAATTAGAACCATCTTCTATGCGCCGAATATTATATTTAATAGAAACATTTTTCGCTTTCTTATTATTTGTTTTTTTTGCGCGTTTTGGAAATGATGACATACAAAATCTTAGAATAAAATTATCGTGGTTTATCTTATTTTTGCTGGCATAGAAATTTTGATGAAAAAACTTTATTGACTGCAGGGAAACAATATTCTTATTGCAGCAATTATACGGCTGACCGGGTTTACCAATATGCTGACATGAAGGATAAAGCGGTAATTTTTTTGCAGAATGCCTATAATTTAAGATACGTTAAAAGCCACATAAAAAGAGACTATTAAAAATGTTACCTTTTTGGAATCTTTGCGGCCGTGTAGCTAAGTCATCAAATCGAACACATCTGATCAGAAATCTAAATCTTTTTTCTGACATTGTCATCGAAATACTCGTATGTCGATTCCAAAACTGTCAGATGAAAAAAAATCTGAAAGTCTTTGGTGGTTGCCTCGAAATACTCCTGATCAATATAGAAGCGCCAAAAATGCTTCTATTTCAATTTGGTCTGTTTCTCTACGGTCTCTTTCTTGAACAAATTATTTCTTTATGGTGTTTATATATTTGTTTGAATTTATTACCAGCAAAGTCAAATTACGGTTGTCAAAAAATAATTTACAGGAATCACTCTCTTTTTTAGCATTTGTAGCCGTTTGGCTTACGACACCAGGAAGTCTGCATAAAATATTATGTGGGCGAGTTTGTGTAACTCGAAATGGAATTTTTTATCATTGTGTACCATCTCGGGCTGCAATCAGAAAACATAATGTAAGCAAATATTTTTAGTTTATATTTTTACTTTTGAAACACAAATATTAGCACGTCCACAATAGTTATTTGAATCACAAGGCCGGAAATAGGCAATTTGCAAGGCGAGTGATTTTGCAAAAGCGTTTTCGGAGGTGTGATTTACAAAATTTTTTGTGCCGCTGCAGATTTTTTATTTTAAAAAATAAAAAGAATTTTTTATTAAAAAAAGTATTTTCCATTTTATGGTAACGCTGAGTAAAAAATCCAGATGTTCTGTTTATTAAAAAAAAAATATTTGCCTTGACATTTCAAAAGTTACCTATTTGCGTTCTTAAAAAGTGAAATTGCTGTTTTCTGAAAAAATCGATACTCCAGCATGCATTACGGCTTAGGAACTTTGGGGGATATACATTATACAATACAATTATGCAATACAAACCGTTAGTTGTCGTTGATAAATGTCTGACAATGACAGCAAATGTCATAGTAATCATTTTCTAGCCTAGGCTGGCAAGACGGCGTTTTAGGCCGCTTAGGACACGTTGAAAGTTATGTTTTGCAGGCGCAAGGCACAAAAAATAGTATATTGTGTATCTAGTGCGTGAAGTAGACTTTTTTACAACCTGACCTGACCTGACCTTTCTTCGAAATTATATAATTGAATTGAGAACAAATTTGACTAATTTTCTTTATTGTAGTAATTATAAATTGTAATGGTACAATTATGTAAATTTTCAAAATGTACATTGACTTTTTCTTTCTCTACAAAATTGGTGCTACTTGTACTGTTGGTACTAGTGACATAACTATGATTATTCTGCGTTGTTAATATTTTATTGCAAACATCAATCTTTTTATTTAAGGATTTTTCCACGTAGGCTTTTGCTACTGATGAGGATTTCTAGCCGCCGTGTTTTTTTAACTTTAGAAGATCTCCTCCACCTTCAACTAGTAAGGACGCAGATGAACGCCGTAGGCTGTGCCCCGTAAATTCGTTGGGGTTAGGGAGTTTTAAAAATGTGGCAACTTCTGAAGGGACTTTTCCTATCTTATTTATACCAATCACTTGCCGGGTACATTTCCCTCGTTGATAGTTAATGAAGAATTTATTTTCTTTATAATTTTTGGGACGAAGAGCCACATATTTGTGATATATGTCCAAGTATTCAGTAACAGTAAATTTCCTGGAAACTTTAGTTTTTGTATCATTGATTGGCACAACAAGAACTGTTCCCAAATTTTTAATGTCACTCGTTTTTAATTTATACAGCTCGTCTCTGCGCAGAGCTCCAGCTATGCCAAACAACAAAACAACCTAAAATAATTTAAGATTAATATTTATCAATATTTAGACAAACAGACTTACTTTAGTTAATAAAAATTTTTCATCGAGTGCCTCTTTGATGAATTTTAATACGTGTTCCTTTTCCAAAACTCGCGACTTTTTTGGAATGTATATCTAGTTTTCCCGTTTTAAGAATGCGCGAACTTTCGGATAATTACTTATTTGTACGTTGTACTTGACACTAAGGGTGCTTTTCAACATAGAGTAATGACTCCATAAAGTAGAAGATTTAACCTTTGTAGATCATTCCGATAGGTAAGCCAATATCACCCTTTCGGAGAATGATTGGACGTTGTTTGTACTTCGCCATTCCATAAATTTTTCCAAGGTGTTTTCATAAATATTCCGCGATTTTTGTGGTAATAACGATGAGCTTGCTGGATTGGCTGTCAAGGTTATATCTGGAGGCGTTGACGGGAGTGCTTCAACGTTATCCATGGGAATTTGTTGAAATAGACGGATAATTGGTTTAAATCAAAATTTGTCGCAACAGGGGGTAATCAATTATTATATAATGTTAATAAACTTGCATAATTAGGAAACTAAACTTTACTCGGCATCAGACTTTGCATAAACTTTCATTCTTGTCAATTTCCTCCGCCATGGCTACGAGTACAGCAGGGGGATTCTGAAATTCTTACCGATAGCGAGTTGGCTATCGTCGTAGCCGATCGTAGCAACATTGGTCGGCGCCAGTCAGCGGTACTCGGCAGCAGTAGGTGCCAACATTTGATCATTGTGATCTTCTACGCTCCATCTTTCTCGTTTTAAATTTTATTCGTATCTCGTGCCGTATCGTAGCTTTTTCAGTTTTCCCTAATCTATTTAATCAAACAATATGCTGCCCATTGTAGATCATTTTTTAAGACGCCGTCAAGAACAGGAGGCAGGGCCGAGACTTTGTATTCAACGACGACTTCTTCGCGATAATAGTGAGCCTTTTGACCTCTCCGAAGAAAGATTTATTGAGCTATTCCGCTTGACCAAAAACTTGACACAAAATTTAATTGAACAGCTAATACCACACTTAGATATACCAAAGTATAGATCTGGTATTAGTGTTCCAACGAAAGTCTTGGCGGCTTTACGTTTTTATGCCACAGAAGGCTACCAAAGAAATGTAGGGGAGGATTTTTATTTAGGATTAAGTCAGACGTCGGTTTGCAGGTAAATTACAAATAGCAAATAGAAGGATACATGATGACAAAGAATCACACTTTAATTGATTTTAGGTCCATTCATCAGGTTACGGCAGCGATTGACACTTTAGCAAACGAGGCAATCGGTTTCCCGCAAACTAGAAGGGAATTGAACGCAAAAAAGCGGCGTTTATGAGCAGATTCAATTTTTCTGGCGTTGTTGGAGTGGTAGATGGGACACACATTGCTGTTTTGAAGCCGAACAAGGAGGAACATAATTTTATTAATAGAAAAAGGTTTCATTCTCTTAATGTGCAAATTATTTGTGACAGTGATTTACAAAAAATATTGAATGTGAATGCTAATTATCCAGGCTCTACTCACGATTCCTTTATATGGCGACAATCGCAAGTAAAGGAATTGTTGAATACATTGTACATTGGTGGTGATAGAGGATTTTGGCTTCTTGGAGACTCTGGCTATCCACAGGAGCCATATCTTATGACTCCTTTCCTAAATGCTGAAAAAGGTTCACCTGAGTTTAGGTATAACAGGGCACATATAAGTGCTCGAAATCGTGTGGAGACGTGCATTGGCTTGTTGAAAATGAGGTTCCGATGTCTTTTCAAAGAGCGGACAGCCAGATATTCTCCAAATTGTGTTGGAAGTTTAACAAATGCCTGTAGTGTGCTACATAATATTTGTATTACCAATAATATTGCTTTGGCAGGAGAGGGCATGAAACCAATAATTGAAGCTATCAATATAAACCATAATGAAATTGTAAATCCACTGAATGAGGGGAGAGCGGTTCGACAAGAAATTGTACATCGCTATTTTTTGTAATTTTTAGAACTTTTTAACCGTTCGAAAAAAAGGATGTTCTTAATTCGACTGTATTTTTTTTGTGTTACCTAAACTTTTTTCTGGGTGAACCGATTTTGATGATTCTTCTTTTATTTGGAAGGTGATTTGGTTTCATTTAAATTTGATCAAAATCTGACCAGTAGTTTTTGAGTTATTCTTATTAATGCTTTTTTGACATTTCATAAAATTTGTGAGAAGTTAAAATAGTAGATTATGCACCGAGGCAGTCAAGTGGATGAAAAAAGCAAGGTTTATATACTTTTTGCACGACCCAACACTTTGAATTGAAAGAATCTTAAAATAAAATTAATTGTTCAGTTTTAACTAAAATTCAGTTTAAAATTATCATGACCGATAAATAATGTTTAACAGCGTTTTGTCAGAAGCGAAAAATTATTTGCATCTTCTAAACTGTTTTCCTAAATTTGTTTAATAAATATTGCAAAAATCTGTGATAAAACTATTGCTGAAGCTGCCGCAAAAATAGTAGGTTTATAGCCAGAAAAATCCCGAAAATTTTAAAAAAAGTGCTTTAAAGAATTATATATTTTATAATTGGTGTCTGCTGAAACAAATAGATGGAATTCATGTTGTTAGTGTATTTTGCCGAGAAGAAAAATATTTCAATATAAATAAATAATAGTTTATTTGTTTAATTAATTCAAGCAATTTGAGTCAATAAATAAAATAATAATAAATCATATTGAAGTCGGTTTTTTTTGCAAATTTTCAATTTGTTTCATTATTAATTCTTAGTTTTTAGTCTGAAATGTAAATTATGGAAAAAAAACAATCTATAATAATTATTTTTTTTTACAATCAGAATTGCAGTTTTTATTTTTAATAGTTTCACCGATATCTTTTAACCTAATATCTATAATATCCCGAATGCTTTTTAAGACAGATATGGTTTCTGCATAAAGCAGGACAGGATTTTCGTCCCTCTTCATTTTTTTAGAATTGCCGCTGGGTGTGTTAAATGAATAGTCGTGGTCGTTTTCTTCCACGTCCAGCAGCTTATGCTTTGATCCCAGTGTTCCCAATCGACCATTTGCTCCCTATCCAGAAGGTCCCGCTTCGGCAGTTTCTTCTCGTTCCATGAATTCTCTATTTAAAAGTCCCAGCTGCAAATAAAATTATATTTTTTTTTTTGTAATTTTAAAGAGATTAATTTCTTACACCACGTTCTGGTACATCGCACCCTTTATAAAAAGTTGCGCCTAAAATGCCCAAAAAGCGCAGCTCCTGTTCTGACAAACTTATTTTCGCTCGTCGCACTTCGGCCGCTTTTTTCTTTAATGACCATTTACAATCACTCCACGTCTAAAACAATAAAAGTACGTCTATCAAATGCAGCTTATGTTTATTTGTTTGAACTTTAATCTTACTTTTTGCCATTTTTCTACTGATTTCTCACCATATCTAGCAGAATTTAATGTAGTTGCTAATTCGCCCTACAACTTTTTATATTTTTGTCGACCGTTGGAGCAATTCAATTTACCTGTTGCGAAGTCAGGATGTAAGGCTTCACTAGCGCAGTGGAAGCGTGCTGGGCCCATAACCCAGAGGTCCGTCCGTGGTTCGAAACCACGCTCTGCTACCAGCAAAATTGGAGAAGGCAACGGGGGGAAACCACTCCAATTAAAAAATTTCCCTAGAACAATCATTCATGGTCGAAAACAATCAGCCAGAATGATCGCCAAACATCCGTTACCGGATAGGCGATCATTATTGCTTGTAATTAGTGTAATAATGCAATTACTTGCATTATTCACTATTTCTATAGTTTTGTCAATTTCGTAATCTGTATCCGATTCAATTATTGTTCTAGTCAATATTATCCTCAGTTTCAGATTCGTCTGGCTCTTCAAAATTATCTTCAGGAATGTAATTATTGTCAAAATCAACATCCTCAGCTATAAGACGACTAATATCTTCTATATCTTCAGGATTAGTCAAATCATATATTTTTTTACTCATATTTGTGAAAATATAATAAAGAAAAAACGCACAATAAGTTTACAAACTGAAACTGCACTAAACTCTTCCGAGATTTAGATACAAATGCACCGACGCGGTTAAGTAACGACGCGTAAAGGTGCAGTTTTGTTGACGCGTTTAGCGGCTGCGTTTGGCGTTTGCGTCTGGCGGCTGCGACTGTCTGTTTTCTTTCATCGGCTGCGTTTGACGGCTAACGTCTAGCGGCGGCGTTTAGCGGCTGCGTCTAACGGCTGTTAAGTGATCATTGTATTCGTTTGAATGTGGTTTTAGTGCATGATAGACGTGTATGGATACAGTCGAGTTTAATACAACACTATAATGGCTGCTATTAATACAAATCATATAGCGGCATTAATAGCTGTGGAAGATGAGAAGGAAGAGGATATATTGCAATTACTACAGACACGTGAAGACACAAGTGACTTGTACAAGAAGCGAAAAAAAGAAGGTTATTACAAACTACTCATCTATCGTCATTTACAATCTAGTGACGAAAAATTCAGGGAGTTTTTTAGACTAAATAGGGAGCAATTTCAGTTTGTGTTAACTTAGTAGAAGCTGATCTTTAGAAACCTCCTACAAATGCAGTAAAATCTCCCATTGCTCCAGAAGAAAAATTAGCATTAACCTTAAGGTATAAATGTGTTAAACAATTAGATGATTATAATATTTGCTCTATTATTTGCTGGAGATTTGTTGCAACCGGAGAATCTTACAAATCACTGTCTTTCGCATTCAGAATTTCATTCGGTTATATCAGCCTCATCATAGAAGACACAGTTAGAGTATTGTGCGAACGCTTACAACCCATATTTTTAATGCCACCAGACCAAGGTGCTTTGCGAAATAAGGCTATAGAATTTTGGGATAAATGGAATTTTTCCAATTGTGTTGCAGCAATTGATGGCATACACATCCGAATGGTTTGCCCACGCAATTCTGGATCTTTATTTTTTAATTATGAAGAGTATTTTTCCATGGTATTATTAGCAATGGTCGATGCTAACTGCAAATTTTTATACGTTGATATAGGGTCATACGGAAAAGAAGGAGATAGTGGAATATTTCAAAAAATTATGATGGGCAAAAAAGTATATTCCGGAAAGTTATTCCGTCCGGACAAAAAACTTCCAGAACCTGAAAAAATATTGCCCTACGTCGTGGTTGCCGATGACGCCTTTCGCCTGCATCGTCATGTTTTAAAGCCATATACCAAACCAGTATCCAGAGCTGATAGAAGAAAAAATATCTTCAACTATAGATTATGTAGGGCAAGACGAGTTACTGAAAATGCATTTATTTTTTAGTAACATCATATTCTTTATTTTCAACATAGATACAATACATGAAAAGATAGTCATAACTCCCTAGGGATTTTTGATACTTTTTTCTTCCTCAATTTCCTGCGCCTGTTCACGAGTCAAATAGAAGGTACAATTTTCAAACTTTCCACTAAACTGGTTGCTTTTGAATGAGTTTGTAGCTTTTTCAGCAGCCAACGATCTTGGTTTTTCAATATTTTCCACCCCAGCAATCACACGGGATATATTATTTTTTGATTCCATACTATCCGCCAAGTAATTTGAAGCAACAGTAGAACTTTTCCATCCTCCTAGTCGCTTCAACTTTGTCATATTTAATCCACCATCTGCCGCCAATGTTGCAGAACTTCGACGGAGGCAATGACCGGTGTATAAATTTGGATTCATCAAACCCAAATAAGCAGCAATTTTGGACGGAATTTTACCAAACGTATTCTTTCCTACCGGCTGAACTGTACATTTTCCGTTTCTGTACGAAAGGAAAAACCTTGAAACTCTTGTAGGACGCAATGACAAGTACTGCCTGATAAAAGCCAAAGCATTCAGATTCTCTTCTTCAACAATGCTGAAAGATCTCCTAACAGCTGTTTTTGTGTCTGGAATCTGCACTACGATCACAGAACCTCTGTCATCAATGTCTTCAATTCGCATTTTTACCAATTCGTCTGTTCTGCAGCAACCAAACATACCCATAAGAACCACCACCTTTAAATTTGCGCATTCATTAAACATATGAAACAAAAATGTCAGTGTGACATACTACTCGTACCTTATACATCAAGTTAGTGTCATTCGGGGCTTCTTTTAAAAACGTCTTTACCTGTTCCCTTGTTAACACGGCAGATTTTTTCGGTTCATATCCTTTGTTTTTCCGTTTTATAAACACTTCCAACTCCTGGTATTTTGAAATATCAACCTGATCTCTCAACTGCAGCATACATTTAACCATCGAAAATTTGGTCCAGAGCGTATTTGGACTAAATGATTGTGACTGTAAGAAAACACAAATGTAAGCAACTTTTTACAACAACCAGATTAAAGCATACCAAGTCTTGAAAATATGCTAACATTACAGTTCCATTTATATCCGTAACCCCATTTTTCACCATCCATACATGAAATCGGTCATATTCTTTGATGTACAAATGTTCAGACTTCTTCGGAACCAATAACTCACTGGCTTTTTCCGCTTTTACAATCACAGTGTGAGGAATAACGCTGCTGCTTCCAGACATTTTTTTTTGTTGATTGAAAAACAAATTTATGCAACTGTAGCAACTATCGTAGCAACGGCACAGTCAAACCACCTTTGATATCCACATTTTTTTCAAATTTTGAATGTTTTTTTTACGTTTTATGTTGAAAATAAAGAATATAATGTTGCTAAAAAATAAAATATTTAATGCACTACGGGAAATATTTAATACACCCTCGGTAGACTTACAGACCGCGGGCCTCCGGCCCTTGGTCTGTAACACGTCAACCTCGGAGAAAAAACATTCATATCTCCCTTAATGCATAAATATCTATTGGACTATTATGCCAAGTGTTTAGAATTTTTTACACTCCAATTGCTGTTAAACCCAAAACGTGCGAACATATCATTGTAGCAACATGCTGTTTACATAAGTTACATAAATAGCCCTGTTTATGAATTCAACCCTGCTGAAACATTGCCAAGCGACGTTATTCCATTAGCAAGATTGGGAGGATTTGCAAACGCAGCAGGATTTGCGGTGAGAGAACAGTATACAGAGTTTTTTAACGATGAAGGAACAGTAGACTGGCGAGAGGAACGTGTATTGCGTACATCTAGCACAAGACACTAATTTAATTGTAAAAAAACGCAATGTATAATTCTTATTTAGCTTATATATATTTTGCAAAAAGAAAACTACCCTATATTATTATTATTAATATGTTTATACAAAATCAAATCCTATAATAGCTCTCATTGGGCCGCGTTTGGTCTGAGCCAGAATAGACATTTGGATGTTGGTCTGGATTAGATTGTAAAGGAGGCTCTTCCGCCACAGCATTCACTAATGTTAAAATGCCAGCCTTTACTTTCCTAATCTGGTGAGGTTGTAGCTTCTTCACATCCAAAGCGATGCTTCTCATGAAGAGGTCGACATCATCCTCTTCTGCCCTTTTCCCCAAATTTTCCAGCACTTCCAGCCTTTTTTTTGAGCGATTATCTAATGCTTCAAGAATTGTTCTTTTCTTAGACGCACTAGATTTTCTGCTACTGGGGGTTGCGCTGGCAAGTGCGACATCAAGGGTTTGTGTCCGGCATGTGCTTGCCGTACAAAGTTCTGCTGCAGAGACGGGCGATCTTACAACAGGCTCGCTCAATTTGTCATTCTCAGCATCAGACTCCTGCGTTTCTTCATCGCCATTGCGTTCCGGAATATTACACATGGAACTGAAAATAATATTAACCTATTACATATGTGAAATGATAAAAAATTCAGGTATAATGGTCGATCCAACCAATGATATTTGTATATACTTTACTACTTTTGAACCAAATACCGGAATTACACATTGCTATGATTTTACATTTCAAATAGTTGGTACTTACGTTCTTTCTTGTTGGACACTCTCCAGAAATGAAAGCTGGGCAAACAATGACCATCGATTTTTCTTGTGTGCTGGGTCTCCCGTTTTGCCTTTTCTTTTTTTTTTGTTTTAAGTACGTGTCCCTAATGTTTTTCCAGCGTAATTTACAATCTTCGGCTAAAATACCATAAATAAGTATTAATAATTATCAATCACTTACTTCTTATTATGTTTGCATAGTGTATAATTATTGTATTGTCACTTACCACTCTTTGTTTTCAAAATAGTAGCTATTTTAGCCCAAATATTGTTTATAAGATTAATGTCTTTGTATTCTTTCGATGCACAATCGTACAAAGTACGATATTTTCGCACTTCTTTAATTAGCACTTCGGCCAACGCGGCTTTAAACTTTTTTAAAGGCATTGCAAATCTACTAATTTCTCAAAATTTTCCACGACGTCTGCGTCTTGACTGCTCACGGAGCTGAGGTGGCGGAACCGCCAGACGTTCAAATTTGTGACGCAGCCGCTGTACGCTGCAACCAAATCGTTTATACTTAAGTCCATAAAAGCAGTGCTTGCCGCCAGACGCAACCGCCGAACGCAGCCGCTAGACACGTCAACGAAAATGCACCTTAACCCTGCCAAAGCAAATTTTAGAGGAGCATCAAAAAAACTGTCTAGTTTGATAACGATCCAATCTATCTGTGCGAGTTTTTGTTTTTAGCAATATAATCACTCTATGAATTATTTGTTTCAACCAAAAACAACTTTTAGATCTTTTAAATATATTTTTGTGGAATACCTACGGCTTATTCACTCTTCAATATCAGTATTATTTTTAGGTTTAAGTCAAAATGACAAGTTAGTTTTAATATTTTATTTGAAAAGAACATTAATCTAAAATTGATTATAATTACAGTAACTGCAAATTCATTTGCGCGTTTTCCTGGTCGAATTGAATTGTAGACAGAAGTTGTTTTGTCATTAAAATTCAGAAATTGATCATGGTGCAGATAACAAACCTATAGAGGTACTGGATTTTGGCGTGCTTCTAGGATGATACTAATGTATTCGCTGAGAAGATGAATCAGTCTTTGTTTAAGCTTGCGTTCAATTAAAGCATGAACCGAGACTCACTTCATCTGGGTGTGCCTTTTTTTCAATTATTTTTGTTTAATTTGAACATTATGTTTTATTGAAAAATGTGACAAAGCATTTGAGAGTACGCTGTTTCTATGTTGGTACCCGCATCCATCAGAAAAAAGAATAATTTGTCGTTTTTCAGCTAAACAACTCTTCTCTAAATGTCTAATTATGGAAGTTACGAATACTGAAGCACTGAAGTCTCCTTCGGTTTCATCCCATAAATAGTTGCTACACTGATGTGTTGCTAGGTTATATATTATCAAATTGTGCACTTGAAGTTTTGTTTTGTAGTATGCAGCGCTGTCATTTAAAACTGGACATAATTTCACAGCTTGAGTATCCATCGTAAAAGTATAATTTTTATTTTTAACAGCTTCTTCTTTATCCTTAGATTTTTCGTCTCGTGCCTTATCTTTATTCAAAGTGCGAATTTTACATTCTTCTTTTGAAATATTATTTATTTTATACGAGTGACAGGTATCGCATTCGTGTTTTCTCGGATTGAATATTCCCAATTTCATATCGTCAAGCCTGTTGCTAAACGGAAAAATCGTATAAGGCTCTAGGTTTTTCTCTTGGCATCTTTGTTTGTAGCATGCATAAAGATGTGCTTTAGATTTAAAACTTTGTTTGAGATACACTTTTGAGGTGTCTTTTCTACAATAATGTGACGGTTGCCTAGGTAAACATTCAAAAAAAAAATTTAAAAACGTTGTTCTTGTTGTGGTGTAAACATTTTTGGTTCTGGTAGTTTTTTCAACAATTCCTACTTTGCTGTTCTTGATCCAGGAGTGAATCATATTTTCCTTTAATCCAAGAGCTCCCAGAAACAGTTTTTTTGCAAACAATAAATTTGCCGTCATTTTTTTTCAATCTTTTTACGTCTTTTACCCATGCCCATCGTGGCATTTTCAACAATTCGGTGTCTTAATTCTATTAATTCTTTACTTTTTTTACATCTTGATCTAAATCCTCTTGCAAACTCCTCTCATTTTTACTTTTAGGATCTGGCACATAATCGGAGTTAATAAGGGTGTATTGTCACTGCAGTCTATCAACGAAGTATTTTGGTTTTTTATTGATACAGTTGTATGAATAATAGAAGATTCAAGTACCACGTTATTAAATAAATCAATTCTAGCTTCACTGCTGTTGGTTAAATTATTATTTTTTAGATTTTCTAATTCAGCGTAGTTCTAGCATTGTACCCTTTTCTTCCTCCCATTTCTTCTCTTTCTTTTTAAACTCATTTTTTAATTCTTCTATTTCCTTTCTAACTTCTCTGTTTTCTTGCCTTAACAATTTGATCTCTTCTATTAATCGGTCTAATTTCTTTACCACTAGGTCCAAGTCTTTCATTTCTGCCTCTCCTATGTTTTTCTTTCTTTTGGGGATCCTAATACTTTTTTGCTAATCGCGAAGACTTCTGTTTCTTCTAGCTTCTCTTCTTCTTCTTTCCTTTTCTTTTTTTCCTCTTCCTCTTTCCTTTGCCCTTGCCCTCCTTCTCCCAAACTGTGCGACCTCTGCCTTGCTTTGTGCATTAGCCTCCCTCGTCAGAGATTGTTTAAGCTTCTGAAGTCGTAACTTCCTCGATTCTGCCCGGGTCAACCCCTCGGAGGCCTATTTGCTCAATCCCACCGGAACACACTCAGCACTAATCTACGTAATCTAAGTAGGTCACAAGCAAATATTCCTCACTTTTTGCACCGTGACAACAACCGCTCGCGCCGACTGCCAACAAAGGAATCCCCGTTTTTCTATACTTTACAGTTTTATTTCTAAAAATAGAATTTAAGTGGAGCTCCGAATAAAAATAAAGATAAACTATAACTATTAAAATTATTATTAGAACATAAGATAAATATATACTGTAACCGTAAAGTTACACAAGAGGAAAAGGAGAGAAGGGAATAAAGGGAATAGAAGGGAATAGGAAAACTCGAGGACAGGCTAATCTCGGCTAGCTTTTACCCTGTTTAAAATTACCCGGTAGTTCAGCCGTAGAGGCGTGAATCTAGGAACACAGGTCGTAGTTTCGGCGCCACTCAATCTAAGCTCAGACAATAGCCGAAGTTAGCCTCCCTTTAGCCTTTTAGGGGTCAAGACTTGCAGGCTGAACAAAAGCTCAAGTAAAATAATATTAATATATTGAATAAATAAAAAAAACTATCTGATAGCAATGAGTGATATTGGCATCAAAATAAAAAGAAAAAAAAAAGTAAATCCAGAATATTCAAATAATTAATTAATGCTCAACAATTTGAATGAAATTTTATCACAACTTTAACAACTTTACAGGAATCGATGCAGTCTGAGTTAGACAAGACAATACCCTCGAAATCAACTCAAGCACCTTTTACAGATTGTCCTGATTACCACAAACAATAAAGGCAATAATTTAATAAAGCAAAATATAATAAAAAAAAGGAAGGTTTTCTTCACTTTAAGGGTGATTGTTCAAGGGCTCTCTAACATTCACACATTTATTCTACCTTTCATAGACCTTGAACTAACCTTATCTGCTGACTCCGCTGACGATGGTTGTTATTGCAGTGGTTTACTCCTTGGAAGTTCTGAGGTAATAAGCAGGGTAACAGGAGGAAGAGATCGAGTGCCGCAATTGAGTCGTCCCTTGACTTGTCCTTAGACTTGTCCCTAGACTTGTCCTTAGACTTGCCCTAGACTTGTCTTAAATGACCCGCGAGGCAAGACCGTTAGTGGTGGAATTATTGAGATTGTTTAACTTACCCCTTCTAACGTCACGTAATCGCAAAAATGGTAAAGTCGTTATCAAAACGTGGCTTCAAAGCCGTACCAATTTTCTTGACAAAAAAAGTTGTGAACACACGTAATACCTACTACCGGGTTTATTCAACTGATTAATTTGGCGTAGAAGGGTACACTAAGGTTGCTTCTTGGACTTAAAAAGAAAATGGACGCTATAACCACTCTTATATATAGGGTCGGTATTTTTCCGCTTAAAAATCTGGTAAATTCTGCTTTTCAATCGAATGATTCTTTTCTTATCTGTTAAAAACTACCTGGTTTTTTTTCCTGACCAATAAAAAAGAGTTAGCTTGCTTTATTTTTTGGATTTACAACGTAACCGATGCTGGAACAGTTTATCTGACTTGAAATTCGTTATCAACAAAGAACCAGCTTCTCGTTGATATCCTACTTTCCCGAATTTCAGAAAAGAAAAAAGAAAAAAAATGTTTTTTCATGTTTTGTCGCAATATACAGGGTGTTCAAAAAAGATAGTTACTCAAAAGACATAAATTGTAGTACAGGCGTCGGGTCTTTGCAGTTCTAGACTAAATCGATGACAGCAAATTCGATAGTGCACAAACTAGCGTCATGCAATGAGTAGTTTACCGCAAAATGGCAAGAAGGCGCTTATTTATCGTAATTTTATAATTTATTTGCGGCGTGTGCCGCAATTCAACCGTTATAATACATAAGCTTAACCTACATATAATAATTATGCATAATATATGTATATATATAACTAATTTTCTTTTCCTAACGGGTTAATTTTGAATAAATTTAATTTTACTGAGGAAACCGTTAATGGGGCATTTGAGAAAAACTCTTGCTCGCTACTCCAAGATTTCGAAAATGCTTATATTCTTTTTCAAGGCTATAAATTGACATTATATTAATGATAACAATTGAAACACACTATGACATTGTTAAGGTGGTGGATTGAAAGGAACACTCACAAATGTACCACATACATATACTTAATACGCCTCCTTACATTTACTGTTCTTACAGTAATTAAAACTTAACATACTTTGGAATTTGACAAACTTTTCTCTACACAACGCTTTTGTGAAAATATCTGCAATATTTTCATCTGTATCTATTTTAACTACATTTATAATATTCTCTTTTACGCACTCATGTACATAATGATAATGTATCTTAATGTGTTTAGAATTTTTTGTCAAATGGCCATACATTGCTATATTTAATGTGCCAGAATTATCTTCATATATATCAATTGGTTTTGTTACATTTACATCTAATGTTTTCAATAATTCTCTTACAAATTTTATCTCACTAAAAGCTTCTAATAATGCTACGTATTCAGCAAAAGTCGAAGCTTTTGTCACGCTTTTTTGTTTTCTTGATTTCCAATAAATAATATTACCAAATACTCTTATAACATAACCAGTTGTAGATTTTCTATTCAGAGAATCACCAGCCCAATCGGCATCAATAAAATTTACATTTTTATTGGTACATTTTTCTTTTTCACTCATATTGTTTGTATTTTTATTTGTAATGCTTACACAAGACCCAATTAAGTTTAATTTACTTTACAATACTATACAATTCATTATATACCAATACTACAAACCTCGTAATATATACAATCTATTTATTTTCAAAGCTATTGCAGTAACGTTACCTACACAATCAATTATTTTTGACGAATTACCTTTTGAAACAATTGTATTATGTTCAGTTATTTTGCTATAACTAATCAAATTCGATTTCATGTCTTTAGCATAAAATACATTTTTTATATTAACCAAATTATTTTTACCAAAAGCATCAAAATAACTTAAAACATTACTAATTTTTGTGGCTTTTACAATTCTATTGTCTCTCAAATAGACATTTATTGGCTCTTTTAGTAGCTCACAATTTTCAAAATATTTTTTATCGTTTATTATGTGGTCTGTACAACCACTATCTAAAAGCTATTAAATTTTATTAAACCTACATTACTTATCTCGGTATTGTGTGCCGTATGTTGACGTGCAATCATTGTTATCCATGCCGTCTTGTTCTGTCCGTGTCCTTGATTTGAGAAATGAGGGCCATCACCGCCATTTGCTTGAAATGCGCCGGCTCCGCGTTTGCCGCGGAAACTGCTTCGTCTTCTGGCGTAGCTTCCTCTACCAAATCCTCTGGAACCTCGTGACGACTTCCACCTACCGCTTCCGCTGCCTCTATTGTTATGATTAGTTGCCTAGTTGTCATTTTTGCATTCTCTCTGTATGTGTCCCATTTCACCACAAATGAAGTATGTTCGACCTTGTCGTGTTTTGCTTACCATAAATGCATTTGATTTTCTCCCGACAATATCGTTCTTCTGTGTTTTCATTGCAGCTGTTTGAATTTTGTTCTTCACATAGTGTGCAGTTTGATCTTTCTTTTTCAAAGTATCAATTAAATCTTCAATGTAACTATATGATTCGGGCAATGTGTTCAATATGTAATTTAATTTTTTTTTTCTGATACTTTTTTCAAAATCCTGTTTCTGCACACAACTTGCAATGCTGTTGACTTTTTTAAGTACAAGCAGTCAAACTTTTTAATAATTTCATACGCCGTTTCCTTGTCGCTTACAAATTCCAGCTGCTTATTCGAAATACCACTGTAAATATAATTTATAGCTCTTAGAGGAGGCAATTTGGTCCTTGAGTTGGTTAGAAAATGCACGGTGTCGACAAAAATCAGCAGCACTCTCAGTGCGCATAAATTGTTTGCAAAGCCTTTGCTTCATCTTAATTTTTGCTATCAGAGTGTTTGAAATCCAAGGTTTCTTTACCATTCGCTTTGAGTCGTGAATCAAGCTGTTTATGTTCGTGTAATCTTTAAGCACAGACGAAAAACAAGTCCACTGTTTTTGCACGCATGTTATCTGATTTAACAGGTCC
This sequence comes from Lagria hirta, assembly GCA_947359425.1. Taxonomy (NCBI): domain Eukaryota; kingdom Metazoa; phylum Arthropoda; class Insecta; order Coleoptera; family Tenebrionidae; genus Lagria; species Lagria hirta. Next base: position 28,632,164 of record OX375796.1, read on the forward strand.
CAGTTGTGATTTTCTAAGTCTTTTTGCAGCATGTGATCAGAGACTTTGCTGAATGTTTTATGCTCAAAGTTGGAAGAGCCATACAGAATTACTTGCAATTTGCTATGAATTGCGCAATGATCAGAGATTCCAATCGGGCTATTAACAGTGACGTCAGTTATTAAATTTGTTTCTACGACCAGAAGAAGATCTAAAACCGATGGCGTTTGAAATGATCTGTACCTCGTAGGATGCTCTACAAGTTGGTTAACATTGTTAGCAGTAAGCATGTCAAGAGAAGCACAATGATTTTCGCTGCTTGCAGTGTACATATTTTTAGCCCATATAGACTTCACAAAATTAAAATCACCTAAGTTTACACGATTAGGTAGAGTTCGGAAACATTTGTTTGTCATCAGCTGTGCTATTTAACACGGTACCCAAAGGGGGTCGATAGACGCAACCAATAACAAACTCAAATTTTTTTTTTTACATTTAAAATATATTGCGTCGTAAGGATCTAGAGAAATATTTAATTCCCCGCAAACAAACAGATGCGTAACGCTATTGTGAATGTATAAGCAGACACCTCCGCCTATGCAAGCAGTTTGTTCTTTTCTGAATAACATATAGTTGTTTAGCGCAACAATAGAGTCAGGAATTTCAGGGTGCAACCATGTTTCTGCATAGCTAGGCTGCAATAGGATCGGCCAATGTTACTCTAATGGGGCGAATTTTATCTGCGGATTTTTTTACTATGCGCTGGACCGAACTTGGCGAGACAACTAAAGTTTTATCACATATTTCAAGAATGTCGTTTACTTGTCCGATTTCCTCAACGGAAAACAAAACCAATCACATTTTAATTGTCCGGAAAGTTGTGTATAATTATATTACGTGATTTTAGTAGCAGGTTCCTCTGACTCGTTCAAGATGGATTCTTTTTGCACCTCAACATTTGAAATTTAGGTTTTTATAAGCGATTCTATTTCAGCAAAGCGTACAGGTAACCTTTCTTGTTTTTTATGTGATTGTTTGTGTTGATTAGCGGCTTTATATATATAATCAAAACCCGTTTTTACCCATAGTGGGTGTCGGGTGTTTTTGTTTGTTGTTGCTGTTTATACTTTGTAGACGAAATTTCTCCACTCATTCTTATTTTTGGCTTTGCTGGCCGCTTCTCTCCATGTGATCTTCTTTTCTTCCAGTACCTCCGCTATTGTATCTTCCCAGGTTGTCCTTTTTCTTTTTCTTTGGCTTGCCAGATCTTCTTTACTGGCCTTTTGCTGTCCATGCGGCACATATGTCCAAACCATCGAAGCTGTTGTTTTTGGTCTGCTTCCAGTATAGGCTTCACTCCCAGTTTCTCTCTTATGACGTCATTTTGTTATTTTGTCCCTTTTTGTAATGCCTTTAGTCCTTCTCAAAACCTCATTTCAACTGCCTGTATTTTGCTTTTACTACTATTTGTGAGTACCCAGCTTTCACAACCGTACGTGAGGGTTGGTAGAAATATTACACGTTTAGTTTAGTTTTTCTTGAAATTTCTTTTCTTCCTAAAAAGTTTCTGCTTAGCGCGTAATACAGTTTGACTGCTTCGGTGATCCTTTCGTTTATCTCTGTTTCTTGTTTTCCGTTACTTTGGAAATGCACTCCCAGGTATTTATAATTTTTAACTTGTTCTATTTGCGTTCCTTCTACACCCATTGTTTTAGTTTTCTCTATATTTATTTCTATGTTTCTTGCTTTTAACGCTTTTTTCCATACCAATAGATTGTGTTTAAGCTCATTTTTATTTCTTGCAAATATAACTATATCATCCGCAAATGCGCATTCAGATAAGCCAACTGCTTCCATGTTTCTGTACCCCACTTGAATTTGTTTGACTTTAGTTTTTACTTCTTTTATCACATCATGCATTATTATTATGAATAACGCCGGACTTAAAACTCCTCCCTGCCTTACACCTTCCCTCGTCACAAACTCCTCTGATTGTTCGTTACCTTTTCTCACTATATTTCTTGTGGTTTTATATATGCTTTCAATATTTTTTCGCAGCTTCGTTTGTACTGCTCTTTCTCGCAAACTTTTCCATATTAAATTTTTTCGGACACTGTCAAAAGTTTTTTGTATATTTATGAAACCGAGATACACTTTTTGGTTTCTAACGAGTGTCTTCTCTGTTATCTGTTTTACTGTGAATACGTGATCTTGTACGCTCCTTTCCTTTCTAAAACCGCTTTGGGCTTCATCCAGCTGATCTTCTATAACTATCGTTAGTCTTCTCTCTAAAATTCTTTCATACACCTTCAGAACTACGCTTACTATTGTTACGCCCCTATAGTTACTGCATTCTGCTCTATCCCCTTGTTTGAAGAGTGATTTCCAGATCCCATTCTATTTCTAGTATTCTTTCCGAAATTGCAGTTCAGTTTTTGATACAATTCTTGTGCTTTTTGTTGATCATACATCCTACTCCTCCCTTAGCCCTACTGTTTTTATTTACTCCACTATATCAACAAATGCCCTTCTCCTATTTCTTTTTCACCTTGTCCTTTCTTTTTTGTTTCGGTGATCCCCAATATATCTATCTAGCTTTGGTTTTTCAATCTCTTGTGTAAGTTCATGTCCTTTCCCTGTTACTCCTCTTACATTCCATGTAGCAATTCTCCACTCATTTTGTTTTCGTTCCTTTTTGTCTTCATATTTTAATCCTCTGTTTTGATTCTTAATCTTACCTTTACTTTCATTTTGTTCTTTATTGTTATCTTGTGATATTTTATATGTTTTTTTATTTTCCTTGCTGTGTCCATCTCCTATGCCTTGTCTTTGTCTGTTTCTATGTTTTTCTCCCTTTTTTTCCACTTGTTCTAGTCGTTTTTTGTAATCTTTCTCAATTGTTCGTCTAGCTTACTGGCTTCCGGTGATCTCTTACTTATTTTTCTTTTTGCTTCCTTTTTTATATTCTCGTTTTCTGTAGTATGCCTTGGTTCCCATTTCTTTCCTTCATATATTTTACCATTTATAATTAGTTTATTGTATTTTATAGCTGCAAGGTGTCCATTTTCTCTTGCTGCTTTCACTTGTGGGTATAAATTCTTTCTTTGTTTGTTAATTTTTTTTGCATAGTCTCCATCAATCCATATGTTTGTCCTGTTCAAATTCTTGCTTTTCTTAATTATCTCCCATTTTTTGTTACCTTTTACTAGTTTCAGCAGTATAGGTCTTGCTACTCCCTTTTTTGGATTCCAAATCCTCCTGACTTCATCGATTTCATTTTCTACTTCCATCTTGACACCTATAGCACTTAGTACTTGGACTATTTTTTCTGTTGTTTTATCGATTCCTTCTTTTTCGTTTTCGTCTATCCCTTTCACAACAAGGTTTTTTCTTTTTACTTCTTTTTCTAAATGTTCTATTTTAACTTCATGTTTTTCAATCTTTTTTTTTAATTGTTTGTTTTCTAATTTTATTTGTTTTAGCTTATCGATTACTCGGGCTAATTTCTCATCCATCGTTTCTATGTTTTTCTTTATACTTTTAAACATGTCCTTAACTTCTTCCATGTTGATTTCGGAGTGGAACTTTTAATTGAGGCTTCCTGTATATAGAGGTATTACTAGCGTCAAAAGTTGGTCCGTCTCTACGACTCGGAGACCTTTGCTTTTCTCCAGTCGTGGGAACCATTACTTTCTGCACAGTTTGGCAACGCCGCACCGTCTTCGCACGTGGGCTGTTGCCTTATCGCTTTTTTGTTTATACTGCTAATAATTTAACCCTTTAATCTCTCTATTCCCTTTGTTACTCAGTCAGTTTATAACAAAAATTTTTCACCACACTACGAGTAGTTATTACACCTTGCTCAGTCACTTTTTCCGTATATTATTTAACGGTACAAGTCCCAAACTTGAAATAATTCTACGGTAAAAAATAACACACGTGTTTTCTTTATCAAGGTTACCAAGCAATATCCTGCTTACAAACTTACCTAATTATATCATACTTTTAAGTTGTTGGTCACAGAAGCATTGCAATGGGCCATTTTAATCAATTTTTATTCATTTCTTAAATTGCATTAAAAAATATTCATCCGGCACTATTAAATTATTTTACTTACTTTTTTAGATAAATTTTTATAAAACACGTAGGTAGGTACTTGGGTTGGTTTTTAGACTAAACTAATTCAAAATTTAATGTGATCTTATCCGGCTTTATATGAGGAAAAATATAAACCACATACGCTACACGATCTTTTAAATATGTATGACTCGACACTAGGGCAATAACTATCGTATGGAACTTGTTTCAGATGTGATGATGCTCGGAGATTTAATGACAATTGTAGTAATAATGGAGCAAACTTTCTCTCGTTGTCATCACTTCCTACGACTACATAATCATTTAATTTTTGTTTAATCAACACAGGTGGTGGTAAGAATCCTCCTTTTAATAATTGCCAAAGACTAGAACGTCGTACTGGGCAACATGTGATAGTCTCGCATTTTACTATTTGTAAAAAATATTGCGACTCACGTACGTGATTAGCATACCAAGTAGCATTATTTTTCAATATCATAGCAAGATTAGCTTTGAGTCTGGTATCAGTTGGTACAACATATTCATTCGGCAACTACATGAAATTCATCAATGACTAATTTGCTCCAAATATCAGCATTTCCTGCACTTTCAAAGTTCCGTTTTTCTAGCTCCAAGTCAGTAGTTCGATTACTTGAATCGAGATGTGGGGCATTTGTAGCTATAAAAATTGCATCTAAATCAAAATCTTTAAAATGTTTTATAGCTGAAATTATAACCCGCTCGTACCGTGGATTTTCATCAGGACCACCATCGCATGTGAAAATAAATACAGGTTTTACAAAACCTTCTCTAGTTCTCAATAAGTTTTCGAAAGTCGGTAATTCAGAAAGCTTATGAATGTCAATGGCATGAGTCTCTCATTGGAAGATGAATGTTTTCCACTACAAATGTCTACGTAAATAGGACCAGAGTACGTCACAGCTTCAGGTGATCCTTCACCATCTTTTTTGATTAGAATGCCCGCATAAACAGATGGAATAAGTTTATGTTTCTCAGCGACTACAAAATCATAATCTGGCAATTGGTCACGGTAATCAAGATGCATTAATATTGGTGCTTGAGCGTTAGCTGCTGTAATGCCTAAAGGTACACGTGCTTTATCATCCATCGATAAAAAACAAACTTGGTCCGGACCCAAAATTGAAGCTACAGATTCAAGATTTCGTATAGTAGCGGTACAAAATTTGCCATCATTTATGCTTTGGATGTAACGTAGAGTCTGGTTTACAAAGCTTGACAGGAACGGTTGCGACATGTTTTTTACCTTCCTCTGCATTTACTCGCTTGGGAAGAAGTCTCAAATACAATCGTGAGCGGCTGATAGTATAGCCTTGCTTAAATAGTTCAGCTGGCAAGTCGTCTAATGTCTTACAACATCTTATAACTTCAGTACGACGGCGATCATCATCTGCGCCACCAACTACATCAGGATTATTTTCACACAGTTCTAAAATTTTTTGTTTTTTAGTATCACGACTTTTTTTTTGGCGTTCCGCTGCGTCGATTTTTCTTTTCAATGAGGTATTTTCTGCTTGAATATCGTTTCTCGTTAAAAATCAGTATCTGACATGTTCAGCAGCCAAAGAAAAGGGATAGATTTTGAAGCTAAAGCAAAAGAAGCTGAAGTTAGGATAGCAGGATTTGTCGCAGAACACAAACTGCCATTCAAATTGATGGATCACTTTGTCGCTTTAGTGATTTCGGTATGTTCTGATTGTGAAATTGTTAAAAAAATTTGGTGTGGGCGAACAAAATTAAAATCAATCATTACAAATGTTACTGGAGAATCTGAAAGGGAACGCGTTATAAATTTGATGAGATCAAACAAATTTAGTCTTATTATAGACGAATCAACGGATCGCTCATGTCAAAATTTTTTATGTTTATTTGCACGCATCAATTTAAATAACAAAAATATAAAAGACCATTTTTTAGCTTTAATTCAAATTTAAGAAGCCACTGGCTCGGCATTATTTCAAAAAATTATTGCGTATTTTGATCAATATAAAATTCCATTTAAAAATAATTGCTTCGGATTTGCGTCCGATGGCGCAAATAATATGATGGGATCACATAATTCTGTTGTCAGTAGACTTAAAGAAGCAGTACCAAATATATTTATAATGAAATGTATCTGCCATTCTTTTCATCTTTGCGCGTCTTACGCTTGTGAAAAATTGCCAGAAGAAGTGGAAAAACTCACCAAGGATGTATATAATGTTAAATAACTTTTCACACACAAAATATTTTATTATAAAATAACTCAAACAAGATTTCAATCCGATGCAACTCGACCCAAGGTTTTTCTGCCCAATCCTTGTTGTTATTCGTTGCCTTCGTGAAAACCCCATTCGGTTCACCGCTCGTCCATCCTCGCCTTCTCCTGTGAAGCCGGGGATTCCCAAAAGACATGCCTTGCTAACATTCGGGCATTCTGACGCAGGCACGTCTCGGGCCGCATTTCTGAAAATTTAAACAAACGCCAGTTTTTTTTTAAAAAAATCAAATATTTGAAGTGTTCAAATTTCAAAACGTGTATAGGCTCACACAGACTCAGAGTTTCTCTAGGCTCACACAAGATGTAACGTTTAGAGTTTCTGCGGGCTCACACAGATTCAGAGTTTCTCTAGGCTCACACAAGATGTAACGTTGGGAGTTTCTGCGGGCTCACACACATTCAGAGTTTCTCTAGGCTCATCTCAGAGTTTCTAAAGACTCACGCAAATCTAGAGTTTCCACAGACTCACGCAAACATAAAATCTTAGAGTTTCTAAAGACTCACGCAAATCTAGAGTTTCTATAAATTTATTCAAAACTTATTGTTATTTTGTTTGACACAGTAACTTTAAGAATCAGGATATTCACAAACCAATAGATACACTACTATTGTCTCAACTTAATATCCACACAAACCTAATATAAAACTTTTGTTTTCAACTATTAACCAAAGTAACAACAAACAAAACTGACAAGCAACAAAACAATTCAATGAATTTGATAAACGGTCACAATGTTGAATTAGCAAGAAATATCAAAACTTGAAATAGTAATCAAAACTATTCTTACTTTATTCGTCAATGGTTTGTGATCGAAACAATTTCATGCGATCACTGGCCACAACGCCCTTGAATCTCCTTCTATCCTTAGTCAAAGATTTAACATGGTACCTATCATTTGGAAGACAATGAGTAATCTGGACTGGCTCAATATAGCGCTGTACCAGTTTTCCACTTTTAATACCCTTAATCATTGGTGTTCTTTCTACCATAACCATGTCACCAACTTGGAAACGTTTAGCCGCTAATCGATTTTTATCAAAACGATTTTTCATTTTAACCGCATTTCTTTCACACGCGACTCTAGCCCTTTCGCGCCGAACTTTTAGTCGTGTCTGCCTATCAACCGGATCGTCACAAATTACTTGTATTTCGTGCGTTAGTCGAAGTCTAAACCCGTATAACAAATCTGACGGAGATTCACCGGTAGTTGCATTTCTAGTGCCATTTATTCCTAGCTGTACTGCAAGAATCTTTTCTTCCCATTTATCGTGTTCATCACCAACAGCGGCAATCATGGCATTTAAAATAGTTCCATTAAACCGTTCTACTTGACCGTTACTACGTGGAGAAGCAATTGCATTTAAAGTGTGTTTAATTCCTTTCTCTTTACAATACTTTTTCATTGTCTCACTAGTAAAACCCTTGCCTCTGTCACTAATTATGCGTTCAGGAATTCCAAAACTTTTAATTAAAGTATTCAATGTGTGTACTATATTTTGAGTGCTAGTATCTGGTACTGCTTCAATCCAAGTAAATTTGGTAAATGCGTCTACAATCACCAGCATGTAAATATTATTGTTGACAGTCTTACAAAATAGTCTTATGTGATCAAGGTGGATTGTGTGAAAAGGCTGTGCCTTTTTCTCAATGGGAAATAGAAAACCTCTGCGTTTTCCTGTAGGTTTCTTGGCACAAATACAAGAGACACAATTTTGAACATATTTGATAATAAAACGTCGCATCTTTGAAAACCAATAATTTTGTTGTATGGCTTCTAAAGTAGGTTGACTTCCTGGATGCCCATTCTCATTGTGATATAGTTTTACAATTCTCCAACGAACTTCTTTTGGAATTACAATCTTTGGTTTATTGTCAATTATTCGACAGATTTTATCATCAACTAATTTATATGATGGATCAGCCGTATTGTTGAGTAATTGAGTTTTAATCAATTCACAATCCTCATCTTGCGATTGAACACACTGTATCCAATCAACTTCCCGAATTAAATTGACGTTAAGTGGTGTTGCCTGACGACTTAACGCATCGACGTGTTTCATGCTGACACCCGGTCGATACTTTATTTCAAAGTTATACTCCTGTAGTTCAAGCCACCAACGACCAGTTCGTTGCGATAAATCTCATTTTGTATAAGACAAACGTAAAGCATTACAATCGGTTATAATTGTGAAAAATTTTCCATACAAATAATTCCGAAATTTTCGAACTGCCATCACTACGGCCAGAGTTTCCAGCTCATAGCTGTGATAACGCGATTCACACTCAGTAGTTTGGCGACTCATGTAATATACAGGTTTCATGTTTCCGTCGACTTGTTTTTGCATCAAGATAGCACCGAAACCAACACTGCTGGCATCAGTGTGCACCTCAGTTTCTAAATTTTGATCATACAAACACAAAACTGGTTCTTTTGCTAACTCATTCTTGAGCAATTCAAATGAATCTTGCTCATTTTTGTTCCATTTCCATATAACGTTAGACTTAGTGAGCGTCGTTAAAGGCTTAGCCTTAAGGGCAAAGTTAAAAATAAATTTTCTGAAATAGGATACTAGACCTAGAAATCGTCGCATGTCGTGTACATTACCAGGTGTCGGAAAATTTAAAACTACAGCTGTTTTTGATGGTGAAAGACTTAATTCACCTTTTCGAATAACGGATCCTAAATATTCGATTTCTGGTTGTAAGAAACGACACTTCTTTTTATTTAGAGTTAATTGGTTTTGCCTGAATAATATTAGAACATTTTCTAAGCGTTTTAAGCCTTGTTCTATACCTTAGGAGACTATCAAAATGTCGTCAAGATATGCTAAAGCATATTCATGCCGTAATGATCCTAGAATATTGTTAATAGCCTTTTGAAATACAGCGGGAGCATTGGTAAGGCCAAATGGTATTCTTTTATACTGGTAATGGCCGTCTGGAGTTATAAATGCTGTATACTTCTTGCTGTTTTCCGCCATTCTTAGCTGATGATAACCAGAAGCTAAATCTAAAGTAGAAAAGCATGTTTGTCCAGCTAATCTTTCCAGTTGATCTTCAATTCAGGGTAAAGGTAGCTCTTGATATACTCTTGTCACAGCATCCTGCGTTGACTTGCCTTGACAAAACCCATACTGACTTGAAGAAAGCAGCTTGCATGTGCTCATAAATTCGATAAGTCTTACGTGGTACATTTTTTCTAATATTTTTGAGAAAACCGATAAAAGTGCCACGGGTCTGTAATTTTCTATGTTGTTAAGACAGCCTTTCTTATGAATAGGAATAACATGAGCGGTTTTCAATTCCTGAGGAAAATATCCAGTTTCAAAAGAAAGGTTTATTAGGTAAGCAAAAGGCTCTGCAATATATGTAGCTGCATGCTGAATGATATAGCAGGGTATTTTGTCACAACCACTAGATTTTTTTTTACTTACGGCAATCATCACAGTAAAAACCTCTTCCGGGGTTACCGGAGATAGGAAAATTGATTTCGCATTAAAATTAACGGAAATATCTGATAGACTACTAGTGATGTAATCACTGCGTTCTGATGTCAAGCGTTTAATTGATTCTACAAAATAATTATTGAACATGTTTGGCATATCAACGGTATTTTAACCAATCTCGCCACCCTCAACTAAAAAATTTGGAAAATGAGTTTTGGCTTTTGAGTTCCGGAGTTTTCTCTAATAACATTCTATATTTCTGTAGAATTATTGTTGGCATTCAGTATCCTGATGTCAAAATATCTTCTTTTGTGAATAGAAATATTTTTGCGATGATTTTTGCTTTATACGGATGTCGTTATTATGCTGGACAATGTGGTGTAGATCTCTTAAAAAAGCGCCTTCTTTGATTAAACTCTCAGTGATCCACCTATTTCTAGGTTTCCTAGGAAGATTAACAAAATGCAGCAGAAAAGCAGCATTAAAATGAATTCTGAAGGTAGCAAAAAAGCACCTGAATTTGTCCGAAATACTACTAAAACGAATTAACTCTTCCAAATTTTCGTTAGCAAGCAGCTCTACAAAAGAGTTCACGAGTTCAGATAAAACAAGCGACTCTACCATAGTCCATTCAATGTTAATGGGCAGTGTATGTTTAAATTCATTTAAGGTTTTTAATTTAATATATAATTTTTGACAGATATTTGATACATGCTCAGTAAGCTTTAGATTGGAATCTAAATGTAAACCAAGATTTTTCACATTTGTTGTAATTTCTATTAAAGAGTTATTTAGTTTGTAAGTCAGATTGGGTGTGTCATAATTATTACAACTTTTACTAAATATAATTGCTTTTGTTTTAGCAGAATTAACGACTAACGACTGTTTTACAGTGTAATCATATATAGATTTTAAATCTGCATTTATTGCTGCTGATGCTGCTATTTCATCACCAGGTGAAAAAGCTACGTATATTTGAAAATCATCAGCATATAAATGATGTTTGGCATTTTTAATTACTCTACCTATATCAGCAATAAATAAAGAAAACAAAATTGGCCCTAGGATGGAACCTTGTGGGACCCCTGTATCTATATTTTTTAATGACGAAAAACTAGAATAATTATTATTTGAGATTTTGACGCACTGTTGTCTACCATTCAGATAATTTTTAAACCACTCTAAAGCTAAGGTATCTATATTACAATTTTCTATTTTTGCTAAAAGTAGCCGAATGTTTATAGAATCAAACGCTTTACTCATATCAATCAATATCATTGCAGTTACCAAACGTTTGTCCATATTTTGACTTTGTCAGATATTATTTTTAACATAGCTGTAGTAATGCTATAGCCAGATCTGAAACCCGATTGCATAGCAGGTAGCAAATTATTTTGTTCAATATGTTCTACTAACTGATTTTTGATAATTTTTTCCAAAATTTTTGAAGCTACTGGTAATATACTGATAGGTCGCAATTCATTAAAGCTTGCGATTTTACTTTTTTTTTGAAGTGGGATTACAATAGCTGTTTTCCACAGGGCAGGTATTGTTCCCGTTTCAATTGAATAATTGATTATATGAACTAAGGGATCTAAAGAGTATGGACTGGAAAGTTTTAGCATTTTTAAAGATATTTGATCAATGCCAATTGCATTAGATTTTATACTGCAAAGAAGATTGTAGATATCACTCTGAACTATCGGTTTAATAAACAGTTTTTTGAAATGATTTCTGGTTTTATCAAATTTATAAGCGGATAAAGTGTCATCATCTACATGTAAACTTGGAATACTATTTAAAAAATAATCGTTAATCACATTCGGATTATCAAAATCATTTGGTAATGATAGGGTAGGTTTTTGATGTATTTTCCAGCTTTCACGTTTGCGCCAAATTTCTTTGCTATTTTTAGATCTAGCTAATTCATAAGAATAAAAATCCTCGTTTTTCAGTTTTGACTGCAGCAGCTACTACTTTTCTCATGTCGCAATAAAATTGTTTATGTGATGTTTTTAAACTTTTTTTATATTGCCTAAACGCGTTTTTTTTATTTTAATCATTGTTTTTAGCGTGTATGTCATCCACCGCGCAGTAGCCTTTTTTATAGTTTTTGTAACTGTAGGGCAGTGTTTATCAAAAATCTGTGTTAATGTATGATTAAAAAAATTAACTTTTTCATCTATGTTTTGCGATACATAAAGAGGATACCAATTTACCGAGTTTAAGTCGCTATAGGAAGCGTATAAATGCAAAAGCAGACATTTCACTTTTGACTAGTTTTGAGTAATACGAAAAAAACGCGTTAAAACTTTATAAGTTGATCAATCATCTTACAGTTTTAACAAAATATTCCTATTATTTTTTGTGATAATATTAGTGTTTAATTCAAAGATGTTTGATATACAACTAAAAAGATATTTAGTTTAAAAAATTGCTCATGTCTGGCTTTGCAGCTAAGACTTGCCAATGTCTGCTTTTGCATTTGAGTAGATGGCAAATGCCTGGTTTTGCATCTCAATAATAATAAAACACCAAAAAAATTTAAGATTGCAATAAAAAAAAGACTAAGGAAAATTATACTTATTATTAAAAAGTAGGTTTAGATTATACATTTAGCAGAAAATATAACCAAAACTAAACTTTTAACGCATTGTCTTCAAGTTCAAGCACAGTATTCAAGAAAATATCCTCGTTTTCATCAAGCTCATCTACTGGATTAGTTATCTCTCTTTCAAAAACATTTTTGAAGTAGTAAAGGCTTTTGTTGGTTTTCCAGCCTGCTTCATAATGTTTAGCCAACAAAGTTGAAATGCTTTTTATTTTGTCGGGCTTAAGAATTCTACCCACACTCAAAGGCTGCAAGTTTATTTGAGTAATTTGCTTGCCTTTTTTACAGATGCTCTTTCCAACATTAATGTCATTTTTATAAAAGTGTTCACCTCTTACAAGAACAGTTCCACGAACTGTTTTTGAAAAAAACAATCTTTTTGACGGTTGGAATTGGAAATGCCATGAACCAGGACTTTTAAGAACTTTTGCCACCTCACTTTTCCAGTCAAAAATTGGGTAATCCTTTCCCATCTTCAAAACTGTAGAATAATTTTTAATAATATCAATGTACGTTTCCGGATCAACTATAGTTGCACACTTTTTAACTTTCTTCTCTATTTGACCAAATACCCGGTCGGGTGGAAGAAATGAATGTCCGACAACTGGAAAAACCATTTCTAATTGTTTTATATGAGGTGGAGAACAGCACTGTAGCCAGTATATAATCATTCCAACCATAGAGCTGTTTTTATTCTGTCCTCCGCAACCATCGGCTGCCAAACGTACCATCTCTACCTTCTCATCAAAACTAAAATTTTGTAATGTGTGAAAAACTGCGGAAACTATCTCATTAGAGCTTCTTTGACGATCAGCTTCTGTCCATATAAAGGACTTTACAGTTTCAGGATTAAGTTTTGATTTTGAATTTCCTGTAACTAATGTGAAATTATAAAGGTTTATCTGCATGCTAAAGTAACAAGTTTGATCGGGAATTTTTGGCAACGGCAAGTTTTTTTGGCAATCGAAGGAAAATATTGCAATTTTTGGATCATTTTGTCGTAATAAGTCGTAAAACGCATTACTACGCAGTTTGTGTACTCGTTGTTCTGTCATTATCCTGATTTTTTCCTGTGGATCAGTAATTTTCTTAATTTTCTCTGAAAATTGTAGGCATTTTGAACATACATCAACCTTTGGAGATCCAAAGCCAATGTTGTAGTGTTTCACAAAAATATTCCTGAAAAAACACTGTTTAACTTTAAGGTGTTCTTCGACCTGAAGGTTGTAAATTTTCTACAATTTTACAATATTCAATTCACATGTCTATTGTCTAATAATTGTTTTATTTCTTGCGTAATGTGTTTCACAGCAAGTAATAGATTCGATAAAATTCTTTATCGCCTGTCGCTTATGAATTGTTTTTTGAGAAACTTTATCACCTCTTCTTTTTTCTGCTGCTAAAACTCCAGTTTGGTAGTACTCCTTTAATACTCTCTGAAGTCTGTTTTTACCAACACCCAGTATTGCCAAAAATGTTTTTTTGCACACAGGAATCACTCCTCTCGAAGTTTTAACGGTATAAGCTGCACTAAAAGTTTTTGGTTTATTTTTAACATTCTTTTTTATGTTTCTACCCGGGTTTTTTGGTTTATGTGTCAAACAATGCTTCAGCATAAACATATCTTGATAGCCTTTAGATTTCTTCATGTAAAAATTTTCATTAAATTTTCTTATCTCAGTCATAGTCAATAAGGAACATTGCAGTGCTTTTGAATTATGCTCGCAAGTGGGAAATTCAGGCAAGCCCTTTCGTGAGTACCTAAAAAAAATAATTTAACATGTCTAATTGCAGACACTTATTCAATAAAATTGATTCATAAATTTGTAAAACAAACAAACCTTAGTGTCTTGGCTTTTTCTCTTTTCCATTCTTGTTTGTTTGCCATTCTTTTTCTACCTTTTCCATGTGGACATGGTTCAATTACAATATTGTTATGCATATTAATACACTTCTCTCACAAACACTGCTATAAAACGTTACTGCGATAAACGTTTTTTATTAAAGATTAATACAAAACCTTGCTTTTCACGTGCTTATTCGACCACGTGCGGTGTTAATTAAGAACAAGAATTATTTCTTCTTATTGGTTAAAAGCATCATCATCAATTCACGTGGCTAAAGTACCGCAACCTGATTCGTCTTTACGCAAATGTCTGTTTTTGCATTCAATTTGTAAGCGCAAATGTCTGCTTTTGCATCTAAAGCTGAAATTCAAACGGTATTTACAGTTTTGCTTGACTTGTTATGCTCCTGAAAGTTTTAAAATAATGTTCCTGCTGACATTTACATAAAGATGGCATAGCTAACTCATTTTCTCAAAAAATGTGAGATGTCTGCTTTTGCATCTATACGCTTCTTAGAATGTATTGTTGTCTAGATGGCTGTAACAACGAGTGCTTATTACATGTGGATGATTGTAAATTTTATCGCATGCGACGGTGCACCTGATCTGTTGCAATCGGATCTGGACTAGAAACTCTAAAATTCACAATTTTGTTTAAGTCACTTGTTATTATTCAATCTAAAAGCGAACTACAATACTGTTCTCAGCAATTCTTGTGGAATGCTTAATTAGTTGTACTAAATTAAAACATTTCAGAAGATCGTTCAATGCTCTTACTTCTCTTGAATTTTCAAGCATATTTATATTAAAATCTCCAGTAATCAAGTTGCTGTAAATTTCGGGTAATATATCATAAAATTCATTAATTTCATCAACAGCAATGTTGCTAGCTAATGGCGATCTGTAAATCACGCCAATTACAATTGTCATTCTATTAATTTTTACCTTGACCCACAAGTGATCGATTTTTCTATCCATGTTTGTATGTTCAATTGTTAATTGACTTGACTTAAAATTCTTAATTATAAATAACGCTACACCACCACCTCTAGACAAGCGATCTGATCGATATAATACATAACCAGGTATAATATACTGCGACGAGCATATACTAGGGCTTAACCAACTTTCAGAAATCGCTATTATATCATAGTTATTATATTCAACAAAATATAATAAATCTACAAATTTGTTACACATTGACTAAGGATTTACTATTTTCAACATATCTGTAATTGATTGCTATTTAATATTACTTGAATGTCCTGCCTCTCTAAAAACACTTTCTGATTTTTCTTGAGTGAAGTTTTCTTTTTTCCCAACCGAGGCTTTTGATTCATGGAACCGTCGAATTGCAACTCCATTAGGCCAAAAACTGTTATCTAACAAAAATAGAGAGTTTTCACCCTCTGCAGTAACTCTGAATGAACTATAAATTTTAGGGTACTTTGAATTTAATTGAGCTAATTTTATTTTGGCATCTCCCAACTCCACGTTTTCTTTAATTTTATTGTTTATATAGTTAACTGTCTCTAAGTTGACCGCTGGGTTAACCCTTGTTACGTGTAAGTCGGTTATCTTTACCTTTTTGGCGGCAATGAAATCTTTTTCTCCTCCTTGACTGGCAGCAGATCCAATAATCATTAATTTGCGGTTTGGCTTTCTTCTCACTGTTGTCTAATTGTCATTTGAGTTGTCTCCGTTAGGTTTTAAATTCGATAAGTCTTTAAATTTCTTATCATCAGGTAACAACCTTTTCCTTTCTTTTACTGATGATGGTTGGTCAGGTACTCTCTTAGTCGTCTTGTCATTCTTAGAATTTTGAATATTACTACGCACTGTGTTGCGGTTTCGGGCAATTGTTACATACAATGAAGCTTCCTGTTTGTCTTCTAATGCGTTTCCAACGGTATTTTTACTCTGACCATCGGTCTCTTCTTTCTCAGAAAAAGGGACTGATAAATTTTCAGAACCTCTCATAGCCGCTTCAAACGCTGCTTTTTTCGTTTCATATATTTTCTCTAATAAACTGATTTTGTCTTTCAATAATTGATTCTTATCGCGCACTTCAATTAGTAAATTTTTTAGCATTATAAAGGACTCTTCAGAGAAACTTAGGGTCATTATATCTTCATGAATCGACCAGAAATGATTTGGCACTTTTTTTGCATCAAGTGCCATTATTTTTGTATCGCACAATTCACAGGTCCCTGGTTTTTTGCGCAAATGTAGACCTTAAGGGTCTACTTTAACACACTTTGCGTGAAATTCTAACTTGCACACTTCGCACTTAATTACTGATTTTACTTCGGTAAGATCAAGAACACAGGAACCACACTGTAACACACCCTTACTGGTCGACGACATCTCGACAAAAAAAGTTATGTTTCAAGGCCCATCCTAAAATATGAAATCTATAATGAGTGTTGTTAAAAATATGAAAAATTTCTTACCTGAGTCCTTTTCAGCAAATATTTTCATTTTATGCTGAATTTCTTCTTTAAATGTTAACAAAATCTCATCTAGAGATGAGCCAGGTGTGATTATTTTGTTAGCTGCTTGAAACGATTTGATGTCCGTCAAGTTTTTTGCTTCAGTAGTCCATAAACCATGTAATTCCACATTAACTTTAAGTGTAATCATTTTGTCTAATTCTTTTTGGAGTAAGTCGAAGATTTTTTCATTTTCAAGAAGGTCCGAAATATTCACATATTCTTTTTCTGGAATCAAACGATAGGTCGCAATTCGTTTTTGGAACGCTGTAGCAATAGTAAAAATATTTGCAGCTAGTGGTGTAATGCAATTATTTTTATGATGGCGAGTGTTTTGGTGACTTTTTAAATGTTGGCGATTAATCAATCTATCACATGGATCGCACATGACTAAATCTGCAATAGGATTATTAATATCGATTAATTTTCTAATAATTTTCACCATTTGACTCTGACATTTCTTTTCTTTTGTTTGGAGTACATGAGTTGGTCATATGTCTATTTTTATTATACATTGTGGAGTACTGTTTACGACACCAATCGCAAGTAAATTGGTTCTGAAATCAAAAATATTTCAAATTACATAACTAATTCACTTTATTTACAACTTAGATCATTTAAAAAAAATTAACTTACGTTTGGCACTGGATAACTGGACATTATTACACTAAAAAATTGCAAAAAAAATAAAACTGCACCGTTATCGACAAAACACAAGTGAATAACATTAATTGCTGTATCACCAACAAAATGGAAGTGATTGCCACGTATCAAATTTTCTTTTTCATCTAAAAAAAAACCGGAGTGGCGCAATGGTCATGCGCAATTATCCATGCGCATGACCTTCTTATATTTTTCAAGGCTTTGTTATCACACAGCTGATACTGACACCTTGGACATTTCACGTGAAGCGGACAGGGAAAAAAAGTGAGGTTCTGAAAATCGACCACATTCGGTTCATTTGTACTTCTAGTAGGTATGAATGTGTACGCAAAATTTTTTTTTTGTATAGTGTATATTTACCACGTTATAGGTTTCAAAAGAATTGTCGTTGACTGGTACCTACTACAATTTTTCGAAAGAAATTTTTCGAATATAACAAATCTACTATAAAATATTTTACATAGCGATACATATTAAAAATATACTGTTTTTTTTGACAGTAAAAAAAAATTTAAAAAAAATCAATGGCAAAAACCAGAAGTAAACTTGTCAAACCAGAATTACAGTCACTTCGACCAATTTTTTTTTTTTTTCAAAATATAGCTTAAATGATAATGAAAGTACACTCGAAAATTTAAAATGGGATCTCTATTAGTTTAGGAGATACGTTGAATAATATACACCCGCGTCGCAAGGGGCGTCATATGTAGCACTTGCTTAGATCGGTTGGTGTGCGTCAAATAAAATGGCTTGTCTAAATTACTGTGATAAAATAGTTCAAACATAATAAAACAACATTGGTACAACACAAGAACTGTTTATTTTGTAATTTTAACAATTTTACAATGGGAATCTATGGCAGAACTGGTCCCCTTTACAAGAAGGCCTGTGGTTGTTGGAATGAAGCTGTGAAACTTTTTGGTTCCTGAAATGGTGACCGTAGACGCAAATCGGGGTCCCAAAAAAATTCTCTGACGCTCTATATCATCTTTAGAACAGAAATAAATGGCGGTTTGTTTTAAAGATGATTTTGCCCATTCATATAATCGCATTGGTGTTATAATTGCTTTACTTGGAGGTAAAAACTCCAGTAAACTCCAGTAAAACTCCAGTAAAACTCCGATTATCCGAATTAATGGGGACCGGGACCCATTCGGATAATCAAATATTTGGATAATCGGATTTTTTTTAAAAAAATTGCCATTGGAGAGAATAAAAGCTACGTTTTGATATTGCACTATTTTTTTATTGAATTAAATGAAAGAAACATGAAATTTTCACATGTTTTAAATACATATAAATAAAATGTACTTATGTACAAGTTTAGAAATAAAAATCATTGTTTTTTAAACATCTCCGTCAATGTAAGCTGTTTTGCGGTCTTCAACCGTTTTCGGGCAGCCAGGTCACGCATTCGCTTGACGGTGAGCAGTTGCAAGTGGTCACACTCGGGCTGACGCTCCATCCACTTCAAAGCAGTCTCGAGGCCGGCAAATGCTTCACTAGCTGATGGTCCAGCGTCTACTTCAACATCAGCAGAAAGTTCTTCTTCCACTTCCACTTCAACATCTTCTCTCACACTTACAACAATTTCATCGTCATTGAGAATTTGAAAACCAGGGTCAGACGTGTCACAAGCCATCCACTCTCCTACATCTTCAGCACTTACTTCTGTACAACCAGGAATTTTTACAATCATTTTTCTTATTTCCTCTAGTGACAACGCATCTTCATCATCATCATCCTCTCCATATTCTTGTTTCTCATTTTCTTCAGATTCTTTTTTCTTGTTCTTCTCAGACGGTAGGCCTTTCAGTTTATTCCACGCACGTCTTAGCGTCACTGCCGTAACCAAACTCCAAGCTTCCGCTACCATGTAACAGCAGTCCTTTAAATTTATTTTGCTATGATTTGCCAAAACCAATTCTTCATCTTCAGCACCTTCGATCAGCAGTTTTCTCAGCAGTTGCCTTCTGTAATGGCGCTTCATTGTTTCAATAACAGACTGGTCCATGGGTTGCAGCAAACTTGTAACATTGGGAGGCAAAAACGTCGTTTTAAACTGCCTATTCTCTCTTTCCAACAGTTCTGCTGTAGGATGAGTGGGTGCGTTATCAACAATTAAAAGCACCTTACTGCCTTCTTTTCGCACCGATTTTTGGTGCTTTTTCACTTCAAGAATAAACACTTCATCATACCATTCGGTAAACAAAGCTGCAGTCATCCAGGCCTTGGGTTGACTTTTGTAGAAGAGTGGAAGTTTTTTAACGTTTTTAAATGTTCTTGGATTTCTTGATTTTCCTATCAAAAGAAGTGGCAGTTTATGACTTCCAGTGGAGTTGGCACAGTTAAGCACTGTAACACGTTCTTTACTGACCTTATGTTCAGGGGCACTAGATTCCCTTTTAGAAGCCAAAGTGGTTTTTGGTAATGCTTTCCAAACAAGGCCAGTTTCATCGGCACTGGGAAGTGCTTCGTCCCACTCAAGCTTTAATGACCATAGTTTTTGCAATATAATTTTAGCAATAATAATGACTGGTGCTAACAGACCTAACGGATCAAAGATTTTTGCAGTTGCAGAAAGAATACTTCTTTTTGTTATTCTTTTCGGTTTGTCAAAATTGATTGAATATGTGATTGTATCAGATTTAGCAATCCAATAAACACTTCTTGAAATATTTGCAGAAAATGTGGTTTTATAATAGTAATGAATCAAATAAAGACGGAATTTGCGTTTTCTGAAATAACAAAAAACAACATTTAAAGCCTTTACTTCTAGTTTAGTTTATTTATTTCTTTTTATTTAAATAGGATACTATAATCTAACCTCACTTTCAATTCTTAAAATTATGTCAACGCCAGTTGGTGTGTGACCCACATGACACTCATATTTACTTATTAGAGATCTGTGGTGCGATTCTTGAGTAAGATCCGTATACGAAACTGTTCGACGATCGAATAGTTTCGAACGAAAACCATGAAAGTGTATTCTTCACTAGGCGGATTCACTTCCGCATACGGAAATTTGGTCGTATACTAATTACTGTTCGACCGGCTTGGTCGCATGGTAAATCCGTACAAGTTTGGGTCATTTCAGGTAAAGTCGTGCATTTTGACAACAAAATGACAAGTGCCATTTGGGTAAAACCCAAATATTTGAATTTGAAATTTTGCACTTCGTTTCTGGTTGATTAAAATTTAAAGTTTTTTATTAAATTATTAATTATACTAGTCTAAAAAAGCCAAACCAAAAATTTGAGATTGATGAAAATTCTAATCAAGTTTATTAGAAGCATGCCATAATTGTTATTTCACTTCTTTAACGTTGTTTATCATAGTATTATTTTACATTTTACTTTTTTATATTTTTCATGAAAAAAGCCATTTGTTACTATCTGGTAGACAAGCTGCTACCAATTTACCGCCCAGAAAAATTGTATTAAACGTTCATCTGGAACAAAAACATTAATACTTGAATTTAAGATTTGATTGATAGTAGATACTATTTATTGACAAGAAATTTGCAAAGAAAAAACATTGAATATTAACTTTAAACTTTTGACAAATAACTCTTGTCTACACACTTTCGTTACGACCGTATTGAGTTTTGTGCATTAAATTTTGAAAGTGTGAACTAATCTTCAACTAATACTTTAAAAGAAAAAAAATTATGAGAAAAAATGATATATAGGAATAGATAAATACAGACAAACCAATAATTTTACAAACTTATTTTACCAAAACGAGGAAATATGGTTTTGCGTAATCTTTCCAATTTGAAGATCGGGGTGCTTCTTCATAAACTCGACCATCATTTCCTTCTGAGCGGAGGAAATATTTCCACATCTTTTTCCTCGCGTAATTGCTGTTTTGTCCATTTATAATTTTTCTTTCAATAACACGCGGCTTTTGTTTAAAAATGAAGACACAATTGAAAATAGATCACAAAATACGGTTAGTGCATTTAGGATTATTTGGGGTTGGTATGTTGGTAGCACTGAATTTTCTACAACGTTGCCAAGTTTCGATCGAAACAAAAATTCGCTTCGATTACCGGTTTCGAAGGTTGGTCAAGAATAGCATTTTGCGATCCGTCCGGAACTTACCGTTCGAATCAATCCGTCCGAACAAACTTTCGAACGAACTCAAGAATCGCACCCCTGTAGATAATAAATCCATAAAGAAAAAGAATGACACTGTGATATTCTTAACATATTTTTAAGAATGTTTTTAAATTTTTAAGAAATTTTTAAAAAATTTAATTCAACTTTTTATATATAATATATAAAATTTATTAATACGTTTTAAAATTATTAAAAGTAAAAATAAATTACTAAAAACTATTTAAAAAATATAATGGAATGTTTTGAAATGGTTTAAAAAGTTTTTAATAAGATATTTAAGTTATTTCCAATAATTTTTGATTTAAAAATTTCTATCATCTTTGAGAATTGTTTTAACCTGTTTAAAAAATTTTTTAAAGTTTCTTTCAGTTTTTTACAGAACTCCAAGAATTTTTAAAATTTTTTAGATTTTTTAAAGAATTTTTAAGAATTTTACAAAAATTTACAAAAAAATTAATTGAACTTCTTTTACATAAGATTTAAAATTTATTAATACGCTTTAAAATTACTAAAATTAGAAAGAAATTACTAAACACTACTTAGAAAAAATATTTCAATAATTTTCGATTTAAAATTTTTTAAACGTCTTTAAAAATTGTTTTAATTTTTTTTAAATATTTTTTAAAGTTTCTTGAAACTTTTTGAATAACTTTAAGAATTCTTAAAACTTTTTAGAATTTTCAAAGATTTTTTAAAAATTTTTTAATAATTAAATTTTATATAGTTTAATAGTTTAATAGTTGAACGGTAATCACCAATTTTACAAATTAAAATAAACAATGTTAATATACAGCTATAAAAATTAAAGTAATATAAAAATCCTAAAACTAATAATAAAAATACTTATAATAATATAATAAAGCATAAAAAAAAAGCATAAAAAAAAAGAGTGCTTAAGAGAACATGATAGCTTTCTTAAAAGAATTTTTATTTGATGAAAATAGATTGATGTTAATCAAACACGTTCTACAATTAGCTAGTTTCATCATTCTTCTTAAAGGATGATTTTCTGCCACGTTTGACAAAACTTTCCGAATATTAAAAATAATTTTCGATCTAGTAGAACACACATTTCTACTAGGAATAAAAAAAGTTAACCTTGACAGCAGATTAGGGTTGTCAATATTACCATTAACAATGTCATATAAAAAACATAAATCATGGATATTGCGACGTTCTTGAAGAGTTTGGAGATTACAATAATTAAGCACCCACTCGTAAGATTGGTTTATGTGAAGACGCTTCAATTTAAATTCAATAGTTCGTAAAAATTTATTTTGCACGCGTTCCAGCAGATCAATGTCAACTTGATAGATAGGCATCCATACGGCAGAGCAATATTCTAACTGAGATCGAACCATAGAACAGTACAAAATTTTTAAAACTTTTAATGAAAGACTGCTGGTATGACGCCAGATAAAACCCCACGTTTTCATACTTTTATTAAAAATATATGAATAGTGACCCTTAAACGAAAATTTTGAATCAAAAATGATACCAAGGTCTTTAATTTCCGGAACGGCCTCTAAGACGTCATTATCAATTTTATAAATGTATTAAGTCATAATTTTCTTTCTTGAAAAAGAAATTGATTTACATTTAGATGTATTTAAAAATAATAAGTTGTTTTCGCACCACTTAAATAAAGAATTCAAATCAATTTGCAACTCAAAACAATCTGACAATGAGGTAATGGTTTTGAAAATTTTTAAATCGTCAGCATAAAATAAAAATTTTGAAAATTTAAAACATAACGGCAAGTCATTAATAAAAAGTAAAAATAAAATTGGACCACAGTGTGATCCCTGAGGAACTCCTGATGTAACCAAAAATGCATCTGACACAAAATTATCAACTTTCACTTGTTGCTCTCTATTGGTTAAAAATGAGTTGATCCAACTAATCGAAGATAATTTAAATCCGATTTTATGTAATTTAGAAGTGAGAATGCGATGGTTCACTCTATCAAAGGCTTTGGAGAAATCAGTATATACACTATCTACTTGGTCTCTTTGTTCCAGAGCTTCGTTTAAATAAGACGCGTATTCGATTAAATTGCTTTCAGCAGATCTGTTAGAACGGAAACCATGTTGCGCGTTAGACAAAACGGAGGAACAATTCCATTGCAATTGGTCAGAAATAATGGAATCAAAAATTTTAGCAATAACCGATTGATTGCATACTCCTCTGTAATTGCTTATGTCGCTGCGATCCCCAGATTTAAAAATCGGTATCACAAAACTTTTTTTCCAAATATCTGGGAATATTCCAACATTAATTGATTTACTGAATAATAAAAACAGAGGTTGAACAAGCGTAAATTGACAATTTTTTAAAAGTAAACTAGGAATGCCGTCAGGACCTGGACAGCAAGAGGAAGTTAATTTAGAAATGTTATCAAAAACATCGGAGAGATTAATTTTGAAGCCAGCATCTAAAATTTCATTATCTGAATAATAATCACTGACACCCTGAGAAAGTGACGTATTAGAGTTAGAGTCAACCACATAAACCGATGAGAAATAATTAGCAAATAAATTACTAATATCTCTTCCACCTTTAACTGTAACGGTATCTAGGTGCATTTCAGAAGGCATGGAATTATTTTGGGTACGGTTTTTAATGTATTTCCAGAAAAATTTTGGATCATTAACAATGTTAGATTCAACCTTTTCTAAATAAGATTTATGTAGTTGTTTTTTAGTTTCATTACATTTAGTACGTAGAGACTGAAAACATGAATAATTATTCTGAGTACTGTATGATTTGAAAATAGCATGAGCTTTTTTTTTCTCTTTGCATAATTTAATTAACGACTGGTCAAACCAACAAGGATATTTATTATTCCTTGTTTTAATAATTTTTTGTGGAATAAAAGTATTAATTGCATAAAATAAAATTTCATAAAATATGTTAACCTGTTCGTCAAGTTCAATACCATCAAAATATTGCTCCCAATCCACAGAACTTAAATAAAAGTTTAAATCATTATAATTTCCGTTTCTGAAATCGTAAACTTGTACAGATGACGCAAGAGGATTATGCTTAGGCGTTAATATAGAAAAACTGTACGGAAAATGATGAATACTTGAATTACATAGTTCTTCGGGGGCACGGTCAATTTTAAGATAGGGCAAATTAGTGAAAACTAAATCTAGGAAAACGTTTCTACTGTTTGGAATTTTATTAACTTGAGACAGATTTAGTAATGAATAAGTGGATATAAAAATATTCCAAATATCTCTAAGGTTGCCACCTAAGTTAGAACCCGGATTGCCATCATTCCAATTGACAAAAGGTAAATTAAAGTCGCCTACTATAATAAGTTTATCCTCAGGATATTTTTCTGATAGAATTTCTAAATCTCTACAGTGATGATAATATAATTCCTTATCAGAGGAAGGTGGAATACACACAGCGGCAATTATAAAATTACAATGATCAACTGTTAATCGTACATAAATACTTTCTACATGAACCCCTATAGATACTACACATGAAGAGAACTTACGTTCAACAGCAACTAGAACCCCTCCACCACGAGATTTTGAAGACGTCTTAACATTGCGATCAGCACGAAATATATTGTAATTGTGCAACCCCAATTCATTACTGTTAATGTTATTACAAAACCAAGTTTCAGAGATAATAATTATATCGTAAATAGAACCGTTGGCATTTACTGAAAAGTCACTAATTTTAGTTTTCAACCCACCAGCGTTCATGTAAAAAACCATTAGTTTTTTGAAATTGTAGACGAACTTGTAGACTGAGTAATATAAGCTTTATTGCTCTTATAATAAATTTTCAAATTGTTTTCACCTCTTGACCGTCGATCTTTCAACTCTTCTCGAATTTTCTTGTTGTAATTTCTTTGATTAAGTGTTAGATCAGACCTGAAATGTAATTCCTTGTTTGGATTGCTTTTGTTTGATTTTAATATTTTAATCGCTTCCTCTTCACTGTTAAACGTAATTTTCAAGGGCCGCTTTCCACCGGATTTACGTAGTCCTAATCTCACAATCTTTTTTGGTTTGGGGTAATCTCCTAACGGATTGATAATATTCAACACATGGTTGGTGTCATGACCAATTCTATCTTCCGCAGATGCAGCATCCGATTCTGTGATGCCAAATAGCATCACGTTACATGAACGTTGCCTCTGTTCTTCCATTTCCGTCATCACGTTGATCACTTTATTATCATCCGAATTTGAATCATTACTTTGAGCTCTTTTCCACTCTGACCAGTCCTTTTCAATTGCAGATACTCGATTTTCTACTTTAGAAATTTTGTTAGACATTAATTCTAATTGTTCAGTAATCATCTTCATCAATTCATTTTTCAAAACCAAAAATTGTTTATCAATAATATTTTCTATTGATGATAAATTATTGAAAGAATGATTCAAATCCATGGGACCGGATGATGATGAATTGTTCAAACATTTTACACAGACCCATTTACTGTTCTTATTTTTCGAAGTATCCAGGTAAAACTTAACTTGCTCTTCCGTTAGGTCGGAACATGTGGTATGAATCCATCCCTTACAATTTTTGCATTTTAAAGCTGAGGAATGTGGGCTTATGTATTTATTGCAGGTACCACAAACTTGAACCATTATGAAATAAGATGAATTAATGAGAATTGATATAAAACTGCACTGTTTAACTAAACCACTAAATCGAGCAAGAACAATTTTTCTATGAACTCGCTGCAATTACACCAAAACTGCCACGTTTTACAATAACTTTAAACATACAACTTAATTACAAAATTCTAGAGGACACAAAAACACGACTAGACTCTGCGGACAGACTACCAGGATATATTAATTTAAAAAAAATTTAATTAAACTTTTTATATATAATTTTTGAAACTCATTAATACGTTAAAAAACTAATAAAAATTAAAATAAATTACTAAAAACTAATTAAAAAAAATATTTTGAAATGGTTTAAAAATTTTTTAATAAAAAATTCAGATTATTTACAATAGTTTTTGATTTAAAATTTTTTAAACGTCTTCAAAAATTGTTTTAAACATTTTAAAATACTTTTGAAAGTTTTTTCAGAATTTTTTATCAAATAAAAAAAAATTAATGGAACTTTTGGTTCATAAGTTTTAAATTTATTAATACGTTTTAAAATTACTAAAAGTAAAAATTAATTACTAAAAACTACTTAGAAAAGATATTTGAATGTTTTGAAACGCTTTAAAAAATTTTTAAGAAGAAATTTAGATTATTTTCACTAATTTTTGATTTAAAAATTTTTAAACGTCTTCAAACATTGTTTTAACTTTTTTTAAACATTTTTTAAAGTTTTTTCCAACTTTTTAATTGACTTAAAATTTTTTTAGAATTTTTAAAAAGCTTTCAAGAATTTTTTAATAATTTAAAAGAAATTCATTTGATCTTTTTTTTTTTAATTTTTTAAATTTATTAATTTTTTTTAAAATTAACAAAATTAAAAATAAGTTGCTAACAATACTTAGAAAAAACATTAGAATGTTTTGAAATGGTTTAATAACTTTTTAATGAAGAATATAAATTATTTTCTATAATTTTTGTTTTAAAAATTTTTAAACGTCTTTAAAAATTGTTTTAAACTTTTTAAAACATGTTTTAAGGTTTTTTTCAACTTTTTAAATAACTTTGAAAAAATTTTAAAATTTTTTAGAATTTTTAATAATTTTTTACTTTAACTTTTTATATAAAATTTTTAAAATTTATTAATACGTTTCAAAATAACTAAAAGTAAAGATAATTTACTTAAACTACTTAGAAAAAATATTTGAATGTTTTGAAATAGTTTAAAAAATGTTTAATAACAAATTTCGATTATTTTCAATAATTTTCGATTTAACAATTGTTTTAACTTTTTTAAATATTTTTTAAGTTTATTTTCAGTTTTTAAAATAACTTGAATTATTTTTAGAATTTTCAAAGAATTTTTTGATAGTTTTTAAAAAATTTAATTGAACTCTTTAGATATAATTTTTAAAATTTATTGATACGCTTTAACATAAGTAAAATAAATTACTAAAAACAATTAAAAAAAATATTTGTACGTTTTGAAATGGTTTAAAAAATTTTAATAAGAAATTATAATTATTTTCAATAATTTTCGATTTAAAAATTTTTGAACGTCTTTAAAAATTCTTTTAAAGTTTTTTTAATAATAATTTTTAAGGTTTTTTATAATTTTTTAAATAATTTAAAAAAATTTTTAGTTTTCAAAGAATTTTTAAAACGTTTTAAAATTACTAAAAGTAAAAATAAATTACTAAACATTATTTAGAAAAAAAATTTGAATGTTTTGAAACGGTTTAAAAAATTTTTAATAAAAAGTTTAGTTTATTTTCGATAAATTTCGATTTCAAAACTTTTAAACGGCTTCAAAAATTGTTTTAACCTTTTTAAAATATTTTTCAAGATTTTTTTTGATTTTTTATTCAACTTTAAAAATTTTTTAGAATTCTCAAAAAAAATTTAAGATTTTTTTACCAATTTGAAAAAAGATTAATTGAAGTTGTTATATATAATTTTTAAATATTATTAATACGTTTTAAAATAACAAAAAAAAAATTAAAATTACTAAGAAAAAATTTAAATGCTTTGAAATGGTTTAAAAAATTTTTAATGAGAAATTTATTATTCAATAATTTTTGGTTTAAAATTTTTTAAACGACTTTAAAAATTGTTTTAACCGTTATAATGATTTTTTTAAGCTTTTTTCTTATTTTTTTAGATATTTTTAGGAATGTTTTAGATTATTTTAAAATTTTTAAACAATTTTTAAGAATTTTTTAAGAAATTTAAAAAAAATTAATTTAACTTTTTAGATATAATTTTTAAAATTTACTAATACGTTTTAAAATTATTAAAAGTAAAAATAAATTACTAGAAACTACTTAGAAAAAATATTGGAATGTTTTGAAATGGTTAAAAAAATTTTTAATAAGATATTTAGATTATTTTCAATAATTTTCGATTTAAAAATTTCTAACATCTTTAAAAATTGTTTTAACCTTTTTAAAATATTTTTTAATGTTTTCTTCAATTTTTCAAATAACTTTGAGAGTTATTGAAAAAATTTTTAGAGATTTCAAAAAATTTTTGAGAAATTTTCAAAAATTAAAAAAAAATTTATTGAATTTCTTTTCTATAATTTTTATTAGTTTTGGATGTTAAACTTTCTGAGTCTAATAAAATTTACTGCCGGGTATATCTTAAACGTTTTCACTATACAACCTAAATTTGCTTTTTCGTTGTTAGTTCTATCAAGCTGTAGCTCTAATTGTTTGGGTTTTATAGGAAAAAAAAATGTTTTTTTCTAAACACTAAGATAGTTTACTCTAATTGTGGTTACATAATTATAATTATTAAAAAACCAATATTGCATACAAAAATAATATAAGTAATCTCTCATAATCAAACAGTCACCATTCCGTACTTTTTGTCTGCTTGTGGAAAATGATAGCTTGAGAGAGAGAAAAAAATAGACAATCAAAAGATACACTTGTTGACAATGTCTGAATTAAATAACGCGCACGAGTATTAATGCTCATGCGTCCGTTTATGAGAATGACGCGTTTGATTATGAGCTACCCGTCCGTTTATAAAAGATTTTCTATGAAATTTAGGGAAATGCGGTGTTCGTGTCCGTTTATTAGAGCGTCCGCTAGTGAGAGCTTTTTCTACTTTAAAAATCATAAGAAGAAAATTGGTTCCAGAAAATTTGTTCGATTAAGGGAGACGACCGCTTGTAGGAGCTGTCCGCAAGAAGAGTTTCACTTTAAAATAATATTAGTTAAAAATACATAATTGTGTTTTTTGCTTGTTTAATTATGTTCAAGTCCATACCATTTTCCATACAATTTCAAATTATAAAAAATTCTTATGGAAAAATAGTAAACAATCTCTACACACGAAATCAAAGAAAATCCTGTGAACAATCCTAAAAGACCACCAAAATTCGAAATTAAATCGGTCACTCCATACAATTCACTCCTCATAATCGGCAAAAATTGCTCATCTTTGAAGTAAATAGATAAAACAGAAAAAAACGTTCTGCAAAAATATTGTTTAAAGTGGTGCAAGAGGAGTTTTTCTCTTACTCGTTGGGATTAAAAGCAACATCTAAACTATCTTGTGCATTAAAAAACTCATTCCATGAGACATCACTCAATGATAATTCTACGCTATAGCCCAATTTGATACAAGATGGTTTACAATCGCAAGAATTCGTAGATGACTTTAAAATTTGTCTTTCTAGTTCTAGTCGATTTAGTTGACCTGCAAACAAAAAGTTTATAGACCTAGATATTAGAAAATTTGAACATTACTTTCAGCCTTTTCAAGACAAGGTGCACTTTTTAAACCACATACTTTTGTCTTTTTGTGTCCTGGAAATTGATATTAATGTTAAGTTATTTGAAAAAGTATCATTTCTTAAAGTTCCTTGTTCCACAGCGTAATTATGTTGCAACTCAAAAAGTCGATTGCATAAACGCAAATCAACTCTCCAATCAAATGCTTGTTATTAAATATGTGGTTTGATGATATGAAAGCAACTCTTTTTTTCTGTCAAGTGCTAGTTAGAAAAAAGTTCACAGAAAGCCAAGCAGTCATTCATACCAACACAACAAACGAAGCTATTAAACACCTGTTAAATAATATCTTACTTGGCATGTAAAAATCTACGCAGTCACACTGCTCTAATGTATAATTTGTTACACATTCCAGCAGGCAATTTGTTTGAGTGTATACTTTAAAATACTTTAAATGGCGTTCATTTTGTAGATAGCAGTGTCGAACATTTGCTGAATATTTTTTTACTGAGTCTGATGTAGCAAGCAAAGTTGGTTGAACAGCAGCCACCACAGCTTTTTCTAGTGGAACTCGAAAATATGATTTGGAAAGTCGAGGCACGCTCATTGGATTGTGGATTAAAACCTAAACATACTTTGTTAAACACTGAAATACACTTAAGAAAATTTATTTCTCTAATGAGTGTTTTATATGAACTACAGCAGAATTTCATTTAATTTTTAATAATGATTTATAGTTAAATACAGTGGCTTTAGTACGCTCTCGCAACATTTTTTGGCAGTAAGATCTATAGCGAGTGTCTTAGCTTGCATAATTAAAAGTGTGCTATCTAAGGCTATTGTTACTCAATATTTTATACTATAGATCCATAAGCCTATTCTATTTTTGTTTTTGATCTATCTGTGTACCAGATGGAGGAGATCACGCCAACTTATGCAATTTATCTTCGAGCCACACGGTCAGCAATGACAAGTCATGGATTATTGCAAAACCTATGTGTAGAAAGTCCAGTATCTTGAGGTGACCTGTTGGGTCTCCTCATTTAAATTTATTTGATTGGCCCAGGCCTTAGAGATGCCTGTAGACTCTCTTTTCGCAAGTTCAACAGCATCTCTAGAGCAGTAGTAAAAGCGGTGCGCAGGACTACTGTGATGCCCAGGCACGTAAACCGCTGCAATTTCTGCAGCTTGCTTTTTGTCGTTGTATTTTTGGTTTTCGTCTTTTATACAAGAGATGCGTACGTGACGATGTGTCTTATTACTATGATGTACAGCCAATGTACTATTTTTGGTTGATTTTCTCGCAAAAGCGCTTCTAGAACTGCATTTTTGACCTTCCTAACTCCTTGTTGTATCGTGTTAGAGCTTGTTTGTAGACCTAATCTTTCAGCCTAATTAAACAATTTCCTAGCTTCGATCCTGAGCTTTTCTAGTTCGCCCGGCGAACAATCTGTTCAACAGATTTCAATCGTATAGTCAACATTTGATCTCTAAAGTATAATTCAAGTG
The DNA here is from genome assembly GCA_947359425.1 of Lagria hirta. Classification (NCBI taxonomy): domain Eukaryota; kingdom Metazoa; phylum Arthropoda; class Insecta; order Coleoptera; family Tenebrionidae; genus Lagria; species Lagria hirta. The sequence goes on from OX375796.1 coordinate 28,663,545, forward strand.
CAGGCCACTGTTCAATTATCCTTGAAACAACCGCTTTTAAAGATAACCAACGCGTTTGCGCTGGGCGGAGAATTTTGTGAATGTCAATGTCTAAAAATGTTTGAAACTTTTTAAACAAGTGCTGTCGTTTTGCGCTGTTTTTAAATTCACCATAGACATTCCGAGCCAGATCTTCACAACTCCTTGGTAATTTTTTGCATGCATTGCTGGCACAAAGATGCAATGAGTGGCATATACACTTGAAAATATAGATGCCAGGGCATTTTTTAAGAAATCTCGAAGCTACAGAGTTATCTTTTCCCATCATTGTACTAGCTCCATCTGACGCGAATCCAATGATATTCTCAAATGGAATCTCATAATCTTCCAAGGACTTCAATACTAGTCCGAATAAATATTCTGCTGTAGCACTCTCCACATCCGAATTTTGCTCAAAAATTTGGCAGAGATCCCAAAACTTGCTGACCACTCGACCCTCTTCAGCATCAAAAAACCTGTTTTACACAGTACAAAATATAAGAACACAAAATAGATAATTATTATCCGTTAAAGCAGTGGAAAAAAATTATTTTTCCTTACCTCACAATGATGCACATCGTTTGTATGCCCCCAATATCGGTCGATTCGTCAATTAAGACACTGAACCGACTGGTCTGCAATTTTTGTAGTAGATGTTCTTTTTCGGCTGCAGCAATGACATTTTTTACTATTGCAGTTCCTTTTGTTGATTTCATCTGCATGTTTTTAATAATTTCAGAGTCAGGCACAGAACTTTGCAATAGGCTTGTCAAATGATTTAAAGTAGTGAAGGATAAATTATGTTCGGCTAGAAAACCACATAACTTTATTTCAAGTGCTTGAGTTGCTTTGGCTTTTGTACTGATTTCGTCAGTCTTTTTTATAAAAGTAGAAATAGATTGTTGGGCTGCTAGAGGTTTACGAAGATGAGTTTTCGATGTCATGTGGTTTTTTATCACAGTCAACTCTGCATTCATTATTACATTGCATGTACGGCATTTAGCTTTGTACTGATCTTCAGGCACCTTGCTAAGCCATTGTTTGTAATCTTCATTTTGAAGCCAGGCGTCTCTGAATTTTTGTTGGCGATGCTTGTTGCTGACTTTGGCGATTTTTCTGGGAGGTGTGATATTCAAGTCTGATTCAGTCTGTTGACTGCTCGTGCTATCTACCTTGCGTCTAGGACTCATTCTTCATTGTACAGATTAAAAATAATTGATAGGTTAGTAAAGTTATATATAATATACAGCCACTGAAGCAACGTATTTGATAGATATACGTACTTGTCAATACAATACAACAATAGTAACAATCTCGCTAAGTGTATAATCAAAATTTTGTTGTCTCAGAAAATCGCTTCATTCTTCACTTGATTTAAATAACTTTACGGAACAACTGCCAACATCTCTACACAAAATATTGTAACGGTTTGAATTGCGGCACACGCCAAAAATTACGAAAAATAAGCGCCTTCTTGCCATTTTGCGGTAAACTACTCATTACATGACGCTAGTTTGTGCACTATCGAATTCGCTGTCATCGATTTAGTCTAGAACTGCGAAGACCCGACGCCTTTAAGACAATTTATGTCTTTCGAGTAACTGTCTTTTCTGAACACTCTGTATATAAAGTAAAGCAAGCTAACTTTTTTTATTGGCCAGGAAAAAAAAACCCAGGTAGTTTTTAACGGATGGGAAAAGAATAATCCGATAGTAAAGCAGAATTTACCAGATTTTAAGCGGGAAAGATACCGACTCTATATATAGGAGTGGTGATAGCGTCTATTTTTCACTTTAAGTCCGCCACCGTACGTAGTGTTAGTGTACCCTTCTACGCCAATGTAGTGAGTCAAATAAACCCGGTAGTGGGTATTACGTGTGTTCACGACTTTTTGACAAGAAAATTGGTACGGCTTTGAAGCCACGTTTTGATAACGACTTTACCATTTTCGCGATTACGTGACGTTAGAAGGGGTAAGTTAAACAGTCTCATTAATTCCACCACTAACGGTTTTACTTCGCGGGTCATTTAGGACAAGTCTAAGGGCAAGTCTAGGGTCAAGTCGAGAGACGACTCAATTGCGGCACTCGATCTTTTCCTTCTGTTATCCTGCTATTTACCATCGAGCTTCCGAGGAATAAATCACTGCAAAACAACCATCTCCAACGGAAACAGCAGATAAGGTTAGTTCAAGGTCTATGAAAGGTAGAATGAATGTGTGAATGTTAGTAAGCCTTTGAACGACACCTTTAAAGTGAAGAAAACCTTCCTTTTATTATATTTCGTTTCATCAAATTATTGCCTTTATTGTTTGTGGTAATCAGGACAATCTGTAAGGGGTGCTTGAGTTAACTTCAAGGGAATTGTCTTGTCTAACTCAGACTGCATCGAGTCCTGTCAAGTTGTGTTAAAATTGTGATAAAATTTTATTCGAATTATTTAGCACTAATTAATTATTTGAACATTCTGGATTTACCTTTTTTTTTTATTTTCTTTTATTTTGATGCCAATATCACTTATTGCTATCAGTTAGTTTTTTTATTTGTTGTATTTTCTTTTTATTTATTCAATATATTAATATTATTTTACTTGAGCTTTTGTTTAGCCTGCAGGTCTTGACCCCTAAAAGGCTAAAGGGAGGCTAATTTCGGCTATTGTCTAAGCTTAGGTTGAGTGGCGCCATACCTACCACCTGTGTTCCTAGATTCACGCCTCTACGGCTGAACTACCGGGTAGTTTTGAACAAGGTAAAGCTAGCCGAGATTAGCCTGTCCTCGAGTTTTCCTATTCCCTTTATTCCCTTCTCTCCTTTTCCCCTTGTGTAACTTCACGGTTACAATATACGATACGTATGAAGTACGAACATAATCGAAATGTCGAAATATCGAATCAAACTTATTCTCTTGTTCGCATTGGTAGATGCTAAGCAATGAGAAGGCATGTATAGCAGAATAAAGTTACAGTCCAGGTGGTGGTGGTGTAACTTCTCACAGCGGATCATAACAACCAATAGAAATGGAGAATTTGTATTTCCCGGTATTTCCCTAAGATTTTATTGAACAAAATAATCGAGCGGGAAAAAAATGTAACTTCTGAAAGTGTTAACTATATTGAGTGCCGACTATATATTGCATCAAATAAAATAAATTCTCAAATTTTGCATCATGATGGATATTATCGTACAATCTGCGTACGATAATAATGTGCTATCGTACATCGTACGTAGTCACGAAATTATCGTATATGTACGATAATTATCGTACGGTTCCGAACACTGGTTCGCCGTTCTACCACGGTACGTCCCTAGAGACAGTACGCTACCTCAAAAAGCATCAGCTGGTTTTGTATGAAGATATTATTGGTTACCTCATATGTTCAGAGGCAGCTTCTAACTCTTCTGGCATGGATATTCCGTATAACTTTATTCATTATCAACGTGATAAATTTATTGCCACTTACAAGATACAGAAATAAAACCTTCCCTAAAATACGCTACTTACTCTATATCCCTGTAAAAACTGATTACACATGTAATCATTGTCTTTTGGATTATGCTGTAAATATATTGTGAGCGCGTTGTCTGCTCCAGAAACTAATGCTCTTCTAGGGTACGTATGTACTCCGGCTGAGTCATTATATCCATTATCCGGATCATAGCTCGAGGATTTATTTTCTGCTGAAAAAAAATCTTTGTATTGAGAGCTGCAAATTAAAATAAAATTTTTATTCAAATTAATAAATTGTTAGACATTTTACACTTGGTTCTGGAACAATTCATTACGATCTAAAATGTTGAAGGAGTAGCAGATACCTTCATCTACAATAATAGGTTGTAAAAGTTCAGTACAATTTACTACCTCTCCCAGAAACCAACAGTACATTTTCAATTCCGGTTTAAGCTAAAACAAGAAACAATAATTAGCGACATCTATTAGAATCTACCTGATATCAAAATGTTGAGAAACAAGGTTTCAACATGTTTTAATACTCTATATAACAGATGTGCTCAAATTTGTCAGTGTAAATTTATTCAAATGTGAGTCTGTTGCAACTTGCTATAGTTCTAATAAGAACGAAATATGTTCAAGTCTACTGATCTAGTTTAAATAAATTTTCATTGATCTTATTAAACTATAAGATTAAGCAATACAGTATTTCAACTTTTGATTACTAAGCTATAACTTTTTTATTTTTTCAAGTCTGGCAGCAAAGCATATGGCCCACAATTTTTACAACAACACACCAGATAAAGAAGAAAAGATTAAAAACCGCATTTTGCAAACAATTATCAAAACAAGCAAAAAGTATCCAAACATAACAAAAAAAAAGTATACAACTAAAAGTATCAAAATACTTACCTCATCAATAACGTCAAAAAAATCGGATCCAGCAATCTTAAAATTTGTGTCTTCAAGCTGATATCCGGGATTGTTTCTACTTTTGCTACATAACATGCTCATATAAGTAAATTTTCTTAAACTGAAATACAAGAAAATATCGTATTTACACAATATTTAGGTATTTGTGTGATTTTATATTGTTGTTATTTATTATCATAATTAAGATGCAACAGAGACATTAAAGTGGAAAAATTTGAAACAAACTTATGTTTTAAAAAAAATTTAATAACGTTTTAAAATTGAATAATTTAAACCGTGATAAAAACATATTTTGATAAACATACTTTTACTGCTATATTGTTTTTTGTTAATTATGTCTCTTTGTGGCGCTAAAGCCTATGTATAAAATACTCTTTGTAGTAGTATGCCGGGAAATATATCAAAAGGTGAAACATACGCTAAAAAACACCTTTATAGGCAAACAAATTAATTAACAACAACTACTTTCTAGGCAAATACTCCGCCAGACGTTGAACTATCATTGTCTTTGACTGCGTAGTGTAAGATCTCAAAAAACTGCAATAAGGGAGTGTAAGAAAATAAATCATCCAGGCAAAGGCTGTAGCGCAATGCTGGTCTAAAGCTCTATCCTAAGGTCTTTTTTATCATAGAATAATGAAGCGAGAATGAAAAATGAAATTGAAGATGAGGTATTGATACGCAAAAACTTTGTAAAAAAGTCAAGCTTTTCCTTCCGACAGTTGCAAAATTTGTCACTTGTAAGATGTTTTAAGACAAATTACTCAATGTTAAATACATCTATGAATGAAAAACTTACATGTCATCATCTACTTCTTTATGACTTCCTAAGGCATAGTAAACTTCAGTGAAATTAAATTTTGTGACCGAGCACTTTGACTCTGGGCAAATGGTAACTGAAGGAAATGGTATATCGAAAATCGGATAATCTTTTGTAGCAAACCCTACAACAACCGGGCTATTTTGATATTTTTTTAAAATTTCGGATATCATCAGTCCACAACAAACCAGAGAACCTAGAATAACTAAAATCCAAACAAATCTACAAATATAAAAAGCATACAGTCTCACAATAAATTGTACAAAAATTATAATTACCTCTCGGCTTTAGAGCGATGCTCAGCAATGTAGAAAACACCATGCAATCCAGTATTTTTTGAGTACTCTTGCAGATATTTTTTAAGATGATACCCATGTGAGCTCTTTTTAATCTTGAGCTTTTCATTAGCTGACATTATTTTTTAATTATTCTTTATATTAATGCTAATAGAGATACTAAATGGTTGGAATTTTCCAGCTGAATGTTTTCCTATAAATATTGATTTTCACAAATTGCAATTTCATGTTTACAAAAAAATAAATTATCGCAGAACACATGAAATGAGTTAATATTTTTGTATTTGTAAGCTTGTATTATCTGATGTTGGGTTTATCAAAACATTATAGGGTTTTTTATTATTGTTGTAATTATCATTATATTTCAACGCAATGGTCTATTTTTTTTGTGTGACTTATTTGCTCTTAAGACACGAGTACAATACATAGTTTTATTCAACACCTTTCTTTGTAAAAGTTCTTAAAAAATTTAATAACTAGAAAGATATAAAATTATCAATTGCTGTTTCAAACAAGGTTTTTTCTGTCAGACTGGAAAAAAAGCGATAGTACGCCTATTGGCAAAAGTTAAAGACCCTAAGTCATGTCACAATTTAAAACCTATCACTATCTTATCGACGCTATCAAAAGTTTTGGAAAAGGTCGTAAACAAACAACTATATGAATTTTCAACGCAAAACTAAATCTTGTCTGAAAAACAATCCGGTTTCAGAAAAGGCCACAGTAGAGTTGGATTGCCGTAAGAAAGCGACCGGTGAATCACCGTTAGATGCGCGAGCTTCATACCTACGCCAATGAATGCGATGAAATCCGGCCGTTACTTAGCAACCGAACGTAAACAAACCACTGCGCATTCAATGACAATTAATCACCGGTCTCTTTCTTACAGCAATCCAACTCTACAACCACTGCCTTGAGCCTGGTTTTGAATGATTGTCTAAAAGCCATGGATGTAGGGAATGCTACAATCTTAACAATGTTAGATTTTTTAAAGTTTTTGAAAGCCTTGATCATCAACTATTAAATGCTAAATTCACTTATTATGGTTTAGGCAATGTCGCTATTTCTTTTTTTAGATCCTACTTGAACGGACGCAGTCAACAAGTTTTAGTTAATAATCAAACTTCTAATTTTGGTATAATTAACTCGAGAGTGCCGCAAGATTCTATTCTAGGGCCAATGTTATTCTCAATTTACACCACTGAGCTACTAGAATCCCTTAAGTTGGTATCTAAGAGCCTATGCTGGTGATATCAAATTATACTATCATTTTAATCCACAAAAAATCGTTGGTAGTTGTTCTATCATCAATTCTGAACTATCGCTTGTATCGAAAATCTCTGAAGAAGTAAACCTGAAATTAAACTCAAATAAATATGCTGTAGTTGATTTTCCTCGTTCTAACATTGAAGACCATATAAATGTTAGTATAAACAATATAAAGTTGATGTGAAGAGTTGTGTAAAAAATTTAGGACTGATGTTAGATGAGGATTTGAGGTTTAAATCCCAAATATTATTAAAAAAGCATTTGTAGCGTTAAAATTACTTTATTCTAATTACTACATTATAAACTTTAAGTTACGAAATAAACTGTGTGAGTCATTGGTATTGCCTTATTTAAAAAATTGCTTGACCTTGTACTATCCATGTCTATACTGTGTTCAAATTCAAGAACGAGGGCTAGTAAACAAAGTGTAGGACGTGATCATTCATAAAGTCTCACATGTATCACATGCTAGTCATTTCTTGGAATCCTGTCGATATGGTTTAAATTAATACACAAGACGTTTTAATTTGATTTGATTTTATTACGAAAATTATTTAATGGAATTTATAACAAAGTTAAATTATTGAAAATACAGTATTATGAGTCTGCGAGATTAATTAGAGAGAATGTCCCCGGCGATAAAGCCTCGGCCTTTTATAACATCATACACTGATGCACTCTAGTTTCTCACGAAACCCTTATCAGACGTAGACTAAACAATGTTTTATCTGAACTGCCCCAAGTGGGACAAAAATAAATCGTGTGAAACTATAATTTAACATTAAATTAATTACTATACTATTTTATATTCTAAAGTTTTCTTGATGTTTTCTTTGTTTGTTGACATTAAATTTGGCACAGTTATGATAAATACTAATGGGTTGTTTAGAACCAATAAATTGAATTAATTTCTTATTTTTATTGCTACTCTTTATTTTTTTTCGACATGCGTCTTCTTTGTGCCCCACAATTTTACAATAATTGCAGCGAAGAGTCCCTACAGAAAGGTTTTTGTTGCTGTTTACCGTACATTCAAAACGTTTATGACCTATTTCGCCACATGTAAAACATTTAATATTATTTGGACGAGAGTATGGTTGCGCACCCTCCGGGTGCTTACCCTACTCTCTTGAGTAGAGGGTTGCCTACGGCAACGTGTATGAACCTAGAGGGGTTGCCTTCGGCAACCTAAAAAATAAACGCTTTAAAATTTAAGCAAGCACATTATTGGTTATTAATAAGCGTATTATTATTTTTTTTATTTAATTTTTTTTAATTATTTATAGTTTTCATTTATTTATTTATGGAATTTTTTTTAATATTCAAAATTTTCTTTTTTTTTGTAATTTTTTTATTAGATTATATTTATTATACTTTTTTTATTTTCTCTTTCTTTTTAATATTTTTCTTTTTTATCTCTTCAACTTTTTTTTTCGAGCTCTTTTTTTTATTTTTCTTTACTTTCTTCTTTTTGATTCTATTTGTTCCTATTTTTATAATGCATTTACTTAATTTTAATTTTTTTTTTCAATTTTTTTTATTTTTTTTTTATTTCTCTTTTTTTGTGTATTTTAATTTTTTTTTATACTATTCTTTTTTTAATATTGTATTATCCATCTATAAACTCCTAATATTTTAACATTTTTTTTTCCGTATTTATAATATAGTTTTCCAATCTAAACCTTTTTTTTTCTATTAATTTTTTTTTCGATTTTTTTTCTCTTTACTTAATTTTATCAATTTTTATTTTTCTACAAATACCATAGTTTTGTTTTTCTATACTACTTAAATTATCTATTCTTTTTTATTATCAACAAATTTATAATTTCTTTTGGTTTTTCTTGATGCTTTTTTTACTTAAATCATCGCATATCTTTTAAATTAACATTTTTTTATTTTTAATTTTTTGCAAATTTTTTTTTTTGCACATTTGATTGTCGGAAATTAAATAACAAAAATTTCAAATTTTTCTTGTATAATTGTTAATTAAAAACATTTGTTTATAATTAATACAATCTAAAAAAATTTTTTTTGAATAAATATTTAATTTGGCAACACTTTTGAAAAAAAAAAATTAATTGCCTATTTGCAACAATGTAACCGAAAACGTTTGTTTCTTGACAAATATTTGACGTAACTTTCATAAAAGAAAATTAGGTTATATCGTAACGAACACATTGACATCTGTCAATAATGTTGTCAGTGTTAAAGATATGTCACACATAATCAATATTAAGTTGTTGCCATTGTGCACTTTTATTATGAAACTTAAGATTGCCAATCCAAACACTACTAAACGTGCTTAATAATGATTTTTTAATTGGCAATACTTTTTAGAGACTTTTTTATTGCACCTATCTGCAACACTGTAACCGGAAACGTCATTCCTATTGCCTCTTGTCAACAATTTAGATAAACACAAATGTGAAACTTTTCTTTAATATTCAATTATTATAAAAATTTGCTTGTACAGCAAAATTCAAAAAAATTTTTTTTATTAATTGCTTTTTTAGTTAGCATCACTTTCTATTTTTTTTTCATTTTCCTAGTGTTAGCAGTATAACCGGAAACACTTGTATTACAAATATTTTATTTAGTTATGATTCGTGATAACCCCAAAAAAACTTTGTCGACAATTCTTGCACTTTACGATGCACTTTTTTATCAACAAAACAAAACAAACTACCACCCCATCATATCCCATCGACATTTCAGCCCCATTAAAAGCTTTATTTCTTATTTTCCACAATAATTCAATCTTGTACATCAAATATACATAACCTAACAATGTAAAACTGTCACCGTTGGATGGCAGTTGACACTAAAACCCCCAAGTGTCAGAATGTCAAAAATCCATGTGATATAGATTTTAGTAAGTTTTTATGCTTTGCCACTATTTTTATCTCACTTTAATAAATTTGCTTTTGGTACAACCTGTGCCCCCTACAGTATATTAAAAAAAATCTATTATTACACACACGAAAACCAAATACTCTATTAGCAAAATGACGAGATTTTATTTTAAAATCAATACATTTTCTATCCGAAAAATCTCTTCATACCATCAATTCGCCTATACCTAAAAAGAGATGCGGCTAAAACGCGTTTTATTTTATTTGGATTATTGACACGTTTATCGTCTCCAAATCTCTGAAATGCTTTTCGTTTTTGACCTTTGAAAGATTGATATTTGTTTACGTTTGAACTACTTGAAGAGTTACTTGCACCGGCTTCAGGAATATTTGAGAAATTTATAGCATATTGTGACAACTCTACGAAGGTTTTGCAATTTGCAGCGCAAAGGTATAAATGAATTTGTTCATTTGTTACTCCAGCGATAACACAATCAACAGTTTGTTCCTCCGTAAAGTTTAATTTCAGCTTGGTAAGCCGGGAAAATTTATTAAAACAGTACGCACTCAAATTTTGTCTAGGTGAAATTTTATAAACTGCCGCTTCATAAACTAAATTTACACTTGCACTTCGGTATTACGAGCGTATTCATAGTCTGAAGACAGCGGAGGGGTGTAACTTTCATCCCTATTTAAAGGTTCCATGATTGCAAAATTGGCACTTTGTTTATATTCACACACCAAATTTCGCTCAAATTTGCACCTTGTTCAGTTTCTCGGCCAAATTTCACAAAAAAGTTATTTTAAAGTTTTTTTTTTTTAAACATGTAGACTTTTTGGCACTGTAATTTAATCCCACTTCTGAAAATGTTAGGTAAAAAGGTCTTTTGGAATAAATAGACATGATTTCAGGAAAAATAATAATTTATTTTTGGTCGAACTTGTTACAGCCAGCCACTCTTACCCAATGAATCATGCGTTACATTTTTCACGTTAACACTACATATTCTGTTATCTAGCTTTATGTAAACTAACTTGATGACCACATTCCAACTCTGATAAATATGTTGCTTATATTATATTTACACAAATGGTATTATAATTGTCAAAGGTATGATAAATAAACAAATTAATGAAATTTATACAATTTATTATTAATAATAAAAGTAACAATAATAACTCAAACTAATATATAAAATATATATAATAAATAAAATCGTAAACAAAATAAAATTTTGGAAATTTGGATGTAAATAAGTAATATTTAAAAATACATTAGTCTACCTAAAGAAATTCAAAACCAAAACAATGACAAAATCAGTCGGGCGCCAATTGTGAACTATTTTGCGAAAGCTTTGAAAAGCGTTTCATTATCAACGCTGCTAAATCCCATAAGATGGTACTGTATGGGGCAAAAAGGTTCTAATTTTATCACGTTTAGACCGACGCTCAAAGTGTCCCTGAATACTTCTGAGAACTCTATACAAAGCAAAATTAAAAAAATTCCAGAATATTAACTTTTGGGAGAGGGAAAGAAATAATCAGTAAATTTCTAATATAGAAAACCAATGTTAATTTGGGTGGCAGTGTCAAGAGTGTTCAGTTCAGTTGTTCAACGTAAGAACAAAGTGCAACTCAGATTATTAAGTTTAATTGTTAGGTATTATTAAAATTCATAAAATGTCGTCTACAGGGACTGAAGTGTAACTCAGAACTTTAAGTCCTCCCAGAAAAAGGGCTAAACGTAATCATTTAAATATCAGAGAAAAAAATATGATTTTAAATATATATAAAACAGAATTAGTGGCTAAACCTGATTCAACAATTCATGATGTTGTGAAGTGTGTAGTACAAAAACCCGGTATATCAAAATCCTCCGTGTATAAAGTTGCTAAACAATACAAAATTAACAATGAATTGTCCTCTCCTAAAACAAACCAAGATCGCAAACCGTATGTGCTAAACAAAGTAGAGAATATTCATAAAGAAATAATTCGGCGCAAAGTCCATCAATTTTTTTTCAAGAATGATCTTCCTACAATCGACAAGGTGTTGCAGGTTTGTTAATGAAGACAGCGATTTGGCAACTTTTAAAAGAACATCTTTTTATATATTATTAAAATCGTTGAATTTTACGTATCAAAAGCGCGGTCGAAAGAGCATGTTGATAGACAGAGAAAAAATAGTGTTATGGAGAAAAAGGTTTTTGAAAACAATTGAATTTTTTGTGACCAGAGAAGAAAAATTTATTATTTGAACGAAACCTGGGTTAACGCAGGACACACAGTACCTAAATTTTGGGTGGACAATACTGTTCAGTCTTCACGACAAGCGTTTCTCTCGGGGCTGTTGCCAAGATTAAAAAATCCTTCAGGTAAATTAGGATTTTGTTTGTAATATCATTTTTCATCATTTATGTTTACAGGAAAAGGAAAAAGACTTATTGTTTGTCACATTGGATGTGAAGATGGGTTTGTAACAGATGCTTTGTGAGCGTTTGAGTCAAATAAATCGGGCGATTACCATGAGGAAATAAACGGTGAATCTTTTGAAAATTGGTTTTCACATGTACTTCCTAAATTAGACAAAAATGCAGTGGTAGTTTTAGACAATGCACCGTACCACTCAAGGTTCATTGAAAAAGTTCCGACGGCTGCAAACAAGAAAGCTAATATTTAAGAATGGTTGACAGCAAAAAGTATTGAGCATGAAGAAAATCTATTAAAAGTAGAACTATTAGCCATTGTAAAAAATAATAAAAGTAACTATACAAAACATATTATAGACGAAATGGCAAAAGCACAGGGTAAAGAAGTTTTGAGACATTCTTCATATCACTGTGAGTTGAACCCTATAGAATTGATTTGGGCTCAGATTAAAAACTATATAGCGCCAAGAAATTCTACTTTTAAAATTAGTGATTTAAAAAATCTTTTTTATGAAGTCGTTCCCATATTAACTGCAGAAAAATGGAAAACCGCTGTTAATCATCTCAAAACTGAGGTGGAAAAAAATGAGGCAGTTAGATAATATAATTGAAGCTCAGATTGAACCAATTATAATTAATTTTGGCGACGACAGTTCTTCTGATCTATCAGAATAATACTTTTTCTGTATTATTGAACAATTAATTTTAAATTTATTAGTTTAATTTGTATTTGGTTATTTTTATCTAAATGTCAATTCACGTATTTGAATTTATTTAATTTATTTATGTTGTTTTATGGCTTCTTTTAGTTTTGAAATATTGACATCTTTCGGAAGATGTCAATCTTTTCTTTTCAAATAATTAAGTTTTATTCTTAACGTTAACATTTTAATAAATCTTTAAATATGTTTTCACGCAAGCTTTTTGTTTACATATTTTTATTTTCTTAATTGAATTTTTTTTAATTATAAATTTAATAGTACACAATTTTACATGTAAAATGGGGTACCTATAAACCCGTCTCAAATGAAACTGATAAATAAAAATTTTCTATAGCGATAGTAACGTGTGTTTTGTTGATTTGGTATCTAAGGAGCAATACATAATAATAATTAACTAATTAATAAATAATTAGTTAAATTATAAAATTTATATCAAAATACATAATAGTAATAATAATCATATTTGATAATACCAGTGTTTTATTAATTAATTAACTCACTGGCACCGCCTGCTTTGGCTTCAAATTTAAGAAAACACCTGTTACACTTATATCAAATAAATGTTTTCTGACGTCAACCTAAGTAGCTCTGAAAGTTTTTCAAATAAAAAGAGTGTAAAATTCAATAAAAGATTTTTTCTGCGGCCTGCCCTGTTTGAAAGCTCGTCGACCTTCTTCCACTCCATAGATGTTATCACGTGGAGCCTGCATGCATTTGTTTTGATGCACTCTTTCTTGAAAATGAATACAGTATAGACCAGGTTACTATATATAGACTCCAAAAAATTCAAAATAGCTGTTGCAGATTTGTACGCCGGCTTAGAAAATTTGATTACGTCACACCTAAAATCAAAGAACTAGGATGGCTTAATGTTGAAAACCTTTTTAAGTATCATTTGGCAATTTTTGTTTATCGGCTTTTCCAAACATCTTACCATCATACATGTTATCTCATTAATTAAAATTAAAACCACTCTAGGAGAGTAAAGAAAGATCTATATTGATAACTTGACCAGACGAACAACCTAGATCATAGCTCAACCATGAATGAATGAAAAATATGTCCTGCGTCTCGCTTCCTCTAGTCTTCCTACCTCCATGTATGCCTTCGAATTCCTGCCTTTTCTCTAATAGCAACCGTCCACATGACGCCACATTGTAAGATCACACTATTCGGGGAATCCCCGGCCAAAGCAGCAGAGTTAACACGGCTATCTTGACAAGCTGGCGCCCTCGACAGCACTGTAACTCTGAAACACATTGGACACAGGCACACGAACATCGTGATCCTGACAATATAAGACACAGAGGAGCGACATTATAAGTACAAAGGTTTTATTTTGTGAAATAAATAGATATAAAAAACACAAAACATAAGAACCAAAAGAATATATAAAAATAATAATAAAAAAAAACATTAAGGCGGAATTATATAACACAGGCATCACAAGAATCCTGATTTACTAACAGTGCAAAAGATCCTGAACACAGGCACCTAAAGGGTCCTGACACAGACTACGGGCAGTATCTGACACAGGCATCAACAAAATGCGTAATTGACTGACACAGGCACCACAAGGGATCCTGATACAGACTTCAACAACGCATGAACAAAAGGCACAAGGTACTGACACAGGCACCACAAGGGTTCTGATACAGACTTGAACAAACAGCATCTGACACATGCATCAAATGAACCCTGACACAGACTACTTTACAGAGCAAAATTAAGCGTCTGATTCATCAAAACCAAAATAGCAAGCAAACCATGGTTTGAGATGTTCATTTGCCTAGATACCAGTATATTTTCGATGAGGTTTTAAGGTTTACAACTCACTTACTTCATAACGGTCTCTTGGTAAACATTTAGTAATTTTAAAAGGACCTTTCCACTTAGCTCGAAGCTTTTTACTTTCACCGTGAGTTACTATGCGAGCAATCTTAACTACTACTAGATCACCGACTTTATAAGAGAAAGCTGGAGCACGTTTAACGTCAAACTGAGATTTATTGTATTTTTGGCGCTTTAGGATACGCGAAGAAGCTTCTGTACGCAATTTTGTAATATCACAAAGTTGTTTTTTAAAATCGATATTTGTCATAAGAGTTCCTGGGGTGTGCGCTTTATAGCTTATTAAAAGCTGTTGAGGGGTAAAGTTTAACGCTTGATTCAATTTATTATTTAAGGCTAATTGGATAGTAGCTAATTTAGTTGGCCAAAGAGAAGTTTGGTCAGCAGAACTCGTTGATACACTTTCCAAAATAGTACGATTATACTTCTCAATTTGACCATTACCTCGAGGCATACCCACTGTGTTAATAAATTCGGAAGTTCCAAGCGAGGAACAAAACGATTTAAATTTTTGAGACGTGAATGACGTAGCAGCGTCACAGATTAAGCGGCTTGGGACACCAAAAATAGAAATAAGTTCTTGGAGAGTCTTGATGTCATAAAGAGCTTTTGTATTGCGAACAGGACAAAAAATAATAAATTTAGTAAAAGCATCTATCAACGCAAAGATATAGGCCGATTCATCGGTTGCTACAGGAAACGGTCCTAAATGGTCAATATGCACAATGTGGAAGGGGATTGCTACTTTATTGATAGGGTGTAAGTAGTCCGGTTGTTTACCCCCTCTTAATTTGTTGTAAGTGCATGGGATACAGGCATTTTAGAAAACCAAAAGAAGGATTTAAGGGAGGAATATGTTTTGTGAAACAAAAAATGCTCCAAATCATCGTGATGAATTCGTAAAAGTTGCCAACGACATGCTTTAGGAATTACCAATTTTTGTCCATCTACTGTGTTGAAATACAGTTTACCACCTTTGACTGCATAATCATTGAAAAGAGCAGGATGTTTATGGCGTTCTCCTGACAAGATAATGTTAGTTATTTTGGCGTGAGATTTATCGGAATTTTGAACAGAGGAGATCCAATCGGGAGGAGAAAGGAGAACATGAACGTGGTAGTCGAAACTCGGTAAAGGATTCCGACTTAGTGCGTCAACAAATGCCAAACTAGTTCCAGGTTTGTGAACTGATGTAAAGGTACATTCTTGAAGAGAAAGAACCCAACGGACAATTCGAGAATATAAATCTTTTTTTGAAAGAGCGTTTTTCAAGGCATTACAGTCGGTAATAAGAGTAAAAGGGTGACCAAGCAAATAATGCTTAAATTTTTTTACCGCTTTGACAACCGCCAAGGTTTCTAGCTCGAAAGAGTGGTAACAAGATTCAGTTGGACTGGTCTGACAACTATAGAAAGCAATCGGTTGTTCCTTGCTATCGACTACATGGATCAATACTGCCCCAAAACCCTGTGCAGAAGCGTCTGTATACAAGAGTGTTTTACGGTGAACGGTAAAAAAAGTTAGAATTGGTTTATTCACTAATATTGATTTCATTTCTTCAAAAGCAGTTTTTTGTTCTAAATTTCATTCCCACGGTGTATGAGATCTCAATAATTTTGTCAAAGGTTGGGTTTTACGCGCAAAGTTATGTACAAATTTGCGAAAGTAGGAAGCAAGACCTAAAAATTGTCTAACCTGGGTGAGATTAGTTGGGGTTGGAAAACTTTTGACAGCTTCGACTTTTGAGCTGTTAGGCCGAATTCTATCGTGGCATATGTCAAATTTTTTTTACATTAGATACAAAAGAGGAGAGTGAGCTACCGAAGTAATCTAGCTCAGTACAGTGACAATTAACTAAGTCCGCAATTCTGTTCATTGGTCCAAAACATACGTAGTTTTTAGTTGTTTTTATTGAGTACAACAGCCCTCGGGATCTCAGATCAGGTCTTGAGCAGATGAAACTAAACTGTTCCTAGATTTCAGGAGAGTCGATATATCCATTGATTGTTTTGTAAAAGTGGATTAGGTCAGCACACCGTCTACGACTCTGCATACTATTTATCTTGTACTGACTGTAAATATCGTCAATATTCCTTGGCCGTAGACGGTATGCTATGTATTTGCATAGCTTGCGTTGGATTTTCTCTATTTTACTTATCATTATATTTGTAGCAGGAGACCATACTATTGATCCGTATTCAAGAATCGGTCTGACCAAGGAGTTGAAAAGATGAACCAATGTGTGGTTGTTTTTAAAGTCTTTCCCGGATCTGAGGATATACCCCAAAACTTTGTAGGCTTGTGAGACAATCTTGTCGATGTGTGCCGAGAAGGTAAGTTTAGTATCGAAGAAAATCTCGAGATCCTTGATCGAAGAGGAGTTCGGCAATTGTTGTCCATTAATATTATAATTATGCGTCCTGTAGCCAAGTGATCTAGTGAACATCATTATTGCGCATTTATTGATGTTCTAGTTAAGTTTATTCTTATGGCACCAATTGTGCAATTCGTCAATCTCCAGCTGAAGTATACGATGATCAGTCTCGCTGTTTATTTTTTTGAATATTTTTATGTCATCAGCATATAGTAGGTATTCGGAATCCAGGTTGTCAGCTATGTCGTTGATAAAGATGTTAAAGAGTATAGGTCCTAGATGAGAGCCTTGAGGAACGCCAGAATCCACACTGTATTCATCAGAGATATGACCATTAACTCTCACTTGCAGGGATCTACTTGTTAAATATGAGCGGAACCAATTCAGGGCAGTACCAGTAACTCCATAATGTTGGAGTTTGTCTAACAATATCTCATGATCAACCAGGTCAAAAGCTTTGCTAAAATCAGTGTATAGTGTATGAATATGCAGGCCCTGGATCATGGCGTTGATTATGTAATTTACGTATAGGTACAAGTTTGTTGAAGTGGATCTGCCATTGATAAATCCGTGTTGTTTGGATGTGATAATGTTTTTGAAAGCTGATGTTTCTTGAGGTAGAATTATTTTTTCAAATAGTTTAGCAATAGCTGATTGGATGCAGATCGGTCTGTAGTTGGTGATATCCGATCTTTCTCCGGTTTTGTGGATTGGACTGATGAACGATAGTTTCCAAGCCGCTGGGAAGACTCCAAGTTGCAAATATTTACTAAGTATATGTGTTATTGGTTCACACAGGCCAGCAGCACAATTCCTGAGAAAGGCATTTGGGACTCCATCAGGCCCAGATCCTTTTTTAATATTAAGCTGAGACATTTTTTTGAAAACTTCGTCGAATGAAATGTTAAATTCTGAGAGGTTTGCATTGCTGCGTTCATGTTGGTCATCCCTGGGGGAAGTTGGTGTGTCATTTCTGTTTACGTAGATGCTTTTTGAAGTATGATGCAAACAGGTTGCTAACCTCTCCGCCGTTACTAGCTTTTTCTGCATCCCATGACATCGTAGATGGAATATCCAGGTCGCTACGTCTCTTGTTCTTTACAAATTTCCAGAATTGACTGGAGTCAGTCTGCATTAAGGTTTCAACCCTGGAAATATATTTATCGTAACATTTTCGACTTAGATCCTTGCATTCGAGTCTGATTTTGCGAAATTGATTGTATGAGACTTTAGTTCGCCTTTTTTTTTTAGTCTGACTTTGTGTTTTAGTTCATTTGAGAACCAACAGGGGTAGTCATCGATCTTATTGTTGTAAAAAGGTACATATTGGGCAATACCCTCATTTATTATCTCATAGAACCAATTAACTTTATCATCTATAGACTCCTGCTTGTATAGCTCTATCCAGTTTGTTCTCATAAAATACCCATTAAGTGCAACATAATCAGCACGCTTGAAACTACTCGTATATTGTGATGAATCACTTGTTTTAAGATTTATATGTTGCACCATGTGGATGAGCAGGATGGTGGGCATCTTCATCAAGAATAGGCTCAGCTTTCATGATTTGGGCATCAGTGCTACAGAAACAGAGGTCTAGAAGGCGATCGTAGGTATTACGGACTGTATTTAGTTGTGTGCAACCGGCTAGGGTCATCTCATTATATAATAATGCCTCGCATTCATCAATAGGATGACTGCTAGGTAAGTTAAAATCTCCTGTTACTAAAATTTTCGAGTTGGAGTATTTAGCTCTAATGTAAGATACAGTGTCTGTGTGGACATTAAGAATGTCTAGAGTAGATTGTGGAGGTAAATACACGCAGCCAACTATGACATCACCGTCGGTGCATTTCACTTTACCAAAAATTTGTTCTAAGTTGTGTGTATTGATAATTATTATTTCAGAAGAAATGTTTTTTGAATAGCAAGAAATGCTATTTGAAAAGCAATTGCGCAATTTATTATATAGTATAACAATTAGTATCATTAATAATTTCTGAAAAAATGGTATTAACTTGCATTGTTTGGGGTGAAAAATAAATTCCATGAGATGTTTTCTCAAAATACACATTACTGTGTTCCGAAAAATTGCGACCGATGAGAATATCTGCAAAGGGAAGGCATTTATCCACAAGGTAAAAATTTAAAAGCAGCGTACATTATCGAGCGCAACAACTGCACAAGACTGTAGTGTTGTCTCAGTCACATGATCACTAAGATGATGTAATTGAACCTTTGGAATCAAATGTTGTGTCAAATTAAGAGTTTCTGCCAATTTTAATGACATCAAAGACACATCACTTCCTAAGTCAATGTAACAGGGAAAAGAACGTTCCTTTATTTGAATGTTTTTAATAAACGGATTGTTTGTCGTCGAGATGAAATGTACATTTTTATGTGAACGCTGAGAATGTTCAATGGCTAGTATTTTATTATTGGAGCGCTCCATTTGATTAGAATTACTTTTTGTTAATTTATTTTTAAGTCAAGGGCATTCGTTGCGCTTATTATCTTTTTTTTTTACAGTAGAAGCAGGCGAACGTGTGTTTATATTGGCGATAAGAGACGTACTGTTTGTTTTTGTTTATTTTATCGGACGAGCGCTTGGTAATGCCGGTATTCATAGTCGTATCTCAAGTTTAAGCTGAAGTCTGTCTTAAGCTCGGACTCAAGCAAGGACTCCGGCAATGCTCGGGAAAGCGTTTGCGTGCGTTTTGAAATAGTTTTATCGCTGATTTCGTCTCAAGCAAGGACGTCGGCAATGCTCGGGAAATCTGATATTCATATCTTGAGCTTGAGATCGATCTCAAGACCGGATCGGTATTCATAGACAAATCTCAAAGTCTAAATATCAAATTACGGTGTTCATAAGGGCGCTTGTTGCTTGATGCGCAAGCGCACTGGGTCTATGTCGAGTCGGTCTCAAGCAAGGCCTCGACTTGTCTCAAGTCTGACACAAGACGCCATTTGCAGGTTATGTCATCGTTTGACGTTGGAAAATACTGAAAAGAGTATTATGTGTTGCATTTCATAACAACGAACATTGTCATGTTGGGAGAGTTATGTGCAGGATGCTGCGAACTCATTGGAATTTTTTTCCAACTTTGAATTTAAGCGTCGCTACAAATTCACAAAAAAGAGTGTAGTGAATGTGGAATTGCTTTCAAATTAGTGGAAAGACAATTACTAATTACACATAATTAAAGGGCTTGCCACATTTTGTGCAAAAGCGAAAGCATTGTTTAAATAATAATAAAAGCCACAGATATTTATTAATTGTGTAGTATTTTTATTTTGTAACACCTTCTCCTGTAAAAATAAGTACAAAAAAAGTAAAATTTTTATTAGTTTACATTATACGTGTAAGGTATTGTGTGCAGATAGTAGACATAGTAGAAAAAACGGCAGCCGAAAACTTTCATCTTTACACACTTCTTAAATAGCTCCTATTACTAACTACTCTGATAACTTTCCTACATCACATGCAAATTCATTATTTATTATTAAATACTTATATTATTATTATTATTATTAATATTATCAAATATTTAATAATAATAATAATTTAAATACGGGGTCTCGTCTCATCGACAAGACAAATCCCCAAGCGGAGGGCTGAGTCTCAACAGATCGCAGCGTGGAAACTGCATAAATGAGGATGGTATTACTAATCCATTCATTGTATATACATTGAGAGACGAAAGAAACAAAAAGAAAAGCGTTTATAATTTATCCCTTTATTGCAGAGGCTTCCAGATGTGCGAGGAATAAGCCCGGTGACACATTATGCCGCCTGTAATTACGTCACAGGCTATGGTCTTGATAGTGTTAAAATCAATTTTTAGTTTCTCAACCAGGCGGTTATCCCTTGCACACCAGCCGCCACTTGCGCCCACGACGAACCCTACGATAGAAATGTCATGGTTGGGGTGCATCCGACTAAGTGCTTTAATGAAGTCGGTTCTGTTATAGTGGGCAACTTTTCTTTCATAGGAGGTTGTTCAGAAGGTCCGGACCCTCCCAGTGGATGCTCACTTCGCCGATTATAAGGTTTCTTTCTTTTTTGGAAAGCAGGTTCGGTTTAAGAAGGTAGCCGTTGGCAGTACGAATACACGGCTCAACCACACATTCCCACCCAGACTTCGCTCCCGCTTTAGCAAGCAGAGAAACAGTTCTATCATGCCTCCGTATCCTATTAAAATGGGTAACCAGACATCGTTGAAGGACATGACACACTGTTTCCCTGCGCTGACATCCAGCGCGGCAAGAGACATTGTTTAAGTGGTTGTCAAGGCCGCCATGGGTTGGCAGAAGGTTAAATCGGAGTTGACATGCTTTGATGTAGTCGCCGCATTTCCATAATGGTGGTGGTTGTTTAACCCAGGCATTTGCTGCATTTGAACCTCTCACCTGCCAAAGACCGCCCCCCGAAAGATGTTGAAGATTTTAGACATTGGCCCCAGTATGCACCCGAAGACAAGGCGGTAGGACCACACTCGGTGATCCAGCCATTAAGCCTGTCTCGAAGTTGGTCAACATACTGGGTGCCTAGCGCGGAAATAAGCTGTGTTTCTTGAGTGAGACTCAATTTGTGCAGGCGACTGAGAAGGGTAGCAGGTATAAAGATACCTAAACCACCCTTTCCAGTCTGTGCGTATAGCGCCGCATTGGGCAGATCGAGAATTCTTTTAATTGAGCGGATTAAACGATCCGCTCCCTCCAGAGTTTTGCGTTTTATCTCTGGATTTTGCAAGGAGTAAATATACCTGGGTTGAAGGTAGTGTTTGATAATACAGAGTTTCTGGAAAGGCTTCAACGGGGCTTTCTCTGTCTGCTTAAGTTGATTGGGCACCGCTTTGATGGTAGTAGCTCGGGTACCAGCATGTGAGTAAGTAAAGCCCAAGTATTTAAAAAGTTCAGATACTGATAGCTGATTTAAAATACATAAATTTTGCTCGCCGTGCTGACATAGAGTTCCTTACGATTTGGCAATACGTTGCATGTTCAGTTAGAGCTTTTGGCCGCATTGAGAGACATGCCGCGCCTGATGACGAAACGTTTGGTCACCTTGACTAACTTCTGCATTTCGGCGCGGTTTTCGGCCATCAACACCAGATCATCGGCGTATCCCAGACAGCTGATGCGGTCGTTATTCATTAACAGCCCCCCACGAGGTTTGAGGAGCGGTATCCCCTCGTCAATCACCATGTTGAAGAGGACTGGCGAAAGTGGATCGCCTTGTTTGACCCCCCTCAATATGGCTATAGGGCCTGTCTGGGTTCCACCAAGCCCGATCCGACTATACGCATTAGTGTAGCTGTCCCGCACCAGAGCAATAATTTTTGGGTTGATAGAAAATCTTTGTAATGCTCTAAAGATGCTCCAGCCCGAGACCGTGTCAAAAGCTTTTCTCAGGTCAAGGCAGGATATGGACTATGGCCGAGAACCCCGCCGATAATGTTTAATTATTGTTTGCAGTAGCAGAGGGGTAGCTAAGGTTCCGTCAATGCTTCTGAAGCCCTGTTGTTCTTCGGATAAGGAAACAGAATGCAGCATCCGGGCCGATAAAATTTTGTTGAACAGCCGAAATTTTGAAATTTTGTTGAATGTTTTTCACCCAACAAGAAGGTGACTTCTTCGACTGGTATTGGGCTATAGATGATCCGATTGTTATCCACCGGCTTGTAGTCCGTTATGGGCTCATTGTCGGGCGGAGAAGCCGTACCGAAGATGGTCTGGTACGTCTCCTCCACCCGCTCAATGTCCGGCACTGTGTTCTTGGTTTGGAAAAGAGTTCCATCTATCAAGCCGGTAGCTAACCGAGCTCGGTCACTACCCCAGAGTTTCTGGGACTCTCTATACTGCTGGTTTCTATATCTTGCTGGGGGGCGAAGTTGCAACGTCCGAGTGTATCTGGGGCCTCTCTCTTGTAAGTGAAAGACGAGGAGTTGCTGCTAGGCAGTAGTAGCTTTCTCTCTCTAAATAGCAGAGTTAAGGGCCCTTATTACTTTGTTGCAGACCTCTGGTTCTGCCCCCTCACAAGACATAAAATTTTTGAGGTAAATCTCGATCCGGTTTTCCGTTCTCCCGTCGATAGGGCCGGAGCCGGAAGGTGGGGTAGGGGTAAAAGGAGAAGTAGACGAAGGAGGAAAAGTAAGTATTAGAGATAGTTTAAATTAAAAGGAAGATGGAGTCTTTGGTAGGGGAAGGGTGTTCTTTATTGCTGTGCCAGAGGCAGCAGCCGTAGATGGGGGAGGTATATTATACAGGAAAATTTCGTCTTCAAGTGGGGATGAGACAAGAGGTAATTTTGGAGGTGATTCGGGATCAGGAGCCGCTTCTTCCAGCTCCGACCTGGGGTGGTTAAGGATCTATAGTCCGCTCGTTTACGCTGATCTTTAATTTGTTGAAGACTCCTTGTTGGGTGTTTGGAGGTCAAGTATCTGTTGACGTTGACGCTAGGCCCGTTGTATTTTGCTTCGAGGCGCGCCAACGTCAACTGCTCCATGGCAGACCAGCGACGATGTTTAGTGCTGATGGAAGCGGCGGTTTGGCATTTGTCCGGTGGCATTTTATTGCTTCAACACTCCTATGAGGAAAGATTTTGTTAAGGTGGTTGTTGGGAAATCTGTCTTTTTATGCAATTTCGGCTCGGGCCAAATCAAGTTCCTCCAAAGCTGACCAAGGAGTGTTCACCCGGTTGTCGGCCTCTTCATTGGCTGTATTGAATGCATCCGGGTGGGCATGTCTTATATGTTGCTTAACTCCACGGTTTGTCTTAAAGTGAAGTTGACAAATTTGACAGTTAAAGTCTTCGTCGGTTGACGGCTTTCCTTTGCAATAGTATCTAATATGTTTAAGTTTTGCCGCATTGGTCGGATAGATTTTGCCACAAGTGCATGTAAACTCCGCGTCAGCCATTACCTTTTTATAGCAAAAGAAACAGTACACAACAGATTGAAAATGATTTAAAATAAGATATACACAATGTAGATAAAATGAATTTACAGGTTAAAATAGCCTGACAGCAGCTAGATAGTCTATTCTAAAAAAAATCGCAAAACAAAAATATACAAATAAAAAGATAAATAAATAAATAAAGAAATAAATTCAATAATAAATATATAAATATCATAATAAAATCAACAATAAATATATAAATAAATAGAACAAATAAAATCAATAATAAATATACAAATAAATAAATACAACCAATAATAAATATACAAATAAATAAATAAACGAAAGCGACAAATAAATAGAATCAATAATAAATATACAAGTAAATAAATAAAATCAATAATAAATATACAAATAAATAAATTAAATCAAAAATATATATGCAAATGATTAAATAAATAAAATGAAAAAGCTATAAATGCGACCGCAAAAAAGGTTATTAAAATTCACTTTCTTGATTATTCAAAAAAAAGATACTAGTCTAGTCGCCAAAACACAATTTCACTAAGGAGAAAGTAGAATAAACATAATTTCAGCAAAGCTGTAGCGCCCAGAGGGTCGAATTTGTTTTTAAAATAATTAAAACTTATAAACTAACTTATTCTAACAAGAAAACACGCACTAAACACTGCAAACAGGACTACAACACTCTCAGGTACCAGTGCGAACAGTAATAAAAGGCTTGGCGCGGAGACTTCAACGATCGGTAAGGCGCGCAGCCACTTTTTCCGGAGACCTCGATGCTTCGTTAAGCGTGAAACTGATGGAGACTTCAACGTGGGGTCAGGCGATAAACTTAGCGGCTTCAAAGCTCACCGAGCAGAACTTTTGGTGTATAAAAAAGCTCAAGAGCTCAAAAGCTCTACTTTTTAAGCTGAGGTGTAAGCTCGGTGAGCTTTAAAGTTGTGCTTAATTTGTGCACCTTACCGATGTTGGAATGGACACTTCTAGTTGTATTTGGGTCCCAAAATTGTTGGATTGTCACCCAACCGATGGATGTTGGCACTTTGGTGAGTTTTCTCTCGACTGGGTGATCCACGCACCGGGCTGAACGAAAAATTGTGGGGCCCTTGCTTTTAGGTTATAAATTTAAACAAATTGCAATAACTTTCCTTAGCAGGGGCCGATTGAGTTCATTTTTTCTACACTAACACACCACACGTTTTCTCACTATTTGTAGCCTTCAGAATAAAATTAACTTTATCCTGAGGAAATAAATTAAATAAAAAAACCTGGAGCACTAAAATTAGATGTTTGACAGCGGCTCTCTAACGGCATGTTGTCATAGAGAGTCATAGTTACTCCCGCCGTTTGAAAACTCTTTAAGCCAAAAGAATCGAAGAGTTTTTCCTTGGCAGTGGTTTTGCTAGATAGTGAGTAGGAACAGTGGGAATCTCGTTAATCCATTCATGCGCGTCACTAATTAGATGACGAGGCATTTGGCTATCGGTTAATCGCCCGCAAGCAACATGTAGTCTTACGGCTTTTAGGTGGTCCGTCAACTCAATAATGGAGACGGCGAGACAGTTGCTCGATTGCCCAGTTGTAAAAGCAAAAGCGTCCTCCTGCGTTCAAGAGACTGAAGACACACACACAGCAGGAAAGGCTGGCCGTTTTAGCAGCATCACCATCACAACTCTCAATGCACATATGGACGGGGGTCTATGGCCTGTGCAAAGACCGATCTCATAAATTGTTTATGTATAGTAGAGCCCTACTTAAGCATAGTATTCACACAAGCAATGCGCACGGACGGAGGAATTGCCAACTCGCCGGAGCGGTCATTGTTAATCCGAGGCCAAATGCCTCGGGCGCCCAAGATTACAGGGCAGAAAACAAGATCTTTACCCGGCCACGCACGACGTGCCGCCTCGTGAAAAGGAGGTACATCATACTTTGCTCGCTTGCGTTCATAACCGATGCCCAAGCTTTCTTGATTCCAACACACTTGAACATCCGCAATAATCACTTTGTTCTGTATATGAACAGCTAGGTTAGGTTTGAAGAGTTGCCCAATTGATGCACGCAAATGGGGCTCTTCTTCCACTGTCCAACCACGGCTTTTGCAATGACGGGCAACGTGTTTAACGACATTATTGTGACGTTTAATGCGCACTTCGTGAGACAGCGGACACATCTGTAACACGTGCGCGATCGTTTCATCAACGCCGCAACCATGTCGGCAGCGTCGCATACCAACTGGATTTGATGAAATTGCTGCTGTTGGTAGGTTAGCAGTTCTTAATTGAACTGCTCGGACGTAGTCTCGCCCAGACCATCTAGTTGGCTTGTTTATTATCTAGTTTCGACTAGCGGAATCTTCCGAAGCTTGTTGTACCCCTTTGGTAAGAGGACCTTCAGCAATCAGAGTCCTCCACTAAGAAGATTCTGGCACGTTACCTGCCAAGTTCGAAAGTTTGCCCATTAGCTTCTGCACGTGATCGGACAACAGAACTGCTTTCGCGACAGTGTCACCTTTCTCAAGTAATCGAGTCAACCTACCCAAGAATATGCGTGGAATTGCCCCTCTCAACTCCATAAATCCGAAACCCCCATCACGCACGGATGCATGGATAGAGGCGTTATGAGTATGAATGTTAAGGTGAAGACAATCCTTTACAGTCTTTTGAATAGATCGATCAACTTCCCTGAGCGCCTGTGACGTGATTTTAGGCGTTTGTAGGCCATAGAGTAATCTAGGAATGACATAGCGGCGAATTAAATCTGCCTTTTGCTCAGGTTTCAGAGGCGCGGATTTTACGTTCTTTAATCATTTTGTCGTATTATATAGTGAGGGCTTTCCGATTCCCTGAACCCCAATATCATGTCCCAAATACTTAAAAGTGTCGAGAGCATCAATATTAAGGATGTTTTGGGCATCGATACTGAAAGTTGACCCCACCAATACAACTGGTGATCTTCGAACAACTCTCCCGACTAAGGCTCTACTTTTATTTGGGTTTATGGTCCCTTCTTCTTTAGGAAATTCGACACGTCCTCAAGCATTTCGGGTACTTCTGACTCCTTATGCGAGAGTAGTACCAGGTCATCGGCAAACGCCATTATAGCGCACCTCTCATTGTTGGGAAGAGAACCACCACTGTATTTCTGATTTACCTCGTCCAAAATTTTATCAACAACTAATGAGAAAAGTACCGGTCTGAGCGGGTCACCCTGTCTTACTCCGCGCTTAGGTTCAATCTGTCGTGTACTAACAGCGCCAACCTTAATGCTAGTGGTCGCATTTAGTGTATTAACAAGAAAGTTCTTTAAGTATATCGGAACTTCAAAACGTCTTAGTGCTCTTTCGAGCGAATGGTGAGAGACCGTGTCAAAGGCTTTCTGCACGTCCAGAGATACCACATTGAAGACCTTTTGTTCTCGCTTGCGTTCTCGAATGAGGGTGTCGAGAATAATCGAGCTCGCCAGAGTCTTGTTTATTTCCACAATACCACGCTGGTTAGAAGACAGTGTAGCTTGCTTTGATAAACGACTCGCAAGAACCCTGTGCAACAAACGCTGCAAAGCTGACGATATGGTAATAGGTCTCCAGTTTGCCGGGACTTTTAAGTCTCCACTTTTGGGTACTAGGGTTGTCCTTAGTTGGCACCAGGATCTAGGTGAGACGCACCTAAACAATATAATATTGAATAGGATTGTCAACACCTGCGCGGACATGGTCTTGACTGATGCAACGGATACCTGTTCAACTCCTGGAGCTGAAACTGACCAAGTTTTTCGTGCTGCCTCAACTTCATCCGTTGTCACAAGTACGCCATCCAGATCAAGCTCTTTAGACCCTTTCTGTCGGAACGGTTCATCGTCTGTTGGCGACTGTGATTCTAACATGTCACCGTAGAACTGTTCAACTCGCTCAACCGGGGGTAGGAGACCAGGGTCTCTTTCCCCTTTTCCACCTAAAACAACTTCAGCAAGCCCTCTTCTATTCCTGATGTAGAGGTCCTGGAACTTTGTATAACCCGCCGCTCTCTTGCCAGAACTAGTGGTCGTTTGGCCATAATGTTTATTGGGTTTGTTCACAGGTTTCCTCTTCCCCTTTCCACGTCTATGTTTAAGGTCTGCGGTGGCGCCCTCAAGCCAACCATCCAGAACTCACTCGACAACACAAAACACTTTTGATATGACCCTTGCGGCATCGAATTCTTACTCGACCTGTCACTTTAAAGTTAATATAAACACGTAGAATGGCGTTCATGCGTCAACAGTGTCAAACCTAACAACACAAAAGTTTCTATTTTTGTGACTACAGCATGACGCAAGCACACGCTTTCCCCCGAGCATTGCCGAAGTCCTTGCTTGAGAAGGACTTAAGCTTGAACTCAAGCTTGAGCTTGAACTCAAGCTTGAGCTTGAGATACGACTATAAATACCGGCATAAGTGATTCAGGTTTTGATGACGTATTTGCATCATCACACATTTGTAAAAAAATGGCTAATTGTCCGGGATCTGGAATTTGGGCGGTATTAACGGCAAATTTTATGCGGGTATCATCAATGCCTCCAAGAATTAATTGGATTATATCGTTCTCACTAAAACTTAATTATAAATTTTGAAAGTCTCAATTTTTTAAAAGATTAGTCATAATACGATTTCGCTGATTTAGCGGAAAAATTTAACATTTTAACGAGAGGGCAATGAATGTCTTTACTAGGGAAAAATGTTTCAAGCAGTATGTCTTTCCACTTGTCCCATTTACGCGGAAGGTGTGGAATAGTTTCAAAAAAAGTATTCATGCATAACAACACTTTTCAATGTCTGACCACTGTAAAATGGTAGCCCATTCGTCGACTTTAGCAAGCCATTCCTGTTTATGCTCTTCTTCCGGGTTGAACTCCCGCACAGTTATCAAAAAGTTGTAGTACTTCGATGTTTCAAAGATACTTTACTTATGACTGTGTAAAAATATACAACTCTTTGGTTTGTGAGAGAAAGAAGTACATTAACTCTAACCAAATTTCGCAAATATTTAAAAGATCTGTTGCTATAACTTTAATTTACTTTGTTTTCTATAATTTTTTTACTCTTTTATATTTTGATTTATTGTTTCCAAAATTTTGATTTATTTTGTTAATAAAATAAAAATTTCTATTGATTTTTCAATTATTTTAAAAAAATTTTTTTTGTTTTTTTGTATTGTAGAGGTTGAGTTGAATAGCTGAAAGCTAGATTTTGCCTAGAATTTATTCTTCAAGAAAGACCTTTTTATTTATTCTTATTTTTTTATTAATAGTAATCTATGTTGCCATGTTGTTGTTGACTACAAATTTATGTTTGAGAAAAATTCTTAAAACAGACTGTTTTGGCGCTTATAACATTATTATTATTATTATTATCTATTTCTTCTCAAAAGTTTTTTTTTTGGTTTAGCTGGTAAATCCAGATCTTAACCTGAGATCAGAGTGATTTACCCAAGCACTTTTCGAAGTATATGTGCAGTGCCCATAAGTGCGATTTTTTGCACTTGACCAGCTGATGGATGACCGGGGAGCATTTTAAGGTTCTCATCAAATCCTTTCTTTAGTGTTCCTAATGCTCCAATTATTCCTGGCACAACTCTTGATCTGCAATGCCACATTCTGTTGATCTCAATTTCTACATCCTTATATTTGCTGATTTTCTCAGTTTCTTTTACTATGATATTTGTATCATCTGGGACGGCTATATCGATTAACAAGCATGTTTTATCTCTCTTGTTATGCAACACAATATCTGGACGATTAGCTAAAATAGTTCTAGGAACATCCTATAACATAGTCATTTCGTTAATATTAACTACTTATTTTTTGTTTGAAATGCTGAGCTTCGGTCTGTTGATTTAAATACTTATCTTGAATTTTGTATGCTTCTTTTTGGAGAGAGTACTTTGCTTTGCTAGCATCATGATCTCTAACTAGAATTGTGAATTTATCTTTGCCTAGCTTGATGTAATTGCTCAAACCGACGATGGAAGAATTAAACGCTGATTCTAATTCAATTAAACCTCGCCCACCGTCTTTTCTTTTGATATAAAGTCTTTCGACATCAGCCTTTGGATGATGGACACCTCCGATAGTCAGGAGTTTTCTTGTTTTTCTATCCATATTTTCAATATTATTATAAATATTTTTATAACGTCAGGTTATAAAAATGTTAGGTGAAAATAGAGGTGTCGGATAACATAATAATTTAGACGCATTCTAACCTATGTGGAGATAACCATTAAATATAATGAATAATTTTATTTATTTTTAGACAATAATAGTTCTTATCTACGACTACTTGGATAAGAACATGTTATTAAATTTATTTGAGTTAGGTAATGAAGCTTATTACCTCACTAGTTACGTAATGAAATCAAGATCAAACTCATTGTTATAACGATTTTTAGCAAAATTATTTATTAACTAATGAACATTGAGAAAAATGATTATTTATAATAATTATGAATATGAACAACAAAATCTTGGCATTTCAACAGATTCATTCCAGTGGACGAAAATTCTGACGAAAAAGCATTAATTTCAAATTTTCCTCTGTGGCTGCTGTTTGAAGCTCCCATCTGCATGTTCTTTTCTCCCACAATTTTTCCAGAAATTTGTTTTTTATTTTTCACTGACGACTCGATGTACCCCTCAGCAACTGGGTTACTCTTCCAACCTCTATGCCTTTTCACTGTTAACAAGTCTGCCCCTGAGTTTGCAAGCAAAGAAGTTGACGACCTTTGAAAGCAGTGCCCGGTGTAGTCATTTGCCACTTCTATAGCCAAGAAAAAACTTTCTGTGATCTGTATTATTTGGACGCAGTGCTATGTACTTCCGAACTATTTCTACTAGGTTGATTCCAACGATGTCTCCAGAAGTTACAACAAATTCACGAGAAATCTTGGTCGTTGTCATTGGTATTTTGACGAAGAAAATCTCTTCAACGTTTTCCATTTCCATGTAAGTGAGTTCTTCTTTTCTGCATCCTCCACAAATCCCCATAATCAGAACCACCTAAGTACGTATAAACTATAGGTATTTTTAACTGAATTTACGGTTTGGCATACATACCTTTGTCAATAACCACTTTTCATCTTCAGCTTTTTGTAAAAACTTGGTAACATCCTGTTTAGTTAAAATGTTCGATTTCTTTGGTTTATATCCTTCCGATTTTCTTTTAAGAAATGCGATCAGTTGAATGTTTTTACTAATATCCACAGTTTTCCTCATAGATATCATAGCTCGTATCATTGAATAATGTGCCCAAAGGCTTGATGGTTTATAACACTTGGATAAAGTTTCAAAATAAGCTAATAACACCTTTTCATTTGCTTCATTTTTAATTTTCTTTTCATCGCACCATTTGCATAATCATGTACATAGAAGTTTCAAAATAAGCTAATAACACCTTTTCATTTGCTTCATTTTTAATTTTCTTTTCATCGCACCATTTGCATAAACGTTCGTAAGCTTGTTGATATTTTATCCTTGATTTTTTAACTTTTAATTTTTGAATCAGTGACGAAACTACATTTGTTGCAGATTCTTCAATGTCCGAGGGAAGACTTTCAGACTCGCTCATGATTATATTTGCTTGCTTTCAACAATATTTTCACAAATTCTCACCACAAAACAAAAAGGAATTGCTAAACAAAAAAAAATTTCAGTGTTGCTGACATATTACCATGACTTCGGAAGCTTAGACAACTTTGATATTAAATGAAACATTCGTATTAGACTCGTCAAAAAATTCCGACTTATTAAATTTTTTCAATTTTAGGGTAGTCGTAGATAAAATTTTGTACTTTAATTCGTGTGATAAGGCATATTAACATATTCATGCTCTTACCGACTCACCGCATTCATATGTTAATAATGCGCTTATCCCACTAATAAGGTAAATAACTATTATAAGCCTCTAAATGAGGGCATAAAATGGTTTTTATAGCACAAAACTGTCAAATGTTGCCCCCACTTTTCGCGCGCCGTCACTTGCAAAACCCGTCATATTCTTTCACAAATAAATCCTTTGATTTATGGACAACTAATTTTCCCTAAGCAGCTTCAAATTCTTTTGGATGAATAATCGCTTTCTGTTTCAAAAACGTTGGTTTCGAAAAATAAATTGTTATTGAAACAAACGCATCATATAGTGTGACTGGTGGACAGTCGCCTCTTCTGGTGGTAAAGGTGATTTGGACTGACTTAGTTGGACTTGCTTTTAGTCTCCAGTTCTCCATCCATGACTGTACCTGACTGAGCCCTTTTTGCAGTAGTTCTGAAGTCGTCGTAGGGTCAGCATCTGCTGCTATAATTGCTGTATCATCAGCAAAGGTGGCTGTAGTGGTTTGCTCGTCCACATGTAGGTCAGCCGTGAATAGTGTATACAGGAATGGTCCAAGAACGCTGCCTTGTTGGACTCCAGCTTGAACCAGGTGGAATGTGGATTTGGCTTGTCCATGTCTCACATAGAACTTGCGATTGCTCAAGTATGATTTTAATAGCAAGTAGTGCTGAGGTAGATCCTTCTTAATTTTGTATAGGAGACCCGTATGCCAGAACTTGTCGAACGCTTGCTGTATGTCTAGGAATGCTGCAGGGCAGCATTTTTTTTCTTCTAGTCCGTTGGATATGTTGTTGAACACTCTGTTAACTTGCTCAATCGTAGAGTGTTTATTTCTGAAGCCGAATTGGTGGTTGGGAATGAGTTCTTCTTCGCTAGCAGTTACTTTTATTTGTTTAAGCAGCCGTTTTTCGAATAATTTGGAGATAGTCGTGAGTAGGCTAATGGGTCTATAAGAGGACACATTATTGGGTGGTTTGCCTGGCTTTGGAATCATTATAATTTCGGCGACTTTCCACTCTGTTGGGTAGTAATTGTTTCCCAGGATAGCATTGAATAGGGAGGCAATGAATACAAAAGCTTTTGCAGGCAGTTCTTTGAGTATTTTCCCAGTTATTTGGTCATGGCCAGGTGACTTTTTACACTTGATTTCTTTTAGGATTGTTAACCGTATTTCGGTGGGTGAAAAGCATTTTATTGGTAGTGACATGGGTCACACTATATGATGAACCTCTCCCTACTACCAACGAGGTTAAATATCTTGGCTTACACCTAGACAGACGTCTAACCTGGGCTAAGCACATAAAAGCTAAGAGGAAGGAAATGGAACTAAAAACAAGACGACTATACTGGCTACTCGGTAAAAAATCCAAGCTCTCGCTGAATAATAAACTAAACATCTATAAAATTATCCTAAAACCCATCCTGACGTACGGAATACAACTATGGGGAACGGCCAGCAACTCAAATCTAGAAATATTACAAAGATTTCAAAACAAAGTAATTAGAAACATTGTTAATGCCCCCTGGTATGTATCCAACGCAATAATAAGTAGAGACCTGAGCATACCGACTATCAAAGAAGAAATTGTGAGACTGAGCGTGAAATACGAAGGCAGACTAGAAAACCATCCAAAT
The DNA here is from genome assembly GCA_947359425.1 of Lagria hirta. Classification (NCBI taxonomy): domain Eukaryota; kingdom Metazoa; phylum Arthropoda; class Insecta; order Coleoptera; family Tenebrionidae; genus Lagria; species Lagria hirta. The sequence goes on from OX375796.1 coordinate 28,696,980, forward strand.
CCCATGGCATCAGAACTACTAAACAAAAAGACAACTAGAAGACTAAAACGGTTCAAAACAATTGATCTAAAAAATCGTTTTCAATAATAGTGGACATTGTCTTAAATACCCGTCATGTACATAGAATTACAAAAATTATTTATTGTTATCATATAACAGATTGTAATTTAAATATATAATAAAAAAAAAAAATTAAACAAACGCAGTAACCTTAATTAACTACATCAAAATAACTAATTTTTTACAGTAAAATTTGCATGGACATAACTTTTAGTTGATCTTCTTTAAGAAATACTAACTATTTGTTTGATTTTTTTTAAAATTATAAAATATAATCAAACGTTGTATCTACCACAGGAATATTTGTCGATTATAATAATAATAATAATAATATTTATTGCCCAACAGGTATATACATCCCACTTACAGGACAACTACTTAGTTACTGCTAATACTTAATTCACATTACATAATTTCATTACCACAAATACATAATAAACTTAACATAATTCTACATTTTAATTACTATAAATTTAAATGAAAACAAAACCTATGAAGTATAGTACCAAAGAATGAGATAAAAAAATAAGTAAATTTTCACAAATGCGACCTAGAATATCCTAAAAAACAATAAAAAGATAGAAGATGAATATAACAAAAAAAAATTAATAAGAGAAAAAACATAAAATCTTACAAAAGATAAACGTATTAGGAGATATCAACAAAGTTTTCCCTAGCGATTCTTGTTATCAAACTCAAATTGTCAAAGTTTATGTCACATTTGTCACTTAGAGTGTTCCAATTTTTGCACATAACGTTACATGGCAAGTTATTACCTGCATTTGTGCGGTAATATTTAAGTTTAAAATCAACCGAATACCTAGATGAACTTCTAGGTATATTAAAGTCCAGTGATATCGAATGGCTGATTAAGCAAAAATTAGCCTAATTAAATTCGAATCGATAATTCTATTATTGTTATTAAATCGCGATGGTCTCTCTAAATTAACACCTTTATGGATAAGGCAGAGAGACACCGATTAATTAAGGGAAAGTAAATATCTAGAGAATCCGGCAAGGCCTTAGATTAAGTGTATATAATTTATTATTGTTTATTCTTAGTAATAATTAAGTTAGTAATAATTGTCAGTAATAATTAAGCTAGAAACTAAGAAAACTAATATTGCTACGTTCGATGTGAAGCCTTTGAAAGCTGGTCGCTGAATGGCTGGCGAATTTTTTTTTTTTTTTTTTTTTTTTTTTTGAGAGGGGGAAAATCTTCAAAAGACACCGGCCGTTTGGCCGGTAGTGTGGGATTTTTACCCACTAAAAACCCACCTCTGCCCTATCTGACATCCGGCGGATCGAGGCAAGCCTCATTACACACCGAGAATGACAAGCGATACATCATTGGGATGTAACGACTTATATTGAAGGCAACAAAAAGCAGTATGCTACTTTGGTGCCTCCAGTTTTTAAAAAGGGCTTTGGACTTACTGCCCGGACATAGGATATACATTCCTTAAGTGTAAGTACTCCTGGAATCCATATCTCTAGGCTGGATCTCTAAAAAAGATGATTAGAATTGCATAAAGAATGCGAAACTTACATCACTAGTATTTAATATATAATATAACTATATTAATAAGTGAATGGTACTTAGCGTTTGCCTCCTAGCTGGTGTTTGTTTTCTTGTTGAATTTTATGGAGTCGGTTCCCAGTCGACTTCCATCAACAGAGCTGTCTTCGGTCTCTTATGTCGAGTTTCATCATCCTCATTGTAGTCCACTGCCTTTCTCATCAATGGATTAGGATGGTCCTTGGCTCTAGCGTGGTATTTAATAAGGAGGCTTTTAATAAACTTCCTTATTGGTGGAATGTCTGGCTCGGCGTGGAGCTGGTCATTTCGAACGTACCAGGGAGCACCAAATGCCCTCCTGATAGCTTTGTTTTGAACGACTTGAAGCTTTTTCAGCCGAGTTTTTGATACATGAGCCCATGCCGGAATAGCATAGGTCATTATCGAACGGACACACGCCTTGTAGAGATGACATTTGTTCCTTATGCTTAATTTGCTTTTTGGGCAAATTAGCGGGAACAGAACTGCCATTGATCCTTTGGCTTGAGCGACTACGTAGTCCACATGTGGAATGAATGAAAGTCTGGAATCAAAAATCACGCCTAAGTATTTTACCTTTCTTTCCCAATTGATGTTCTCCCCAAACATCTGGATGGTGGTGGAAGGTGATTTACGCCTGCGAGTCACAAACAGTCCAGAACTCTTGTCCGGATTGACTTTGAGAAGCCATCGGGAGAACCATTCCTCGATGACTGTTGCTGCTTCCTGTAGGTACCTGCACATAAGAACCGGACTCAGGGAGCAAGCAAGGATTGCCGTATCGTCCGCATAGACGGCGATTTGGGAATTCGGCGGTTTGGGTATATCTCTGGTGAAAAGAGAATATAGAAGAGGAGAAAGAACTGAGCCCTGGGGAACACCAGCCTCCAACGAGCGCTCGGTAGAGAGGGTTTGACGGACTCTAGCTCTGAATTTCCTTTCAAGAAGGAAGGAATTTATCAGTCTCACCAGCGGTTTAGACATATCTGTATGAAGAAGCTTATAAATAAGCCCTTCATGCCAGACTGTGTCAAAAGCTTTAGAAACATCTAAGAAAATGGCTCCACCGATCTTTTTGAAATTGAGTGCCACTGAGAAGTATTCAGTGACTCTTAGAATTTGATCGGTGGTCGAGTGTTTCGAACGAAATCCAAATTGCTCATCAGGCAATAGATTATGTTCTGCGACACTTTCAACCAGGCGGTTTCGAATAACCCTTTCAGCAATTTTTCCAATTGCGGATAGAAGACTGATAGGTCGATAGTTCTGCGGAAATTTGGGAGATTTTCCTGGTTTTTGTAAGAAAATTACATTTGCAGATTTCCATCGACTTGGGAAATGTTGGAATGTGAAAATGGCATTGATAATGGTGGTAATGTATACCAGAGCTTTGATTGGAAGATTTTTCAGAGCTCTATTGGATACATTATCTGGACCTGGTGCCTTTCGTTTTTTAAGTTTGCGAATGATATCTCGAATTTCTGATGGTGAAGTAGGCGTGATGATAGCCTCCTCGTTTCCATCTTCAAGATTGTTTGAGACAAAGTCCTCAACCTCATCAATGAAGTCCAGATCAGCATGGTCCAGAGAGGTTCTGCATTGCAGTTCCAAACTGTCCGCAAAAGCTTGAGCTTTTTCCTCATCGGTGTGGGCGATTCCTTGTGCACCGTGAATTGGTGGCAAAGGTTTCCTGGGACTCTTAGTTTTCGGACCATCTCCCAAGCTGAGTGGTCTTCAATCGACAAGCTCTTAATCTTTTCGTCCCATTTCTGAGAGCGAAAATCAAAAAGAGCCCATCTTACCTCAGTCACTAACCTGTTGAATTCAGTTCTGTCCGCTTGAAGTCTAGATCTTTGCGCTAAACGCCTAGCTCTATTTTTCTCGCGAATCAGATCAACTATCCAAGCAGGTAGTTTCTGAAATGATTTTCTAGGTTCTGAAAAGAACTTAGAAGCGTTTGTGACTGCTGCCGTGATTTTTTCTTCCAGTTTGACAACTGCTTCTTCCAATCGTTCTTCCGAATCGATTGTTGGGATTGGACCGAGATCTTCATTCAAAACTTTCTGAAATTTCTTCCAGTCTGTTTTGGTCTTGCTGATGATGTCTTCTTGTGCTTCGGGTTGTTGTCCTAGGAGGAGAAGCACTGGATGATGGTCAGAACTAAGTTCCATTATCACTTCAACACTAACACTATCGCGAATATTTTTTAGGAGTGCCATATCTAAGATATCAGCTACTCCTCGCGTAGGAAAATGCGTAGGTTCGTCAGGTGCTAATAATACTATGTCTTGGTTTTGATCAAGAAGACGGCTAAGAGTGTGACCACTCCTAGTCGCTACTCGGCATCCCCAGTCAGTATGCTTAGCATTGAAGTCCCCCGCTGCAATGACGGCTTGGCTGCAGTCCCTTATGGCAGTAAAATCTGTCTCTACTAGATTTTTTCCCGAAGGTAGATAGCATGAAACCAATGCTATATTTCCCCCATCCAGTACCAGACTAATTGCTGTTGCTTCTAGAGTTATGAGTTCTGGAAGCTCCATTGGGTAATGGTTGATAGAGTTTTTGACATATATCGCTACGCCTCCCCCTCTACCATTTTCGCGGTCTTTTCTATAAAGAGTGAATCCGCCCATTTTTGGATCTCTGCTGTTTGCACTGAGGTGAGTTTCATTCACCATAATTACATCCAACGTGTGTCTTTCTGCGAAATGAACGAGCTCATTTCGATTTTTTGCCAGGCCGTTTGCATTCCAAAAAGCCGCCCTAAAATTGTTGCGCTGCCGCTGTTGTTGAGACATTTAATTTGTCTTCCGCTTGCTGCACCATTGCAGAAGTATCTTTGGCAATTCGTTGTCCAAAAAGACAGTCGAATCCTTCAAAGACGCCGCGCCACGAATGCTCTTACACAACAAGTGTATAAGGCTTTGTTCAGCATTGCTCCCCTCCGCAGAGCTGCTGTTTTTTGTTTTTGCTTCCCTTCTGGAAGGTCCTGCTTTTGAGGATTCTCCATTTCTAGAGTTGATCCCCCATGAAGCTGATGTTGGCAAAGCAGAGGACACCTGCTTTGCTTTTTGGGCCTGCTGCACCATCTTTAGTTTAGCTGGCCTTTGCTGTTGGGCAGGCTTGACGGCTGCCTGCATTTTTCCTGGATTTGGCCTCTTTTGGCTTGCGCTTTTTAGCGGCTTAGGGAAGCTTTTGCAACCCTTATAGCTCGCTGTGTGAGCGTCTCCACAGTTGGCACAAGTTGGCTCAACCTCTTTTGGTTTGTCGCACGTCCTTGATTCATGGTCCTTCCCACATTTGACGCATTTTGGTTTTGCGTGACAATTGGCCTGTCCGTGATGGAATTTTTGGCACTGATAGCATTGCATCATTGCCTTCCTTTTCCTAACTGGCTCCACGTTGACATTTAGAAAGCAAACTTGTGCTTTCTTTTGAGCGCAAAAGCGCTTTTCTTCTTCTTGGTTTGCTAGTTCAACTAGCACAGAAGAGAATTCAATTTTCTTCCCGTTCTCTGTCTTCCTCGACAGTCGGGTGACTTTGATTATTTGGAGTCCTTGTTCCATCAAGTCCTCCTTTATTTCCTGCTCTAAAATAGCAGGAGGAATGGGCCTTAAAACCCTCTTTAAGGGTTTTTCCTCGGTGGTAAAATATGTATGATAACATATTTTGTTTGATTTGAGGAACGAAGTTGTTGTCCTGAAATCCTCTGACGTTTGGAGTTGTACTCTAACTCCATCTGGGCACACACGTGCACTTAGAGGAGTAACCCTTTTCTCCTTTAGGGCTCTTGAAATGGCCGTCCATCTCTCTGGAGCCCTGATGATGATTGGTGGAGGTTTTTTCTCCACCTTCGATTGTTGGGGTGCTTTTGCATCCCCTTTGGGTTTTACCACCTCTTTGGTGGGCTTAATGGCTACTCTCTTTGGAGTAGAGAGTGCCTTTTGTGCCACTGGGGCTGTTTTTTCACCTTTTTTTGGTGATTTTTCTTGGTGAGATTTCAATTCAGGAAAATCTGAATTGAAATTCTTATTTTCGGGAGTGGATTCCCTGAAATTCCTCAGTCGTCTTTGCTTTGACTTCCTAGAGCCAGCAAGAATAAATTCATCTTCTGCGCCTCTTTTGGCGCTTTTGATGGAACCTGATAAGGACTCTGTCCCTATTGTCGAAGAGGAGTCATCATCCGAAACCTCCATGGTTTCCTCAGTTGCCGGGATACTAGATTCATCATCAGAATCTCTTTCCTGCGGCAAGGGATGGTTAATTTCCTTGTTTTGGCTCTTTGCCAATTCAATTTCCAGATTAGAGTTTCTAATCTGGAGAGCACTTATTAGCGCTAAACTAGCGCTAAGCTGCTCCTCTAAGGAGGTCAAACGCTTGTGGAGGTCCTCCACAGTTAAAGCTCCACTAGCCATACTAATGTTGCTTAATTACGTAATTAAATTTAATTTAATTATATTGAATTTTAATTAAAATTAAAATAAAAATAAAAAATTAAAATAATAATTAAACCACTGTCAGAGAAGCTGACAGTGGTTATAAAAACTCTGATTTCTACTAGCCAATAGATTTATTTAAATTTTTGAAAGTAAATTAATACTGTAGTTTACAGAAATAATTTAAAATTTAATTAATTATAAAATTTTATTCATGCACTGAAGGTGCTAAAAGAATTAATAACCACTAACCTTTGGTATATTTCCGGTGAAATATACCTATTTGGCTGGTCTCCTTGAGTGACTGGGCGGTTGGACTTCCAGTACCACTGTATATCGGCTTTACAGGACCGCGGACTAAATTCTGTCCACTACTGTCATCGATCAGGGTTTTTATTAATTAATTGATTAATTAATAATGGTTAACAATTAATTCCCTGTCCAATTTTTTGATTTAATTAACTTCACTTCACGTTCGCGTACTGGTTACTTCCCAGACTTAACGGCACTTGTTTATTTAAATAATTTTAATTATTATTAATTAATTAATAATATTGTAGGCTTAGATTACATCGGCTCCTTCTTTGTTAAATCGCAATAATAATTGCGGTGGCCAATGTAATGCTGATGGCTTAATATATAATCGAATTATTTAAATAAAATAAAACAAATAATAATTAAATTAAATAAATATTTCTATTTCAAAATTTCGTACACTTTCTTTTCACAGACTTCTCTCTTAAAAGCTAAAAAGCTACTGCCCGTTTGTGGCAAGACTCGTGGCTTTTATTCATAAATTTTGGAAAACCCAGACGTCGAACAATAGATTTTGTCTAGACAGAATGGGTTTTCCTAATTTCTCAGTTTTAATTATTAATTAAATAATTGTATTTAGCATCATTAGATGCGCAAAAAAATAGCGCATCTTTTGATACAATTTACAAGTTACTACGATCGATGTGACCTAGTTATAATTAATAATTAGTCTTATGGGGGCAGCGGCGTTATAAAAGCTCGGTGCACCCAGCTTCGCCAGCCATTCAGCGACCAGCTTTCAACGAGTTCACATCGAACGTAGTGAATATGAATATTTTAAATCTAAACTTTATGTTCTTAACTAATAATTAATCTAGATATAATGCTAATATTATTTACAACTTAATACTAATTAAATCTATATTTAAATGCCTTGCCGGATTCTCTAGATATCATTCCCCTTTAATCGGTGCCTCTCTGCCTCATCCGTTTACGGTGTTAATTTAGAGAGGCAGTCGCGATTCATTAATAATAAAAATAGTAATCGAATTTAATTAATTAGGCTAATTAGCCATTCGATAACACACGCCCCCCTCCTAGAGAATCGCGGTTGGCTGTCCTAAACTAACTTATCGACTATTTACATATCTTCACCAAACTCGTTGTCGGTGATCCTTTCTTCAAACGAATTCTCGGACGCCGTCTCCTGGGCTTCTAAGTTTTCGTCTTCGAACGGTTCTAGATGGACTGTCTCTTGGTTTTGCAATCTCCTCTGTCGTTCGTCCCGTCGAGCGATTTGGCGATTGCGCATCCTGTTGAGGTCCCTCTCTTCATATAGTGGTAGATCGTCTTCAAGATGTCCTACCACGACGTGGTTCGGAGCGTCTTCTACTGGTTGTTCTATTTCTTCGCCCCAAGGTCGCCTTATTGGTGGGGTGGGAGCTGGTCGAAGACTATTAATGTGCTGTCTTGTGGTTCTTCCGAAGTTGTCTACCAAGTAACAGTTGTCGCCTAGAACTCCTGTTACTTTGCCTGGACCAATCCATTTTGTGCGTAGACCTGCTCGAGGTCTGCGCTTGGTAAGCACTTTGTCGTTAATTTCGAAAGAAACAGGTGTAGTCTCATGGGCTCTGTCGTAAATTTCTCTGTACTGCTGTTGATGCTCGTCAGCCTGCCTTACTCGTTCGTCTACTTCTTGGATCGGAGCATCGTTTTCTTGATGCTCCCAGTGTCCTGGAGGTAGGAACTCGTACCCTAAAACAAGATAGCTAGGTGACTGACCAGTAGCGGCGTTTCGGCGTTTTCTTAAGTTGAAAAGAGCCTGGTAAAGATTCCTGTCCCATGGTTGTCTCGGATTCATTTCCCCCAAAATTCTAAGTAATTTTTTAATTTCTTGATTGCGCCTTTCCGTCGGATTAGCTTGTGGATGGTAAATGGCGGTACGCCAGTGGCGTACTTTCCAACGTTTTACGGCAGCTCCAAATGTATAACCCGTAAACTGAGGGCCATTATCTGAGATGATTGCTTGTGGATATCCCCAGCGCCCAAACACCCTGTCCTCTAAAAACTTGATGGTTGTTCTGGCACTGGCGTTACGACAAGCAAAAGCTTCTGTCCACTTGCTAAATGTATCGGTTACCACAAATATAAATCGGTTACCGTCTGGAGTTATCTCATATGGTCCCATATAATCAATGGCAATGGTTTGCCATGGTTTACGTGGGGCATAAGCTCGCAACGGGGCTCGGGGTTGTCTTATTCCTCGTTTGGCAGTGGCGCAGATGAGGCATTGTTTAATATGTCTTCTAACGTCGTTTGCCAGTGTTGGCCATGTGAATTGTCTCCGGATGCAACGTATGGTTTCGTCTGTTCCAGGATGTCCGGCCGTGTCGTTGTCATGATATTCTTGTAGAATTCTTTGCCGCCCTTGTTCAGAAACCCATAATAGCGGTGTTACGCCTCTTTTGTAAAGATACCCGTCAATCAGTCGATAGCCTCGCTGTAATGCTGCATCACCTGGTTCTCTGAGACCTTCGTTTTGAATCCTTGTCATCCTATTTATAATTCCCTGATAGTCTGGGTCTTCCTTCTGCGCTGCTTTCATTTCTTCTAAGATTGTAAGTATGTCTAATGCCATAAGTAGCTCTGACGGTTTTTCTGGTGTGGCTGGCTGGGGAACAAACATTCTGTCTAGAGATTCTATGTGGCCGTCATCAACAATTTGGTCTGGATCTCTAGAGAGTAGATCGGGTAGCTCGTTGTTTTTGCCTGCACAGTGTTCTACTCTAAAATTAAATTCTTGTAGCAGGAGAGACCATCTTGTTAACTTGGCATTTGAATCTTTAGCCGAGTTGAGCCACAGCAAAGATTTGTTATCAGTTTTGAGGAGAAATGGTTTTTCTTCTAGATACGGCCTAAATCTCTTAATTGCCCAGACAACAGCTAGACATTCTTGTTCATTAATATGATAGCGTTGTTGAGTCTTGTTAAATTTGGCACTTGCATAAGAAATGATTAGTTTTCTTCCTTCTTTTTCTTGATATAGTACTGCGGCCATACCAATCCCACTGGCATCAGTTTGTAAAATGAATGACTCTTTGCAATTTGGTCGATGTAGTGCGAGAGGTTGGTTCAGTAATGTTTTAATTTGTTGGAATGCTTTTTCTGCTTCAGATGTCCATTTAAATGCTTTCTTATTTATTAATAGGTCGGTAATTGGTGCGGCAATAAAGGCATAGTCTTTCACATATTCACGCACCCAATTAGTAAGACCTAAAAACTGTTGTACTTGTTTTTTTGTACGAGGAGCAACAGCTTTTTGAATTTGCTCTAAGTGTTTTATTTGGGGCTGGTTCGTAGTGTTACTAATTAAATGTCCTAGATATGGCAATTCTGTGGTCGCAAACTGACACTTGGCTGGCGCGCACTTTAGTTTAAATTCACTCAGTCTTTCAAACACTTTTCTTAAATGATCAAGATGCTCTTGTTCGCTGGTTGAAAAAATAATGATGTCGTCCAGGTAAACCTGCACGAACTCTCCCAGATATCCTGCTAACACTCGTGTCATCATTTTTTGGAAGGTGGCTGGAGCGTTCTTCAACCCAAAAGGCATCACACGAAACTGATACGTTGCACCGTCGGGGGTGGCGAATGCTGTCAGGTGTTTGGAGGCTGGATTCATTGGTATCTGCCAATATCCTGATTTTAAATCAAGTGCTGTAAATATCGTTGCACTTCCAAAGTCTTTAAGTGTTTCTTGAATTTTTGGTAAAGGAGCTGCTTCGTCTTTTGTCAAGAGATTCAGCTTCCTGTAGTCCGCACAGAATCTGGTAGAGCCATCTTTCTTCTTCACTAGCACTGCTGCAGAGCAATAGTCGCTGTCAGAACGTTCTATAACTCCCGCACTGAGCATTTCCCGCACACACTTATATATTTCGTCTTTCTTTTCTTTATTAAGGGGGTATGGCTTAATCCTAAATGGTTCATTTTGTTTTAAATTAATAGTATGTTCTACACAATTCACAGCCGCGATCGCACTGTTTTCATCTAAAACTACGGCAAATTCTCGAACTAGGTCTTTGAATTGTTCTTTAAGTTTTCTTGAAAATCCGGTTTCCGGAACACTAATATCCGCACTACACTTATTGTTGTTTTTGTGATGGTTCCAATAGGTCGTTGTACGGTGAGTACTTCCATGGTGTATACATCTATTGCGATAATCCAATGTAGCTTCTGCTTCATTCAGCCAGGTATCTCCTAAGAGGATGTCATCTCTAAGATCTTCCACCACAATAAATTCTATATTTTTGTAGAATTTATTTCCTATAATGATGTCTTTGGTAGTTTTTCCTAGGGCACTAGCTTCCTGGTCTGATGTAGCAAGCTTAATTGGTACTGTCGCATAAGTGTCTGGTCTACATATTCGCGTTGAGATAAAATTAACAGACGCTCGACTGTCTAGAGCTGCGTGGATTTCAAGCTCACCCAGTGTAACGGGAATTCTGGGGAGCTGGTTGTTTGTTGAAATTATTAATGAGAAGGCCTGGACCCCGAGGGAGACATCTCTGGAGTCCTGGAGTAGTTTTCCGACCGCCTAAAGTTATTTCTGTTGCATAATAACTTTTTAGCTAATCTTATTAATCTTTCATTGTCTTGAATGTCGGCTGCAACGAAAGCGTCCCTTTTGCTACTAGGAAATGTTTGAATTAATTCATCTATTAATCTTGAATTAGTAGCCCCTGGGTAAAGTCTCTTGAAAAGTCTTGAAAATCGATCGATGAAAATTTCTAACCTTCCTTCTTCCGTTGATCCATTGAAAACCATATTTTCTAATTTTCTTCTTAATGTATTAAAATTTGATTCAGTCCCGAAGTTTTGTATGAGCCTATCATATAGTTCTTGAGGATCTTTATCCTTATGCATATAATATGCATTTGCCTTATGTGCTGCACCTCGAAGTTGGCGGTGTAAGAGAATGCATTTTTCTCTTTCGCCAATTTGCCAATTTTGGTCTTCAAAGCACTTTTCGACATCCTGAATAAATTCTTCTGGATCTTCTTCGGTGTCGCCAGTAAATATTGGTAGGTATTCTTCAGGTCTGAATACCGGAGATGACACTATATTTGGTTGAGTGTTCACATAAATGATTTTCGGTTTTTCTGTACCGGTTTCGGCACTTTCAATTTCACTGTTGTTTTCAGCCATTTTTTTTTGATTAATTGCACTTTAAAATAATTCTACTGCTCGGCTGGGTTGTAGATTTTTTTAAGCAGCAATGCTTAAAGCCTTGAGTTGGGCGCCATGTGTCATCGATCAGGGTTTTTATTAATTAATTGATTAATTAATAATGGTTAACAATTAATTCCCTGTCCAATTTTTTGATTTAATTAACTTCACTTCACGTTCGCGTACTGGTTACTTCCCAGACTTAACGGCACTTGTTTATTTAAATAATTTTAATTATTATTAATTAATTAATAATATTGTAGGCTTAGATTACATCGGCTCCTTCTTTGTTAAATCGCAATAATAATTGCGGTGGCCAATGTAATGCTGATGGCTTAATATATAATCGAATTATTTAAATAAAATAAAACAAATAATAATTAAATTAAATAAATATTTCTATTTCAAAATTTCGTACACTTTCTTTTCACAGACTTCTCTCTTAAAAGCTAAAAAGCTACTGCCCGTTTGTGGCAAGACTCGTGGCTTTTATTCATAAATTTTGGAAAACCCAGACGTCGAACAATAGATTTTGTCTAGACAGAATGGGTTTTCCTAATTTCTCAGTTTTAATTATTAATTAAATAATTGTATTTAGCATCATTAGATGCGCAAAAAAATAGCGCATCTTTTGATACAATTTACAAGTTACTACGATCGATGTGACCTAGTTATAATTAATAATTAGTCTTATGGGGGCAGCGGCGTTATAAAAGCTCGGTGCACCCAGCTTCGCCAGCCATTCAGCGACCAGCTTTCAACGAGTTCACATCGAACGTAGTGAATATGAATATTTTAAATCTAAACTTTATGTTCTTAACTAATAATTAATCTAGATATAATGCTAATATTATTTACAACTTAATACTAATTAAATCTATATTTAAATGCCTTGCCGGATTCTCTAGATATCATTCCCCTTTAATCGGTGCCTCTCTGCCTCATCCGTTTACGGTGTTAATTTAGAGAGGCAGTCGCGATTCATTAATAATAAAAATAGTAATCGAATTTAATTAATTAGGCTAATTAGCCATTCGATAACACTACTAAGAAAAAATTTCCAAGTTCACTGTATACCAACTTTTCAGGACCGCGGACTAAATTATGTCCACAATTTCAACGAGAAAACTCGGCGACGGACCGCGGACTAAATTATGTCCACAATTTCAACGAGAAAACTCGGCGACGGAAATGTTTTTTTTTGAACACTTTGAACTAACAAAACTGCTCGAACTGAATTTATTTCACTAAATTGTGTTTAACCACTTTTTAGAAAAAGATTCAATAGCTTGTGCTGCTTTTTAACAAAACTAGAGGAGACACAAAAATGACGTGTACTCTCTCTCGATGTTACAACCAGACTGATGATGTTAATGGGCTGGCGAAGTTGGGTGCACCGAGCTTTTATAATGCCGCTGCCCCATAAGCATAATTATTAATTATAACTAGGTCACATCGATCGTAGCACATTGTAAATTGTATCAAAAGATGCGCTATTTTTTTTCGCATCTAATGATGCTAAATACGATTAATTAATTAATAATTAAAACTAAGAAATTAGGAAAACTCATTCTGTCTAGACAAAATCTATTGTTCGACGTCTGGGTTTTCCAAAAATTGTGATTAAAGCCACGAGTCTTGCCACAAACGGGCAGTAGCTTTTTAGCTCTTAAAAGAGAAGTTTGTGTAAATAAAGTGTACGATCAATTTTTAAATATAAATATTTATTTATTTAATTTAATTATTATTTGTTTTATTTAAATAATTCGAGTACATATTAAGCCTTCAGCATTACATTGGCTACCGCAATTATTATTGCGATTTAACAGAGAAGGAGCCGATGTAATCTGAGCCTGCAATAATTAATTAATTAATAATAATTTAAAATTATTTAATATACAAGTGCTGTTAAGTCTGGGAAGTAACCAGTACGCGAACGAATTTGGTGAAGTGAGTAATCAAACAAAACAAAAAAAAACGATATTTGGACAGGTTAATCAGCGATTAATTAACAAATAATTAAGTAATTAATTATTCAATACCTGTCCGATATCACCAGCTTAGATATCAACTCACTGCAGTTGATTCTATCATGCAAGAGTTTGTATAACACCGCTATTGAATTAGTAAATCGTCTACTAGCAAGAGAGTTAATAGAAAATTCCAATAAGAATGACGTTTGACTGGTTCCTCAAGCCGAATATACAGTGAGATTTTTGTTTTACTGAACATAACGTTATAAAACGCATGTTCAGTTTTAAAAAAACCATGTCAATACATTGTCGCTAGGTCGGCAACCAAATTAACAAATGATTTATTTTGACACTGACTTGACAGAACAGAACTCTGAAATTTTATTCAAAGGTAAGGAAGGTTATGTTACGTCTTAATAACAAGTTTAAAAAGAAACTTTTAATCAAATTAATTTATTAAATGTTTAAAGTGACCACCTTCTTGTTCTAAGCAATACGCCAAACGATTGTAAAATGCTTGTACAGTATTTTTTAAAAAAACTGAATTTATTTCGTTGCAGGCGGTGAGTATTCTATTCTTTAGTTCTTCTGTACTCTCTATTACGGTATTGTTGTAGACTTTAGATTGAAGATAACCCCAAAGAAAGAGATCGTTTGGTGATAAATCTGGTGACCGAGATGGCCAAGCTATTGGTCCAAACCGTCCAGTCCAGCGATCCTGGAAATTTTCATTCAGGAAACGTGTAATAGGGCCCGTGGAATGTGGTGGAGCGCCGTCCATTTGAAACCATGCGTTCTCAAGATTTAAGTCTTTTAGTCGTGGCATTATGTGTCTTTGCAGAAGTTCCAAAAACTTGGCGGCATTTAGGTTGCCATCAATAAAAAATGGACCAATAAGGGTACCGTCGACTATTCCAGTCCAAACATTAAATCTGCTATTATACTGAGTGTGTGTTAAATTTTGAACATGTTTGTTTGTACGTGACCAATACCTGTGTGAATTAGAAAGAAAGATAGGAAAAAAAGGAAAGAGGTGTTCAATATAAACCGACAATTCTGTGAATTGACCGTGCCATTTAAACAAAAGGATGACTCATCAGTAAAAACTATCTTGTGTAAAATATCTTCATTTTCATTTATTAAATTAAATATTGTTTCACAAAAATCTGTTCTTTTTATTTTGTCAAGAGGAAAAAGCTGTTGGTGATTTGAAAATTTGTAAGGTTTGTATTTATACTTTTTGAAAGTTTTAAGGACAGAGGATTCTGAAATGCCAAACTCGTTTGCTATTATCCGCGACGGGGTAATGGGGTTTTCTTCAGCATAAAATAATATCTGTATTTCTCGTTCTTCTGTCAAGACGGGACAAGTTCTTCTTCTTTTTATGTGTGAATTTATTACACAACCTTCACCATTAAATTTTTTAATTATGTTGTGAATAGTTCCAACAGATGGTATTGGTCTCTCGGGATAACTTACAGCAAATAGATCGCGTACTTCTCTTATGCTGTTATTGCAATTGTACCAGCGTACAATGGCAATTTTTTCCTCTTTTAGATGCATGCTAGACAAATGCAACAACTTTGAAAATAATAATTTTGACACTTGTCAATGACATTAATGGCAATTTTTTATTAGAGGTGACTTTGATACGCTTTAATTCCTTGTAATCAAGGAGTACGGACAACTCCTTGCTTGTAATGCATTGATTCGATTTTTTTAAAACTGAACATAGGAGGTTCAGTTTGAATCTCACCAGTGAGATTTTTGTTTACAAGCAATTGTAACTCATGTTAAAAAAAAATAGACTCTAGCTTGGATCTTACAAGTGCATAATATAAAGTTTTAATTGCATTGATGTTTTTGAATTCTCCAGTATTTCTAATGACAAAACCCAACACTTGTAATGCAGATTTGGTAATATATTTTACATGATTGAGAAAAGTTAACTTTGTTGTCAAATGTAACACCCAGATCCCGGCAAGCCAACTTGCGATTAATTGCAGAGTCTTTAATTTTATAATTGAAATTAATTGGACTTCTTTTGTTAGTATAGGAAACAATACAACATTTATGGACCTTTAGTCTATTTTCTGAACCCCATGCAATAACTTTGTTAACATCTGCTTGGATCAGAACACAATCGCTTATATCACAAACAACCCTATATATTTTACTGATTTTATTTTTCAATTTCTTAATAGGTTTCAGTATATCAGTTTCTGATATTTGGCCTACACCAATACTCAAATTAGGTTCAATTATGTGGTTCACGTTTTTTGAGATATCTATGCTCAATTGTGGCGCATGAAACACTTTTGAAAAAAACGCTCTAAATTCATTAACTATATTTTGAGGATGGACTTCTTCACTCCATTAACGACAAACCTACCTGGTATGCTTGTTTGATTCTTTTTTCTTTGACATATTTCCAAAATTCTCTAGGATTATTAGTAACATTGTTCTGAACGGTTGCCAAGTAGTCGTAGAAATCTTTTTTAATCAATGATTTAACAGTTTTACGCGTTAGCACAAATTGCTCTCTGTAAAATTTGTTATATGTTTTCTTCATTTTATTAAACAGAAGATTTTTCAATTTGATTTCTGACCGCAGTTTTGTCGAGTACCAAATAGGAAATTTTTTTCTGCTCAAGTTTTTAAATTTTGGAACATGCTCGCTGAAGATTGCATAAAGTTTATTGTAGAAAGCTTGACAAGAATTATTCACGCCGTTGATGTCATTTAAAAATGACCATTCAGCTACTTCCAGTTCCGAGTACAAATTAGTAATAGTGGCTTTTTTGAAATTAAAACACTTAGACATAGGATAGTGTGAAAAAGTGGTCATTTTAGTACCAAATCCCTTTAATTCTAATTCTAAAGCCGGGTGATGCACGTCAGTGGGTAGGAAAGGGTCACTAACTTCATTTACCTCAACATTGATACCCCTAACAAAAACAAGATCTAGAATACAAGTGTTTGCATTTTTAATATGATTAAGTTGAACCAAGCCAAGAAACGCTTTAAATTTATTCAGAAGTTTAACTTTTCTGTCGGTTGGATCATTATTAACGAACTTAGGTACATTGAAGTCACCTACAATAAGAATATTGTCTACCTTAATTAAGAAATCTTCAAGTAAATTAATAAATGATTCAAACTCAGCAACTTTAATATCAGGAGCTACATAGACATTAAGTAAAGTTAGAGCTTTACCAAAAATTTTGAATTTGCAACCAACAATATCAATTAGTTTAAGCTCAGTAAAAGCACTCAAATCAATCTCTATGGCTCTAAAATTATTTTTTATAGCTACTATTGAGCCGCCTCTTTGAGATCGCTGAGATAGCTCAACACTCCTATCTGATCTAAGGGTGTTATAAACATTCCAAAACAATTCTCGACTAGAGATGCTCGAGTGTAGCCAAGTCTCAACAAAACAAACTATGTCAAAGCTGCTATCAGAAAAACTGGAGTACCATTGATTAACTTTGAATTAATTTTGAATATAAGTTAGAACTGTTGGGCAAATTTAGTTTAAACTGGAGTCATTGTTTTGAGTAGCATTGCTACTAACTTGTATGATTTGAGGAACATTGTTTTTATACTTAATAGATTATGCCTCGGTCCTCAGGCTTGAAACATTTTTTCATACCATAATCTTTTAATTATGCTCTTAACTAATACATAAACAACTATTATTAGTACTCGTGTACATATTCATTTATCCGTAAAATAATTACTACTTCTAATTCATTTAAAAAAAAATGTGTGTCGTAGCCTAGAGATGTGTTTACACACTTCTATCATCTTTGAGCTCTTCTTTACTTCTCTTCAGCTAGCGCTGTTTTGACCTAATGAAGAATTTTACAATTTTTGGAATACTATTAGAGAAAAAAAAATTTCTATATTTTTTATAAATCCACTTAAGGTGTAAACCACTTTGCGGCCGTAATTTACACATTATTTTTTATCCTACACAACATTACCTTATAATCAAGCACTATCTTAAAACTGGTTCAAGGTTATTACCGCCAATTCAAAATGTGAAACCTTCACAGATGTCAAAAATTTATGAATTGCTTTACTGTAGTGATTTACATAATTTATCTTGCACTAAAAAAGATTTTTTAAATAAGATTGACGTTCATAAACAGTAGATGTGGTTTCAAAATTTAACACCGCTTATTAATAGTGGAACGTTTAGAGTGTCTTTGGTGCGTGACGACTGTTTAACCGTCTATATAGATTCATTTCTCTTATAGCTGCGACGTCTGTCGGTAAAAATCGTTTTTTTTTTCTTCGCGGTTAGTCGAGAAATGATGTACTTTTCTCGGCTAGCCGTGAAATGATGTACTTTCTCGGATGTCGAGAGACGAGAAAATTTTAAAAATAAAATCGTAAAATAATGTATTTTCGTAATAGCCGTAAAATGATGTACTTTCTCGGCTGTCGGCAAAAATTATTATAAAATAACGAGAGTTGGGTCGCGCCCAACTCTCTTGAGTAGAGGGTTGCCAACGTGTATAAACTTAGAGGCGTTGCCTTCGTCAACCGTAAAATAAACGCACTTTTTTTTTTTTTTTATTAGATTATTGTTTTTTTATTTTATTATTGTAATATATTTTTATTTATTTCTTTTTGTACTTATTCTACTTTCTCATATCAACGTTTGCCTTTGACAACATTTATATAAACCTAGCCCATTATTATTTATCTTGAAATTTATTATTATTTATTTAAAAAAATTTAATTAGATTTTATTAATTACATACTCATTCTTATTTTATTATTTTTTTCTTTTTCGTCTTTTTTTTTATAATAAAGCAAGCATATTAGCATTTACTAATTTTTTTTTTATTTATTTTTTTTGTACTTGTTCTTACCATACTCTCTTGTATGTAAAAAGTGGCCTTCGGCAACAATAAAACAACAATTTTTTTTTTATTAAAAAATTTTGTTTTACATTTTATTTAATATACTTGATTTTTATTCTTCTTTTATTTTCCAATTTTTTTCTTTCTTTCATTTGTATTTTTTTTCTTTGTTTTATTTTTTTTTATTTTCATATTAATTTTATTACTTTAATAATAATTGTTATTAAAATAAGAATAAAAACTATAGTATATTATAATAATTTATATGAATTTTTTCTTATTCTCTTCTAAAGCAAGTTTTTTATTATTTTTTTTCAAAATTAAAATTGTTATTTTATATATATTTTTTGTTTCTATTATTATATTTTTTTATTTGTTCTCCCTTTTTCTTACCTTACTCTCTTACAACAACCATATTTTATTTTTATTAAAAAAAGAGATTATATTACATATTATTAATTATAATACTTTATTCTTTCTTTCTTTTTTATTCAATTTGTTTCATTTTTCTAATTTTCTTAATTTTTTTTATTTTCACATTCATTTTTTTCTATTTTCTATTTAATTTTCCCAAAATATGTAATCATTCAATTACAATCATACATAATCTAAAAAAAAATCTATAAAAATTATTTATATTTTACTTATCTATTATATATCAAATTCAAAAAAACAACCACTGTATAGAAATTTATACATTAAAATTGTTTAATGTTTATTAAAAATATTTCATGTTATTTATAAAATATAAATTAATGATATTAAGTGATCACTTTGTATTTTTTAATTGATTATGTCAACAATAATAATTGACAATTGACATCGTATTTTTTTTTAGATTTTTAATTGTTTATTTAAAAATATAAAAATAAGTACGTACGATTGAGAAAAAAATATATGTTCTGTATAGATACTTTTCGAAAATAATTTTCCACTTCTATCTGATTTTAATTCATTTATATAAATCTTCTTTCATCGATTGGTCTCAAACACAACTTATTCTCACTTTTCGTATACATAATTATAAATTTTCCTACAACCACAGTTCTATATCTTATATAATATAATCAAAAAGGTTCTTCTAGCCATTCGTAATGTAAAACAGGCCAAAAAAATTAGGGATCTCCTCAAAAATTTTCATCAAACCTTATCTAAAAAAAAAATTATAGACAATGAGATTGAATAATTATTAAACCTACTTTATTTTAAGCTTTTCACTTATATTTTGCAAAAAAAACAACACTTAATTTTGTAAAATATGTAAATACTTTACAAAAATTCTAAAGATAATTAATTTATTATTAATTTTTCATGTTGTTACTAACAGCAACAATGTCAAAAATATTAAAGCGGTAAATTTAAAATTTTTCATATCAATTAAAAATTAAAATTATTACTAGATAAAGTTTTGTACCATTTTAAAATGAAATATATGGATTACCAACTAACTTCAACATTTCGCTTTGATTATATGTATTTTATTACTATTAAGATCCAGATTTATAGCATTCTCTCAAAATAATTACATTGTATAATCAATCAAAAATAATTACAATGTACCTTGTATATAAACAGTCTAGATAACCATTTACTGTAAATCTAATGCATCTGAGACAGCATATAATAATAATTTCATTACATATAGTCTATATCCATAACGTTTCAGAACCAGAAAAGCCAATACGGAGCGGAAATATCAAAGGCTGCTAACCGGTGGTGGATCTGAACCTGAAGATAATCCAGACCCCGTGTTAGAGTCTATAAAAGTAGCCGCTCCCCATGCGGATATCGCGTTGGCGTGCAGTTGGGACTCTACGGCCGTGTATGAGTCACAACAACGTGAGTACTTGTTTAGCATGCATGTTATAGATCTGATAACAATTTATTTACAGGCAAAAGGCAACGAAGTGAAGCGTTGTCGTCAAATGAAAGTGATAGCCCATGGGTGCTGCCTGGTATGTACTGCTGTACTATGAACAGATACAAATAAATAGTAGGATTAGGCATTGTAATGGTAAGGTAATATGTTTCTAGGAACTCCTGCGGAGAGGCCCCCAAGGGTTGAGAGGCCGGCGACGCTTATTCGCGACAACACATGGCCGGTTGTAGGTATGTATTTTGGGTAGTCTAGAGTACAAAGCAATTAGCATTATTTTATTAGGTGCGCATGCGGAGAGGCGGCATACTGAGAAAGGCCCGTCGACGCCGTCCCCAAGCACACGGGAAATCAACATACCGGGCATGGGTATGTACTGTAGACTACGAATGATTATACGAAAATACAATATTAATATTTGTATTTGCAGGTGAAGCAGTTGAGAGAGAAGAAGCCGCATTTCGTTCTCCGACGCCATTGTCGAGGGCACGCATTTATTGTAAGATAGCAATAGTATATATGAGGATGTTTATTCATATGTCAGTTGTAGCTCCTCCAGGGCGCAGAGGCGCGTTTGACGCCGAAGCCGAGTTACGCTGCCGCAAACTGGAGGCCAGTATTCGCCACTAGGAGCAGGTACACGCGGTGCGCCTGCAAACGGAAAATGAACTTTTGCGAGCGGCAGCATCGGCTCGCCGCACACAGGAGGCCAAGGAGGCTACAGAGGCCGAACTTGTGCGAGCGGCAGCATCGGCTCGCCGCACACAGGAGGCCAAGGAGGCTACAGAGGCCGAAGGAGGCCGAGGATTGTGATACGCATGAAGACGTACCGGCGAGGTCCCTCCCTCTCAATTGCATAAAAATCGCCTCTAGAGAGGTTACCACAACAAGTAAAAAGAAAAACATATATAATAATTAATAGGTATTTTTTTTATTTCGATTTCAACTTCATCGGTTATTGTTTTACAGCGTCCACTTTTTTCGCTATTTATTTCAACTATTCCTATGAGATACTTTTTTTAGGGTAATAAGGGGAAATTGTGATTTCGCAACCTGCTCCAAAATGAGGGAATGACTTGAACATGAGTCTTCATGTGGAAATTTAGCAGTTGCGATCGAAATCTTACATGAAGAGCTCTATTAGCACGACATTGCGCTTTATTCATATGTCTTTATTCACAATAAAATAGTTGTTTACACAAAGTTACGTATTTTAATTGTTTATGTATAAGAAACAAAGAAATGCTGTGTAATTTGTCGACTAACAGCGTAGATATTAATGTCTGTTTATCGAATGTATTAACTGTATGGTGAGATGGTAATAAGAGGGACATTATTAAAATAGTTAGGGTTCTGAAGCATGTGTAATCAATTAGTGGAGCGACGTGTTTTTATTCATACAATGTACCTTTAAATAGTAAATAGCTGGTCAATAACCATCAATGGTATTTCACGTTAGAACTTATATGCACGTAACTTACTTGTTTTTTTATTGAAGTAAGTTACACTTTTCCAATAGTTTAGGGTATTGAATTAACGCAATAAATTGACTAATACCAACTAATGTCGAATTAATAAATCCACTAATGCACATTAATAGACTTTATTTATACGATGAAACTAACACTTATTATTATTCTTATTCTACAATAATTAATGCAAAGGAAGTAATATTGTGACTGTTAAGAAAATGGAACGATTTGAATACCGGTGTGGCATCAACGGTAAGGACGACATATCTGTTTGATAATTTTTCGCCAGCTTTGTTGTATAAAGAGAGGCAAAACCTTCGGAGAAATAAGGTAAAAAACTATAAAATGTGTATAGCGTCAAAGGGACGGACAGTAACTAATAAATACCGTTATGACTAAATTGCTAAATAAAAAACACGAGATCGTTCACTATTATTGACAATATGACACTTTTCAAAACAATTAACATTTTACTTAATATTATGAAACATTACTTTAAACCTATAAACGCATTACTACTAATTAAAATGTCTATTTATGAATTGTCTTCTAGAAACTAAACCTATCTGATTCTGATCAACATTGCCTTGCGGTTCCATTGCTTCATTTTCGTCTGCATTTTCTTTCCACCGATCATGCACCTGCATAGCTATATTATGTAATACGGCACACGCACAGATAATAGTTTGTGATGTTTCAAGCTTGGTTTTCAGCTGCCTCCGTAAACACGGAAACCTGCGCTTCCACACTCCAAACACTCTTTCGACTATATTTCGGGTGCGTATATGAGCCCTGTTATACCGTTCTTCCCGCACATTACCTATAATTGGGTCAAAGAGTTATTACTGCATGCCTAGTCCTACTTATATGTTGAGTACACACCTGGGCGAATGACAGGAGTTAGCAAATATGTGCGACACGTATACCCATTATCGCCTAACAATAAACCACCTAGCCGACCCTGTTCACATTGCACGCGTAATGCGCTGCGGTCAAAAATCAGGCTATCATGTGCGGAGCCTGGATGTCGCACAACAACATCCAATATTCGCATATGTGGATCTTCTTCTTCTTGTGCGTCTCCTATCGGAGGTTCGCTATCATCACAGCTATCTTGACCTTGTCAACCGCAGCCCGAAACAGTTGATTACTCGTGCAGCCAAACCAATCCCTGAGGTTCTTCAGCCACGACACCCGATGTCTACCGATGTTCCTTCTTCCACCAATCTTCCCTTGCATTATCAAGTAAAATATGCACTACTGTAGTAGTGCATATTTTGGTCCTCGCATTATGTGGCCTAGGTATTGCAATTTCCTTTTCTTTATGGCGTTAATAATTTCACAATCCTTCTGCATTTTCTCCAAGACCTCTATATTTGTGACTCTATCTGTCCATGGTATCCTCCACATTCTTCTGTAGCACCACATTTCAAAGGATTGCAGTCTATCTATATGGTTTTGTTTGAGAGTCCACGTCTCAACCCCATACAATAGCGTCGAAAATATGTAACATCGCAGCATCCTCATTCGTAGTGTTATGCTAATATCCCGGCTGCAGAACAGCTTTTTCATTTTTATAAACGTTGCTCTAGCTATCTCTATTCTGCCCTTATTTCCTTTGTTTGATCACCTGTTTGTTCTATCCAGGTTCCTAGATATTTATATGACTTTACAATTTCTAAAGTCGTGCTCGCTATTGTCAGGTTTATGTTGTTTTGGAGATGCATATTTGTAGCCTTGGTAATTACCATTAGTTTCGTCTTCTTGAGGTTTATTTTTAAGCCGTATTCGTTACATCTATCGTTTAGTTTGTTTAGAAGACGTTGTATATCTATGGGGTTGCTTGCCAAGAGGACGGTGTCATCAGCATATCTTATGTTATTAAGAACTTCTCCATTTATAACTATCCCTCCCTCTTCATCTTCTAGGGTTTCGTTAAAAATAGTATCGCTGTAAAGATTGAATAGTATTGGAGACAGGATACATCCTTGCGTCACGCCACGTCGAATCTCTATTTCTTCTGTTAGTTCGTCCTCAACCTTAGTGTTAGCTCTTTGTCCCCAATATAGATTATTGATTATTCTGACGTCTTCCAAATCAATGTTTTTGCTAGCAAGTATTTGATGCAGCTTGTCGTGCTTCACTTTATCAAAAGCTTTTTCGAAGTCGATGTAGCATGCAAATACGTCCTGATTCATATCCAAACAGCGTTGAAAAAGAACACTACTTGCAAAAAGCGCCTCTCGTGTCCCAAGTCCAGCACGAAACCCAAATTGAGTACTGCTCATGTCTTCTTCAAGTTTCTTGTATATTCTTCCATGAATGATCTTTAAAAATAGTTTTAGGGTGTGACTCATGAGTGCAATAGTTCGGTAGTCTGAACATTCTCTTGGGTTTGGCTTTTTGGGTATAAGTACGAACGTGGACAATAACCATTGTTTAGGAATTTCCCCTGTTTCATAGATGTTGTTGAACAGGTTCAGAAGAATATCAATTACGTCTTCATCAAAAAGTTTAATTAGCTCTATAGGTAATTCATCAGGGCCTGTAGCTTTGCCGGTTTTCATTCTTTTCAGGGCGTGTTCTATTTCGCCCCTCAGTATTTTTAGATTTCCGTTGCTATTCTTTGGGACGGGTTTGGGGTCTTTCAAACTTTTTGCATCATCAAAAAGTTCCAAGAGGTAAGCTTTCCATCTCTCCAGCTTATCCTTTGCATCTGTTATTATTCGCCCATCTTTGTCCCTGACTATATTGCCAGTAACTTTTCCTTTGTAGCATCCAGCCATATCCTTTATCTTCTTGTGCATATTGAAAAGGTCGAATTTCTTTTCTAGCAGCTCTATTTCTGTGCATTGTTCAGCCAGGTATTCTTCTTTAGCTTCTTTGATTTTCTTTTGAACTGTTTTATTCAGTCTCTTATATTCATGCAGGTTTTGTTTGTTTTTTCTTCTTTCATCCGTTAAATTTATGATCTCTGCTGTCATCCAAGCCTTCTTCTTTGTTCTTTTGCACATTAGGTGTTTTTTGGCTATTGTCTCCAAACCCGCTTGCATTTGTTTCCACTTTTCATCAACATTACGCTCATTCAATGCATTAATAGTTCGCATACATTCATTTATCTCCTGTTTCACAACATCATGAGTATTGGGATCTTTAAGCAGTCTGGTGTCTATGCATTTCTTCTGACTCCTTTCTATTTTCTTCATTTTTATATTTAGTTTAGCTATGACAGGGTTATGGTCGGAATTAATGTCAGCGCCCGGGTACGTTTTTGTGGATTTTACAGAGTTTTTGTATCTATTATTTATGAGGATATAGTCTATCTGGTTCCTCACTCTGTTCTCTGGTTTATCTGCCGGGGATTTCCAGGTATATAGTCTACGATTCGGAAGTTTGAAGAAAGTATTTGTTATTATAAGATCTTTATCCTGACAGAATTCTATCGTTGTTCTTAATACTTCTAAATATATCATCCAGTTCCGTATAGAATTTTTCGGCTTCTGCTTCTTCTTTGTCTGCTGTAGGTGCGTATACTTGTATGATGTTCATGTTTCCCTTATCGGTTTTAAGTTTGAGCATCATGACTCTATCTGAGTAAGGTATGAAACTCATAACTGATCCTGCAATCCTCTTATCTACGATCACTCCAACACCATATAAGTTTTTTGGGTTGTTGTTCCCCGAGTAGTAAAAAGTGCCGTTGCTCGTGGGACAGCTACCATGTCCTGTCCATCTGACTTCGCTGATCCCCAAGATATTTGTATTTAGTCTTTCCATCTCTATTACGGTGTTATCTAGCTTTCCTGATGTTAGGAGACTCCTTGCATTCCATGTTCCGATCCTCATACTGTTTGTTGCTATTTTCATGATCTTGCTCGCCGCTGCTCCCCCCGGAGATCCGAGTGGGGAGCTTTTAACTCCGGAATATTTAGTTTTGAGCAAAGCCATAAATGTCGCTGTGTGACTGTACTAAGGATACCCATTCGGGTCTTTAATGCAGTGGCTTCCTCTTGCCTTCTGCATCCACATGCCGTTGATCATTTCGATTCTTCCGCCTTTAAGAATAATTTCTCATTCTTTGGACAAGTGAGTGCCCTTGCTCTTTATGGCTCTTCCACCCTAAGCTGTTGGCCATTAAGAGTGGTCTGCCTCTACCGGCAGATATTCGGTCAGATCAGATGCCTTTTATCGTCATACCTGAGACACTCAGTTTGTTCGCCATATCTGGCTACTCTCACTTAGTTTTGCCTGTAGGTCAATACAGTTGTCCGGGGTGTGGCGCTAGGAGCCATAAGTGAGAGCTGGGAACCCTGTGAGGACCAGTCATCTGCTACCACCTCCTGTCAAAGACTCTTGGTGTGACCGTGTAAGATGAAAGGTAATACCTCTACAGCGAACCCCATACACCCCTTGTGATGTGGATCTACAGCAACCTAAAAACATAACAAGTATAAACACATCAAACATGTCACTTTGAACGAGTATTATTACTTGAACGTTTAGCGAAAAAAAACCCTTTCGGTTGCGAAAGACTTCTGCATTTTTGCCTCCTGGACTTGCAATAGCAATATGGGTGCAGTCCACACAGCCAGCCACACCTGGAAAGCCAGCGATAGCGTGAAATCTCCGAATATTGCTGCGCTGCTCTGCTACGTTTTGTGGCAATTTCACATACTGACCCAATTGCGCCGCAATATTTTCCGATACTCGTTTTATCATGCGTGAAACCGTTGGCTGGCTAATACCACGTAGATCACCGGACACCATCTATCAACAGATATAATAGCAATTGTTAGAGTTATTATTATTAGGATTTCCTTTTTCCCCTTTTACCTGAAAATTGCCAGTTGCATAGAAGCGTAAACAGATTAATAATTGAATTATTGGTGCAATCGGCAACCCCCTGGAGTTTGGTGTACGCAATGGTATACGAACGGCAATAACACATTCACTACACTGTCTTTGGTAAAGCGGTAGCGTCGCCTAAATTCAACATTGGAAAAAAATTCCAATGGATTTGCCGCATCCCGCACATAGCGTTTTGGCACTCTCATATTATGTTCATTGTCTAATAAGTCGAACATCTCCACAAACTCGTCCACCATGTCAATATTCATTGTTATGACATATGACACATAACCCTATTTTCAGTATTTTCAAACGTCAAACAATGGCATATAACGATATAACCTACAAATGGCGTCTCAAGACAAGTCGAACCCCTTTGCTTGAGTCCGACCCAGTACGGACCCACTGCGCTTGCTCATAAATCCAAAATCACCCAAAACTCGCCCTTCTTAACACCGTAATTTGATATTTAAATCTCGAGATTTGTCTATGAAATGCGGCGTGCTCAAGACCGATCTCAGTCTCAAGATTTGAATTTCATATTTCACACGAGCATTGCCGAAGAGACGGAATCAGCGATAAATCGATTTCCAAACGCATACCAACGCTTTTCCGAAGCTTACCGGAGACTGTGCTCGAGTCCGACTCAACCAAGCTACGACTATGAATACGAGCATTAGAATAGAAAAGCAGTAGCGGCGCAGATTTTCAGTGAAAAGCCAAATATGTTTAAAACTACATGTATATAATGAATCTGTAATTGGTATGAAATGGATGACTGTCACAAGTTCTGGAAATAGTCCTTTGTTGTTTACGATGCTTTAAGTTGGATGCTATTCATAAATTAATACGTTATTTAGCGGTTATATAGAAATTAACAATATTGCTATGAATATTTTTTGATGCAATTGATACATGTAATAATGAAAGACACCTATTAGCCTTATAGACTTTGTCAGAAAAAAATTCATAAAGCTGTGACAAAATATAAATTTCTACGTCCCTGTTGATGTAAATACAACGATGATTGGCCTTGACCAGTGAAATATGTTTATATGAACTTTTTTTGGACCCACACACCACACCCTAATCGAACCATTGTCTTGAGGCTTTTTATTAACACTTCTATTACTATTTGCTAGAAAATTTTGTCGAGTTCGTTCACAAAACACTAGTTTTCCCGCAATTAAAAATGATATAAGCAGACCCCCACAAACCATATAATAAACAAAACTTGGATCCGACGTTGCCGGCCGTTGCGATTTTTTTCAAAAACAACGAACTTTTCTACTATACTGTATTCATTTTCAAGAAAGAGTGCATAAAAACAAATGCATGCAGGCTTCACGTGGTCATATCTTTGGAGTGTAAGAAGGTCGACGATTTTTCAAACAGGGCAGGCCGCAGAAAAAATTGTTTATTCTGTTTTAGACTAATTTGTTTTCAATTCGGCTTAAATATATTCAAAATTATCTTAATTTCACTTGTATTTAAGTGGTTACGTTAAGCCCTTTTTCTGGGAGGACTGAAGTTCTGGGATTAACCTCAGTCTATGACTCCGTAGCAGCACACAGAAACAGGAACGAAACAAATGCACAATGCACCCCTGTGCTTTCGGCTGCCAGCCCGGCTCAAATTTCATGCAATCGGTATCACTTAGTCTTTATGAATGGATCACGCACTGATCACGTCCTACACATTATTTACTACCACTCCTTCTTGAAAATGAATACAGTCAGTGCTGCCGCTGACAATTTCTCGGATGTACTAACAAAATGGAAGAAAATGTACTAAATTGTACTTGTCCTAAACCCATGATTACCAACTTTAGAAATTAAAATGCCCCAATTAAAAAAAAAAATTATTTTAAGGTTTTTATTATACAAAACTCGAACAACAAATAAGAGGTTAATAACAGAAATACAAAAAATATTAAGTCTAATTAAAAAATATAAAATAAAAACACTTTAACATAAAAACCAGTCTAATTACACAAAATTTACTTATTTGTAAAAATAATATTTGAATACATAATACATAAACACAACGTCGAAACATCAATATAAAAATATAAAAAAAAAATTAAACGAATAAAAAAATTTAAAGGTAAAAAATAAAAGCTTTTAGAAATGATTATTTTTGTTATTTCATTCTTTTTAGCATATCGGAAGGTGGTTCCCAATTGCAACAAGTTGTAGAACGCAGCATTTCTTTCGTCAACAATAAATTATGGCAAGTGCTTACATTTAAAGAATTCCTGTTTTTTCTTTTGATTAAGTTTAATGATGAAAAAATTCGTTCAGCCGCAGCGCTACCATGAGGTAAACATAAAATATTTTTTAAAAATAAGAATAAAGTTGGAAATAGCATCTCTCCAAATGCATTTTTACAGGAACTCAATTCTCTAACAAAGTCTTCAATACTTAGATCTTTATTGAACTTCTCTTTTGGCAATTCAGCTAACATTCTCCATTCCGTATTAATATTTTCAAAATCATCCTCTTTCACCATGTTACTAAATTTTCTAACTAAAGGAATAATAGAATTAACTTTATTATTAGAAAATATATTTTGTGGATCTAGCCATCTTAGTTGGGCATACAGCTCGTTACCAAATGGAAATCGATCTTTAATTTGAGAAGCGAGTTCAATGTAAAAATTCAAACAATTTATTCTAAAATTATGAAGTTCAGTAGGAATTAG
The DNA here is from genome assembly GCA_947359425.1 of Lagria hirta. Taxonomy (NCBI): domain Eukaryota; kingdom Metazoa; phylum Arthropoda; class Insecta; order Coleoptera; family Tenebrionidae; genus Lagria; species Lagria hirta. The sequence goes on from OX375796.1 coordinate 28,726,264, forward strand.
CTGAACGTGGACACTTTTTATTATTTCTTGGACTTTAAAACCCAAATACATATTTTCCAATGGTAGAAAATTGGAAGGATTTCTTATCTCTATTTTATTTGTTTCCGTGTTATTTACATAATTCAATTTAAGATAATTTTTCAAAATTTGTTTGAATATAGCAGAAACGCGAGGTAACAGTTGATGAAGTCTGGGTCTTCTGACTGAAATTCTATATTAATATTATTAATTATTTTTAAAATGTATGACAAAAAATATAAGTACATCTTATTTATATTATTATTAAGAGCCGACAAGATACTATCGATTTTAGTCGACTGTTCTTCAAATGAGCAATTTGTAAAATATAAAACTAAGGCCTGATATTGTTCTAAGACTCGATCTACAACTCGTTGCAATGAAAGCCACCTTGTTTCCGATGGTCTCAAAATCTTGTGCGGTTTTAATTCGCAGAAGTTTTGAAATTCTTCCAGAGTACTTATTCTTTTAGAACTATGACTAAAATGTGAATAAATATCTCTTACAAGATCATCTACTGCTTTTGGTATTTTTTTACAAGCGTAGGAGGAGCATAAATTAAAAGAATGTGAACTACAACCAACAACTACTAAATGTGGAAGCTTTTTTTTAAATAAAGCTTGAACTCCATTTAATTGCCCCATCATAGTAGCACAATTATCTGCTGCAAATCCAGACATATTCTCTATTTTAATACCGGAGGCAATTAAATAATTATTCAAACAATCAAAAATATTAACAGCAGTACTACCACTCTCTAATTCTAACAATCCTAAAAAAGCATCTACAACTTTGCTACTCTTAAAATATCGAACTAACAAGGCCATTTTTTTGTAGAAACATCAGTAGTTTCATCTATTATTAAAGAATAAAATGTTTCATTCAACTCTTTAACAATATTTTCCGAAACATAAGGTCCTATTATGTTATTTATTATTCCAGTTGCTTTTGTACGACTACATTTTATTTCCGCGGCAATTCCAGAATCTTTACAAATAGACTTAATTAATTTAGGCAAATGCTCCATTACCTTAAAAGACAAATCATGTTCAGCTACAAACGCCGCCAATTGTAATTCTCCCGATTTAATTAAATTTTCGTTTTTACATAGTGACTTTTTTAATACTTCGTCAACCGGCATTATATTTGATTTAGAAACAACATTTTTTTTATGAAAATCGTTTTTCTCATGTCTTTCTAAATGAGCCCTATTACCTCTAATTTCTTTGTTACAAATTATACAGTACGCAAAATTACTATTGACAGCTTTTCTGCACCATTTAAAATCTATCTCCCATTGATTGGAATATTTTTGAAAATATTTTCTCTTACGTATTGTATTCTGAGTTTTCAAGCGCTTCTGCTCATTTGAGGAAGAGTAGTCACTCTCACTAGCGAGGTGTTCTTCATCCTCCGCTTTAGACGTTGATGTTGATGGTCTAGGCGACGACGATGAAGGTGTTGTTTTCGATCTTTTAATATATCTAAGAAACAGTTTGCTATTAGAAACTTGTTATCTATTCATAAAAAAATATATTTGCCAAAATATAAAGCTGGTCGCAAATCAAAAAACCAAAAAAATAAATAATAGAATTAACTTACCTGTCCATTATTTAAAATCTTGCTGTGAAACTACTAAACGGCAAACAAGTCAGTAATTAACATTAAGTAAACTTGCCACAATTGCACTGTTTCTACTCAAGCATCAAAAACCAAAATAAATGGCTTTGCAAGTTTAAATTTCTTTTTATATTCAGGGGCGTCTATACCCGGGGGTGTAAGGGATGGACGGCACCCCGGCGCTAAGATTTTGGGGGCGCTATGAAAGAAATCGCGGTCAATTTTAAAAGACCGATACATGGCATAACCATAACCCATAACCCATAACATATCTGCAACCTGCAACTATTTAGAAATTTCCTTTTGTCTCGTTGAACTTTTGGATACACGATACACTTGACATCGTGATTCTGGAAGCCATCAATCAGGCCATCTGGAAGCTATAAATTTCTGCTTAACATTTTTGCTGGTCTAGTTCTTGATTTTTGAAAAGAACCACGGAGCGGAGTTTGTCTTCTTTTCATTTGACATTCATATATCGGAAACCAAAGCAATGCTCAACATTCTCAACATGATTCTTGAACAACTAAATATCTATTCAAAATTTGTAAAACAGATAGACCGAAATACGTATCAAAGAAAAAATACACAATACAATACTACCTTTCCTCTACACAATAAATAAGGTTATTTATATTACACAAATTAATTATATATTTTCAAACAATTTAACATCAGTATTTCCAAATTTGTCGACGTCGCTGAGGATATACTTAACATTGTCGATAACCGTAACTGGGGGTGATCTTTTCATTTAGATCTTTTTCTAAATTAATTAAAAATTATTTAAGGTAAACTATGGCCCAAAAAGACTATCGAGTTTAGGCCATGGTCAATATAGAAAAAGAATAGTATATTAAAATACAAGTTCGAGAAAGCATCGATTCAAGCACGCGTTTGAAATTCCAACACGAGCCGCGTAGCGGCGAGTGGAGGAACAAACAAGTGCTGGAAGAGCTTTCTGAACGAGTGTTTTATACTATTTTTTCTATTTTGCGCCTTTTAATTCCTTTTTACATAAAAGAAATAAAAATTTGAAATTTAGGGAATTTTGGTAAGGTTGGGTACAATGATTTAGTATTATTTAAGAAGGCTGTGGAAAATTCAATTTGAATTGTCATAATTTTTTCTTGAAAATGAGTTCTGAAGATTTTTCATGTACTCCGCCCGAAATTCGAGCAAGTGCGGCCAATGTTGTTATCAATTTACTGCCAGAGAAGTCCAGATTGCAATATGAAAAACAGTTTCATCAATTTTTAGAATGGTGCAATAGAAAAAATGTTGGAAACATATCAGAGAATGTGTTACTGGCCTATTTTGATGAGCAAAGTAAAAAATATAAACCATCCACTTTGTGGAGCACCTATTCAAAACTTAAATCGTGCCTTAATATATACAGGAATGTTGACATATCAAAATATGTTAAACTGCAAGCGTTTTTGAAACGAATGTCTACAGGTTACGAGCCAAAAAAATCAAAAATATTGGAAGAGAGCGACATTAACAAATTCATTAAAGAAGCAGATAATAAATTGTACCTGGCGATGAAAGTAGGTGTAAATTTTATTTATTTTGTAACTGTATACAAACTTAATATAATTTTAGGTTATATTAATAATGGGTTATAGTGGTGCGTGTAGGCGCGAAGAATTGACAAACATGTCCATCGATGACGTTGAATATAGACCTCACTCAGTTACTGTAGCAGTTCCTAAAACAAAAAACAATGTACCGAGACAATTTATGATAACCAACCCAGATTGGATTAATTTAATTGCAAAATATGTGGCCTTGAGACCAAAAATTGTTACACATAAACGTTTTTTCTTAACATATCGTGGTGGTCACTGTGTTAATAATCCCATTGGGATTAATACTATTGGGAAAGTTTCAAGAAACATTGCTGAATTTCTTCATTTACCAAATCCAGACCTTTTCACGGGGCATTGTTTCAGAAGATCAAGTGCAACACAGTTGGCTAACCAAGGCGGTGATTTACTAACAGTAAAACTACATGGAGGGTGGAAATCGTCTGCCGTTGCAGAGGGTTATATTGACACATCTTTGAAGAAAAAGTTTGAAGTTGCACAAATCCTTGGTCGTCAAACTGTATTGCACTTACCTGATTCTTCTAACCATGACACAGTAGACAATCTTAATTTGGAATTACCTGGATGTTCTCACCATACGGATGACACTGAAAATAATATTACTGTATCAGATAGTAGTTCTTTCTGTCGTAATATTGTGTCAAACCAAAATTTACCTGGTATTACTTTAACGTCACATGACACTTCCAATGTTTCAATTAATGTTTATAACAATTGTGTTTTTCACGGTAATAAAAATTGAAGTTATACCCTTTTTCGTTTATTGCAGTTTGACAAACAAGTAGCAAGGTAGAGGATAGCCTGATCGCTATTTTTATATTCTTCATACTGCCTTCTGGTGTCTAACACTTTCACGGTACTTTCCGTTGTGACAATTCTGTTAACGTTGATAATAATTCTTCATGACAATCGAAGTTGATTTATTAAACACATTTTGTTCCCATTCACGATTTGACATTTGACGTATTTGGAAGAACGGCAATGCCGCCAACACCAGAAAGATAAAATACACTAGCCTAGTAAAGCATCCAAAATTCTCAGTAACGAACCCAAACCGGTGCTTTACTAGTTCTAGTAACGACGCAAAATAGAAAAACGATATTAACGTATGCGATATTATAAAAGAATTTACGCTCAATATTATATTAAAAGTTTTGTAAAGCTTCCTTGATAAATTATTGTTTTCAGCAGATTCAGGGACCTCCCTTGTTTCAAATCTGTAAATTTGAATTGAAGAGGGAATTAATAATTCAATGGAGACATCTAGCGTTTATCTAGTTACGTATGCAGATCGTTACGCTCTTGGTCAATAGATGACAAGACAAGGAGCAATTGTTTTTTCAGGTTCACAAGTACAGGGAAATGGATGTTTTGCTTGTAGAGCTTTTTGCAAAAAACGATATATCAAAAACATTTTCCACACTATTTGGTACTATATAATACAAGTCATCTGTCATCATAACGTAACGTTTATTTTTATAATTTCACCGCAACGTTAACCGCAACTGTTTATTTGATAAATTTACGTTACGTTATATTATAAGTGAAAATGATGTTATAACGTAACGGAAAATTGGTGTCTGAAACCTCGCTATTATTTATCCTTAGTTATTTTTTTAAAAAACGAAACAACAGAACACCAACACTATAATCAAGAATAAAATACAAATTTGGTTATTTTGTGTCAAGTTAACCAGTAACGAGTGACATTTGTGTTTTATTTGATATGTTATGTCAAAATAAACATGAATGGTCACAGCGCTCCCTACCGGCAAACCAATCGTTACCGAAGCAATTTTTAAATCGTGTCGCACATTTATCAAAAATCAACGGGCTTTGCACATTATAGCTGATTCAAAAAATATATCGAATTGTCAATACGTCTCTTATTGCTTGTAGACAACTGAAGAATACAGACATGGAGACTAGATAAGGAGCACGAGCTCTAACGGGTCAATTGCCAAAGTTTGCCCACTAAAATTGTGGGTATTAAGCTTTTTTTTTCTACCACTGGCGTCGCTCCTGTTTTTTGTGTACCGCTCTGAAAATAGCATCATAAATATATCTGAAGTAAGCTAGTAAATACTAACCTTTAATTTGTACTTAAATAATAAATATTGGTTTCTATTGTTAAATAATAAATCTTAAATAATAATTAAAGGTATTATTTGCAATAGAAATGATAAGTATTATTTCTATTTGCAACTGCCGCCTCATTCTCCCACCGCTTTGGAACATGTCGAGCACCAGCGCCCTCTTATTTTAGTAGCCCTATTTGCATACATGGAGTTCGTGCTCCTTATCTAGTCTCCATGAATACAGATTTCGAGTAATACAGAACAGTAATAAAAAGTAGTACGGGAACTTTTTAGCCGGGCTTCACACATGTTTGGTAATCGTTAAAGTTTTCTACAAGCAGTAATCAATCGTATTGACGATTAATTATATCAAATCAACTACAACTGCAACTTCAGGTGTTTTCCAATTGTACCTAGAAATAATATTCGAATTTCATTCACATTTTCAATGCAAATAATATTAACAGTCAACAATAATTAAAAAACAAACAATAATAACAAGTAAATGACTATTAACCATAGTTTTAATACACTAGATATAGCTATGCTTGGTAAACATACCTCGGTTCTTAAAAATGATTCTTAATTATTTTATCAAAAAACTCATCTCAATTTCAAAATTTCACCAACTTTTAGTTGTGTCAGACCCATGTTAACTTTATTATCCGCTTCATCTTTTATCAATTTGCAAACCCATAACTGCATCCTGACAATCACAATAATGAAAATAAAAAACTTCTCTCCTATGAATTTGTAACATTGAAGTTGAGTTTTAAGAAAATAGAGAATCATTAGAAAGCTGGAAGAAAATAAAAGTTGAGGTTGAAATCTCAATAAATAAAATTACCTTCAAATTATTAAATACTTTTATTGACAAAAATTTTTTTATTGACTAATTATTTTCAATTTTTACGTGATTGAAGTAAGTTTTAATTATGTGATTAGAAAGATTTGAAAAGAAACGTCAAAATAATTCTAGTGTCATGTTGACGTGGCATACACTGCGTCTACTGATTTCTGCTTTGCTATTGGTAGGAACCTCTCTAAAGGATAGCGCTATCGAATACTAATGCAGTTGAGAGTGAAGGCAATAGACGGTACGTCTTGGCGGACTATCGCAGTGCATGGCTGTATCTTGTTATAATAAATCTATGCTATCAACATCAAGCATGCGATCCCAGCGAGAAAATATTGAAACTAAGATAAATGACGTCACACCTAGTGACCGGTTGTAAACATATTACATACATATTAGTTTTTTCCAAAGGATTGAAGGTAAGAAAATATTGTACTTCACCAAACTTGTTAGAAGATGTTGATGTTGATGTATAGAATAAAATTATCGGAAAGGGATTCTTTCAGGTTTTGTTATCTTGGTTAGATTGTTTTTTAGTATATAAATATATAGTGTGTTTAAAGTTAAATTTTATTATAAATGTCTTGTGTATCTAAGTTGCTGTGAATGTTCAGACAATTATGTTTGTTGTTGTGTATCACTTGTAAAATTTCGATTCTAGAAGTTTTCTTTTTGTAGCATTGTGTTCAATGTGCAGTATTTTTATGTTATCTTTATCATTGACTGTGTGGTTGTTATATTTCAGGTGTTTTCTTAAGTTGGATTTATGTGGTTTTGTTTTTAGGTTCTTCTAGTCTGATTTTTAATGATCTACCTGTTTCTCCTATGTAAATAGTATTGCAGTTATCGCATTTGATTTCATACACCCCAGATAGTTCCATTTCATCTGTTGTTTTTTTGGCAATGGATAATTTGTTGTATATACTGTTTTGTGAGCAGAATGCACTAATGATGTTAAATTTGCGCAGGATTTTTGCAATTTTTAGATTTTTACCACAGTAATATTTGTATTTTCTATATTGGTTTTTGTGGATTTTTTATATAGGGGATGTGTTTTTGTAGTTTCATGTTTTATTAATTGTTTCTATATTATAGTTGTTTTTGTATTGCAAGTGCTTTTATAGTATTTAGTTCTTTCTGGTAATTTGATTGTGTCATTGTTATATTGTGTGGGCGGGGTATATAATTTCGAAATGCAGATAATTCGTGTTGATATAGCAGTGTTGTGAATCATTAGGTATGATAGCTGAGCAGGTTGTGGGTTTTCTGTAGATCTTAAACTGTAAATGATTATTGGTTTTTTCTAATGTAATGTCTAAAAAGTTAATTTTAGTATTATTTTCGGTCTCTAAAGTCAATTTTAAATGGTTATTGATAGTGTTTGTATATTTATGAAATTTAAATAATTCTATTTTGTTTCCTTCCCAAATGCATAGTATGTCATCTACGTATCTTATCCAGATGTTTATATTGTTTGAAAATTGGCTGTTGTTATTTAAAATGTGTGTTTTCTCTATATAGTGTATGTATATATTGGCTAAAATGCCTGAAAGTGGTGAACCCATAGGTAAACCTTCTGCAAAATTGTAAACATCGTTGTTAAAAGTGCAAAAGTTATTAGTGGTTACAAATTTAATCATTTTGATGATGTTATCTATAGTGTTATTGTCAAATTTGTTTATGAGATTGTTTTTAATAATTTCTAATGTTTCTGTGACTGGTATATTGGAGTAAAGATTAACTATATCAAAACTGGTAATTATTGTGTTGGGTTTAATGATAAGGTTTTCTGTTTTGTAAATAAGTTGTTCTGTGTTGCTAATGGTGTATTTGGGGTGGTAGTCTGTAAATGTTTTTATTAGATTATCTAGAAATTTTGAAAGCTGATATGTGGGTGTGTTGTAGAATGTTACGATTGGTCTAATGAGTTTGTTTATTTTATGTAGTTTTATTTGACTATAGAGTTCAGGTAGATTGGGGTTTGGCATTATCAAAGGTAGGTAACATGCTTTTTTAGGTAATTCAAAAAATCTTTTTATGTTTTCATTATTATTCATTAGTTTCTTCTAGTTTGTTTAAATAATTACTTGCCAAACATTCAAACCTCTCCCATTGCATTCATTCATTCAAAATCCTCTTCATTTCTTCTTTCATGTTGCCATCTCTAATTTTTGCTCTGCCCAGAATATTCCAATTTTTCACCATATGCCATGTACACAAATCCTGCATTTCTGTCATCCTTCACTAGCATTATCGTTAAATCTATTCCTATTTTGTTTGTGCAATGTGTCCCATCCATACATATTATGTTGTAAAAGTTTAATAGCTTATCTCTCACTGTAGAATTCATGAAACCTATAGCAAAATCTTCGTCCCTTAATAATTCATGTCTGTCTCCTACAAAATATAGCCAACATCATACTATAAAGCTTCAACCACCATAATTATAAAATCCCACTCTATATCATTTTCTAATTAAAGTTGATTGTTTTTATAATCAATTTATTGTCAGTACAGTCAGTGTCAAAAGTTCTGAAATTATGTTGAGATCATGATTTATTACCGCCAGCTACAACTAATTTTAAATGGCGTTGCCAACATTAAAACTGTTTGAAAAAATCAACTTCAGGTCGTACAATAACAGACACTGAGACATGAACGACTTATTATTTGCTGGCATCAAAATGTGGAATTACATTTTTTAAAATGACAGAAATTTAATGTTCACTATTGCGTGTCCGTAATTGTTCATTAATAGAAAAGAGCTCAATTCTTTCATAAGCTATGCTATTTAGTTAGGATTTATAATATCTAGTAAATTCTGCAGTATGATTGATAGTTACCTGGTTTAAAAAAAAATGCTTTATTTTGACTATTTTTTTTCCATTCTTCAACTTTCAGTGTCACCGCTATCATTTCATTCTCGTCTCTGTTCTTTCCAATATTGTGCTTTCTAAGTCCACACCCTTTTTGTTTAGCAAATGATTTCTCTCAAGTTTGAGTTGGTTTGGTTGGTGCATCTATTAGAATCCTGTCCGTTGGAATACCACATCTCAACTTCTTCACCACCTTTTCTTTTTCTATGTGACTTAAGTGTTGCGTTCGTACTTCCTCTTTATGGCCAAAATGTGTTTTTGGTAAGTTACTGTAACTTTACCTAAAGACAAAAAATTGTTAATATCAAATATCATCTATTTTATGTCACTACTTATTACCATTGTCACAAATACTACTATCAATTGTGACGGGCAGACACCACGCATTTTAATTGTTCCTCCTGATTTTTCTGTTCTTTTAGTGTAAAGATTTTGATATCCTTTTAATATGAGTAAGAATAAAAAACAAGAAAATAAATTTTTCATATTTACCAATACCTGTCATATCACTTCTGTTGCAATTGTACTCCTTTTGTTTGTAATTTTTATTCTGTCTATTCCTTTCCGCTGCATAATTGCTACTAATTTTCTCCAATTGCATCAACTCTGCAAATTGATCCCTGCTGGAAAAAAAAAATACCAACTTTTGTAAACTTACCATGATGCTCTTCGACGTGGTTTTTAGATCTTTAAAAGTGTCTAATAGAAGTTCTCTACAATCTTCGCTTGGACATAAAATGTGCCTTTTCTTTTAACCTGTGCCTTTTATTTTAAACCATATCCACAACAAAACACTGTTTTGTGCTAACGAACAGATTTTGAAAGTTATCTAAAATAAATAATAGTTTAGCAAGAAATAACTTCTAATAATAAATAGCAGTAATAGCTGTATGAAAATTTCTATCAAGGTACCTTAGTAACTGCAACAGCAAAAAACAGCGCGAAAGTTTAGTGTCATAAATGCCATAAGCCTAGCAGATTACAGATTCAAATATTTCAAACTGGCAAGCAAAGTAATCAAATCTAGTGACCTCTTTTCAGTGTCGTCTCTCATTTGGAGGCGTATAAAAACTAAATTATTGAATAAAATAGAATAAAATCTATTAGACGTTTATTTTGGAGCGCCAATTTTGTCAATAAAAATTTTTTCATATTTTTTGTTAAATCTAGTTATTGTTAATAATTTTTATAACAGTCACTTTTACATGAGAGAATGTAATTTAGTATTTTTTTAATAATTATTGCTTTTCAAATTTAAATGATCGCTTGATATTATTTATAGAATCGTTTTAGTGGTTTTGAGAATTCCAACGTTGGCAATTGTGCGGGGAAGTGGGTAAAGTCACAATTGACATAAGCAGTAGTCGAGGAGATCCGAAATGACAGAAATGCTTATTGTGATTTGTGGTTGTGGTCTTTTTCACGGCTTTTCAGTATTTTAAGATTTTCCGCGTTTCTGTTCATAATTTATTAAAGTATTTTAACAAAGTTATTCCTCGGCCATGTGATTTAATATTGTCCCCTGCCATTGTGAAAAAGATGTTTTAAAAGCAGAGGTTAAGAACGCGTGGTGCATTGTGTTGTGTTCTCCGGTAGTTTTTGGGTCTTAAATTAATACCTAATATCTCGTTATTCTATGTAATAAAATGAATAATGTAATTAAGAAGGGTTTTAGGAGAAAACAATGAAAGTAATTTTTTTTAAATTTATATAATGACGTTATTTGGATGTTTTCTCCTGACGCTATGGATTTATTCATGTGCATATCACTGAACTACCACTGTTTTCTCCCGTTTTCTTTTAATTATTCGTTAGGATTCAAGGTTAACATCCAAATGACGCCATAAGATAAATAAAAGACTTTTATTGTTTTCTCCTGAAACCCTTCGTCTAATAACTTTCTGTAAGTTTCAGTGAGTGATTATAACTTTAATAATCGCGTTTTCTTTTTGGCATAACCTCACTTCTTTTTATGTGATGCCCATTAGTGTTTTTCATTTTCTAATTAGTGCTTTTCATTTTGTAATTAGTGCTGGATCGTGATCAATTATATGGTTTCTATATTTCCATGGACTTTGCTTGAAGTGGTAAGTTTTTGAGAAATTAGTAGGTAGGGTAAAAGCAAAGAAGATTAACCTAAAGGAATAGAAGCGACACTGAGACGCTTTTCAATGTAGATATTCAATGACCTTCGGCCATCTTGAAACTACTAAAGCATTGGCGTGCAACTAAACATAGGCGGCGATTGTATTACATAAACAATAATTAATCAAACAGTTTTTGTTTAAATTGAGAGTACTTACCTTATAGTAAAATTTAGAACCAATTTTTAGACAAAATATATATATATAAAATATCGAAACCATTTATTCAGAAATAACAAATTCATAAAAAGTCTACAAACTAGAAACAGTAATTATTTTCCTACACTCTCTTGGAATAGATTTAAAATCGGCATTGGCTTTTTTCTTTACTGTATAAAAAATTTTCAGCTTACAAAATAATTTCATTAGATACAACTTGGGAAAATCGTCACATGGTAACTTAAAATAAATTGTATTAAACCGTGTAATAAAATTGCGACCTATATTGTTGTCTGCTGCCAAATTATCAAAGTTTTGCAAAAAACTTGTGTCCATTTCCTTTACAAAATTTACAAACTCTAAGCCAGGCATATGCAAGCTACCAAACGGTGTTTGTTTTTTTGTTTCATAAGCTTTCAAATAACACATAATTGTACTTGGGCTTATTTCATTAATACAATTACTATAATTTAAACATGTAACACATGAGTGTTTACTCAAGTATTTTTTAACTAAATATCCACTGACGTAATGTAGTGCGTTTTGATAGGGTAAATCAGATTATTTGTAGTCATTCTCTTTTGGAAGATAAATTTCCAATGATTGATCGTCTACCGAAACCGTAGGAGGCAAATCAACAGCATTTAATTCGCTTAATAAACTTTCAAAATCATCTTCACAGTTGCTCCTTTCACTGTGCTCTATAAAATTAAGTGAAAAAATATTTTTGAAAGTACACGTAAAATGAAAAGCTGTTGGATTATTGTTATTTCCACATTTTGCTCTTACTGCTTCAAAAAAATTTTCTAAACAATCTTGATTTAATTTTCTAGTCAGTAGAAATTTAGTGTTAGTCATTTTCATTTCTTCCCATAAGAATTTTAAAGCAGTAATGTTGAGACACCACCCTTTAAAACATTTAAAAGAATTGGTAACATCTTTATTTTTTTTGTTCAATATTTTTATAGACTCTAAAAACTCAATGGATTCATCTAAAAACCGAACTTGAAAGTCTGCTCCGTTGAATGGTAGATTATGCAATTTGCTTTTATGTTTTGAAGAATTGAACATATCAAAAAGTTTATCAAACATTCCAACAAACTCCGCTGTTTGAAGAGCTTCAATCGGTAGCAGCTTTGCCGACACATACGTTGAAATACCTATTGCCACACTTTCACTTAACCCCTGTACAGCTAATGATACTCGCATTCTTTCCCAATTGTTTGGTTTTATGTGTCGGTCTGTAAGTTTTTTCCTAATTCTTAAACTTTGGGTTTTATCAAAATTATAGAACGATTCTATCACATTCCAACTTGCCTTTTTATTTTGCAAAAATTCAATATGATGCGCATTTAAAATAGTATTTCTTACAGATTTAATTAAATGCGGAGAATCATAAAAAAAATAAATTTTTGTTGTACCGACTTGAAAATTGAAGTACGGTTTACTAATTGTTGCACCTAAGGAATTCACAATTTGTAAAAAATTCGAACCCTGGTCACTAATTACTGCTTTAACGTTCAAGGAAAGATTAAAAAGTTTGTTTAAAGCATCCTTCAAAATGTTTTTTGTATTGGGACAGGACGACTGGCAAAAGAAGAAAGCAACTTTTAATTTTAAAGCCTGAAAAACAATATCTGACAACCCTGGTTCAAAGTTCATACCATGAATAAAACGCTGCAAACTTCTCACGCAAGGGAGTGTAAAACTTTTTCTCACAAATTTATAAGCTTTTGGACTTATAAAGTACAATTGTAAAGCAAATTTTTTATATTCATCTGAATAGCGTTTACCGTTTTTCTTTTTAGTAACAAGGGAAGCCTGTACTTCAAATTTTGCAGTAGACGGTGGTAAAAATTTTGAACATAATATTTTAAAGTCGTCGATGGATATATTGTCCAAGCTATCTTTTTGTTCAGCTTTAAGTTCCTGGTCTTCGCGTTTGAGTCGTTTATTTTCATCTTTTAAATTTCTTACGTCCTCTTTCAATTTTCTTTTCCTTGGAGAATTTATGGTTAAACTTCTAGAAGTTTGCGTGGTCACTGACTGATAGAATAAGGAAGTGTAAGTAGAGACGTTTTGCTGTAAAAGTAAATAATTCTATAATGAATTCTAGATGATAAATTTAAAGACAACTTCCGTTGTATCAGATAATATAGAGCTTTCAGATTGTTCAATTACTGCTTTCTCCGGAAGCGTAGAGCTGGCTAAACACAAAACTGGCTTTGCATGCGGCTGTAACCTATTGCGTGAGTCATTTAAAAACATTCGATCTTCAAAATGAATCGCGCAAATTCTTGTCTGACTAATAAACTTCTCGGCTTTTTCATGTAATTCGAGACGATTACAGGTCTGAAACCATACCAAACGCCTTTTATAAACAATACAACAATATGATTAGCGAAAATGATTTGGAAAAATTCATATTTTGCTGCACTTCAATTTTAGATATTGTGACTTTAACAACAAACGACGTTACTATAGATTATAAAACGTAATTATAACGGAAATTACTGCATCACGACTACACTTATCTCACTCAAACTATATTTGCAGACCACACTTACCACAATCAAACTATACAAACAAGAAAAATTCATTGTTTTAATCTATTGCTAATTGATCTAACCCAGACGTTTTTTAATCCACTGACCTATTTAGAACCTTTTTTTTGTTAAACCCACGTTATTTACCTATTTTGGTCCTTTGGAAAGTAAAAAAAACTTATTGTTCCGTTTGGTTTTGAAACGCAATCCTTCACGGCACAAAAGAATCCACGTTTGTTACGCAACATATTGTGGAAGAAGATCGAAAAAATGTTCAATTAGTTCAGATTTAAACTCAGACCACTGCAATTTTCAAGTTTACAACACACCAACACAGAGTATCTGTCTATAAATAGGTTTGTTTACATTGCCATATTGGCTAAAAATGTCAATCGGCCATTTTTAGATTATACATGCGCACTGCGTCTTGATATGAACTACGTCACAGTGTCGCTTCTATTCTTTCAGGTTAATCTTCTTTGGTAATAGGCACCTTCATTTTATAGTTATTGGCACTGCGCGTCTTAATATAATTAACGCTTACCGTTGAGTGACAAACTTTTAAAGAGACGCAAGCACTGTAGGATGTAGGTTGATGCGTTCCATAGTGGCGTCGCATCAAACCTCTCTCTCACAGTGCCTCCCGCACCGCCCTGCCGCCAAACACAATCCTTGGACTGTAGCGACCTCAAACGCCCGAGTGCCTAACTTCGCTTTTGTGCATCACCGGACCTCGTACGTCAATTTATTAAAGATGCAAGCTTGTTTGTCCGGAATCTGCGGCAAGACGGCGTCCGTCCTATAGTGAATATTGAGTTTCTAATCGTTTCAACTTTAATGTTTTACCTTAACCTTTCAACGGCGAAATTTTTTTTTTCTAAAAAAAAGATTTTTCCACAATAAACTGAACATAAAAGCATTTAAGAACTATATAATTATTTAAGTAGCAATTGTTTTTCCGATATCAAATTTTGGAAAAAAACGATGGAAAAAAACGATGTTACCATATGGTAACGCTAGCCTTTTTAAGGGTACAAAGTTTTTAAACATGTTTTTTTTATCAAGTAATTAACTTTATTTATTTTGTATGAAAAATTAAATTGCACTCTATACACAAGCCTACATCACATTTGGAGCACATTGTTCGCACACTTGATATGCATCCTTCACCGGCACATCTTCTTCGCTTTTTGTTTTCTGTGTTTACTAACAGATGATCTTGTCTATCATAGCGTAAGTTGTCTGGTACTCGATTCAACGTTATGCTTGCTCTAGAAGTTGAAGGTCGACCTACACCTTTTGGCAAAACTTTGTAATTGTTCAAATACGTTTGAACAATTATTCTTCTAAATTCTAGCTGACTATATGACTTTTGGGTCTTGCAATTTCTACTCAAACACCAAGCATTGACAATTGCCACATCTAGCAACCAAGTAAATATGGAACACCACCATTTCAACTGTTGTAACAGCACTATTATCCATCCACTTTACTATGATAATTCCATCTTGCTTGTCTAACGATGTAGAAAAATCTCCTCTTGCTCTTGACTTTACAAAATCTTTTTTTTGTGGCAACGGGCAATTTTTGGGAACGCGATTATCACGAATCGTTCCAGTGCCATCATACCTCTTATTTTTCAGATAATACAAAATGTTAAAACCGGTGAATAGATTATCAAAGTAAAATTTAAAAGGAAAATGTTTGATCTTTTCTGGCAACTCATCAATAAAATTTATGAGTGGAGCAGCACATTTACCAAATTCCCGTTCATAGTTTTTGTTACCTCTGGGATTTTGCCCTTGATACATATCAAAGTTTACTAGATATCCTGAGTTTGTATTGAGACACCACATTTTATAACCAAATCTTATTGGCTTGCCCCTAATAAATTGTTTGCACGAATGTCTCCCAAAGTACTTGATCATCGATTCATCGTAATCCAAATGTTCTTCTGGGATCCAGTTGTCAATACATTTACTTTTCAATTTATCCATCAAAGGGCGTAATTTCCACATTTTGTCGTTGGAATCAGGCTTTGTATTGTCTGCACAATGTAAATATCTTATGATTAGACGAAAGCGATCTCTTCGCATAGCATCTGTAATCATAATATTCTTTACATCATTTTGAGATTCCCAATAAAAATCTCTTCCTGGTAGAATATTGTACCCTGTCACAAGTAAAATGGCAATTGCACACTTCATTTCTTCTGATGAAATTTTGGGATTTGATTCATTCAAATATAATGCGTAGTTAGTAGACTGCTCCACTAACATTTGAATTATTTCGTTGTCAAAAACTTTTTCAAAAAGGTCAATAGGAGACATGTGCTGGTATTTAGAATAATCCGGTTTTGGAAATTTTCTGGCAGTGGGAACAATATCACCATTGATCCATGTTATTCCATTAGCTCCTGGGCGTTCAAACTGCCATGTACCAACATTTTCTTCATCTCTATTAGTGTCACGGTCAACACTAGGCAGAAGCTGATTATTTGTTCCTGTGACTCGTACTTCCGCTTGAGCGCAAAGTTGATTTCTTGAGATATTATCTGCCAAGCCTCCCTCATCTTCACCTCCTGAATCTTCATCTGTCAATGTATTTGAGTCTGGCGGCTCTATAAAAACTTGATCTACATCTAGATCATCCTCAAAAGCAATTTGAAACGCTTCTTCTAAAGTGAGTCCGTCTCTGTGACAATAAAACCAATTTTAAATTTTTTATGTTAGGCGGACGGCTGGCGTTACCATATGGTAACTTGAGGGAAAACTTGCGCCCCCATAACCAACACGTAAAATATTGCACTGAATAATCCATCTGAAAGATAGATCAATGATTTTTGACTATGAATTTTTTATTTTTTCAACTACATACATAAAATTTATGAAACAGTAATACTTACACAAAGCGATTGTCAATTATTTTTTATGTGTTTCTGTAGTGTGAAACAAAAACCTCGTAAATAAAGCTAAACTAATGTTTATATGAAAACCTTATAACACATCCACTCTATCAAGAATCTAACCACGTAGTGAGAAACAATTGATTATTCTAAATTTTACATTAGGCCACCCGAGAACAATGATTTCGTTACCATTTGGTAACGCTAGCCGTTCAAGGGTTAATAAATACCGCAAACAATTATTCAAAAAAAAAATGCTCTTCATTTTTTTATGCAATGAAATTTATTATTTTTTTAGTTTAAAATATGATTTTAAATTTCTCAAGTTTAATACTTTGCGAACGGCTGTGTTATTTTCTCAAACAAGTAAAGTGACATTAATATATTTCTTTTAAATTAAAACTGTATAGGTAGTTGAAATAATAATACTACAACAAATAAATAATGTTACAACTAAAATTAGTGATATAAAAATGCGTTAAATGAGTGGTTAAATTTTAAATTAACAACAGAAAATTGTGTTATTAAGACATTAATACGTCATTATATTAACACGTTTGTGATAGAATTCGAATTTTTCTGTGAGGCTTATTGTTGGGTGTTTTTGATGTGGTTTGTTCCGCACATTCTCTAGCTGTTTCCCATTTTAAATGTCGAAACATTTTCATTTTTAGCAACAAATTAATGATAAATTCTCTATGCACCACACACTCGGGTTTTATGTCAAGTCGAAACCACTGGTAAGCAACCTCCAGCGATTTTTCCAGATCTAACTTGATCTTTTTTTTGACATCCTCGCAACCTTTGTAAACTTCAAACGCTTTGTTAAACTCCTTCAGCAAATGCACGACAACAGATGCAAAATACTCCGAAGGTCTCTGCAGAAAAGAAATATTTTCTCCGCATGAGTAGTCTTTGCAAGAAAGAAAGAGCTCATTTGAGTGGGCTGCTTCATGACCATCTTTACCAAAATTTTTCACAGCCGAATTTCTTCTGGAACTTGTGAAGCAAGTATCCAGCTACATATACATTAGAACATATTTCCAAACTAGTGCTTTCAGAAGATGTGGTAGTAACAGAGACTATATTTAAAGTTTCATTTTCTGTGTTTGTATTCTTCTCTGTCGCAACTTCAACTTGAGGTTCATTTGTTGATGTAAGATCAGATACACCATCTTCAATTTCTTCAATATCCAGTGGTGTGCTTTCTCCTATAAGGCAGTTTCCTGAGTCCGTGGCCATTTGAAGTCGTATTTGCATGTTTTGTTGAATAGCCATACGACATTGGCGCACGGTTGGAGTAGGATTGTAGCCTCATCTATTTCTGACTACGGAAAAAAAGTTTTCCAAAGGGTCTTGATTCAGAAATGACGTTAATAAATATTTAACACCCCCATCTTTAAGATGATTCCATAACAATAAAATGCTTCTCAAAGTCCATTGAAACCCTTCTATGCAGTAGATATTTTGTCGTTTTTTATTATTTTTAAAAACGTCAATGTTTTCAAAATACTGTAAGCCTTTTTCTAACATTTCAATAGAATTGTGATTATAAATGGACAATGGCCGTTTGTATGGATTTGCTTCATGTAACACTCGACTATTTAAAGAGTCAAAAATATTGTTCACTTTTTCAATGAATTCTGCTGTGTTCAGCGACGTGGCAGAATGAAGTTGTTTTATTGTAGCAGTCGTCCTGATTGCTGCGGCAACTGTCTTTGAAAATATTTGAGCGGCATATTTAACACGCATTTTCTGAAAATTAGTGGGGTTGAGATGGCAAGAAGTAATTTTCAACATTGTTCTTGTTGTCATACTTTTCTGATCAACCTCATAAGTTTTTGTTATGTCTGTCCATGAAACAAATTTGTCATCAACAACAAATTGCAATTTGGTATTCATAAAATTGTTTCGTAAACTTTTCAACAAGTGTGGGGCATCAAACAGAGTAAAAATATTTTCATTTCCAATTTTGACTAAGGGGCTTTCTTTTGTAGCACCCAGCAGGGCAAAAGCTTTACGATTATTTGATCCCTGATCGCAAACTAACACCTTTGGATTGAAAGATAAATTCTTCAATGCGGTAATAACGTCCACAATTATATGCTGCAAAAAGTTGCCTTTAACGGGTCCAGCAGATACAAAATAGCCAAAAGGTATTCTCCAATTTATTATAGAGTAGCCCACGAATCAAGAACAATAAGCATGTATTTGCAAGTTTTGTCTCTCTTCCTAAAGTTCCCAGATCTTGATAGCCCTCAATAATATCTTGTGTTTGGTTTCATTCTAACATTTTTTTAAATATTAGTTCATCAAATAGTACCACACACATTTTTTCACGATCCGTCATTGTTTTCGCTTTTAAACGCAGTTTATGAGTTAAACTTGTTGTAACTCCAGTCTTTAAGTTACACACTTTCAACCAATGTTGAATGGTTCTAGGAGACGGCAGAACAAATTTTAAGTTTTCAAACAAAAACTTATAGGCCCCGGGAGACTTATAATGTAATGGAAGAGCAAAATCTTTTTCAGCATTTGACCATTTTGTCCCACGCTTATGAAACATTTGCATTCTAACAAAAGTTTTCACTGCAGGACTCTTATATTTTAACAAATTGTCGATGATTGTTGTTGTTGAACAACGATTGTTGAGTTTCTTTTTAAGTCTCTGCGTTTGCGATTGGCGGACCTTCAATTTATTTCTCAAAACATTAATTTTAACGGATAATGATTTTATATTTTGATCTAGTAGGGCTTTCGTAGGCGAAACCATTGTCACAAAGCGATCACTGACTTTAGACTCTTCTGAAGGACTACGACTCCATAGTCTAGAGCTGTCCATTTCGTTCCTAAACTCTTCTCTTGATCTGCTTGCCAGCAGCTTGGGCGATGAAGCTGGTGCATGTGGCTGATTTGCGAAATAGCTTATAAATTAATTTGTTTAAAAAAATACGGCTTATTGTGCAAAAAAAACGATAATTTCTAATTATGCTGTATTTACAAAAGCATTCAAAGGCAACAGAATAATAGCAATAAAAAATAATGACTACATTAATAAAGTCGAAATTTTTCTCAACGATAATAACTTCAAAATGCTAAAATCTTCACTCATTATTTAAACCGGAAGAAACGTTAAAACTAGATCAAATCAACAGTAAAGAAGCTTTATCAATCTTAGCATAAAGTCTAATTCTGCAAAACACTTAATCAACCATGAGCACTCAACTTTCAATGAAATTTCTCAAATCTTATTACATTAAGCCAAAAAGAGCAAACAATTTGATCTATTAGAACAATGTAAAATTTTAAAACTAAAACATTCAAATAAATTTATAAGTGAACAAATTGAACCATTCACTTCCTGTTTATTTCAAGCATTTGCCATTCCAAAAAACCACTAACCAATTCCTTCGAAGGAATTTAGTCGTACATTTGTTCAAAAGAGTTTTATTACCTGCTTGACAAAGAATTGTTGAACATTTTAAAAGTATATCAGCAACCAAAAACAAAACTGTTTTGTTTTTAATTAAACCAAAAGTTTGAAAACTTTTATTATAATTAACATTGTTTTGAACAACTACTACAAAAACTTACGATCACCTTGTTTCTGTTCGGAATATGCCACAGGAGTTGAATCGTGTAAATCTTCCACATTGTATAAGTCTAAAACTTCGAATTCATCTTGTGAAGTGCTGCAGATTCTACGTTTTCTTTCAAAAGTGCGTTGCGCAAATCTTGATTGAGATGTTTGATCAACTGGTCTCCGAGAAAATTCTGCCTCTAGAAAATTAAAGCTTCAGATTCTTTGAAAATAAAAATAATTATGTGAGATTTTCAGACACTCAAGAAAAACATAGGAAAATAAGGATATTTAGCGAAGTAAGAAAAAACGAATACAATTTTCAGCTTCTCAATGACTTAATAGTTTAACTGTGTTTACTTACCGTCTTCCACAAATTTTACTGGCACAGCGTGTTTTCTTAACAATTTGCGTTTGTTATTCACCAAAATATCACTGGTTATAAAATGTTTTTCACAAAGCAATTTATTTTTTAAACTATCTACGTCCATAAGGGCAATGGTAATGTTTTCACAGTTTTTTTGCCACTCAACCGCTCTTTTAGGATCGTTTACGGGAAATTTAAAAAAAGTAACGTTTTTGTTCTTTCTGCTGGTGTTACAACAACCAACATAAACACACCTATGACTTGCTATTGTACTCATTGTAAAAAACAAAAGTGTAATTGCAACGAAACGCTCTTGACAATGCACTAATGCAGCGTCCGGCGAGACGATCTTAAAATCATACCACTTTTTACCACTTTTTACCACTCTTGCCTCTCGCTCTATGATACGCTTTCGCTCTACAACATGCTCTCTCTATCATAAAACTGAAAGCCTTGTAACAAGGTGATTCATCAACAACATGGTTAACATTATCAAAAAGTCGCTAGTTAGTAATTTTTTTTTAAATCTAATGGTGCAAAACGATTTTTAATTTCTGGGAATTTTAATCTAAGAAAATTAATTGCTGTGATTTTTTCCATCCACTTTTTACAGAAAAAGGCTTTTGCTCCGCTTTTAACTCTCTTCATTATTAAAGAGAAACAGCGTTGTAGTATTTTTCTTTTACACAAAAAGCCTGCTCCAATATGTTAAGGTATCTACCTACTTGCTTTATCAATCTGAATTGTAAAATAAAGTCGATTTATTGTGGTGATTCTAACTTTCCGCTACAAATAAATAGATATTGTCTTTGGCTAAAAACATACTTTTATTTATTTGTAAAGGAAACTTTAAGCTTTAACGTAGTCTCTGTATTATAGCTTCTGCTGCCGTAGAATTACAAAAAATATTGTTTTACAGAAATGTTGATTTGACGTTAAGAAACTTGTCGATAGCGGTCGTAATAATTTGAAATAAACGACACATTTTCTAGTTTTTACCGTCCCCTTTAATGTGACATTTATTTTTAAACACCCTGTACAATTTAACACCCTGTACAATTTTGTATTTTTGTTGGTTCCAAATTTAAAGCTTTTTTAAGTGACAATATTTAATGTATTAATATTTAACAGTTAATGGAAACGCAATGTTTCCAAAAATTGTTGCCAGTCAACAACTCTATTGGAGTCGTTTACGAGGAATTTGAAAAAGCTAATTGCTTGTTCTTTGTATTGGTGTTACAGCAACCGACATAAATAAACCTATGCCTTGCTGTTCACGTTCTTGACGATAACAATGTAGCATTTTATTTTTTAAAATTCCGAGTTCGGTCATGGTAATGTTTATGATTCCATATTTTTATTGTCACAATTTTTTACAGGAAACATAACAAAACTAATGTCTTTATTATTTCGGTTATTATTTGAACAATTAACGATTTGCATTTGCGATTCGCCGTACTCATTATTGCTATCTCACGATCGCTCCACTCGGTTGTCCAACGGATCAGAGGCCTACTCTCATCGGTGTCTCGAGCCTGACTGAGAATCATCTCGGAACCAAAACGCCTGGTTGGCCATCTAGATGTCGGAACCATTTTCGACCACGCGTTCCGCATAAGGCTTGCATCTCTTGTAACTTCTCACTCAACGCGTTTACAAAGGATTATCTAGGTAGGTACCTAGGGCATTGTTTATGTATTACAAATTAGTCAACCAAAAAAATCCATTTTAGTAATGGACTATGATTGACAGATGGCGAGGACCAAGAAGTGTCGCTTTTATTTGGATGTTGAAAAGGTTGGAATCTAAGCTAAACAGGCGACACCTTGTCTGGGAGCATTTCTTATCGGAGAAATGTGATATTTTGAACGGCACAAGTGTTAATCATCGACAAATTCCTTTTGCATTGCAAAGTAAACAGCAGTAAAATTAAATTTAAATCTTACAATATCAAAAAAATAACAATTTCATGTTCAATATGGCTTGTTCACAATATTTTGAAAAAAAAGAGTCAATAGTATTTATTGTAGGATTTTAATTTTGTATCGATCAAATGAAGTGGTAGTAAATATGCTACAAAAGCTGGAGTAGAAAATCTCTAATACCTGAAGCTAAGCTGTCTAATAAGTGACTTTTCATAAATGAAACTGAATTTTTTTTATTCATTCAGATAAAGAGTTGGTTTTGAAAACGATAATGTATTACAAATTTGCTCTTACATAAGAAAAACATATTTTAAAATTTTATGAAAACAAAAACATTGAATTTTTAATAAGCTTTAAAATAAGATACCTTACTCAATATTAGATATATTAAACTATTAAATATTAATTAAAAAAAAAACAGAATGTAAACTACAACATTGTTTTTTACAAACAAAATACATTTTTGGTTCATAACTTTGAAAATCTCTACTAAAATGTTCTACTGTTTATAGAAAATCTTTGGTTTAGAATAAATTGTTGCATCGATGCTCCTAGTTATTCTTAAAATTTTAATTTTTATTGTTAAGAGGCCTATTGACGCCATAAAATACTTTTGCTTTTTTGAATGTTCTCTAAATTTTGACCGACTATCATGCAACATGCACGTCTGTTTATTGCGTCAAAATTGAGAAGTGAAGTCGTACAAGAACTCGAATGACTTGTGCTATGAAAATAGGTGTTATACTGAGTATTTGAACTATTGCAATTATCATTTGTTCGATATGGCGTCAGTTTAAGTATACACACATACTTTATGTTTTCAACGTTCCACGAACTCCAACTCCTTTAATTACTATAATATTTTAAGGTAACTACTGTGCATTTGTTTATAAAATAGTATTTTTAATCTTATTGATTATTGTATCAACTTACAAACACAATCTAGGTATATTGTATAATAACAACATGCGGTTGGTTTTAACTAGCCTACTTTAGATTATTTTAAAATCGTAATGTTTTATTTTTATAAGTCTTTTGTCAGATTTGTACTTGTCGCCAAATTATTTCAAGAATATAATTATAATGAATTATATTTCGAGAATACGTTTTGGAATATTCAGATTTGATTATTTTTCATCAATCGAAAATTATCTCACTTGCGTAACAAGATATTTGATATGGACCAATTAAGTGCCACATTTAAAACAGAGATTAGAATTAAAATAATCAAACACTTTGCATCGTTGATGACCAATATACATCTTGAATCCGTTATTCTTTAGTTGAAGATAAGACTCAGATGTAATTTCCATAATTAAAGTACGCTTACCCACAGAGTTAGTATAATCTCCAATTATATTAAAAGCACCATCTAAATCAAGAAAATTCCTATTGTAAATAATTATATTTAATCACTCAAGAATTGCCTTTTTAAAAAAGTTTATTAATTACTTGAGCGAGAGCTCCAACTACAAATATCAATAAGAACAGTATGTTCTCTAACAAAATGCAATCTAGAACTGACTTATTCTAAATAGGCCATGCCTTATATACTAACATAAAATACGATAACAGGAAACTATTCCTTTCTAAAACAACTTATCAAACTACTATCACTAGACAGTTAATGTGTTTATGTCTAGGGGTGGTTCACATAATTCCTCCCTCCTTAGTCAAAAACGTCCCCGTTTTGTATTGGGGCGGTCGATAATTCTGGGTAAATTGATTGAAGTGGTATTGATGTTTCTTCATTTTTCTGTGTTTTGTTGCGGATTTTCTTTATTTGTTCTTTTATGTTGTTTCGAAAAATGTACACGATTGCTAGAATTATTCCTGTAATGATTATAATAGATGTAATTGACATGTGTGTGAGGTGTAGCATAGGATCTAGTGGAGTAACATCTTGAAGGTTTCGGGCTTCTTCTTGAATTTCAGAGAAGTCATCTAAATGTTTCTGTTCAAATTCGATTTCTTTGGTTGCACTAAAATTGATATTGAATATTTCGGGAAATACGTATGGGTGGTTACTGTAGATGTTTTCAAAATTTTCATGATTGATTATTATTCTGCAAAAGTTTTCTTCTGAAGAGATTAACGTTGTTTTTCTGATGGTTACGTCTTTGATTTCTGTTCCGCATATTTCGGTTACCTTGATTGGATCCTTTGTAGACACTAAGATTTTGTTATTTGTTAGTTGTTTTATTATTTTATAATTGTTAATAGCTGAGATGAAATTGCACGTGGACATGTTGGTTAATAAGCATCTATCTTTTTCTGGAACTTGGGTACAAATAGTTCTTTTTTCTATGTTGAGGCAGGATTCATCTGTTCATAATTCACCATTATCTCCAACTACTCGAAATTTCTTTGGTGGAAATAGAATGTTATTTTGTTTATTGGGTATGGGGTAGATTCTTTGATATGTGTAAGGGTTTGGATTAAGGATAGGAATATATAATATACTATACATGTTATTATTCGGTCAACAGAAATTATTTTATATTTTGAAAATTCAATAATTTTGATTAGATGCGTTGAATCTAAATCAATTAATTCATCTTTCTTATAAATTAAACGTAGATGATTTATTATTTCAATAAGTTCACTAGTTGAGATAGTTCCTATGTTTGCAATTCCGTTAAATGCTAAAGTTATTGTTCTTTGAATATTCTGAAGACTTGAAAGAAGTTTTTCCGCAAGGTAAATGTTGTATTGAATTAGCAATTGATCGTCTATTTTATTATTTAGTTTTGTAAAGGCTGCAAGAGATTTATTAATATTATGTTGTATAATATTCATATCTCTGGCATACCGATCTGTGATGTGATTTGCAAAAGATGTGAATTTGTCTATTTGTTTTATTGTTTTATCTTGATTTTTAAATAATGATTGAATATTTGAATTTATGTTCCTTAGATCGTTTTGGTCCAGGTTACCTGTTATCATTCTTATTGCGGATTCAAACCCATCTATAAGTGATCTTTTAAATCTAAAATTAAATTTGCTTAGCGTGTCTTTTATTTGAGTAGTCAAATCTGTTAAAATTGAACTTAAAATTTTTGTGTTATCCTTACTTTTTAGTTCTAAAATATAACTATTAGATAAAAGATTCTTATAACTAGCTTCTATATTACTAATGTTAAAATAAAAGTAGAATTTGTGAAAATGGTTGATGGTTTTCATTATTCCTAAATCTTCTAGGAAGTAACCATTATTTGGGATCTGGTCTACTTGAAGGGCCAGGCTTATTCCCAGGAGGGTCGTCCTGTAAAGAAAATGTTTTTCTTATTCGTTTTAGTTTTCTTGTGTGGATATTAGCAGCGACATTAGAGCGTTCTTTAATTCCTGAAATTTTATTTTTATCTGTAGAGGTTATATTGACCTTATCATAACAAGCATCTGCCTTCCGAATCTTCGGTTTTCTAAAATATGCTACGGGTTCATTTATTGGAATAGATTTTTCCTTGTTCTTATTTCTTTTGTTTAAAATTTGGGTCTCTTTTTCCAATTGTTTTTGATATAATTGATCGTAAAAAGGCATTAACTCAGTTTTTCTTTTGTTGTTGATTTTCATAGATTGCTAAATTCAGGTCTAGTTCGTGAGCATTTAGATTTTCATAAGGACCATATAGTAGGCTAAATGGTGTAAATTTTGTTGCTGAATGTATAGATTGGTTGTAGGCTTGAAGTGCCGATATCATAATATTTTGGGGCGTCTCATTTGCGTTTTCTATTTTAATAGTTCTGATTTTTTCAAGTAGAGTTGAATGGGTTCGCTCGATAGGTGAGTTTGAGTTTGCGTTATAGTTTGTTGTAAAATGAAGGTTGATCTTAAATAGTTTACAATATTCTTGAAATACGTTGTTTTTAAATTCCTTGCCTTCATCACACACAATTTTCTTAGGATGGTTGTGATGTGCAAAGTAGTGTTGTAGTTTATTTAAAATGCTGATAGCAGATAGGTCGTTAACAAAATAGGCTTGAGTATATCTGGAGAATAAGTCGATGATTGTCAAAAACTTTGTATTGTCGAAACTAAACGTATCAATGTGGATAACATCAAATGGTCTTTTCGCAAGTAGTGGTCCAGAAAACTGAACTTGATATAAAAAAAGTAAGCTTTTTTTATATCAAACGTAAGTAAGCAATTGCGAAATTTTACAAATTTAGCTATCAAAAATGAAAAGAAATCTTTTTTTCGAAATGTTTTATTTAAAGGTAATTGTAAGGAATTCTGGAGAAGCCTGAAGTATTTAAACATTAATAATAAAAGGAAACCTTCCTTACCGCCTAACTTGAATAATGTCGATTCTCTAAACCATTATTTTATAAAGTGCGTACCGGGGGAGGCAAATGATACCCTATTAAATGATACAATTAATTATTATGCGCATTCAACAAAATTTCATTTCGATTCAAATTTTAAATTTTCTCTAATCACGGAAAGTACATTGTCAAAAGTGATCGATTCAATTTCATCTAACGCACCTGGAACTGACGATATTTCTTTACAAATGATACGGTACTCTTGTCCATATATTCTTCAATTTTTAGTTCATATTATCAACTCTTGCTTATTGGAGAGTCATTTTCCAGATGTCTGGAAACAAGCATACATTATCCCTATTTCCAAAGTTAAGGATCCTCAAGAATTCAAACATTTACGACCCATTAGCATTCTTCCAGTTTTTTCAAAATTTTTGGAGAAAATCATGCATGTACAAATACAGGATCACTTAACTAAATATGACATCTTACCAAGTATGCAATCTGGGTTCAGGCATGGGTACAGTTGTACCACCGCTTTAGCTAAAATTCAAGATGATATCTTAGAAGCTACTGACAAAGGAATGATGAGTCTAGTCTTACTCGATTTCACTAAGGCTTTTGACACCATAAATCATGAAATTTTATTGTCTATTCTCCGATTTGTAGGTTTCTCCTTAGAAGCTACTTCTTTCATTAAAAAATATTTATCAAATAGGTCCCAAAAGGTTAGATTAGGTGATAAAGTTTCAGAACCTATTGTAATTAACAAAGGTGTGCCTCAAGGTTCAATATTAGGTCCTTTATTATTTACAATTTATACAAATTTATTCGGTGATTGTGTTAACTTTTGTAACAAACATTACTACGCTGACGACACGCAATTGTATTTTAGTTTTCCTCCAGACGACATAGATAATGCATTTCGAAAAATTAATAGCGACTTAGATAACATAGCTAGCATCTCAAAAAAACATTTTCTAATAATAAATCCATCTAAGTCGGCATTTTTACTATTTGGACCTAAATTATTATGTGAAACATTTAATGTTATACCTGAACTTACGATAAATGCTTCAGTTATTCCACAGGTGAAAGAATCGCGAGATTTAGGTCTCATTATGGACAATACTTTCAGATATCGCCAACATGTCACTAAGTGTCTCTATAGAGCATATTGCCACTTAAAGTTATTATTTCCTCATAGATCTTACTTTTCAATTAGCCAAAAAATTAGTCTGTGTGACACGTTAGTATTGTCTCATTTTAACTTTTGTTCAGAAATATTTTCAACGTGTCTAGACCACAATACAAAATACAAAATTCAAAAAATTCAAAACTTGTGTTTAAGGTATATATATGGAATAAGAAAGTATGAACATGTAAGCCACAAATTATTTGATGCTGGTTGGTTGAGCATGGAAGATCGTTTTAGCGTACAAACTGCATCACTATTTCACAAGGTCATAACTTTTAAAACTCCGGGGTACCTCTACAACAAGATTGTCTTTCGGTCTAGAGAACGTAGCGTTAGAGAAAAAGATCTTTTATTATTTCTTATACACAAGTCTGCTTTGTTTGAAAGATCTTTTAGCTACAACATTGTTAAAATATATAACAATTTACCAAAACATCTTAAAGCGTTAGGTATTAAACAATTTAAAAAGCAGTATCGTCAGTGGTTGCATCAGAGGTCAGTAATGTAATCTAGTTTATCAGTATTCATCTTATGTTTTAGAATTAAACAATTGTTTTATTATGAATCGGTCTATGCCTACAACAATGCATTTATTTTATTTTATTTTTATTTAATTTTATTTTAGTAATTTTATTAATATTTTGTTAGGGATATTTTTGATTTTCTTGTATTTTAGGGTTAAGTGGAAGAGCAGAGAATGATGGCATTTTGCATGTCATTGTTCAGCTGAACTTCGCCCTACATTGCTTCCTGACTTTGTTTAGAATGTGTATATTTATGTCCAGTTAGCAATAAAAGGCATTTATTATTATTATTATTATTATATGGATGTCTTTCGTAATTACTTTGAAGACATGTTTCGCATTCATTTATAATTTTATTAATTTTTAATCTGATGTCTGGCCAATAAATTCTAGTTCTTAAATGTTCGTAGGTTTCGTTCACTACATTGTGGTTTTTCTCATGATACTCCCTAATACGTACATCTTGAGTTTCGCTTTTCTCTATGTCTTCGCAAAAAATGTTACATTTAATTATCTGTATTTTATTATTCAGTTTTTCTTGACAATTTCTCACAAATATTTTTTCTAACTCTTTGTCTGAGAAGTATATGGCATATAGATTTTTTGGGTTTACAACGTCTTGCAATACTTTTGTCAAGTTCTCCTTCTCTTGTCCTCTTCTGATAGTAATCATGTGTTGACTTTTCTTTTTGAAAGGTTTTGTGTGAATAATTTTATATTCATCGCCTGATTTCAGAATAATTTGATTTGTAAATAAATTTATAGGTTTTTCTGAGATTGGTAATGTAAAAATAGGATTGCTGATTGATGTATGTTGAGTATTACCGGATTCGTCTTCTTCGGACAGTTCTTCTTTGTCTCTAATGTTCGTTTTTTTGTTGTTTGTGACTTTTGATAATATTTCATCTGCGTCGTCAGGTGATAGTTCGTCAAAATCATTTCATCATCTTTATCATCGTTATTCAAATTTTGCGCGATTGTTTCTTTTGTATTAATTTCGATTCGAGATAACGCGTCTGCTACAAAGTTTTCTTTTTCTTTCTTGTATTGGATCTTATAGTCAAACTCTTCAAGGCGGAGTCGCCATTTTACTAACCTAGAATTTGGATCTTTTATGGAAAAAAGCCAAACTAGGGGTTTATGGTCAGTTTCAATTATAAATTGTCTTCCGTAGATGTATGGTCTGAAATGTTTAGTTGATTCTACGATGGCCAATAATTCTCGTTCAATTGTCGAATAGTTTCTTTCAGCCGAATTTAGTGTTCTTGAATAGAAAGCAATTGGTTTGTTGTTTTGTGACAGAACACTCCCGAGAGCCATGTTGCTGGCGTCGGTAGTTAAGTAAAATGTCTTAGTAAAATCTGGGTATGCTAATATAGGCGCATTTATTAAAAGATCTTTACATTTATGAAAGGCTTGTAAATAGTCTTGATCATTGATGTCGATCTTTGCATTTTTCTTAAGGCATTTTGTAAATGGTGATACTATTTTTGCAAAATTGTTTAAAAATCTTCTATAGTATCCTACGAGGCCAAGAAATCCCTTTATTTCTTTTTGTGTTTTAGGTAGTGGACATTTTTCTACTGCTTTAATTTTGGTTGGATTTGGTTTAATGCCCTTTGCAGTTATAACATGACCTAAAAATGCAACTTCTTTGCATAAAAATTCAGATTTGTCCAATTTTATTTTTAAGTTAAATTTCTTAAACTTATTAAAAATAGATTTTAAATGTATAAGGTGTTCCTGTAAAGATTTTGAAAATATTACTACATCGTCCATGTAGACAAAGCAATTTTTATATAAGTGCTCGCGTAAAATATTATCCATAACTCTTTGAAAAGTTGAAGGAGCGTTTCGGAGTCCAAATGGCATTCTCACGTATTCTTAGTGACCATTGTTTACCGAAAATGCTGTTTTTTCTACACTTTCTTTAGACATCTCGATTTGATGAAATCCTTGTGCGAGGTCAAGTGTTGTAAAATAGGTGCATTTCCCTAGATTGTCCAATATTTCATCAATTCTTGGTAATGGATATTTATCCTCTATCGTTTTTTCGTTCAATTTCCTATAGTCAATGACTAAACGCCATTTTTTCTTACCTGAAGCATTTAGCTTTTTGGGAACTATCCATACGGGACTACTGTATGGTGAGATTGAAGGTCTGATTATTTTATTGTTCAACAATTTTTCAATTTGATCTTGAATTTCAGTTTTCAAGTGATAGGGGTATCTGTACGATTTGCAATAAACAGGGTCTTCGTCTGTTGTCCTGATTTTATGTTTCACAGCGTTTGTGAAAGATAGATCGGTTTTTTCATTATAAAAAATTTTCCTATATTGTGAACATAATTGTAGTATAGCTGATTTTTCTTCGTGATTTAAGTGATTAGTTCTGATAATATCAGAAATTTTCAATTGTGAAGCACCTTGTGCTGGTTTTTCCATACTTATATTCACTAGGGGTTCTGCTTCTACTTGTTGATGCCAATGTATTTCGTTAATTTTTTGTTCATTTGTTGGTATGATACAAATACCGTTATTTGCATAGGCTATTGATTCCGGTAGACAAATGTTGTTTGTTTTTATTTCAGGAATTAATATCGCACCTTTGTCAATGTTAACGGGAATTTTTATATGGGTTTTAACAGTTTCTTTAAACGGTTCAAAATTCAAAGGGTTTAATTCAATAAAAAATGGGATACTAATGTTATCAATTTCCAAAGTTTGGTTTTTATAATTTATGGTGGCTCCAAGGCTTTGGAAGTCCTGGCTTCCAATGAGTGCATCAAATCTATCATGCCATGGGATAACATGAAATTTGAACTTATGATCTATATTATATTCTTTTAAAAGCGGGTAGCAGACATTTTCATTATTTCTTATAGTTTGATCTAGAGATTTTATAGCAAATGGTTCCGAAAAGAAATAGTTTTTAAAATATTTATAAGCAGGTCCTGGATTTATAATACTATTTGAAGCACCCGAGTCGATTAATATTTTTAAATTGAGAGTTGGGATTGATATGAATGGTAACTTGGGTTTATTCGTTAGGGTGTTCAAGTCTGTAATGTGTCGGAGGCTTCGATATGAAAATTTTCAGGGTTGGAATTAATGTTATCTAAATTGTCCGCGGGATTGAAATAATCTTGTTCTAATGACGGTGGATAATCTAAGTTTTCATTTTCTACATTATATAGTTCTTCGGAGATAAATGTGGGTCTTGAATATGATTGGTTTTGATGCGGTTTGGGGCGGTTTTGCCATGTAAATCTGGAGGTAGTTGACATAGGCTCTGGTTTATCCGTTCCGCGACTTTTCCCAAAGACTTCGGAATTTGTAGGAAATCTTTGTGGAGGTAATTGTCGTGGCTTAATATTTGAAATGGGCCCTCTCGGAAAAGGTGTTGGTTGTGGGAAGAAGCTTTGTTTAAAATTTTGTGGTTGCTGGTTTGCATTATTACGGTGGAAATTTTGATTTCCTTGGGATTGATAATTGAAATTGGGTGTAAAATTTCTTTGATTTTTAAAATTTGGGAAACAGTCTTGTTTATGATTTGGATTATTAGGGCGATGTGGAATTGAATTAAATTTTGGTTTTGAATTGTTATTATTAGAAGAGAGGTTGCGCATAAAGTTCATAAATGAAATTTGGGCCTTATTATTATCGAATCTTCTACATTCCATTAATGCGTGTTCTATTGTATTAATTGGTAAATTTATTAAATATGAGCAATAAGGTTCAAGAATACCGGCTTTGAAAGTAGCTAGGGCTTGGTTAATGTACATGTTTTCCTTACTAACTCTAATATCTTGATTAGGATTTCTTATATTAACATGCTCAAGTACAGCTTGCAGTTTGTTTTTAATCTTTTCGTAATATGATTGATAGGACTCATTATGAGCCTGATAACATGTATTAAGGTCATTTGCAAGTAATTCTTCAGACCTAGGGTCACCAAAACGATTAAGTAAAGTATCTTTTAGTGATGACCAGTTTTGAAAGTTTCCCGTAATTAATATTTCTCTTGCTTCTCCGGTTAGTTTACTTTTAATTTGTTCTAATAGTAATGTATTAAAAATACCGGCATCGGGCCGTTTTAAAATGTTTACAAATCTTTCTGCTTGTTTAATAAAATAGGCAAGATTTTGTGAGCCTCCAGAATATTCTGGTAACATATCTTTTGCTAAATTAACTTCAATTGAAGTTGCCATGTTGTTTGAATTATTTAGTTGATTATTATGAGAAATATTTAAATTGTTTGAATTGACTGAATTATTTTGTTCAACGTACGTGGAATGATCTAAATTAAAATTTGATTCTAAGTGATTTTTCCTTACTGGAGAACGATCTCTAAAGGTTGACATGTATATTATATAAAAATAAGGAAAGACTCACAGGATAGCGGTTTTCATTGCCGTGTCCAAGGTGTGGGTCGATCGGATTGTTGACTGGGAGACCTCGATGGAATTCAAGTCGTGGTGATGGTCTGCAGGTGACCTGGTGGATCTTCTTGTGGAAGGTTTCTTTTGAATATCTAGTAGAGTCTTGAAAAACACCAGTGGATTTTCTTCTTGGATAATCACTGTCTAGATATCCTGTTCGCAGCGCCAATTATATTTAATCACTCAAGAATTGCCTTTTTAAAAAAGTTTATTAATTACTTGAGCGAGAGCTCCAACTACAAATATCAATAAGAACAGTATGTTCTCTAACAAAATGCAATCTAGAACTGACTTATTCTAAATAGGCCATGCCTTATATACTGGGTGGCCCAGAAAGACCGAAGTGGTGTGAATTGCTTATAACTTTTTATTTAAGAGATATTTTTTTAATTTTTTTTTTTTAAATACATTAAATTTATGGGGAATATTTATTGATTAGTTATTAAAAATGATATCCCGCAAGTGGTGGCCATATTCTGCTTCGCACAAATGTGCTCTTTCCAACACATTTTCCATGACCTTTCGCAAAACTTCCGGTGGTATGTTGTTAATTTCTTCTCGAATATTGGTTTTTAACTCCTCAATAGTCCTAGGCTTATTAACATAAACTTTTCCTTTTAAATAGCCCCAAAGAAAACAGTCTGGAGCGGTTAAATCCGGGGAACGCGGAGGCCAATTAAAATTGCTGTTACGAGAAATTATTCTTTCACCAAAGATGTCGCGTAAAAGAGTCATTGTGGCCCTCGCAGTGTGCGCTGTGGCTCCATCCTGTTGGAACCATATTTGCGGATGATTTTCCACGGCTGGCCTTACAAAATTTTGCAACATGGCCCGATATCGATCACCATTGACGGAAATGGCGACACCTTGTTCATTTTCAAAAAAAAATGGGCCAATGATCCTTTCTGAAGAAACACCGCACCAAACGGTACACTTAACTGGGTGCAATTGTCGTTGATGAAGTACTCTCGGGTTTTCCGTAGCCCATATCCTACAGTTTTGCTTGTTAACGAACCCATTTAATTGAAAATGGGCTTCGTCACTCATTATTAAGTTATGAATAAAATTTGGATTCTCTTGTGCTTTTTGCTGGAAATAAATTGCATAGTCAAGTCGTTGCTGGTAATCTGTTGGTTTCAATTCTTGGACAAGTTGCATTTTGTATGGAAACAATCCTATGGTGTGCAAAATTCGCTGCAGCGACGTTCTTGAGAGGCCCAGTTGTGACGAACGTCTCCTGGTTGATGTTTCTGGATCCTCCCGAATACTCTCCTGTACCACTTGAATATTGTCAGCCGTGTGGACAGTTCGGTGTCTGCCGGGACCAGGAAGGTTCCTTACTGCTCCTCGTTCTCGAAAATTTGCAACCAGACGGTTTATTGTTGACTGAGAGGGTGCAACCCGCACATTAAATTGACGACGGTATGCACGCTGAGTCAACACAATGGACCGTTGATTTGAAAAGTAAATTTCAACAATTTGGGCACGTTGTTCAATTGTGTATTGCTCCATTATAAATTCTCCAAGTCTTCTTTACAAAATACTGAAAAGAAAAGAAAAAAAAAATTATAATAAAAAAGTTATAAGGAATTCACACCACTTCGGTCTTTCTGGGCCACCCTGTACTAACATAAAATACGATAACAGGAAACTATTCCTTCCTAAAACAACTTATCAAACTACTATCACTAGACAGTTAATGTGTTTATGTCTAGGGGTGGTTAACATAATTATATGTCCTCACAGAGATCTTCTTTATACTTAAGTCATTATAAATATTTACAACTTTTATTTTAGGTAGCTTCAGATGCTCTAATTCAACACTAAATTCACAGCCCAATTTTTCACTTAAGACAGATTTGGTTCTTGATACATCATCAGCATTTTTACACTTTATCGATACTAATCCATCATTGCTTTTTTTAACATTATTTATGGGAATAGATATATCACTAGTGAGTTTTTGTTTGACTTTGTCAAGCGTTTCCAGATTGTTGTTATTTTTGGCCTTTACGAAAATACTAGGAACTTTTTCAGATTTTTTAATTACACTGGCATAGGAAGGTTTAGGACAGCTGTCTTGCGACACCAGGGTTTCAAGTAACTTGTTTCTAGCTTGGATTTCAGAGTTTAATTGCCTAAGCAACTCATTTTCCATCCTCAAAGTAGTTACTTCGTCTAAATCAGGTTCAGATACTTCAGAAAGATTTTTCGAAGTATTTACAGATAAATTTTGACATAATTCAGTCCTCAATTCTTCTTTTTGAAATTGTTTAATTTGAGCGATGATTTTCCTGGCATTCTCATCCAGTTTATTTATGTCATAATCGGATTTGGAGGTTAGATTGTCTTGATGATGTTTAGGACAGATAACTAGCATTTCATTTATGTAAAGATCCTTAGAATATTTATTGAAGTCACCTTCATGATATACATTTTCACAAATTAAACATATAACAATTTTAGGTACTTTCAAATTAGGATGACACTTAAAAACCTTGCACGTGTTTTCCAATTGACTTTCAGTGTCGGCCATCTTGGCCAGGAATGAATAAGAATGAATGAAATTTTTCTAATAAAATATTAAATAGTCTTCTTCAACAATACAGAGTGCGTCTGTAATTTGGAATGAATTTAGTAATTCAAATATGTACTAATAATTTTTTTAAAAGTTGTTTAGACACGTCGATTAGTATTCTTTATCGTGTTTTTTTTGCATACTATAATAATGTATACAGGTGTACCAATTTAAAAGT
Organism: Lagria hirta; assembly: GCA_947359425.1. Taxonomy (NCBI): domain Eukaryota; kingdom Metazoa; phylum Arthropoda; class Insecta; order Coleoptera; family Tenebrionidae; genus Lagria; species Lagria hirta. The sequence goes on from OX375796.1 coordinate 28,762,134, forward strand.
ATGACGTTAAAAACTATTTTTTTAAATAAAAATACTGCCATCGTGATGGCCATTCTTTAAAGGGTGTGTGCGGTTGTACATACAGCTTGCCAAATCTTGCTTGGCACTTGAGATGCACAAAAAAGAGAGATGTGGAACGTTCACATGAACTGCAGCTAGCCCAGTCGATTGCAATAGAAGAAAGTACCATCTGAGACTAAAATGTTTATAAATTTTTGAAAATTACAACACCAAGTATCAACTGCGCATTCCAAAGTCAAATGCCAATGTGCCAAGCAAGATTTGGCAAGCTGTATCTGCCAAATATTATTATCGTATTTCTTAACAATTACAAGATCAAATTACAAAGGAAAAAGTACAAAGTTATGAAAAACAAGTAGGTCATCAGTTAATTTGAAATTAATTTTTATTATTTTACGTAAGCTCATGTTCATAATGTTCATTGACTGCTTGACAATATCATAATTCAATAGCCGCGCAATCCGCACTAACTTCAACACTTGAGGTTCGATAAGTTGACATTGAAGTTTTATAGAAGTTCGATACTTGACATGCTGCTATCTGAAGATCTTGTTTCAAAATCACTTTCAGTTTCACTATCTTCTTGTAAATTTATTATTAAGTCGTCTACTACTTGATGTAATGCTGGTTCTTTTGCCATAAAAAAGTTTTTAAACTTTTTAGCATGTTTACATCTTATTTTCCACTCTTCTGCGGAAAATGTGTTAAAAAATTTATCACACAATCGCTCAACAGTTTTTAACTTAAATCTACATTTTTTTGAGAAATAAATTGCTTTAAAGAGGCCCACACTAATTCAATTGGGTTTAAATCAGGATGATATGGGGGAAGCCTTAGAACTGTATGTCCCTGAGCAGCCATTATTCTGTCAATTTCATATACTTTCTATCGTGGTCTATAAAGTTTTATTTAGCTGTACAAATCAATTTTCAACATATCATCTGTAAACGGTAGATTTCGCGTTTTCAACTATTCCCTCATTTTATCTTTTCGCGAACTCATAGTAGGACATCTTTCCACTTGTACATTGTGATATGGGGCATTATCTACACCCAGTACACTTTTTGGTGGCAAATTAGGGATAAGCATTTCTTCAAGCCATTTTTTATAATTGTTATGGTTCATCTCACTGTGATAATCCCCAGACTTTGTGTTTGATTTAAATTTCAAGTATGCATTTTTTATAAATCCGTTTTCTCCACCTGCAACTATAATCAGTCTTTGACCTTTTGAAATTGGTGCATGGGAACCGTCATTAGTGTTGTCATTCCAACTTTTGATATGCGTGTGAGACGAATGGATATACGTTTCGTCCATATAAATTATAGGTCTTAATTCTGCTCGAAATTGCTGCATACTTCTTAAAAAATTTCTTCTTAATTGTTGTATATCTGGTTTTTTCATCAGCAATTTTCTGTTATTTTTCATTTTTCTCCAGCGAAATCCTGTGTAGTACTTTCCGTACAGTTTCATACGATCCATTATAGTCAGTTTCTTCTATAAATTTACTGTGTATACGTCGCAACGTTGGAACTTGTTTTTCTACAGTGTAATAGTTAATTATAGTCCGTCGAAGCAGCCCCCTGTCAAAATCATCCAGATGGGATTTAGATGCTGATTTAAATCTTTTTTTATTTGGTGTTGAAAATGACGACGATTCTCCATCTTTGATAGTGTTCATAGTGTTCATTTCTTTCGCTATTTTTTGGACAGTAGATAAGCAGACGCCTGTAGCCAAAGCAACACGTTTCTGAACTTTTTTTAAATCTTTGAGAGGTTTATTATCATTTGCTTCTCGTTGCATAAAATGAATAACATTTGATACGACTTCTCTGCTTTGACCTGATAAAACTTTACGCTTTAATCTCGATTTGAATTCAATTCTGAAAAAGTGCTCACTTTTGACGTTGAATGAACGCTCGATATTTTCAAGAAATTTACTTTCCAACGGTCCGGCTGCGAATGCAACTCTGCCATCCAAATGGAAAGAGTCTAGCAACCGGTAAAAACTGCAACGTGCATAAAGGAGGTGGGCTTTCATAATGGCGCCAAATTTTAAAAAAACTTGGTTCCACTTTATGTTTTTAAAAGAGGTATAAAGAGTTTCCTATTTAATTATTTTATAGTTTAAACATACTTTAATTATTTTGAAAAATTGTAATACGGTTTTAAAAAATATTTGAAAACAGCAAGAAACCGAAATCAAAAAATAAAAAAAAAATCGAGCCAACAGTTTTTATTTAGAGAGCAAAAATATGTTAATTTAATAATTAAGTTTTTCTTTGTTTCTAAATTCATTTGGATTAAACAGGTCCCACCACCAACCCCAACTGACCAACCGTTTCTGCCAGAATTATACTTGTAAGTGGGCTATTCTGTAACTTTTCCGTTAAATTTTAGAGGCCGCTAAAAATATAATTTTTAACGGTCCTCTAAAATGTTTAGCGACAACTGGTATTCTGTAACGTCAAATTTTAGAGGACCGCTAAAATGAACTTATTTTAGAGGGTCCTCTAAAATGTGGCGGATTCACATCTGGCAACAGCGCAGAATTAACCGTATTTGCCTTTTGCGCGAATGTCAACTGTCAAAACATAACGTCAAAGTCAAAATTCTGTCATTTTTGTCATTACTATTCAAAGTTTGAAACTATCCATCTTTAACAATTGAAATTTGAAGAGAGACGTACTTGCTGTTATTATGTCGCGCTCAGCCAGAACAACAAAAAAACAAAAAGAGTTTTTAATTAATTATTTGAGCGAGAACAAGTGTTTATTGGGAGGAAAAATAACTCCTTCCAATATAAATATTATTAAATTTCTCCATAAATAAGTTTTTTATTCGCGTCCTTTCATTTTCTGTTCTTGGAAAAGTAATCCAAGTAGGCACTAAATGTTCATAAATAGTGTTGGTCACTTCATTCACACAGCGGCTCATGCATGGTTGACTTATTGCAAAAGTATGACCTTGCCCCGCACTTAACTGGTAACTGCCTGTGGCGTAAAAATGAAAAGTCGCTAGAATGCGAATATGCGGTGGAACTGCTGTAATTCTCTGGGGTTGCTGCATATGCTGCAACCTTTTTCGGGATGTGGAAAGGATCACTAACATCACGGATTCTGCGTTGATGTAGTCGGAATGCTGCTCTGCAAATTTAATAATATTAATTTAGCATCCATCAACTTTATTTTTTGTCACTTACTTTTCTTCGTTTTCAGCAATTTCTTCCAATAAAACTTCACCGGCAATGTCAAAAACAGCCATTTTTGTACAATTATGCACCCCGTTAAAAAATAAAGGGTCGAAAAGTGAATCCTCTAAAATTTACTTTTTAGCGGGACGTTTTAACGGGTCCCTCTAAAAATTTAACGGAAACTGATGTTACAGAATAGCTCTCTGTTTTTAGCGGCCGCTAAATTTTTAGCGGCCTCTAAATTTTAACGGAAAAGTTACAGAATAGACCCCTAAATCAGCTAAAACGTTTAAAGTTAGAGATACATGTTCTATAAAATTAGGAAGAAAGCGTTACCATTCATTTTTCCTTAGGATAATACGTCTGTTTTTCAATTTTTCTCTTTCTGTCCAACCTCTTCGTTCGTCCTTTATCCAAACTCTTTTCCATTAATGTTGTAACCGATCCCATAAATTTCTGAAATGACTCTCTGTCCAGACTTGTTGAAAAATTCCAGATTTGTTCTAATGCAATCTGTAAATATAATTTAAAAGTAATTACGATTATTTCCAAGAAATACTATTGTTAACTTACCTGCCTGCTCCTTTCAAAACTAATCGACTCATTCTCTTCCTTCTGATCTTCACATGTCTTCTTCAAATACTGTCCTAATTCATCTTGATAACGCATTTTACTGGTTGTAGGTTCTTGCACATATAAATTTCCTTCTAAATTTGATTCTTGTTCTTCTGTATTTAAAAGACCTGGAACAGACTCGCCTCTCCTTTCATACATAACTACCGCATGTATATGTTTACATAAGGCAGTCTTCACAACATACTCCGGACACTCACAGATATATCTATGTATACAAACTTTACATTCATTGCAATACACCTTTCTACAATCCTCATCACACAATTCATTATAAGAAATACAATAAAATTTCTCACCAGATGACGATTTTACTTTAAACTTACCAAATTCCACTGGTTCCACAAAGGTTTCCATTTTTTTTTTTTAGGTGTGCTTGCATTGTTACTTTGTGTTGATAATTATCTGCATTTGGTCTCTCTTTATTTAAAATTCTCTTCCACATTTTGTCGTCAACCAGTTCTTCCAATAAATCTAACAATTTTTCAATTCTAAAAAAATTACAGTTCAAACTTTCAATTGCCATATTAGTGTTAATCCCTACACCAGTTCTAAAGCAATGAGCCCACATCATAATTCTCTCATCATTCTGAAAATAATACCTAAAAAATAATTGTGTTAAAACAAATTTAATTAAATGACAAGAAGCCAACTCCTTTAAATAATTTAAAAACTCAATTTCGCCTTCTTTTTGTAAATAGTCTAGATAGTTTTCCTTTAATGCTACAAATTTTTCAATGTTGGTTTCCTTTAAAATTTTTCTCATTCCATTCTTCATCTGTGACCGAATTTCTTGCTTCTTAAGTTTTGATCTTCCTTGGATGTTCCAGTTTTTTATTACGTGCCACGTGCAAAGTAATCTTCTTGGTTTGTTGTCAGTGTCCATTACCTCAGTCCATGCATAATAATATTTTGGGTCATCATCACTCATCAGATATTCAGCATCAATGTTCTCTCCTAATTTTTCTTTCAATGCTCTAAAAAAAACTGATTGAATTATTTGATCTAACCTATTTGAAACGAGAAATGCCACTGGGAATCCCATATTTTGATCGTCCAATATTAAAACCGTCGTTAATTCAAAGTTGCGTTGGTTTGTCCCATGACTAAATTATTTAACCTCAAAAACAAAATTAGGACAAAAAATTAACAATAATAAAAACAAAACTGTAGTTTAAAGCAATAAGCGTGAGATTGTATATTAAATACAAAAATCTAGCGAAAATAGCTCAAAAAAACAACGAAACACATAGAAATCAAGGCGCCAAATAGAATGTCAAATGACAAGTGTCAACGAGTCAGTAACAAGGTGGTTTCGACCACTTTGTAAATTGCCGCCATTATAAAACCCCACCTCTTTTACAGTGATTGGTGTGCAAGTTGCAGTTTTTACCGGTTGCTAAAGAGTCTCCAATGCGCATCTAGTGGGCAGCCACTTTACAGACTTGCTGCTATACTTGACAAGCTGTATCCAAGGCACCTCAACTTTATAGGTATGCCAGAGTCGTGCGATGACACCGCGCATGCCCCGCGCTGGCTGCTCGTTACGTCACTGGTGGATCGTGTTGAGAGCTGCTTCTTAGTTTAAAATATAATTTTGCTGAAACTACAACAACTAATTTTCATCCATGAAAATAATACCACAATAAAATTCAATTTTTTACTGTTTAATTAAGGATTAGAAAACATTACATTGTTATTTTTTTCAATTTGTTACTTATTTGACGATCAGCGCGTTTTCTTTTACCATAATTAATTTTCTGTTGCTGCAGCTGGACATTTAAAAAATTGATTTTTATGAAAATACGTTGTCTGACAAAGGTTTTTATGATAATGTGATCAATATTATTTTTTTACAAAGTTTTTGTACTAATTTCGTGTTGATTTGTTGAACGCCTCTAAAATTATTTTCAATATATTTACAAAATAATTTTTCCAGCAACTTAACTTGGTCCATGAATTCTTCTGATGGTTGAATTAATCATCCAAACGATAAATGCCTAATCCAGCTAGGCGGATTTCTAAGTAAACAGTAAGGATGTTCATTTTTATTTTCTTTAAGTATAAAATCCTAATTGTGGATTAGTTGATTTTAACTTCTTAGCAGTCCAACCCGCCAAATATTCCAAACCATCTGCTTCGACATGAACAGTTTTATTGTGTGTGTTTCCACTACTCACTGCTAAATGGTCAGATGACCAGGAAGATATTAAACTGGAATCTCCATCACTTTCTTGAGTTTGAGGGGAGGGAACTGCCGCTTCAATACCACTGCGTCTTAAAACCTGACCAACAATGTAATGCTCGTCACTAGTACGTTCAACGGTGTTTGTATTTGAAGTTATTTTAAATAAAAGAACAAGTTCGTTTGGTTAATCAAGCTGTGCTTTATTAATTTTAACGTAACTAAAAAGGATTCTTAACCTAAAACGTCACACACTTGTGTCATAGAATAAATTACTAGAGAGGACACTCCAAATGTCACCTTAGTGACAGAAACAAACAAACACTACCAACTAATCCAAATGCAGAACATTGCACATATTCTTTAACACCCTCTCTCAATGTTATACATTTGAACAAAACTTAACAAAAATAAACAAAGTATTCTAGTACCAAAAAACATATCTACAACCTAGTAGATTTATTTTATCATTACATTACCTACACCGCACTCTTTCAGAATCTTCACAATTGATTCTTTGCCAAGAAATTTTTGTTAACAGGTCTGCTGGTTGTTTCGAAGAGCATATGTACTTAAGGGAAATTTCATTGTTTTCAATTAAATCTTTAACAAAGTGGTATCTTATATCCACATGTTTCAAGCGTTTTACAGATTCTGTGCTTGCGTTCAATATTGCTGACTGATTGTCACAAAACATATTTACTGGACAAATATTTTCAAACCCAAAGTCTTGTAACAGCTTAACTATCCAACACGCTTCACTAGCAGCCATACTCATTGAAACATACTCAGCCTCTGTTGAAGACAGACTTACAGATGATTGCTTCTTTGAGCACCAAACTATTAAGCAATTTGCAAAAGTAAACAAATACCCTGAAGTAGACTTTCGGTCTCTTAGGTCGCCTGCCCAATCAGCATCACAAAACCCTTGCAACATTGTATCATTACATTTATATACTAAGTCATAATCAATAGTATACTTTACATAACGCAATACTCTTTTGAGCGCACTTAGTAATTCCTTATTGGCCGTATTCTGAAATCTACTTAACATAGAAATGGCAAAACAAAGATCAGGCCTAGTGCCTGAAACCGCATACATAAGACAGCCAATTATTTCCCTACAAGTTTTTTCAAACTTTTTATCACAACCTACATTAGAATCAAGTATCTTACTGTTAAAATTTTTATCCATAGGAGTCATCATTGGCTTACAATTTTCCATGTTAAACCTTTTTAATACATTTTCCAAATAATTTCTTTGTGATAATACAGTTGTACCTTTTTGCAAATTTTGCTTAACATTTATTCCTAGAAAATCTGAAATTAACCCTAAATCCTTCATTTTAAATTCCTTATTTAATACACCTTTTAGTTTTATAATCTCCTGTTTGTTTGTACCAAAAATTAACACGTCATCTACATAAATTAATACAAAAATTTTATCTGTGCCATTATACTTTGTATACAAACATGAGTCACTCTTTGATCTCGCAAAACCTGCTTTTGTAATTACTGTATTAAATTTTTGATTCCAACACTTTGGAGAATTTTTTAATCCATATAAAGATTTCCTTAATTTAACTATATTATTATTTCCTAAATAAGCTCCTTTAGGTAAACTAACATACACTTCTTCTTTGATCTCCCCATTTAAAAAAGGCCCCGTAACGTCCATTTGATAAATAGGCACATTTAATTTTGTTGCTACTGCTACAAATAGTCTAAATGTAGGCAACTTCGCTACTGGCGCATAAATATCACACAAATCAAATGATTCTTGTTGTTCAAACCCTCGGGCAACAAGCCTAGCTTTATACTGTAACACATTTTTTACATTTTTTATCTTAAATACCCACTTACTGCTAACTATTTTTCTATTTACTGGTATATCACAAAATTCCCAAGTGTCATTATCTTCAAGAGTCTGTAGTTCCCTAGCAATGGCTTCACTCCACTTGCTTGCGTCACTTCTGTTCATAGCCTCACTGTATGTAGTTGGTTCACACTCACTGACACCTAACTGCACATTATTGCATTTATAGAAAGATGTTTGTTTTCTTAGCCGCTTGCTTCTTCCATCTCTGGGTAAATCACTTTCATCCAATAGATGTTCGTCGTCACTGCATGGTAAGTACTCATTGTCACAGTCGTTGTCTGATCCATCTTTTTCAGCACTACTTGTATGGGTTTCCTCCATTGTCTCATCTTCGTTAGTAATAAGTTCATTCACAGGGTGAATTTCTGTCTCAAGATTACTATCTACCACTGGTTCTTCTAGGTTTATTGATGTTATAATTTCCTTTTCTTTGCTTTCCTTCACTTGAAGTTTTTCTTTCTTATCATCTTGATTTAGAAATACAACATCTCTCTTTATCTCCACTGTGTTTGTTTCTGGAAAATAAATTCTATACCCCTTCACATTTTCTTCATAACCCACCATCAAACCCTTTTCACCTTTCTTGTCCCATTTCCTTCTTCGTTTTTTTCGGAATGTGAGCATACACTTCCGTGCCGAAGACTTTCAACTGGTGAATGTCAAACTTTTTGTTTGTCCATACTTCAAATGGTGACCTTCCATTTTCATGACTTTTCCCAGTTCTATTCAAGACAAATACTGCCGTATTTATTGCTTCTGCCCACAGTTTCTTTGGAAAGTTTTCTTCATGTAACATTGTTCTTGCTGCTTCCACCAATGTTCTATTTTCTCTCTCAGCCTTTCCGTTCTGTTCCGGCGTATAGGGTACAGTTGTTTGATGTGTGATTCCACGTTTTGAAAACATCACTTTCACTTCTTTGTTTATAAATTCTAAACCATTGTCACTTCTAAACATTTTCACTTTGTTTCCTGTTGTGTTTTCGGCCTTATTTATAAAGTTCTCAATACAGTTTTTGATCTCATTTTTGGTTTTAACAAAGTATACATTTCTGTAATTCGAATAGTCATCCTTCAGTATAACAAAATACCTCGCTCCTCCAATAGATGTTTCTTCCATTGGTCCACAAGTATACGCATGAATCAACTCGCAAGTCCTTGTACTCACGTTCTCACTTTTACTAAACGGTAATCGATGTATCTTCCCAGCTAAACAACTCTCGCACTCAGGTTTAGTGGTTTGTTTAACAACAACATTATGTTTTTGCAAAATATCTTTTACGTAAGTAAAGTTTTGATGCGCGAGTTTTCTGTGCCACTCATTTAGGTCATTCTTCACTAGTGTTGAAGAGCTTGCCTTTTCGTAATTATTCTTATACCGCAATTCCAAATAATAAGAATTGCCAATTCTTTCCGCCACCACCCTAACTTGGTTATCTTTGTAGAATTTGCATGACTTGGCATCTGTCGTCATCACATAACCTTTATCTATGGCGCGAATCACTGAAAACAGATTATTATTTAGTTTCGGAACGTACAGAACATTGTCTATGACCGTATTAATCTATTCAGATCCGTTCGACACTTGCACCATCACCTGTCCACAGCCGAGGACACTAATTGTCTCACCATTACCGACAACCACAGATTCTTCTGTGATACGAGTGAATGATCTAAACAAGGCACGATTTCTACACATATGTTCACTAGCGCCTGAGTCTACTAACCACTTTGATTTATGCAGTTCATGTGACGAACTAGACACTACTAATGCATTTTTCTTCGTTTTGTTCTCAGTCTTAGTAAATTTTTGTGTACGAAACCTACACTGCGCCTTGAAATGTCCAAACTTTCCACAATAAAAGCAATTTTTATTATTTACGTTTTCTTCACTGCCATTTTTATTTTGTCTGCAATCACTTTGAAAATGCCCATTTTTGCCACACTTGAAGCATTTCATTTGTCTTGTATTTTTTACAACGAACGCAGAAGATGAAGATTGATGCGACTTTTCCATCTTGTCTTGGACCCTTTCTTCTTCAATTAATAATCTAGCAACCAAGTTGTCAATAGTTTGTTTATCGTCAGGTGCAGACTCCCACGCTGACACAAAATGCTTATATTCGTCAGGCAATGACATTAATACCTTTGTTATAACAAACTTATCAGATATCTCTTCGCCCATCTGTTTCAACAAGTTTCTCATCTCTTGGATTTTAGACAAGAAAACTGACATATCAATGCCCTTTTCATATTTGTACTGGAAAAAACGTTGTTGTATAATGTGTATACTAGTTTCAGACTTCTGTTCATACACGCTTTGAAGTTTCCGCCACATTTCAGCAGAAGTCGTGCATGTGATGATGTGTAACATGACCTCTTCCATCATCCGTGTTACCAACAAAGTCTGCGCCTTGGCATCTTTAGCTTCCCATTTGGTTATTTCATCTAGATCTACGGGCTTAACACATTTGCCCTCTACAACGTCCAGCAACCCTTGACCTCTAAACAGCACCATAGTCTGAAATTTCCAGATATTCCAATTTCTGGAACCTTCCAGCTTGATCACGTTCATATTAATGTTACTCTCCATTTTCCAACCTTGTCTACGATCCAGAACAAGTTATCCTTAGTTGGGAATACACCACGTTACACCACGTGCTTTCCGTAAAACCCAACCTCACTTTCTTTTTCTGATGAGTAACTACTAACACCAAACCTTTCTTGATTCAACTAGCTAATACAGGATTATGTGTCTGGGCCCATAACCTGAAGTTATTTTAAATAAAAGAACAAGTTCGTTTGGTTAATCAAGCTGTGCTTTATTAATTTTAACGTAACTAAAAAGGATTCTTAACCTAAAACGTCACACACTTGTGTCATAGAATAAATTACTAGAGAGGACACTCCAAATGTCACCTTAGTGACAGAAACAAACAAACACTACCAACTAATCCAAATGCAGAACATTGCACATATTCTTTAACAGTATTGTTCTGGACAATATCTGTTTTATCCAAAATTATTACGCGCAAACGATTTAGTGAATCAAGAGGTGTAGGATGGTCATTTAATCTTCCTCGAGACCTAATCTGGAAAAATAAATTTTCTAAGGCATCCTGATTTAACTTGTGTGTTAAAATATAGCTTAAGCTGAAATCAGTTTGCAAATTGATAAACATTTCCTGCAAAGATTTGATAGCTAAAAGAATTCCATCTTGAAATTTCAGCATAATATTTGGTTTATTGATGGGTCTCATTTGAAAAACAGTTTCAAATGCTTTATCCAGACAACCATCTTAAAATGCTTTTATGTCTGATCTACCATATCCACATTTAGTAGGTAAAGAAGCAGAAGGTAAATACGAATTCATAACATCGAACCAGTTGTTAATAGTTTCTATGAATTCTGCCAAAGCACTATATTCAATATCATCATGTCCTATAAAAAGTTAAAGCGGGTGAAACTCCATGTGATAATAACTGTGCCGCCAGAGAAACTTTTTGTCTTATGCCCGTATTCATAGTCGTATCTTGGTTGAGTCGGACTCAAGCACACTCTCCGGTAATCTTCGGAAAAGCGTTGGTATGCGTTTGGAAATCGATTTATCGCTGATTCCGTCTCTTCGGCAATGCTCGTGTGAAATATGATATTCAAATCTTGAGGCTGAGATCGGTCTCGAGCAAGCCGCATTTCATAGACAAATCTTGAGATGTAAATATCAAATTACGGTGTTAATAAGGGCGAGTTTTGGGTGATTTTGGATTTATGAGCAAGCGCAGTGGGTCCGTCTCAAGTCGGACTCAAGCAAGGGGCCGACTTGTCTTGGGACGCCATTTGTAATCGTTATATGTCATTGTTTGACGTTTGAAAATACTGAAATAGGGTTATGTGTCATATGTAATAACAATGAATATTGACATGTTGGACGAGTTTGTGGAGATGTTCGACTTATTAGACAATGAACATAATATGAGAGTGCCAAAACGCTATGTGCGGGATGCTGCAAATCCATTGGAATTTATTTCCAATTGTGAATTTAAGCGACGCTACAGATTTACCAAAGACAGTGTAGTGAATGTGTTATTGCCCTCTTATTACCATCTCACCATACAGTTAATACATTCGATAAACAGACATTAATATCTACGCTGTTAGGCGCCAAATTACACCGCATTTCTTTGTTTCTTATACATAAACAATTAAAATACGTAACTTTGTGTAAACAACTATTTTATTGTGAATAAAGACATATGAAGCAAGAGCAATGTCGTGCTAATAGAACTCTTCATGTAATATTTCGATCGCAACTGCTAACTTTCCACATTAAGCCCCATGTTCAAGTCATTCCTTCATTTTGGAGCAGGTTGCGAAATCACAATTTCCCCTTATTACCATAAACAAAGTATCTCATAGGAATAGTTGAAATAAATAGCGAAAAAAGTGGACGCTGTAAAACAATAAATGTTGAAGTTGAAATCGCAATAAAAAAAATACCTATTAATTATTAGATATGTTTTTCTTTTTAATTGTTGTGGTAACCTCTCTAGAGGCGATTTTTATGCAGTTGAGAGGGAGGGACCTCGCCGGTACGTCTTCATACGTATCACAAGCGCTGAAAATTAAGACAACGGTTAAAATGTAGACTGTTTTATTATTACTGTTGCACTCACATTGTCCCTCTCGAAGACTCGCAGTTGGTACTCCGCTAATCTCTCCTTTGCCTCCTGGGTCCGGCGCGCCGAGGCTGCCGCTCGCACATGTTCGGCCTCTGTAGCCTCCTTGGCCTCCTGTGTGCGGCGAGCCGATGCTGCCGTTCGCAACAGTTCATTTTCCGTTTGCAGGCGCACCGCGTGCACCTGCTCCTGGTGATGAATACTGGCTTCCAGTTTGCGGCAGCGTAACTCGGCTTCGGCGTCAAACGCGCCTCTGCGCCCTGGAGGAGCTACAACTGACATATGAATAAACATCCTCATATATACTATTGCTATCTTACAATAGGTGCGTGCCCTCGCCAATGGCGTCGGAGAACGAAATGCGTCTTCTTCTCTCTCAACTGCTTCACCTACAAATAAAAATATGAATATTGTATTTTCGTATAATCATTCGTAGTCTACAGTACATACCCATGCCCGGTATGTTGATTTCCCGTGTGCTTGGGGACGGCGTCGACGGGCCGTCCTCAGTATGCCGCCTCTCCGCATGCGCACCTAATAAAATAATGCTAATTGCTTTGTACTATAGACTACCCAAAATACATACCTACAACCGGCCATGTGTTGTCGCGAATAAGCGTCGCCGGCCTCTCAACCCTTGGGGGCCTCTCCGCAGGAGTTCCTAGAAACATATTACCTTACCATTACAATGCCTAATCCTATATTTGTATCTGTTCATAGTACAGCATTACATACCAGGCAGCACCCATGGTCTATCACTTTCATGTGACGACGACGCTTCACTTCGTTGTCTTTTGCCTGTAAATAAATTGTTATCAGATCAATGCATGCATGCTGAACAAGTACTCACGTTGTGGTGACTCATACACGCCCGTAGAGTCCTAACTGCACGCCAACGAGATATCCGCATGGGGAGCGGCTACTTTTATAGACTCTAACACGGGGTCTGGATTATCTTCCGGTTCAGATCCACCCCCCGGTTAGCAGCCTTTGATATTTCCGCTCCGTATTGGCTTTTCTGGTTCTGAAACGTAATGTATATAGACTATATGTATTTTACAAAAGGCGTTACTAACCGTTGTTTTAGATTGCTCCATAATTTTTTCAATTGGGCGGCATTTCTTTGCTTTCCAATAAAAGCCCCATGCGAATTAAATTCGTTGGCAATGCGCTCCCACAACGCTTGTCGTTGTTGGACTGTTGCGGCGTCCGTCTTCTTACTCTCCACAAGTTTGTGGGTCTCCACGAGGGACGCCAACAACAGTTTTTCATTTGCGGTGAATTTATCTCCTACAATGCCAATTTTATATATAGTTATCAACATAGATCATTAATTATATGCGTACTTACCACTTGCCATTGTGTAAACACTTTTGCAACACGCTTCTATTTGTTATTACGATACTGCGTCCTCTTGGGAATGTCAATTGGAAATGGAAGAGTCGAACTGTCGCTGTATGTCAAAATGCCAACATGCTTGCAAACCTTACCCAAAAATGCCAACATGCTTGCAAACCTTACCAAACCAAAATCACTACACTTATTCTGCGGCAACACGAACGCACACGAGCATTACCGGAGACTGTGCTTGAAAAAGCCGATCAGAGTTCAACGCTTTCATTCCCGAGCATTATAACGAAGTCCAATCTTGCGATGGAATCAGCTAAACACGCATGCAAACGGTTTTCCGAACATTGCCGAAGACTGTGCTTCAAGTCCGACTCAAAATATTTTCCAAGGTCGATCTCGAGCTACCACTATGAATACGAGCATTAGAGGACCTTGACAATCTCAATGTTCCTTTGTTAGTTTGTAAATACTGCTCACTTCGGTCTGATTCATACATGGAGCAGATAAGAAATAGGGAGGGAGCATAACCCAGCATTTAGAAGCGGTAGCATGAAGCCGTGAGGGGGCGGACGAAATATTTGTGATGAGTTATGCAACCCGTGATGTGTGAACCAAGTTAATACAGAGAAGAGAACAAATTTCAATAAAATATTACGATATTACGTGAAAATTAAACAGATAGAAAATACTACACTTCTTTATGGTTTTTAAACATTTGGTTTATTTATTTACATACGGACAAAAAAAATTTCCTGTTGATGTTCTTTTACGCTGTGCTCTTAGGTGCAACCTAGTAAAAATTACATAATTTATCCGAAAATATAAATGACATACAATATGTCTCTGAATAAGATGCACATAAATTAATTTTTGTTAAAAAAAATTATTTAGAGAATCAACTTTGTTGTTTCACCATTTTGCTCACAATAATTTACGTAAAAATACATAATTAAAAGTTTTGACTGTCACTTTGTTCATGTTGCTAGGTAACTTTACTCATCAGGTTATAGACTTGGAAACATTTTCGAAAAAATAAGTTTATGTATAACAGGCTGGGTAAAATGTTTGTCTTTTTTGATTTTTTGCAGTTCAAAATAAGGAAAACCTATCTAGACCGAAAATATTCTATTTAAACAAATTTTGAGGCAAAATTATTTTATGTGCATTCCATCTAAAAACACCCTCTATATGAACACGACAAACTTTTTGTAAATAAACTGGAAACTCTTTAAAAATTGTAGGTATTGCATAATCACAGAGCTTGTTCATATTAACATATAAGCGGTTGAAGGAAGTTTCGTCAAAATGTGCTGAACACAGCACACTGTTATCATCAGGAAGCCAATTTTCACGTCTCACAGCTCTTATCCATTTATTTCGGTGCTCAAGGTTTTTTGGAAAACTAAGAAATATAAAAAATAATTCTAGTCTCTATAACAATAAACATAACAAAAAATTATTGTACTTACCGGTGGAAACTAAGTTTTTTGTCTCAAAGGTTTTCCAAGTTGAAATTCTTTCTGTCTGTTCTGTTATTGCAACCAAAAGCCGAACAGAGAACCATTGTTAAAAATAACAGTGCACTACACTATTATTATTAATTAAATTAATAAAAAAACTTTTAGGAAAAAAGCACCATAAAGCACGTGTAACAGTCTATAACCAAAACACGCGAGATTGAAAAGCCGTTGCCTTTTTTGACGCGGTCTGCTTGTTGTAGCAGATCATCGGGGTCGATATGTGCAATATGTCGGCTCTGGAGTTCGGGCCTACCAGTGAACCAGTGTGCAACTGCGACTCCTGATGCCATGGTGTATGAGCCCAAACACTCAACATATTTTGCGAGAACAGCTGGAAGCTGCAAACCTTTTACGGAACGTACCAGTTGTGATACCTCCGGTATATTGCCGATGATAAAACCTAGCTCCGTTGCAACTGAAGCCAGTCTAGCCCATTGTGCGAGGACTACGCAATATGTCAATTGTTCAACTGACACATTAGCGGCCGTACGAAAGTCTCTGAATTGGATAGAATGAAAAACTATCTCGCACAGCATCGTCGCGCCGAAGTTCGAACACATGATTTGATAAAATCGTCTGCGTTGGAACATGGATCTAGATAGCACCATTGGTGCTTTATCATGTCCTAGTGGTCGATCTTGACCAATAGGATTTCGCCATGCATTGCGGCGTTTCTTCGAACTGCCGGCCTGTTGTTCAACAGGTGCAAAGCGTTTTCTGCCACTCTTTGGGGCATTTCGGGTCTGGGTTTGAGGGGGTTTAGCCCTATTACCTTGACGTTGGTTTTGTTCTAAACCTTCATCAAAGGCGTCAGCATTACTATTGCCAGCGTCCATCACAAGCCTGTGCAAAATATTGGAAGTGCTTTCCCAACAAATAGCGAGATTGATAATGTTCTCAAACTAGCAGAATGTTTAATTGTTTACTTGTCCATACAAAACACTATCTTAGCACAACTTTTTCATTTTTTTCTAATAGATTCCAAAAAGAACGTAATTAAACAGTAAACACCATGTATACTATTGTTATCTTGGTTCGTATAAAGGGTGGGAGGAAGCGATTATGCGCATAAAATTGGCTTCAATATCTGACTCGAATGCTCCCTCCTTATTTCTTATTTGCTCCATGGATTCATAGTTGTTAGATCAATCAGAGGTTTTTTAGTTATCTGTACTCCGTCTTTCAGGACAAAACCCGTATCTAAGAGCCAGTTTCTTACTAGCTTCAGCATATGAGGTGCATCCGCAAAGAAAAAAATTTTGGTATCCAGGACATGGATACTACAGTAGATGCATTGCTAGATTCTTGAGTAACAGACGCTTTTAAATTTAGTTTGGGTACGGCGTCTTTTTTTAAAATTAATCTTCTACTACCCATCAATTTAAATTCCATCAAATTGTCAAAATCAGATTCCTCGAAATGTTCTGAGCAAACTCTGCTTGTTTCCACATTAAATATGTCTCTTCTATAACACTGTTTTATCCATATTTTTCTCAAGGTATTGTCTTTTAGAAAACGGAAAAAATGGACGTTTCCATCTTTTTTTGACACATTTTTACACAATCCTACCGCACAACTTGCTGGCATTTTTTCCACAATAGATTTAAATTTGTCCCCAAACTTTTATATGCAAATATGATCTAAGTACACATTTAACAAGATTTCTCAGGGTACACAATAAAAAATTAACCACTTAATCCTAGCACTAACGAGCAGCTGACGAGACGAAGCGATGGCCGGATACGCGACCTTAAGCATTTTGATTTTGCTCGACGAAGCTTCCACCTGTGACGTAAGCGACGACCGCGCGCACCGCACTCCCTCCTTTCCCATGTGCTGCGTTATACGACTCTGGCATACCTATAAAGTTGAGGTGCCTTGGCTGTACCTATTAAACCAAAATTTGGGTAAAAGCAAATAAAAAAAAATAACTTTTACTTTACTTAAACAAACATTACACAAACATGTATCGTTTTCAATTTTTACATTACATTTTTGGATACAACGTATGTGATACGTTCTTACACAATTGTGACATTTAGTACCAAATCTTGATAAACAAATTACTTGTGCACAAGTAAAGCAAAGACCCTTATATATTTTTTTATTGTGAAATTTATATTCCCAAGTATCTTCAATTGTAGTAGCCGTCGAACTTTTGATGCTGATATCAGACAGAATTTTAATCTTTTTGACAAGACACGAATCATTGTTATTGTCCTTGAAGTGTGCGAAATTTTGTAAAATATTTTCTGTCAAAGGCTGTAGGTCTTTTACATGCATTTTTTTAAATTATTGCCTTGATGAAATAATTGTTTTTTGACAGTCAAGATTTGTTAATTCTTCGTCTCTGCTCTCCCTATTCACTCTCCCTATTCTGCGTTAATTTATCTTCTAAATTTTTTATTGTGTTTCCTAAATCTTCATTGAAAAGCTGATGTTTTGGTAATCTGGAGTCATTTAAATGTCGGTCTAAAGCATAATTACTAAAGCACTATTACTAAAGCATAAATCTGAAGTCTTATCTATATATATAAAAGAAAGTCTGTTAGTTACACCACTTATAACTCAAGAACGGCTTTACCGATATGGTTGAAAATTGGTGAGGTGGTAGCTTAGATCCAGGAGATTGCTATAGGATACTTTTTATCCAGAAACCACCCTCTAAAAGAAGGGTTAAATCAAAATAAGAATTGCGATGTCGGAAACGTTCGGTGAGGCTCGGCAAATTCTGTTCCAAATAAATCGATCCACTCTCCCACCACCAACCAAAGTTGGACCGTTCGTTTACATGTAAAGCCCGCCACTGACCGCAGTCGTACTGCGGCGTTGAATCTTGGATCGTCAGTGGCCGTCTTTAATCGTCTTCCATGAGACAACTTCCCATATAACAACTTTGGGTGAAAGTTTGTATGGAAAATTATGATGACTGGATTTGAATGAAAAGAATAGAATACTTTTTATTAACAAAGAGATAAAAAGAGGTGGGATAGGAACAAAAAATGACAAGTACCAATATTAGTATGATTTTCAAAAATTTTGGATTGTTTATTTTAAAAATAATATCTATGTTTAAATCCGAAATTTTAGAAGTAAAATATTATCATTCCTTGATAGGGCGGAAAGAGGGCAAAATGTCTAAAGATTGATGTCGTTTTCATAATTTTTCCCATAAATTGCCTAAGTTCTCAAAAAAAAAATAAATAGGTATGTTTCCTGCTTTCTAAAAAATTACTCTTAGGAGGATGAAAAGAGAGTGTTCTAGGGATAAAAATGTAAGAAAACGATATGGGTATTTTCGAGGAATTTCAGGTCGTTGATTTTGAAAATGATATTTAAGTTAAAGAGGGTTGTAAAATGAATGTGATAAAGGTAATAAATGTGAATAATTAATTTGGGTATCATTTTTATAGTTTTTGGGGTCGTTTATTTTAAAAATCTATATCTATTTATGACCGATTTGGCTGAAAATTGGTGGAGTGGTTGTTTAGAACCAGTAGCCTAACAAAGAATATTTTTTATCCCATTCAGTGTGACGTGACATACAATATAAAACGTAAACGCATCTGACATATAATAACAAAACAAATGACAAAAAAAATAAAAATAAAATAACAAAACTAAGGCGGAACGAAGTTTGCCGGGCCAGCTAGTTTACAATATTGTTAACAGTATTATATTGCTTACAACCAAGAAAACAAAATTCTCTAAGTATTAAGTCAGTACATAACTCACGTTGATGACTACTGGGAAGATTATAATCTCCTATAATAATTATTAATCTGGCATTAGGATATTTAGTAGAAATATTCATAACACTAGACAAATGACAGTTACTCTATTCTTATATTTAATTTGCAATTGATTTGAAATATAATACATAAAGAGTTTATACTGTAAAATCATCATATAAAAAAAAGCTTATTTTGTATAATTTTTTCTAAAATTGCAACTATTAGACGACAATGTAAAGAATGAAATTATAATAAAATACAATACAATTAATAAATTTTAAAGAAAAATAACTTTGATACGTTTTAAAAAAAAATTTATTAATATAAACAAAATTAATTATTAAAATATAATCTGCAGTTTTTAATGTATTAATTATTTATTGTTTTATTGTTTTTCTCTTTTCTGCCGTTTCCTCTCCCTCTACCTCTCCCCCTCGCCCCTCTTCGCCCCCCCCCTGCCTCTGTCTCCCCCTCTGCCCCTTCCATCGTCTTTGTTACTTTCTTTTAATACAGAAAATGTATTATCATTTTCTTCACCATTACCTTCTTTGGAAATTACTAACGCTTCATCTTCTTCATTTTCTGATGAAGCGTTATTCTATTTAAAATTCAAAATAATTTTAGTACAAATTTATATTTTAATAAAGAATATATTGGTTGATAATAAGATTTTTATGTAGTTTTTGCAATATGATAGTTCCTATATAAATATAAGTATTATGCTACACAACAAGTCTTTGAATTTTTTTTTTTTTTAAATGAGATTTTTTATATTATATTTATTGGGTACACTAAAACAGTAACTTAAAAATAATTAATATTGATACAATACACTCAATGGGGCTCTTAACACTTTTAAGCAGCAGTATATGCTGCCTTTAACTCTTTTATTTGATGTTATATGAATAAGTTGAATTTATAATTTTTTCAAATTTGGATATCTAATAACATTATATTGAAAGAGTTTCATCTATACTGGCTAAAAATTTGGCTTTTTTTAATCAATTTTAAAGAAAAATTTATAAAACTTACTGAATTTTCGCTTGCTGCCGCCATTTTCTTTTATAAACAAACTTTGCCGTACCTTACTCTATTTGTCTTACTCTATTTGTGACAAATGACGATTTTCACCGATAGTTTGAGATAATTCAGACAGATTGTATGCGACGATATTAGACTCACGTTTTTTCCTATCATTAATTTCGGAAATAATGCTGTCTAACGGAATATTATTATTGAATGATTGCACTTGAGTTTCAACTACTTCAAGTCTGAGCTCCATATCAGAACAACGCTTAGCAGTAATCTCATTTTGACTAGCAATTTTACTTAATTCACTCCTCATGGCACTCAAATTTTTATCCACACTATTCTTAAAAGGTACAAAATATTTCTTAAAGTATTTCTCAAAATTTTTCTCAAATAATTGTTCAATTGTTTGAGTAGTGGCACCATCCAAATCTTCGTCCTCCTCCTCATCAGACATTGTGAAGCTAACCTCACTTTTGCATTGATTACATTTCCACTTAAAACCATTTTTTTAATGTCCAAAGCAATTTTTTTGAATTCTTCACGAGATAAACCACTGCACTTAGTATGTATCCACTTTTTACAAATAATAGAACATAATAAACTAGAGGAATTTTCTCTAACAATATCCGAGCAAAAACCGCATGTATGTTTATCAGGCGCCATATTTTTTATAGTTTGATTTTCTTCAAAACGCAACACCGCGTGTGGAATATCCAAGTTCACCGGTAGCCTCCACCAGCAAGAGGGCACTACCACCCGATGATCACAATTATCCTGTTAAAAATATGAACCCCACACCAAAAAAAAATCAGAAGAGATGATGAATTCAAAGACCAATATCAAGCAACGATAGATTCGTTAAACGGTATTGGTCAAATGGTGGGTATCAAATTGACAGACATTAATAAAACACTTATTAAATTAACTAGTGCGATCCTAGAAACCAAGTGCAGGAATTGTAATAATTGAAGTAAAAAATAAATCAGTTTAATTATGAAATTAATTTTTTTTCACTATGTGTCTAAGTATTAATATTAGTATTATATATTTTTTTAAACATAACCAGTCAGAAATTAAGAATAACTATTAATATATTACACAATATTTTTACAAATCTATCTATAATAGCGTTGTACAATTTCATGACGTACCCTTCTTCCTTCGTTTAACAAATGAAAATTATTATTAATAATATTTGCAGGCAATACTTCATTATGCATCGGTTCTTCATGATCCAGAAGAAAGGGTAGTGGTACGTCATTTAAGAGACATATATTGTGCAAGACAGCACCTGCAGTTGTCATGCGACCTACAAACTGTGGTGAATATCTCGCAGTCCTCTCTTTTAGTAAACACCTAAATCGCATTTTCAATAAACCAATGCACCGTTCAACGCAGTTTCTTGCACTTGCGTGTCTAGTATCAAATTGCGATTCAGGTGAATTAGGTTCCGGGTTCCCAAAGGGAGTCATTAAATATGGTACTAGAGGATATCCAGAATCCCCAAGTAACCAGACACCTCTTGTACGATTCTGAACATACAAATCGTGTAAATATTGTTTAACTACAGATTGTTGCCAGATAAATGAATCGTGAGTTGATCCGAGAAAATTAGCATTCAAATTTAATATTTTTAAATTGCTGTCACAAACGATTTTTACATTCAAAGAATGAAACCCTTTGCGATTTATAAAATTATGCTTCTCCACTCGAGGTTTCAAAATAGCAATATGGGTTCCATCTATGCACCCAATAACACCCGAAATCCTAAATTTTTCCATAAAAGAGGCCTTGTTTTGATTGAAAGCACCAACAGTATGAGGAAATACAATAAATTCCGCCTGCAAAAGCATATTAATTGCTGCCGTCACTTCATGAATGCATCTAAAAATTATAAATTATTTTACTTTAAACTTATGTGAACTAATTAAATCAAACCGGTGGGTAGAAGACTGACTTAGACCCATTTGATGTTCTTCGCCAATCCCCCTTTGATAGCCGCCAGTGGCATAAAATCGCAACGCAGCAAACACTTTTGTATGAGTTGTAATCCCACTCAAATAAGACGCCTGATTTAAGTGAGGATTTAATCTCTCTATTAAATAGTGCACTGAATTTTTATCAAGCCGAAATAGTTTGATAAATCGTTGATGGGGGTACGCAAACGGGCTACTATTGACACGAAGTTCTTTCCTTATTAAACAAAGTCTTCGTGAGTCTTCTCGTGCTTGTTCCCGCCTCAGTGCTTCATTCATTATTGGAAACATTTTACTTTCAACTTTAAAACATACAAATTAAAATTTTTATTATGGTATTACAACACAGCTTACAAATAATTGATGAATGAAAAATTGCTTATTACAAAAAAAATGGTAATTATTATTACTATTATATAATTATTATGTAAACAAATAAAAAAAGTAGCAAAAGAGCAATCAACACAATTAGATTAAGCAAACGTCAAATTGAACACAAAATAACGTTAAAGGACCCAATACGCATGCTCTAAAGTCGGCTACGGCCGTAGCCACATCCTCGTAGTCGGCATGCAATCCGATGTTGAATCAGAATCGCAAAATAAAAATCGTTTTTGAACATCGTTTTCGAGATCGGGTTAACCCGATTGTCGAGATATTCCGATGTGAATCAGAATTCCACTGCTGGAGCGGGCCTTGGTCCAGCTACGAGGCGCTCGGAGATGGACCACGTCTGGGTACGGTACGATGCTGTTAGAAAAGGATAGCTGCCGCGTGGTTTAGTCTAGCGAGAACCCGTAAAGTTCATACATTTTATTCTGTTTAACACGTAAAGTGCCATGGTGGGTCAACGCGACTCACCATGTTCATCCAAGCAAACAATTCAAACTGGCCGCGGTGGGTCACAATAACCCACCACGTGTTTTTATAGTTTTGGCCAGATTGGGTCACATTGATCTACCGTTCAAGTGCTTTATTTATGAGAAAATGTTATTACAGGTCTTGGCAAGATTATAAGTATGTTGGTCAGTATTTTTCTGTATAAATGTGGTTTATCAAGAACCTAAAGCGCTATATGATAATTTGGTGGAATCATTCGCAAAAAACAACGGTTTTTATTTAGTTTTTGGTAATTATATTAAAGAAAAACAAACATTAATTCTAAAAATAAAAAAAAGACATTTCAAATAAATTTTTATAGCTTAGTTAATTTTCTAATGTGGCATGATGTTCATCGAAAAAACAACTCAAACACAGATATTTAGAACAATTGTCACACCGATATTTTGTTTTAGATGTTTTGTTCTTAGCTTCTTTTTGTCCTAACTGTTTAACTTTTAGTTTATAGCATCCAGTAGACATCTGTTTTTTCTCCACTTCTGCAAGAATATGTTCATTGTTTTTTGGTGTGATTTGATTTTTGTTTTCACCAATAAGTTATTGATCTTGCTTTAGTAAATCAATGATAATTTCTTCCATAAACTTAGTGATAGACAATTTATTGTTTGGAACCTTTGGATGAAGCAAATAAGCATTCATCAAAGCAGAACCAGCAAGTAACTCTATCCCTATAACACCAGCCTTCGTAAAATCTTCTGTATTAATAACCATGCGTAAATTTGGCTCCTTCATATACTGACTTTTTATTACTGATCATGCGTAACTTTAATTCTTCAAAAAACTACAAATTTAAATAAAACATTGCAAACAACTTTTTCTTAGCACATTTATTTGTTTATAATAAAACTGGTACATATAAATATATATATATATATATATATATATATATATATATATATATATAGGAAATTGTACGTTCAGGCACCAAATTTGGGTATATATAGTCGAAGTGGCACCTATATATACGTTGTGGCACCACTTTGTGGTGCCAGAACGTTTGAAGGCATATTTGAGCTGCTTAACACCTTGGGAGCCCGTAGTCCAAGTTTCCCAATGGTGCTGCATGGACCCCTAGTGTATAAAAACAAGATTTTAGTGAAGCCATATAGTATGCAGAGGGCGCTTGTGGCGACTCGCGGGTGGCAGAAGTATAATTGTTCTATCAGGCACCAGATATTCATACAATATGGCTGAGACGTAGCGGCACCTCCAAGGGCACGCGTGTAGTAATGACAGAGCCCCAATTTTGAGCTATCAGGCAGTGTTTATCGTGAAGAAAATATTAGAATATTTTGATTTTATTCTAAACGAACAATAAATAGTATTCTAAAGAACTAATCGATTATACTACACAAAACTTTTATTAAATTTAACCAATTTACCGAATTTATTTGATTATTGAATTTATTTAAGGCAAAACCATAAAAATAATTTTTAATAAAATTATAATTTTTTTTAAAGATAAAATACTTTTTAGCAACATGTGACCTTAGAACGTAAACATTTGAGAAACATACAATTTGAGATAATTTACTTGTTAAATAGTCTTAGCGTGGATTATTTACGAATTTAACTATTTATTGAACATTGTACATAAGAAATAACTGAAACTGAAATAAGTTAAATACATCAAAAGAGTAATGTTGAAAATGCAAGTTTAAAACCGAATCCTTAAAAAACAAGGAAATCTCTTTAAAAAATCTTGAGCACGAATATTATTATATTGAATTAAAATTAAAAAATTTGCAAGAAGCAACTTAGTGATTATATCTAGTTTAAATTTATATCAAGCTTATTTAAAGAAAAAGTTTCAGTTTAAAATTAAAATTTTTTTTTCTTATTTTTTTAAGAGTGGAAAAATTATCATGTCATAAAATCAATTTTATTTCAATAGTTTTATTATGTTAACAATACATGACAGAAACTGAGAACAAATGTTTCAAAAAATATGTTTTTAAACTTCAATTGTCAGTTACTTTTGAAATGAGTTTTTATACTTTTGATGATGGATATAGACTTGCTTTAAAGGTAATTTTTATACCAATACCACAAATTTCATACAAATAAAATTAAAACAGAAAACCGTGCTTAAAAGTAGGTTATTTAAGGCACAAAATCTTACAATATCGAACACATTTTTTCAATACAATTTTTTAAATGTTAATTTTAGAAGAAAAAAAATGCGTATTGGTTTGAAACAATCTGCCAAAAAAAAAGGTTTTTTTAATTTATGGTTTTGTTAATAAAGTATTTTTAACACTTTTTATGTCAATAAAACTAAAATTTAAAAATGTTTGTTAGTTTTAAAGCTTATTTTTTTAAAATTTAAGCTTTATAAAAATTTTTTTAGTTAGTTGTTTTTTTGCGAGAGGAAAAAATTATCAAATTATGTATTAATAATTTTTTTTTTATTTTTTTATTGTTTTAATTTTTTATAATACAATCAATAACATAAAATTAATTAGTTGCTAACAATACAATTTGTACCTTGTCTTTATTATTTGTGACGATTCAAATATTGAATTTTGCTTTTTATTTGAGCTACACTTTGCTCAATTTTCAAATATTTTTTAATAAACAAAGAAATTTCTTTTGATGATGGATATAATGAGTCGTTTTTAAGCTATTTTGCCATATGATGTTTAATCAACATTGTTTCCTCTGCAAACCATTTTTTCTTTTTTGAGACATGTCGTTTTTTGTTTGGCGGAGAATTTTCATTTGCTTCATCCCTATCTAAAGTCGCTAATGTGCCAGGCTCATCCATATTTTGGTTTGAAGTACTGTTAGTTCTTT
The DNA here is from genome assembly GCA_947359425.1 of Lagria hirta. Taxonomy (NCBI): domain Eukaryota; kingdom Metazoa; phylum Arthropoda; class Insecta; order Coleoptera; family Tenebrionidae; genus Lagria; species Lagria hirta. Next base: position 28,788,027 of record OX375796.1, read on the forward strand.
CTGTGCACAAAAATATAAAAAATTTAGTTAAAAAAATACATCTATTTAAATAAGTACAAAATTAGTGAAAAATGAAACATACTACTTGTAGAGGCAGAAATTTTAAATTCTTTTGTTGCAATTGCTTCTTCATTTTCAGAGTTAGAATCCGAAAACTCTGGTTCATCAATTTGAATATCAATTTCATCCATTCGCTTGTTCTTACAGTTGATAAGTTCGCCTTTTTTTAGTTTTAATAAAGTTTTTGAGACCTTTGCAATCATTAATACATCTCTTGGTAATCTGTAAAACTCTCAATGAGTTTTTTCTGTGTGACCCATAAATGATGCTACTTGACCAATTTATTATTGAGCAAGTCTATCCATTTTTATCCATTCATCGGTGCCATTGCAATTAGGAAAAAAATATTTATTAGATGAATCTATATATTTGTACCTATCTGTTAATAAAGCATTTACAAATTTTTGAATAACTCTTGGTATACACACTAACAAATCTTTCGAGCCTTTTCCTACCGTATGAATTTTTTTGTAAAGTTTTGTTAACATCTTTTCTGCCGATCTTAGACTCTGCAAAATTTCGTCACTTTGTTCATCATTTCTGATCTAGTAACTTCAGCAAGTTTGATATACTGAATATCTCCAACTCTTTTCCTGTTGTGTAAAAGGAGTAAAATAAATGTTACCTCTACAAGAATTCGGTACTGCATAATATTAGTTTCATTTTTTAAAAGATCTACAGCATTTACGGCCTTTTCCATACAATAATTTCTGAGTTTCATAACATCTTCGGTAAGGGGAAGTAGTTTTTTAGAGTAATTTGTTGATTTACTTGTATTCAGGTTTTTTAGAGCAAGACTGCCAACTAAACATCCCCAATTTTGCTGAATTATTTTACGTAGCAGTTTAAGTTCATCTAATAAACCTTTAGAATTTTTTAAAGATTCTTTTTCAAAAATTTCATCTTCTTTACATATCAAATAAATAATAAGGTCTATTAAATCCTTGAGTGTTTTTCCTTGATGTAAAGCATATGATGCAGCTCCAAACGATCGTTCATTTTCAGAATAATTGCTTTTTGCAAAATGATATAAATTTAAAAAATTGTTAAAACGCAAAAATGTAAAAAAGCCAAATTAAAATACTAAATAAAGTGGGGCTGAAACTATTTGTGGGTGTAGTAAATTGTTTCATGTTGTAAGTACCGGTGTCAACGAAGTTATTTATAATCTATTGACACTTTTTTGTTTCAAAAAATGACCATGTTTTTGTCGGCAAAAATCAAATTCAACAACAACTGGTCCTTGCATTTTATAAATTTTATGTCTGCTTTACATAACATCCTTAGTGTATTCTATGCATCTGCAAATGTGCGAAACATCTGTGATAAGATAGCCGTGGTCGATTGTATTGGTTCATAAAAGCTTTTAAAAAAGTTGGGTGAAAGCTGAGATTATGGTAGGAAAGATTCTAATTTTATAGGACATGCCAGCTTTTTCCTTTTGTCAATTATCAAAATGACTGACTTTTATTATACAATACAATAGACGTGGTCCGAGTGCCCGCCTGGTGGGCCCGTTTCCCGATCTTAAATTTTTTGCAGTTGGGATGTTGGGTGAAAACTGAGATAAAAGCAGACCTAAAATTTATAAAATGCAAGGACCAGTTGTTGTTGGATTTGATTTTTGCCGACAAAAACATGCACATTTTTAAACGGAAAAGTGTCAATTGGCTATAAGTAAGTTAAAAAAAGCGTTGAAGCCGGTACCTACAACATAAAAAAAATATACTACTCTCACAAATAGTCTCAACCCCACTTTATTTAGTATTTTAATTAAAATTTTTTTTTATTTTTACATTTTTTTAGACTTATTTTATTTTGCAAAAAGTCTCTTGATACGAACGACACACATGTTGGCCCGCTACGAGCACGGACCGAAATCTCTCGAAATAGCACACTTTTCGCATAGGTTAGGCAAAAAAATTGTTTATTAAAAAATATTTGAAAACTTGGCAAAGTGTAGCTCAAATAAAAAGCAAAGTTCAACATTTGAAACGGCACGTAAAATAAAGACAATGTGAAAAATGTACTATTACTAACTAATTATTTTTAAATTATTGATTGTATAACAAAAAATTAAAACTAATGAAAAATAAGAAAACTTATTGATTGATACATGAATGATAATTTTTTCCTCTCTCAAAAAAGCAACTGACAAAAAAAAAGTTGTACAAAGCTCAAATTTTGGAAAAATAAGCTTTGAAACTGACAAACATTTTAAAGTTTTAGTTTCATTGATATAAAAATTGTTAAAAATACTTTATTTACAAAACCATAATTTAAAAAGCTTTTCTCAAGAGATTATTTTAAGACAATAAGCATTATTTTTTCCTAAAATTAAGATTAAATAAAATGATTTGTATTAAAAAAAAGTTGGATATTGTAAGATTTTCTGCTCTGTTCATATTGCTAGAAAGACCTACATGACCTAATATTTTTTTCTCTTTTGAAAAAAATAAAAAAAACAATTTTAATTTAAAATTGAATCTAAAAATTGAAATAAATAGATTATTGATAAATTGACAATTTTTTTTGTAAGGATTTCTTTAATTTAATTTGTAAATTCGTGTTTGCTCTGCAATACAATTTCTTTAATAAATTTTGTAACTTTTCTTTTAAGCCGAAGGAAACTTAATCTTCAAAGAAAGCACGCTGCAATTTGCAAGAAAAGTCAATTGACCAATGCAGTATTGCAATATATAATTTTTAAATTGTAATTTTTAGTTATAGTTATAAATAATCAACATAAAAGACTTCATATTGAATAAATCATTTCAGGTTTAATGTTCACTTCCTACTGTCACCTCTTGCTAAAAATCATGTTTTAAACAAAAGCTTTAATAACTGTATATTTATACATTGACATGAATAAATCTTAAAAACAGTTTTAGAACAATTTTTACAAATAATTAAATTTCTTTTTCTGTCATATTCAGTTTGAAAAACTAATTAAGTTTCATAAAACGTTTAATTTTTTCATTATATTTATTGTTTGTTTATGATAAAAGAAAAATACTCTACAGACACAGATCCATAAATTATGAAAAGCTGTGTTTTCTAGTTTGTTATGTTTATCATGAAAATATTTTATTGTTTCTATTTGAAACAATGCCAAATAGCAGACCTAAATTGATAATGTAACATTAAATGTTCAACACATTGAACATTAAATTCTTGAAACTAACGGTATTTACAATGGAAACGGCTAAATAAGGGGCTGAAAAAAACATCAGGTCCTCTAGTTTTTTACCTGACTATCCTAAAATATATACGGTGCTCGAGCGTATATATAAATTAAATATATATGAGGTGCTACTTGACCATTTTCTCTCTTTGAATTTCTGGGTGCCAAGACGTTCAATTAGTTTTTGGTGCTACTAGGTCGTTTTAACGATATATATATATATATCATATATATATATATATATATACAGGGTGTCCCATTTGAAAGAGTACGGCCAAATATCTCGTAAAGGAGGCAAGTAACGTAAAAAATTTCGAATCAAAAGTTGTAGGGTTTCGAGGGGGACATTCAATGCAAGCGTCATTTTGAGCTTGCAGCATCGTGCTTGCAAGCTGCAAGGTCAAGGTTATTTTTCTTCAATGGCAACCGCATTTTTCACCCCAATGAAAGTTGTTGCCCTTGACGAGTTGTTTTCAAAAACCTCATCACCCATGTTATTTTAATTTTTTTCACGCGAGAAATACGATAAAAACAAATTCTGTGATTAAATTGAAAATCGAAACATTTCTGGCGCGGTTTCGTGTTGATTATCGTTGTATCGATCTGTTTATTAACCGAGATTACCCAATAAACAGAAAATTTTCCTACTTGGTTGAGGATTCTTTCACTTTGATCAGTTTTGATACCAGTTTTGAAGGTTATCAACCGCTACAGGAGATGTTCGATGTTTCCACCGTTAACTTGCAGGCCCAACTGGATTCGTCTGCGAAAATTGTCAATAACTCTTCTGAGAACTTGTGGAGTGATGCGAGCAATTGCTTCCCTGATACGTCTCTGTAAATCGTCTTTAGTGGTCGGTCTGTTTGTGTAAACAACATCCTTGATGAAACCCCACAGGTAAAAGTCAAGGGGGGTAAGATCCGGTGATCGTGGAGGCCACGAAATGTAACCGCCCCGACCAATCCAACGATTTGGGAAGGAAGTGTTCAGGTGAGCCCTTACGACTCGAGCAAAATGAGGTGGAGCACCATCCTGCTGGAACCACATCCTCAGTCTTGTCTGCAAGCTCACGTTCTCAATGAGGATTGGCAGCTGATTACGCAAGAATTCCAAATAATTCTGCCCGGTGACATTATCGTTGAAAAAGTATGGACCTATCACTTCCCGTCAACAACGCCGCACCACACATTCACTTTCCATCGATGTTGATGATCGATGTGTTGAGTCCAGTGAGGAGTGACCCTCGACCAATAATGGCAGTTGTGTCGATTTAATGACCCAGTACTCTGAAACGTTGCCTCGTCACTAAAAAGAACGTACTGAAAAAAGTTAGGATCTTCATTCAGTCTTTGCCGAGCCCAGTTGCAAAAATCCACCCGTTCTTGTCTATCTTGCGCCGATAGTGCTTGAGTCAACGGTATGTGATACGGGTGATAGCGGCCAGATCGCAGAATTCTCTGTGCTGTGCTTCGTGGTATACCCGAATCCCGTTCAATATCTCTCAAACTAATGTGAGGATACATGTGAATCAATATATATATATATATATATATATATATACGTATAGTACGGATGATTCCCGCCGTTGATATAGCTCAGGCAAAGGGCCCCCCAGCAGTGGATCCGCGATCCAATCCATATATAATCTTAAACACGCAACTGATATCTCATCGCGTTACAGAAGCCCAATCATTTCGTACATTGTCTCAAGCCCATTGTGTGTTTAAAGTCGATAACTTACGCATGTTTTAAAGCCATTGCAAGGTTGCCGCTTGAAAGAGTGATAAGCACATAGTTTCTAGATGTTTGGAGCTTGGTTGAAGAAAATACAGCAAAATTTCTCATGCGCTGCGTGGGATGAAGATCAAACAAAGCAAGAATGGCAGACATTGTGTCTACAGCTACCATATATTCAATTTACAAGTGCAGATTTGATTTCGAATGTTTTGCTACAAAATAAAATAACAGAATTCTGTCTTAATTTTGATCAGGTATATTATTCAATATCAAAATTATTTTATGGTTCATATTCTTTATATTGCGGCATCTACCGTAAATCTTTCATCTATTAGTAAATAATTGCCATTATTTTAGATAATGGCCATTGGAGCCTGAAAGCAATCTTTTATTTCTCAATTGAATTTGGAGCAATAAAATTAAATATACCTACATTAACTGAATACTATTCTGATAGACACTTAATGAATTATTGTAAATACGTCTTTATTTGTTAATTACATGCTTTAACAAGATTCAAGCCATAATATTCATATCAGTAAGCTATAACATTCCTTTCCACAGGTTTGCAATTACTGCATTCCACAACATAATCGTCTAGAACTCTCAAATAATAATTAGTTTTCCACCTATATTTTTAAACATATAGATTTTTTAATAATGTAAATTTCTTAGAATGCAACAGTTTTTTTATAGCTACATGTTTTTTGTTTCTCATAAGTTCCATTACTAAAAATTAATTTAGAAAAATTGTGTTTACTTAGGTATTTTTTGTGTGTCTATAATACTTTTATTATTAAATAAGCTTTTAACCAAAACTAAATAACAACACTATGTAATAGTAATAACACCAATGGCAATTATTCGTCATATATGAACTCCTGACTGGAGACTGTTTTGTTTTTGATGAGACTTTTCAGGTCAGTCTATTGCAGAATATTACACTTTTAGATGAATCTTTACTATTTATCGATATATAAAAGCGTATTCTCTAAAGTCTAAAACGTGGTTAGATTCCGACGGTCGCCATATTTTTTTTAACAATTTAATTGTTAGCGCTAAATTTTTTCAAATTTAACATTTAATGTATTTAATGTACTTATGTATTCACATAAGTAATATGTACCTTAGTTTTGTGTTAATAATTAATTGACTTTGATTTATTTATTAACTCGATGCTGTTACGGCTATCTCCATACAGTATTTACATTAAACGTGGTTTGAGCTGTTTTACAAAATAGCATCAGCTGTTTGCCGTAAATGTTTATTTTTAAATAATTGTTTTGTGCAAACACATAGATTTTTGATGATAATGATGATGTATTGATAATGTTATATAAGGTTTTTAATAATGTATTGGTTTTAGTAGCACAATCATATCGAATTCTTCAGCAAGAAGAAACTTTTAATTATTTTATAAAAACTTTTATTCATGTACTATTATATGTTGTTATGGATTAAAATAATAATATTTTTAAACTAAGACCCATTCCCCATCTTTAGCGACAATTGCTTGCATCATTACGACAATTATGTTATCATCGCATTTCTTCGTTTACTCTCTAATCATGTAGATAATACCAAATTAATAACCAAACTTGAACTGAAAAATGTTGTACTTTCTTTTTTCATTAAAAAATTACGTTCTCTGGAATTGATAGGCAAATAATTACGATACATTGGTTTTGGTTTAGAGTCCACACGATTAAAAGGTATTTTTCAAAATTCACATAACTAAAAACTATTAATCATCCACATGTTTTAGTATATACAGAATTAGTAAATGTTATATATTTATTATTAAGACAGTAGTAGTTGGTTAAATGACCAAGAAAGTGCAAGCAGCTCAGCCGAAGAACCAGCAAGCCATCGAAACATCACATTGTATTGATCATTGAAGTTATTCTTTTTTTTTGTATTTATAAATAAGAGATAACAAAAGTTGCAGCTAAAACTTTTACGAAAACTTTTTAAAAACTATTTATATCTTCATGAAAGTAACACGTAAATTAATGAAATACAAATCAATTTTGTAAGGACTACTATTTAGTCAATTTACCCATAGATAAATAAACCTCATACATAGTATTTCTTATCTTCAACGAGAAAAACCGTTGAATGATTCTCGATTGTTTACGAATAATAATTACGCCAAACAAGCTTATCTATCGCTGTGAGGTCATCTAGCTAGAGACTATGCATAAGGTATTTTGTTTCCGCGGGTAAATTTGTGGGTATAATGTTTCTGATGTTATTCTTCACTAGATGAAGTATGCAGAAACTACAATCTTTTTGAAAACAAATTAAAAGGCGTTTACCAAACATAAAGGACTTTTCTTATAATTAAAAGCAAAGTTGTTTCTCTCGCTAGTAATTTATTTCAAGAAAATGTTGCAATTATTGCGAAATAAAAAGGTATTAATGAACCATTTGAACTCAAAACGCAACTACCAGTATTGTAAAATTGATTTTCTGCTGAAAATTGTGTTGGAAACATTTTCCTAACGTAAGCTTGTATGATTCCTTCATAATCTAAAACAAAAAAATATTCACTCATTTTTTATAGACACGAAAAAATGTGAGTATTCTGTAAATATTTCTTGAATAAACCATAAGCGGCAGAAACAAACAATTCTGAAAGTTTTGTAATATTTTTGTGCTTTTGCTAACCATGTAATTTGAAATTGAAATAAAAATTCTAGTCTTAGTTTAATTCTTAGATTAGTTATAAAAATGAAAGATTAACAGAAAAGGAAAAATATTCAAATACCTTTCAACTTCTGTTACTACTAACAACTCAATATAAAATTACTAGCATGTTTTTTTTTATATTATCCGCTTATTTTTTGGGTCGTTTTTAGGCACACGTAAAGTTATCAGTAATCACGAGTAAAAGTTTTCTATTTATTAAGTATTCATTGGACAGAATCTTTTCTTATAAAACATAAAAACTTTATTTTATTATTTAATAACATTTTACATTTTTCACCTTGCTTATCATTACAGATTTTAATTTTTGTATTATTTAGAACGTTGTGGTGTTTTTGTTGCACTTTTAAAAATATTGTTGATTTTATGTATCCCAATAATAAAAAAACCCAAAATTTGTTTTTTGTGGATGTGTTATTTTTGTTTAGAATTTTTTGCTAAATTACCAGCTTTTTTTTTGCAAAATATTAAGTGTTTTTTCAAAATTTCATTCTTAAAATTTTTCAAGTAAGTCAAAATAAATCACACCGTATGATTTTTTATTGTTTACCACATCTTTTATGTGTTTACTCAGCAATCTGCTCATTTACAGTGTGCTTATGGCAAATTTTTAAAAATAACGAATTAAATATGTTAATTAGTTACTTTTTTTTAGCGACACGCTGTGATAATTATTGTACTATTAAAAAGCATTTTAAATAAATTTTGTACCAATATTATGAGATGAATTAAAACTAAAAATTTGGAATATGTCTGCAAACTGACAAAAAGTACCTATTAGGCTTGTATTTGCTCAATATTATAAAGCGTTTGCAGTCAAATGTAAAAATTTGATTTAATGAATTAAAACTCTCTACGAGTTACATAAAACGACCTTGCATCAAGTTGGAGGTGAATGACAAGGGAATTCCGTCATTAAGATAATAAAACACTGTTGCAATATGGTGCACAAGACTGAGGAAATTATTCCAGAATAATCAATCTTGAAGCGTAAAATGCGTAATATATATTTTATTATAAACGCCAGCGTCAACAGCGGCCACTAACGAAAAATGGTTGAACTACAACCGTTTATCTTGATATGTTTCAAGCCATTGAGAAGCCCTGCATCTATTTGGATTATTGTTGATAACAAACAAACCCTTTATGATAAAATGATGACGTAAAGCGTACTGAACGTCTTCAATACCCATCTAAGTATGAGATAAAATTAGGTTGAAAAATAAAAAACCGTTATTGAGAAGTTTGATGTTATACATGGAATTTTTCTCAAGCCCGTTTCCGGGCTTGGAAACCAGCCGGTGGGCTAAGCGCCAGATGCAAAGTATGCTGTTTTTGGCTTCATAATGAACGTTTATACGTCTATATATATATATATATATATATATATATATATATATATATATACGATATATATATATATATAAATATGTTCAAACAAGAAAAGCAAGTGTTATTGAACAGGTTTTATTTTACTGATGTATTCATCAAAACATGAATAGCATATTTTTTTTTGATGCTCGCCGCATAGTGGTTTTTTGCATTTTAGACAATAAGTATTAGTGTGTCTTCTTTTTTGGTAAGAACAGACAGAACAATATTTTCTATTTCCTTTTTGTGAAGTTGTTTGATCCGGCGAAATTGACGGTGTTTGTTGTAGAGATGTGCTCTTGCTCTTTGTGGACGATTTGTCTTGAAGCACACCTCCAATCACAGGAAGTAGATAGCTTGGCAATGTTTTACAAATTAGTCGTTCTTTTGGCAGTTTTCGGAAAGTTGCCAATGAAGTTTTAGAACAAAATCTAATCTAGAAACTGGCTTACTACTTTGGTGGTTACGGAGAAAATTATGTGTGAAAAGTCCAAAAGAAATTATTGAGCTAATATTCAGCATGTTGTAAAAAAACACAATGGCCATCTTTTTGTTTTTCTTCCGCAATTCATGTTCTGACACATTTGATCAAATGTATCTACAGCCCCTTTTGTCTTATTATAGTCCAACACAATATGAGGCTTCTTAGAGTCATTGTCAACAGTTCCATTTTGATGAGCAGAAGAAAGTAATAGAACAATTTTGTCCGCTTTTGGCTTGCAAGGCGCTGCAACCACATCATTGTGAAACAAGAAAAACGCTGTGTTTGTTTTTCTATTTTGAAATTTTAGATCAGAGAATTCTTGGGGAAATTCTCTTTTATTTTTCTTTATGGTTCCAATGGCGGTCAGACTTTGTTTTAACAAAAATTGAAAAAGTGGTACGCTGGTAAACCAATTACCCATTGTTACATTGCGGTTAGAACCTTAAATTGTTTTTGTTAATTTTCTTACAAAATAATCAGCGGCAGCTTACCCTTGTGGAACTGTTCCTCTTCCTAAATAAGGTATTGCGTAAAGTTGAAGTTAGGCTTTAAGCAAATAGAGAAACACGAGGAAGCTGTAAACAAATAAAAGTTGGAGTTGAAATCGCAATAAACAAAAATACCTATCAATTATTATATATGTTTTTCAACGATAATATTTTTCAATTTTGAAGGGATGGAAATAAGTTTTCTGTTCAACTTGAATGGGAGTATAAAAATTTTAAAAGACAAGGCAAAAGACTTCTACTGTCACGTTGACGTAGCGTCGCCTGCGTCTACTTATTTCTGCTTTGCTGTTGGTGGGAACCTGTCTAGAGGCGATTATTTATGCAGTTGAGAGTGAGGGCACTAGACGGTACGTCTTCTTGGCGGACTATCGCATGGACATTTGCCACCCATCTATGCGTATCACAATCCCTGCAATTAAAGATTAAAAATGAAGAACGGTCAAAATGTGGAATGTTTGATTATTAATGTTGCACTCACATTGTCCCTCTCGAAGACTCGTAGTTGGTACTCCGCTAATTTCTCCTTAGCCTCCTGTGTGCGGCGAGCCGATGCTGCCGCTCGCAAAAGTTCAGTTTCTGTTTGCAGGCACAACGCCTGCACCTGCTCCTGGTGTAGAAGACTTGACTCAAGTTTGCGGCAGCGTAGCTCGGCTTCGGCGTCTAACGCGCTTCTGCGCCCTGGAGGAGCTAAAACTGTAATATGAATAAACAGCATCATATACACTATTGCTATCTTACAAAAGGTGCGTGCCCTATTCAATGGCGTCGGAGAACGAAATGCGGCTTCTTCTCTCTCAACTGCCTCACCTGCAAATACAAATATTAATATTGTATTTTCTTATAATATCATTCGTAGTCTACAGTACGTACCCATCCCCGGTCTGGTGTTTTCTCGTGTGCCAGTGCCTGGGGACGGCGTCGATGGTCCTTCCTCCGTATGCCGCCTCTCCGCATGCGCACCTAATAAAATAATGATAATTGCTTTGTACTATAGACTACCCAGAATACATACCTAGAACCGGCCATGTGTTGTTTCGAATAAGCGTCGACGGCCTATCAACCCTTGGGGGCCTCTCAGCTGGAGTTACTAGAAACATAGTACCTCACCATTACAATGCCTACTCCTACTATGTATTTGTATCAGTTCATAGTACAGCATACATACTTGGCATCACCCATGGGCTATCACTTGCATTTGGCGACGACGCTTCACTTCGTTTTCTTTTGCCTGTAAATCAATTGTTAGCAGATCTAGAACATGCATGCTGAACAAGTATTCATGTTGTTGTGACTTGTACACGGCCGTAGAGTTCCAACCGCACGACATAGCGATATCCGCATGGGGAGCGACTACTTTTATCGACTCTAAATTCGGGGTCTGGATTATCTTCCGGTTGAGATCCACCCCCGGTTAGCAGCCTTTTATATTTCAGCTCTGTATTAGCCTTTCTTGTTCTGGAAAGTTATGGATATAGACTATATGTATTTGGCAAAAAGGAAGTTACTAACCGTTGTTTTAAGTTGCTCCATAGTTTTTTCAATTGGGCGGCATTTCTTTGCTTCCTAATTAGCGCCCCATGCAAATTAAATTCGCTTGCAATGCGGTTCCGCAACGCTTGCCGCTGTTGCACTGTTACTTTCCTCTGTTACTGTCTGTCCTCTTACTTTCCACAAGTTTGTGGTTCTCCACGAGGGACGCCAACAACAGTTTTTCATCATCTGTATAAGCCGTTTTATCACCTATAATGCAGATTTTATACAGTTATTAACAGCGATCATCAAGTATATGCGTACTCACCACAAAGCCATTGTTTACAAAAATAGTAAACCACGCTTCAATTTTTTTTTATGCTTCTTCTTTGGAATGTCAATTGGAAATGGAAGTGGACAGGCCATCGACTGCAGTGCGTCAAAATTGTCACATTGCAAACCTAACAACACCAAAATCACTACACTTATTACTGCGGCAACGCGAACGCTTTCTCCCGAGCATTGCCGGGGTCTTTGCTTGAGACGGACTCAAGCTTGACTTCAAGGTTGATCTTGAGCTACGACTATGAATACCGGCATAAGCTATGTAGGTTTTGATCTGAACGTGATGTCGAAACAATATTGCTTTCATTAAGCAAGCCTAGAAAATATTTATAGTAGCATATAAAATCAGGAATAGTTCAGCTAGATAATTGCATTCTTCTTCAATATCATGTTTCAATTTTTTAGATGGATCGGTAGAGAACTTTCCAATAATACGTCGCTTTTTGATTAATTTAGATAAATATTTTGGACAATTTGGAAAAATTGTCGGTACTGCGTCGTGTGATAATTGTGGATAAGTCAGCGGTCGCTGTGACAAAATTAAGAATTATGTGAGGGTCGTACTATCTTGATACTTAAAGTTCATTTTTGAATTCTCTAATTATAAATTCTGTTTAAAAAGGTTTTTCACAAATAAAATTCTTTGAAGAAAGTGGCTTGTCTTCTCGGGGTATTTTTCTTTGCCACAGTTCCACTTTGCTTTCCGGTACACTAAATAATGACGCTTTATTGTTTTTCAATTTCTTTTTATCTACAATCGGATACAAAACTCTTTCTCCCCATTTTACACAATACAATGTTATCAAAACTATGTAAGGATTACGGTTTGTGACTAAAAGTACTGTGCCCTAATGCCAATTAACGCGTAATTTGTGCTGAAAGCGCGAAAAACTGTTGCCCGCCTATATCCATCTCTCTCGCACACTGACTCTGTCGATCTCGGCCGTTTATTCTGTTTGAAAAGCGCTTGGCTGGTTTACCTCTTATTATTTTCTAGCGTGGGTCAGGTCAAAGATCAGGTTAGAGATTGTCATGTGGATCATGTTCTTGTTCCACATCTTGACGTCGACAAGTTCTTCTAATAATTCTAACAATTTGTCAATTCTAAAAAAATATGAATACAAATTTAAATCCTAAAACAAAAATTATTCATATCTAATTTTTTTATTTTCATTCATATTATATGGTTCAATCAATACTTTATTTCAATTTTCAATAGCTATGTTTGTGTTAATCTGTGTACCAATAATAAAGCAGTAATTTATCATTCTGGAAATAATACCTGAAAAAAATTTGAATTAAAAAAAATTAATTATTGCGAGAAACCAACTTCTCCAAATAATTCAAAAAATTTATTTTGCTATCTTCTAAATGGCTCAAATAATTTTTCTATAATGTTACAAAACTTCATATTTTTGTTTTCTTTAAAGAATTTTTCATTACTTCTTCATCTGTGATCGAAGTTCTTGCTTTTTAGGTTTTGATCTTCCTAGGATGTTTCAGTTTTTAATCACATGCTAAGTGCAAAGTAATCTTGATTTTCTGTCAGTGTTCATTACCTCAGTTCATGAATTATTAAATTTTGGAGCATTATCACTCATTAGATATTCAGCATCAATGTTCTTCTCTAATTTTTCTTTCAATGCTCTGAAAAAAACTGTTTGAATTATCTGATCTAATCTATTTGATACAAGAATCTCACTGGGAATCCCATATTTTGAACGTTCAATATTAAAACCGTCGCCATCTCAAAATTGCGTTGGTTTGTTTCATGACTTCCATTTATACAAATTATTCGCCTGTAGTCCCTCAGTCTCTTCTCCATAGTATTAGTAGATAGAGAGTGAGGGTGCAAATGCCCCCCCCCACCACTTTTACGTCATATGACCTTGGACTTTGGAATGTCCTTGACCTTGAATCTTGGAACGACCATGGAACACCTGTTTTGTACATTTGCTCTTCGACTACTTTGTTCTCCCCCCACCACATTCCTTTCCCCCCACCACTTTTTTCGAAAATTGTGATAGCCACTTTGGAGCATTCACTCATGAAGCGCGAGCAAAGCTCGACGTGTTTAAATAAAAAAATGTAAATTTTGTAATACCAAGAATCGACCAATGAGCGGCCAATAATCAATAATCAATAATCAATAATCAATAATCAATAATCAATAATCAATAATCAATAATCGATAATCAATCGATGATCAATCAATAAGTAATCAACTTCAATTCTTTGAATTGGAAATACAGTAAGATGGCGATTTCGGAACACCTGCCACATGACCATGAGCCTTAACACCTGTTGTCTTGATCTTGGAATATTTGCATTGACCGTTTGCGCATGCGCTTCTCACTTGCCTTAGTTAATCGCACAGCTCCACTTGCATATTTGTCTCCAAATGATGATTAACCATCGTCACCTTGAAATGATGTGTTCTTGATTGCGCAAGCGTCACATATAATGGCTACCATAAATCAATCATTAAGCGAGAGCTATCAGTTAAAAAAAAATGTAAATTGTGCGATACCAATAATCAAACACTAATCAATCAATAAGCAATCAATAACCAATCAACGACCGTGAGCCTTAACACCTGTTGTTTTGATCTTGGAATATTTGCAATAATTGTTAGCGCATGCGCTTCTCACTTGCCTTAGTTAATCACGCAGCTCCAATTGGATATTTGTCTCCAAATGATGATTAATCATGAATTTTTTCTGCAAGATATGATGTGTTCTTGATTGCGCAAGCGTCACATATTCTGGCAAGCGACCAGAGAGCTAGACTTTTTCAGGTAAAATAGTAAATTATGTGATACCTACCAATAATCAATCAATAGCTAATCAATAATCAATCAACGACCGTGAGCGTTAACACCTGTTGTCTTGATCTTGGAATATTTGCCATGACCGTTTGCGCATGCGCTTCCCACAAGCCTTAGTTAATTGCGCAGCTTCACTTGAAATTTTTCCTCCGTCGATGATTAACCATGAATTTTTTCTTTGAGATATGTGTTCTTGATTGCGCAAGCGGCACATATAATGGCGAGCGACCAGAGAGCTAAGCTAGACTTTATCAGGTAAAAATGTAAATTGTGCGATACCTTCCAATAATCAAACAATAATCAATCAACATGACTACTTTAATAAAATTCTTGGAAATTAATATGAGTACTGTAAATTTAGAAATTTGAAAAATAGAGATGTTTGTATAATATATTAAGCTGGGTTCTCAATAGAAAAATATGATAATGACGTCACTATCAAAGTTGACTCATAAAATTTAAATGAGAATTCTGTATCAAGAAACAACGATAGAAAAATTATTAAACCCATGATATGCTAACCTATGCTATAATGCGTAGGTTAGGACTAGGAATAACTGATTAGGACTTAAATGCTCTTTAAGGCCTTACAAGTTACAATTATACAGTAATTATTATGAACTCCTATTCAAAGATAAAAACTGTTTATAAAGAAAAGTTGTATTATTTGCAATATGTAGAAAAAGAAGAATATTTACTCTAAAGGATACCTGTTAAAATTGATAGTATATGTACTAGATTAGATCTCAGGGTTAACTTTAAAACATCTTAAATGTTTAAAATCTCGATTTGCTAACTTTAGATCTTACTATGTTTTCTTTTTTTACTAATTCACAATATAGAAAATAAAAGCTGTATTCAAAAAGTAAATTTTATTATGCATTATTTCTTTGGCTATCAAGTCAAAGGCAGGAAACCCATACAGCTTCTTATAAGCATACACTATTAACAGTGAGTACAAAAACCAAAACTTTGATTTTTGAAATTTGACTCTCTCTACTTTGTGTTTTTTACGGCTTTAAAAAAAAATTCATATGTACCGAATTGTTAATTCAAAAAAAGGGTTTTAAGTCCAACTAGAGTTTTGTACAAAAATAAATCTTTTTTGTTATTTGTAAGTGATTATAAATTTGTTTATACCATATTTACAAAATATTGTATCGATTTCAATTATCTGATGGTGAACTTTATAAGCAGATATGCTCCAACATGCTAATCAAAAAGTAGAGTACACAGACATTGATCCAAAACATTTACGGCTGGCGCATTTTACGTCTTTACAGCAGCCCAGCTCGTTTATCTTACAGCGACCACATTACTTATAACCATATGTTTACTGCTCAACACGTTTACTTATCGGCTTTAGATACGTGATTAGTCGAACAGGGCAAAACTGCGTAGTTGAATACTGTTTACGTATATCTAACAGTCTATTGCTTGTTTGGACAGCTCTTCAAGCAGAAAAAACAATCGCCTTAGGGTGGTCTTGTACCGATTGAATAGTATACCGATGTATAAAGATTAAACCTTTTCTAAAAAGCAACTCAAATAATAGTCGCAGCAACAAAAAGTAAGTTAAGAGAGACAGAACAACAAAGATAAGCGTCATAAGTTTTGAAAATAAACTAGATTTGTTATGTTTTATGCTTAATTCATTTTGTAATCAATGTTTGAACAGTTTCGTTGATGTTGAACACTTGTTGATCCCCGTAATACTTAGTGGTATCAGATACCTATGACATATATTTATTTTATATGTTTTAATTTTTATTGCTTAAAAAAAAATAGAGTTTAATGAAAAAACTCCATTAGCAATATTATTAAAATAGATTTTTCTATAAGCAGTGTTTATATACTCATTACAAGATAAGTATTAACTAATATTATAAAATTTACTGTATATTAATATTATTAGTTTTTTTTGTAAAAAACTAGTAAACAAAGCAATAAAAAAACGATATTTACTCTTGTGCAACTTGAAGTAAATAACATGTAAAAGCTATGTTAAAAGTGTTGCTTCTAATAATATGTAAACTGAACAAAGTTACGTTGTGTGCTTCTAAATTTATATTCAATAGCCTTATTAACTTATAATCAGAAACCCCTTAAAAAAGGTGCAAACGGCTGCGTCAGTCTTAAGTGTTTTACGTAAATTCAACTGAGTTTAAACATAACTGATACGAGCGGTTTTATACTTTGCATTGTACCAATAATTCTAACTGCTTCTTTGATTACATTTTTTATAAAACTGTATTTATTGTTTGTTTTAAAATTATTAAGTGTTTTACTACTGATATGACTGTGATTATAACTAGTTTTTAACCGCGTTAAACTTCGACACCACAGAAGTAGACTGAGCTCTTGTTGGTCGTCTTCGAAAATTCTTCGCTATATTGGCTTAGAAGTTAATGGTAAAACTGAAAATAAAATTATAATACCTAAAAAAATTCATTAATTTTCACAAATAAACCATGAGCATCAAAAAATTATTTGTTTTCTAGAGATACGTAGATAATATTAGTAGGGTCAAGCGCAGTATTTCCAATTTCTATCACCATAACCGCTAGGTGGATTTATTTCTGATTGGTCGTCTTTGTGAATTCTTGGTTATATTGGCTTAGAAGGTAATAATTGGAGGTAGAACTGTAAACATGATTAAAATACCTAAAACAAAGTTTTTTCATTAATTTTCACAAATAAACCATTAGCATCAAACATTATTTGTTTTCTACAGATAGATTTGACAAGAGTTAACCAGCTTATATGCAGTACTTAATTTTTTTTTTGATAATAACATAGACTGCAAAGCGATTAAATCTTGCTTGAGCGTAGTTTTAATCAAGGTAAAAGAGAGAGAGAGAGATGAAAGATATAAATCACCATAAATTTTTCTATTGCGATAACAAAATAAAAACAAATTTAAACGGACAATATAAATAATGCAAGTTAGTAAATTGTTACATATTGAACTTTATTGAGTAGTATACTTCATTTCAGTATACAGCAAAAATTTTAGTTTTATACATTTAAAACATTATAAGAAAAAATTATTCGTGAGAATATATTGTTTTGGTAAATATGTTTGCCTAATGTTAGGTATGTATTTAATAGTTTTAGATCAAATATATCAATGACTTATTGCTGTTTTATGTTTTGAAATTTAGTATGTTAACAATTATTACATATGCAAAATAATAATTTTAGACTTAAAATCTTTTTTTTTACTTTAGTACTTTAGACCAAGATGTAAACTAAGAAAAGCGTTTTATAATAAAAATTAAGTTATTATTTAAACCTGTGTGCACAAAAAATGATTGATTTTAAAGTTGTTTATACACACAAAAATATTTACTTATAGAGTCTAAAAACATATGTAAATTATAGGCTCTAAAATGAAAACCACTTTATTGAACATATTAATGAGTAATGAGCAACTACTTGATAAAACTATTAATGTAAGATCATTTTTCAAATATTATTTTTGTTTATTTATACTTTCAACGAAGTAGATGCTAATTTAATGCTACTTATTTAATTGTTAGATTTAAAAAGTTTTATTAATGAAACAAAAAGTAGTCAAATTAACATTATTTGCACGTGTAAAAAACTTATATTATTTCTAAGAGAAGCGCTTGAGAGACTTGTTCAGGTACAAACCTATACCTAATTCAGATTCTATCGTTAAATAATATTATTACAATCAATATTATCATCAATAATATAGATTTGCAATAAAGTTATTTAAAATATACAACAAAACTTTTTTTTAAATTTTTGGTCTTTTAACAAAAATCGGTAGGCAATACTAAATTTGAACATATTTAACCAAATTTGAACATTCTAGCTACTTTACAGTAAATATGGTACAAACTACGAGTCATTTTATCAACAACACTTTATTATCGTATTTGTAAAAACATTAAAAAGTACACCATTTGCAAGATCTAACTACTGAAAAATCATTACGCTTTTAATATAATAAGAAATTGTACGGCATGATGTAGATTGTTGACGATAAAAAAGTTAAGAAATGTTTCTTTAGAACTTCAGACTAATGAAATGAAATGTGTAACTATCTTTGTCTTTTTGTACATTTTTTTAAAGAAGCTTTTAATTTGATAAATTTACCGTTTCAAGTCGCTTTAGTATTGCTGCTCTACCGTTTAATAATTGCTACAGAGTTTTTACCAGCGGTCTGCACAAAAATTTAACGATTACAATAATATAAAGACCGTAACGAAAAAAAATAGATTTATACCACAAATTTACAAATATTTTTTACGTAAACACAATAAATCTATTCAGAGCAACAGCAATAATAATGTGTTTCTTAAAACAAATGTAAAATGTTCAATATAATATCCTATATTGATCTACAAGAAAAAAAAAACGGGCACTTTTTCAATTGTCTAAAACTGTGGAAACATGAGCTGTAGAAGTATTATCAAGCTCATTTTGTGTTAAAGTATTATTTTTTATACAGAATTAACTTTCACAATAAATTATTCTTAATACAATGTAGTTTCTGACATACACCATCTTTATGATTTTAAAGTATCTTACGTGGAGATTTTTAAATGATATTTTACAATGCTCAAATATACTAAAGTTAAATATTAAATACTAAATGTCTTATAAGAGATCTTAACTAGCTATTAAAAGCACCATTCTTTTTCTCAACTGCATATATGTATGTAAGAAAGCACTGTATATCGCTTAACTCAATCTAAAACCACTGTTTCATAATGTGTCAACTGCATAAAATGTGTTGGTTTCTTGTAAATCTATAAAGTCAGTTGTGTTTTAAAGCGAAATTTTGTTTTCTTAACATAAATATTGCAAAAAATAACTACTTTTCTAATTTTTTTTATAAGATGTTAAAAATAGTGCAATAAGTTTTTTATGTGAAGGTTTGGTTGTGATCACTGTCACACCCAATAACTCATGGAAGAAGTTAAATGCTTGAATTTTTGTATAATGCATAAAAAGTTGTATCTTTGAGCATCTCATAAAAGTGTAATGTATCTTGTAACTCTTGAGGACAGCACTATTTTGTTCTTATTGAAAATTCGTCAGTACAAGCCATTGCAAAACCAAGTACACTTTTATAAGCTCGATCTTTACTATATCTACGTTTTTAACAACGGGCGTAATAGGTGAATTAGTTGGAACCTTTCATGCATTATGATGTGTATCGCAAGCATTCAGGGCATTCTAGGACTCAATCAGATCTATCTTAATCAGGTGGTATTATGTTTTAAAAAAATGAGTTGATGTAGATTTATGATAAAATTTACACAAATTAAAGCTTAATACCTTAAAAACTTTAATACTACAAAAGCATCAATAAAATATCTGTTTAACCGTTGTTGGTTCAGTTTTATTTATATTACTAAACTAAACTTATAAATTAACCTAATAAAGTTCTTTATCTATCTTTATCTTATCTATGTCTATATATGAAACCACGGCTCAGAAACTTGACTGTTTTTATCTTTCAAAGAAAGATGGTATTCGAAATTACAGCTTAGCTTAAAAACTAACAAACTTATGTCGTAAAAAAGCTACAAAACTTAATAGAAATTTTACATTGTATTTTAAACACTGTATCAAAAACAGAATAACATAAATTAATGGAACGTGATAAAAGTTATATTGTTAGAAATCTGTTCACTTTTTTTTGCTGTTGCAATACATTTTAGCGTAAAACCTCAAATATAATATTAATAAATGTTTTTTTAACTTAAGTAGGTAAAAATTTTAAATAAACAGATATGGGAAATCATACATTTAGACCGCACAAACATCAATTATGTTAAAATATTTACAAAAACCCTGTTTTTCACATCTAAATCTTATTTTTTAATCGTCAACAAGTGTCAGTTCTAAATTAATAAAAAATACACTCAAAACAACATATGCTTAAGTATTCTTTAGAAGACAATACAAATTATATAAAATGGCACTTAATGGTTGAGTATACTTATTAATTAATTGATTAATCAGATTTTAATAAATAAAAAACTTATTTGTAGTCAAATAAAAAAAATTATACTTACAATCAATTAAATAAATTAGGTAGTCGTAGGATTATAGCCAATTTAAACCATCCAGGGATAAATCTAAAATAAATAAAAATGTAAAATATGAAAACTAAAGTTCCTATTGTGCTGCATGTTTAATATTATACGTATACCACAAAAATGTATACGAAAAATTGAAGTAATGTATATAAGTGGTAGTAAAAATAGTACTTATACTATACGATTTTTTTAGAAAATTATATTAAAACTAATGTTTACCTGCCGAACAAATCAAATAAAACTTTAATTTAGGATTTTTTTGTATTTTCTTAACAAAAAAATTAATTTGATTAATCAATATAAAAAAATTACTAGTATAGATATATACTTAACTTTAAAGGATCCAGCAAAAACTATTAATCTCTTTTTGGACTAGTAAAAATATTAATATTGCTGAATGGTTTAAATTATTGCATTTAATGATTTTCATCTTTATTTCTGGTGTATCCTAGTCTATAACAAACGAAAAAACAATTATTATTCAATAACTAATAATGCAACTTACCTTTTAATTAGCTGATATTAAACCAATGTTTAGTTGACAAGAACAATTTTAAAATGGCAGCTGTCCTCCCAGTCTCTTTGTTCTGTATTACGCTGATGCAGCAATTTTTTTCACATCAAGTTCCTTGCACCAGTTCTTTATCAATTGCATTATTTAGCGATAATTACGGAAAAAAGAGGCTTTAGGTACCCAGGTTTGCTTCACCAAATTTGTTTCGGGTTTCTCTACACAAAATTAAATTATTTTACAGTATTCGGTAGCGACTGCTGTTCAAAATATAAATTTATATTTTGAACAGCAGTCGCTACCGAATACTGTAAAATAATTTAATTTTGTGTAGAGAAACCCGAAACAAATTTGGTGAAGCAAACCTGGGTACCTAAAGCCTCTTTTTTCCGTAATTATTGCTAAATAATGCAATTGATAAAGAACTGGTGCAAGGAACTTGATGTGAAAAAAATTGCTGCATCAGCGTAATACAGAACAAAGAGACTGGGAGGACAGCTGCCATTTTAAAATTTTTCTTGTCAACTAAACATTGGTTTAATATCAGCTAATTAAAAGGTAAGTTGCATTATTAGTTATTGAATACTAATTGTTTTTTTGTTTGTTATAGACTAGGATACACCAGAAATAAAGATGAAAATCATTAAATGCAATAATTTAAACCATTCAGCAATATTAATATTTTTACTAGTCCAAAAAGAGATTAATAGTTTTTGCTGGATCCTTTAAAGTTAAGTATATATCTATACTAGTAATTTTTTTATATTGATTAATCAAATTAATTTTTTCGTTAAGAAAATACAAAAAAATCCTAAATTAAAGTTTTATTTGATTTGTTTGGCAGGTAAACATTAGTTTTAATATAATTTTCTAAAAAAATCGTATAGTATAGGTACTATTTTTATTACCACTTATATACATTACTTCAATTTTTCGTATACATTTTTGTGGTATACGTATAATATTAAACATGCAGCACAATAGGAACTTTAGTTTTCATATTTTACATTTTTATTTATTTTAGATTTATCCCTGGATGGTTTAAATTGGCTATAATCCTACGACTACCTAATTTATTTAATTGATTGTAAGTATAATTTTTTTTATTTGACTACAAATAAGTTTTTTATTTATTAAAATCTGATTAATCAATTAATTAATAAGTATACTCAACCATTAAGTGCCATTTTATATAATTTGTATTGTCTTCTAAAGAATACTTAAGCATATGTTGTTTTGAGTGTATTTTTTATTAATTTAGAACTGACACTTGTTGACGATTAAAAAATAAGATTTAGATGTGAAAAACAGGGTTTTTGTAAATATTTTAACATAATTGATGTTTGTGCGGTCTAAATGTATGATTTCCCATATCTGTTTATTTAACATTTTTACCTACTTAAGTTAAAAAAACATTTATTAATATTATATTTGAGGTTTTACGCTAAAATGTATTGCAACAGCAAAAAAAAAGTGAACAGATTTCTAACAATATAACTTTTATCACGTTTCATTAATTTATGTTATTCTGTTTTTGATACAGTGTTTAAAATACAATGTAAAATTTCTATTAAGTTTTGTAGCTTTTTTACGACAAAAGTTTGTTATTTTTTAAGCTAAGCTGTAATTTCGAATACCATCTTTCTTTGAAAGATAAAAACAGTCAAGTTTCTGAGCCGTGGTTTCATATATAGACATAGATAATATAAAGATAGATAAAGAACTTTATTAGGTTAATTTATAAGTTTAGTTTAGTAATATAAATAAAACTGAACCAACAACGGTTAAACAGATATTTTATTGATGCTTTTGTAGTATTGAAGTTTTTAAGGTATTAAGCTTTAATTTGTGTGAATATTATCATAAATCTACATCAACTCATTTTTTTAAAACATAATACCACCTGATTAAGATAGATCTGATTGAGTCCTAAAATGCCCTTAATGCTTGCGATACACATCATAATGCATGAAAGGTTCCAACTAATTCACCTATTACGCCCGTTGTTAGAAACGTAGATACAGTAAAGATCGAGCTTATAAAAGTGTACTTGGTTTTGCAATGGCTTGTACTGACGAATTTTCAATAAGAACAAAATAGTGCTGTCCTCAAGAGTTACAAGATACATTACACTTTTATGAGATGCTCAGAGATACAACTTTTTATGCTTTATACAAAAATTCAAGCATTTAATTTCTTCCATGAGTTATTGGGTGTGACAGTGATCACAACCAAACCTTCACATAAAAAACTTATTGCACTATTTTTAACATCGTATAAAAAAATTAGAAAACTACTTATTTTTTGCAATATTTATGTTAAGAAACCAAAATTTCGCTTTAAAACACAACTGACTTTATAGATTTACAAGAAACCAACACATTTTATGCAGTTGACACATTATGAAACAGTGGTTTTAGATTGAGTTAAGCGATATACAGTGCTTTCTTACATACATATATGCATTTAAGAAAAAGAATGGTGCTTTTAATAGCTAGTTAAGATCTCTTATAAGACATTTAGTATTTAATATTTAACTTTAGTATATTTGAGCATTGTAAAATATCAATTAAAAGTCTCCACGTAAGATACTTTAAAATCATAAAGATGGTGTATGTCAGAAACTACATTGTATTAAGAATAATTTATTGTGAAAGTTAATTCTGTATAAAAAATAATACTTTAACACAAAATGAGCTTGATAATACTTCTACAGCTCATGTTTCCACAGTTTTAGACAATTGAAAAAGTGCCCGTTTTTTTTTTCTTGTAGATCAATATAGGATATTTTATTGAACATTTTACATTTGTTTTAAGAAACACATTATTATTGCTGTTGCTCTGAATAGATTTATTGTGTTTACGTAAAAAATATTTGTAAATTTGTGGTATAAATCTATTTTTTTTCGTTACGGTCTTTATATTATTGTAATCGTTGAATTTTTGTGCAGACCGCTGGTAAAAACTCTGTAGCAATTATTAAACGGTAGAGCAGCAATACTAAAACGACTTGAAACGGTAAATTTATCAAATTAAAAGCTTCTTTAAAAAAATGTACAAAAAGACAAAGATAGTTACACATTTCATTTCATTAGTCTGAAGTTCTAAAGAAACATTTCTTAACTTTTTTATCGTCAACAATCTACATCATGCCGTACAATTTCTTATTATATTAAAAGCGTAATGATTTTTCAGTAGTTAGATCTTGCAAATGGTGTACTTTTTAATGTTTTTACAATTACGATAATAAAGTGTTGTTGATAAAATGACTCTTAGTTTGTACCATATTTACTGTAAAGTAGCTAGAATGTTCAAATTTGGTTAAATATGTTCAAATTTAGTATTGCCTACCGATTTTTGTTAAAAGACCAAAAATTTAAAAAAAAGATTTGTTGTTTATTTTAAATAACTTTATTGCAAATCTATATTATTGATGGTAATATTGATTGTACTAATATTATTTAACGATAGAATCTGAATTAGGTATAGGTTTGTACCTGAACAAGTCTCTCAAGCGCTTCTCTTAGAAATAATATAAGTTTTTTACACGTGCAAATAATGTTAATTTGACTACTTTTTGTTTCATTAATAAAACTTTTTAAATCTAACAATTAAATAAGTAGCATTAAATTAGCATCTACTTCGTTGAAAGTATAAATAAACGAAAATAATATTTGAAAAATGATCTTACATTAATAGTTTTATCAAGTAGTTGCTCATTACTCATTAATATGTTCAATAAAGTGGTTTTCATTTTAGAGCCTATAATTTACATATGTTTTTAGACTCTATAAGTAAATATTTTTGTGTGTATAAACAACTTTAAAATCAATCATTTATTGTGCACACAGGTTTAAATAATAACTTAATTTTTATTATAAAACGCTTTTCTTAGTTTACATCTTGGTCTAAAGTACTAAAGTAAAAAAAAAGATTTTAAGTCTAAAATTATTATTTTGCATATGTAATAATTGTTAACATACTAAATTTCAAAACATAAAACAGCAATAAGTCATTGATATATTTGATCTAAAACTATTAAATACATACCTAACATTAGGCAAACATATTTACCAAAACAATATATTCTCACGAATAATTTTTTCTTATAATGTTTTAAATGTATAAAACTAAAATTTTTGCTGTATACTGAAATGAAGTATACTACTCAATAATTTTTAACATGTAACAATTTACTAACTTGCATTATTTATATTGTCCGTTTAAATTTGTTTTTATTTTGTTATCGCAATAGAAAAATTTATGGTGATTTATATCTTTCATCTCTCTCTCTCTCTCTCTTTTACCTTGATTAAAACTACGCTCAAGCAAGATTTAATCGCTTTGCAGTCTATGTTATTATCAAAAAAAAAAATTAAGTACTGCATATAAGCTGGTTAACTTTTGTCAAATCTATCTGTAGAAAACAAATAATGTTTGATGCTAATGGTTTATTTGTGAAAATTAATGAAAAACTTTGTTTTAGGTATTTTAATCATGTTTACAGTTCTACCTACAATTATTACCTTCTAAGCCAATATAACCAAGAATTCACAAAGACGACCAACAAGAAATAAATCCACGTAGCGGTTATGGTGAAATTGGAAATACTGCGCTTGACCCTACTAATATTATCTACGTATCTCTAGAAAACAAATAATTTTTTGATGCTCATGGTTTATTTGTGAAAATTAATGAATTTTTTTAGGTATTATAATTTTATTTTCAGTTTTACCATTAACTTCTAAGCCTATATAGCGAAGAATTTTCGAAGACGACCAACAAGAGCTCAGTCCACTTCTGTGGTGTCGAAGATTAACGCGGTTAAAAACTAGTTATAATCACAGTCATATCAGTAGTAAAACACTTAATAATTTTAAAACAAACAATAAATACAGTTTTATAAAAAATGTAATCAAAGAAGCAGTTAGAATTATTGGTATAATGCAAAGTATAAAACCGCTCGTATCAGTTATGTTTAAACTCAGTTGAATTTACGTAAAACACTTAAGACTGACGCAGCCGTTTGCACCTTTTTTAAGGGGTTTCTGATTATAAGTTAATAAGGCTATTGAAGCGCACAACGTAACTTTGTTCAGTTTACATATTATTGGAAGCAACACTTTTAACATAGTTTTTACATGTTATTTACTTCAAGTTGCACAAGAGTAAATATCGTTTCTTTATTGCTTTGTTTACTAGTTTTTTACAAAAAAAACTGATAATATTAATATAAAGTAAATTTTATAATATTAGTTGATACTTATCTTGTAATGAGTATATAAACACTGCTTATAGAAAAATCTATTTTAATAATATTGCTAATGGAGTTTTTTCATTAAACTCTATTTTTTTAAGCAATAAAAATTAAAATATATAAAATAAATATATGTCATAGGTATCTGATACCACTAAGTATTACGGGGATCAACAAGTGTTCAACATCAACGAAACTTTTCAAACATTGATTACAAAATGAATTAAGCATAAAACATAACAAATCTAGTTTATTTTCAAAACTTATGACGCTTATCTTTGTTGTTCTGCCTCTCTTAACTTACTTTTTGTTGCTGTGACTACTATTTGAGTTGCTTTTTAGAAAAGGTTTAATCTTTATACATCGGTATACTATTCAATCGGTACAAGACCACCCTAAGGCGATTGTTTTTTCCGCTTGAAGAGCTGTCCAAACAAGCAATAGACTGTTAGATATACGTAAACAGTATTCAACTACGCAGTTTTGCCCTGTTCGACTAATCACGTATCTAAAGCCGATACGTAAACGTGTTGAGCAGTAAACATATGGTTATAAGTAATGTGGTTGCTGTAAGATTAACGAGCTGGGCTGCTGTAAAGACGTAAAATGCGCCAGCCGTATATGTTTTGGATCAATGTCTGTGTACTCTACTTTTTTATTAGCATGTTGGAGCATATCTGCTTATAAAGTTCACCATCAGATAATTGAAATCGATACAATATTTTGTAAATATGGTATAAACAAATTTATAATCACTTACAAATAACAAAAAAGATTTATTTTTGTACAAAACTCTAGTTGGACTTAAAACCCTTTTTTTTTGAATTAACAAATAGGTACATATGAATTTTTTTTTAAAAGCCGTAAAAAACAAAAAGTAGAGAGAGTCAAAAATCAAAGTTTTGGTTTTTGTACTCACTGTTAATAGTGTATGCTTATAAGAAGCTGTATGGGTTTCCTGACTTTGACTTGATAGCCAAAGAAATAATGCATAATAAAATTTACTTTTTGAATACAGCTTTTATTTTCTATATTGTGAATTAGTAAAAAAAGAAAAAATAGTATGATCTAAAGTTAGCAAATCGAGATTTTAAACATTTAAGATGTTTTAAAGTTAACCCTGAGATCTAATCCAGTACATATACTATCAATTTTAACAGGTATCCTTTAGAGTAAATATTCTTCTTTTTCTACATATTGCAAATAATACAACTTTTATTTATAAACAGTTTTTATCTTTGAATAGGAGTTCATAATAATTACTGTATAATTGTAACTTGTAAGGCCTTAAAGAGTATTTAAGTCCTAATCAGTTATTCCTAGTCCTAACCTACGCATTATAGCATAGGTTAGCATATCATGGGTTTAATAATTTTTCTATCGTTGTTTCTTGATACAGAATTCTCATTTAAATTTTATGAGTCAACTTTGATAGTGACGTCATTATCATATTTTTCTATTGAGAACCCAGCTTAATATATTATACAAACATATATATTTTTCAAATTTCTAAATTTACAGTACTCATATTAATTTCCAAGAATTTTATTAAAGTAGTCATGTTGATTGATTATTGTTTGATTATTGGTAGGTATCGCACAATTTACATTTTTACCTGATAAAGTCTAGCTTAGCTCTCTGGTCGCTCGCCATTATATGTGACGCTTGCGCAATCAATTTCAAGAACACATATCTCAAAGAAAAAATTCATGGTTAATCATCGACGGAGGAAAAATTTCAAGTGAAGCTGCGCAATTAACTAAGGCTTGTAGGAAGCGCATGCGCAAACGGTCATGGCAAATATTTCAAGATCAAGACAACAGGTGTTAACGCTTACGGTCGTTGATTGATTATTGATTAGCTATTGATTGATTATTGGTAGGTATCGCATAATTTACTATTTTACCTGAAAAAAGTCTAGCTTGCTATTGTTTTATGATCGCCATTATATGTGACGCTTGCGCAATCAAGAACACATCATATCTTGCAGAAAAAGTTCATGATTAATCATCGACGGAGAAAAAAATTCCAATTGGAGCTGCGTGATTAACTAAGGCTAGTGGGAAGCGCATGCGCAAACAATTATTGCAAATATTCCAAGATCAAGACAACAGGTGTTAACGCTCACGGTCGTTGATTGGTTATTGATTACTTATTGATTGATTAGTGTGTGATTATTGGTATCGCACAATTTACATTTTTTTAAACTGATAGCTCTCGCTTAATGATTGATTTATGGTAGCCATTATATGTGACGCTTGCGCAATAAATTTTACAAACACATCATATCAAGGTGACGATGGTTAATCATCATTTGGAGACAAATATCCAAGTGGAGCTGTGCGATTAACTAAGGCAAGTGAGAAGCGCATGCGCAAATGGTCAATGCAAATATTCCAAGATTAAGACAACAGGTGTTAAGGCTCATGGTCATGTGGCAGGTGTTCCGAAATCGCCATCTTATTAATGTATTTCCAATTCAAAGAATTAAAGTTGATTACTTATTAATTGATTATCGATTGATTATCGATTATTGATTATCGATTATTGATTATCGATTATTGGTTATTGATTATTGATTATTGATTATTGATTATTGATTATTGATTATCGATTATCGATTATTGATTATTGATTATTGATTTATTATTAGTCCATTATTAGTCGATTATTGTTTGATTCTTGGTATTGCAAATTTACATTTTTTTATTTAAGCACGTCTAGCTTTGCTCGCGCTTAATGAGTGAATGCTCCAAAGTGGCTATCACAATTTTCGAAAAAA
This sequence comes from Lagria hirta, assembly GCA_947359425.1. NCBI lineage: Eukaryota > Metazoa > Arthropoda > Insecta > Coleoptera > Tenebrionidae > Lagria > Lagria hirta. The sequence goes on from OX375796.1 coordinate 28,817,356, forward strand.
GTGGTGGGGGGAAAGGAATGTGGTGGGGGGAGAACAAAGTAGTGGGAGAGCAAATGTACAAACCAGGTGTTCCATGGTCGTTTCAAGGTTCAAGGTCAAGGACATTCCAAAGTCCAAGGTCATATGACGTAAAAGTGGTGGGGGGGGCATTTATACCCTCATTCTATATCTACTAACCGGGACTCGTTATACGGTATTATAATTATAATTTGCTTCCGTTATTGGCAAGCGAGCAGTATAAGGCGTTTTTAATGAAAATTTTGTCGACAATTGTCTTTTAGTGTGATTAACACGAAGAATGTGGGACGTGTCGGATTTGTGGTAAGTGTTATGCAGCAATATCTTTAGGTAAATTTACTGAAAAAAGGCTTGTCGAACTCTAAGTATTTGGCTACTTGCATTGAATTCATTTTCCTGAAATGTTTTTCAGTCTTGCATGTTTTTGTATGCACGTTAAGAGGAATACAGTCAGAATGCTTCCGTGCGTAACAGGGGTCGGGTGAAGAAGTATTTGCTTTGGCGTTAGAGCAAATAAATGCATTCTGAAAACATTCGGGTCAGCAATCACTTATGATTGTCTGTTTTTGTATTGTAATCTTCAACATTTTTTTGTGAGATTTAGCACACATAAATATTACATATATATTATTTAGACGCACATAGTTATTGAGTCAATTTTCGATTAAAAATAATAAATACAAAGTTTTTAGATTTAAACATTGGCGAAAATATTTGTATGTATTATTATAAATAGTGTAATGATCTGCACTAAATATTACGTTTTTTGTCATTTTAGCAAATTGGATTTCTTATAGCCATAATTTCTTGTATGCCTTGGATCTATAAGCTCTGGTAAAACACAATAATAAAATGCTTTCAATTGAGTCTCCATCTTCGTATGCCAAAACGCTGCATCTTTTTCCATTTTAGATATATATAAAGGAACATCTTCGGAAGAAAATATGGCTGAAATGCATCGGCTCTTTTTAGAAATGGGGGACTGAGTTCGAAAACTCGCCTAATCCAAAATATGTAATTCTGGGAATTCACAAGAAATGAGTTGTGACAAAATTAAAAGTTATAGAAAACTGTGCATTATGACAGAACATAGAGAAAACATATCTAAATGTATATTTGAAAGGAAATATAAATTTATAAAGACGTTTTGGCGTTATCAGGCTTAGAAAACTGGATAAGGACAGGTTTGCTGCAAAATATTGCATATGATTAGTTTTGGCACAAATTCTACAGGACAAAGACACTTTTGAAAATAAAGCGCACTTGAAGCCATTAACATTTTTTCTTCTAATAATAATTTCCTACATTTTTAACATTTAATTAAATCGAAAGTTCGTGATTTTCAGCGGAGGGTGGTATTTCAGCCTCAGGATCTTCTTGCATCAGCAGGTTTTCTTCCATCTCAGTTCTAGAAAGTACATTTTTGTAAAATTCAACATTATTTTGAGTTCTCCAGTCGTCTCCAAAATGGTATTGCAGCAGTTTCTTCACATCTTTAAGCTTTTCTTTTTTTACTGAAACTTTAGATGGCAACTGATCTGGTTGGAATTGAAAACTTTTGCCTTTTTTTAAGAATGGCTTAAAGCACCCTACATCACAATTGTAGGTTGTTTCACCTTTAATAACAATCGAACGTTTATTTTTTTGGAGTGTCATCCTTTTTGCGGGGGCAAATTGAAAGTGTAATTGACCAGGACTTTTGACATTGGCTGCCACAACAGACTTAAAATCATACACCGGAACATCTTTTCCTAATATTTTAACATTTCCGTATTTGGAAAAAATATCTATATATTCTTGGGGGTCAATTATTGTGTCCTTTTTCCTGAGTTCTTTTTCTATGCGGCCAAAAACTCGATCAGGAGGAATGAAAGAATGTCCCACTATTGGGAATATAAACTCGATTGACTTAATTGCGTCAGGAGATTCCGAAGCCATTTAGCGAGCATTCCAATCATAGTAATGTTTTTGTTCTGGCCTGGGCAGCCGTCAGAAAAAAATTGTATTTTCTCAAATCTCTGCAAATTTTGACTCCTGAGGTAATAATAAACAATAGAGGATATCTCATTGGACCCTTTAAAGTGTTGGTCTTCTGACCATGTGAAAATGTGAACAGTTTCGGTGTTCTGCAAATTTTTTGAATGCCCCTCACAGATTGTCATGTTGTATTGATATAGCTGTCTTGAATAATAAGCTCTTTGGTCGGGAACTTTGGGAAGCACAAGATTTTTTTGACAATCAAAAGAAAATTTGAAAACATTCGGAGTTTCCTTTCTCAGTAAATCGTGAAAAGCCTTAGCTTTTATTTTGTGGACTGTGTATTTTGCCATTGTCTGGGCTTTTTCTTGATCTGTGAGAAGCTTAATTTGTAACTTAAGCCTTATACATTCTGAGCACGCGTCAGTACCTGGCGTTTTGAAGCTGATATTAAAGTTGCTCATAAAGATATTCCAAAAATAATGATATTTCACCTGTTTGTCTTTTCCAGTTTCAGTATTGTAAGTTCGCCACAATTTTCGAACACTACAGTCGCTAGGAAAGTACTCTCTTCTGCTCTGTTCTCGTGTGTAATGAGATTCAACACACTTCAGGCTTTGAATAAACTTTCTTACCTCTGATTTCCTGCTCAGGTATTTTTGAGACATTCTGTCTCCACCACGATTCTCTCTAGGATTTTTTCCCGTTTCATGATGCTTCTTGCAGATATTTTGTACTCTGAATTTAGATATACCAAGAACTTGGAGAAATGTTGAACCACATACTTGCACCAAACCCAACGATCTGGACTTTATAAAATATGCAATTGTTACATCCTTCTGGGAACCCTCTTTTTCGCTTGGGCGTCGACGCTTTGGAGTGTCTTGTGAGGTGTATTTCAAAATAAAATTATCTTGGGAAACTTTAAAAATAAAATTATCTTGGGAAACTTTATCCTTATTAGAATAAAACGATTCATGAAATCGTCTGATATCTTGCATTGGTACATCAGTGCATCGCAGAATTTTTTTCTTATGTTGACATACCGGCTTTTTTGGTAACCCTTTTGGTTTTCTCCTGGAAACATAGTTTAGTCAGATAATTAGTTAATTAATTATTTAGTCTGGAAATAAGTGTGGAAAAAACTCCAAACAGTAAATCTGGTCAACCCTAGGTATAAACAGAATTTTATCATGTAAAATACCATATCTTTCCAACTTACCTTTCCAGTTTAGCTTTTTCTTTCTTCCAGGAAGTTTTCACACGTTGTTTTCTTCTCCCTTTTCCCTCACTGAATGTGGGCGTCGTACCGTCCATTTTACAGTAAACAGAATAAAAAAAAATATATTTTTTCAAATGAAAAACTAACTGCAAAACAGCAAGAAGCAAGAATAACTTGATTTGCACAGCTTGCAAATACAATTAATACAATATGGCGAGTTTTGGGGGCAACACACCGCAAACAGGATAAGAAGAGTTTTGATGATCACGTGTGCATTTTTCAACCAATATTTGAAATATGGATAAGGCGAGTTTTGGAACTCAGTCCCTCAAATCCAGATCTGTGGATGTGAAAGTACCAAGCATGATTTTATTAATGGTACCATCCCTCCAAAAAAAGCCTAATCTTCGTTCTGATATAGCATCAACCACGTTATTTTTGTATAAAGTGAAAGGGCATTTGATCTCTACTATCGTCTGATCGTCAACAACACCATCGGGAGTGGCCGCCAGATAGTGGTATTTTTCGTCGATAAACATGCGACATGTATTTGTAAACGGTGTTTTTTATAGAGGTATAGAACTTTAAGTTGCAATAAAACAACGATGGATTATTCGATTGAGATCAATTTTATTTATCCGAAAAATAATCTTGTGGCATTACATTTTAAATATGATGGCTGGCATATGACCGCCACGGCTGGCGCAGATGTAGTCCGATCTAGACGTCCAATTTTCGATGACTTTTTCCAACATTTGTGGCCGTATATCGGCAATAACACGGCGAATGTTGTCTTCCAAATGGTCAAGCGTTTGTGGCTTATCCGCATAGACCAATGACTTAACATAGCCCGACAGAAAGTAGTCTAGCGGTGTTAAATTACAAGATCTTGGAGGCCAATTCATAGGTCCAAAACGTGAAATTAGGCGGTCACCAAACGTCTTGTTCAATGAAGCGATTGTGGCACGAGCTGTGTGACATGTTGCGCCGTCTTGTTGAAACCACATCTCCTGGACATCATGGTTATTCCAATTCAGGAATTAAAAAGTTAGTAATCATGGCTCTATACCGCTCACCATTGACTGTAACGTTCTGGCCATTATCGTTTTTGAAGCAGTACGGACCAATGATTCCACCAGCCCATATAGCGCACCAAACAGTCAGTTTTTCTGGATGTAACGGTGTTTCGACATACACTTGAGGATCAGCTTCACTCCAAATGCGGCAGTTTTGTTTGTTGACGTAGCCATTCAACCAGAAGTGCGCTTCATCGTTAAACAAAATTCGCTTATGAAAATCGGGAACAACGACAATCTCGTTTAGGAGGGCCCATTCGACGAATCTACGCCTTACTTGACAATCTTCAATCACACAAAGGATATCAATATATTGAAACACAAAACAATACAAACTGATACACCAACAATCGGCAGTAACACTTTTTAGTATTAGACTTGTAATGTGATTTTAGCACTAATAGTCGCTAAATGCCATGTGGCATGCAAATCCTTGTTAAAAATTGTCAATACATACCTGTTTCATTTGCTTCTGAAAAAAACACCTCTTGATGACTAGCTCAATTGAAGCAAAAAGAAAACTAACTTACCATTTTGTACGACTTGATGGATTTGACTCCTTTTGAAGGAGATTGGTGCAATAATAAAGTATTGGATATGTCTAGTTTTGGTTGGTTTCGCATTTTTGTAAATTACATACAATTTGGAAAAATATGTCTGCTTTTGAGTGAACTGAACGTTTTGACATGGAAATAACACTGGTTTAACATGAGTTTGATATCAGATTTGATTCAATTAAAATTTGTAGCTAAAACTGATGTATATCTCATTTTGAACGTTTGAAGGATATGTCTGCTTTTGAATCAACACTCTTCACTTGTATATTGAATGTCGCTTGAGACTTTGTACAACCGAGGACGCAAAATTTTTTATTTGATTTTGGATCTTTTTGTACAATTAAAGTTAAATATGTTCTGTCGAATGGTACTTTCAACTCATTTCTGGAATTTTGTCGCTTGGTTTCTTTTCAATAAACGTTTTGCATTTTATCAGCAGAGGCGTTATAGAGAGTACGACAAGCATAGTTATAGAGTGATAGTGACTAACATAAACCCGTGAGTTGAAGACGGTAGACACTAACTTTTTTCAGCTTTTAAAAGTGAAATTTATAAATCAAAAGTATTGGAGGTGTTTATGTGTAATTTCTTTCTTAAAAAAATGTTTTCAAGATTTTTTTTGAGATTTTGTGCTTATTTCCAAATTGGACCAATAGTAGTATTTAGCTATTGGCAATATAATGCACGTCTCAATGTTTTAACTAGTAATTTGACTCTTATGTGATATGCTTAATGGCCCAGTACGTGTTCAAAATAGCCCCTCTGTGTTTCCAAACAAAATCTAACACGGTGGCGATAGCAGCCGATTATTTGTTTTTGAAAATGTGGCTCACCTATTATCATAGAGTTGGTATACGTTTTTTAAATTCATTCAAGTTTCGAATAGGAATATTATAAAATTTGTACAAATAATCCTAAAGAAAATAATCATGGGGCGTCAAATCAGCTGATTTTGTCTTTTAAAAGTATTGCTAGGGAAGTTGGTGAATAATCCGGAGAGTAGTGATCGAGCGGACTTCGTGTCCGCTCGATTGTCACGTAGCTTGGCGGACACCGGTGTCCGCTGAATCTTTTGCTAGACCGTAGCGGACACCGGTGTCCGCCGTGATTTTTTGGCATTTTGAAAACTTGTTTTTTTTTTTAATTAAATGTTTTCATTTTAGAATATACTCATATACAAGAAGTTTAAAAAAATATTGTTTGGTTTAGACGGAAAGTTTGACCAAAACGCCTTGGCGGTTAATCTGTTAAGGGACTGACAAAGAGTTTGGTGTTTTTAACTTTTTATTTGTGAAAATTATCTGTTTTGTTAACTGTGTTATCTGTTTGGCCAATTGACATCGCCATCACGTGAGATAACACGGCAATTGAATTTGTCGCGCAAAAGAGCTATCGTTTCCTAAGCTGTGTGGCAAGTGGCACCGTCCTGTTGAAATCACATATCGTCCACATCCATATTTTCCAATTCGGGCCATAAAAAGTTTGTTATCATCTCACGATAGCGAAAACCATTCACAGAAACTGCCTGACCGGCTTCATTTTAGAAAAAATACGGCCCGATGATGCCACCAGCTCATAAGTAGTAGTCATTAGTTTCATGCCGGACTCACTACGTTCGTCCGTCACACTGAAACTACTACAGATTCAGCACAAAAAGTATGACTTCTCCGCCTAATAAAGAAATATACTATTTATTGTGTTGTCAAAAACGTTAACAGAGGCAATATGTTTAAACAACACATTTTCTAGTTTCTCTAAAAAATTGTGAATAATTTTATTAAGATGATTCAACTATTCTCTAGATTTTAATTCAACTAGTTCAGCTTTGGGAGGCAAAATATAAGGTTTGGGATTATCGAGTAGTTCACCACAAAATTTTCATTTTGACTCTTTAAAAAGTTTTTTGCAAAAAAACCCGTTAAATAATAAATAATGCAGTCGAATGTTTCAGGTAAGTCGACATCGTAAATAGGTGGTACGGCATCTTCAGAATCCTCCCAAAATTCACTTTCCAGAAGATCCTCTATTTTTTTTTTATTTTTTGAAAATGATGAGCTTTGTTAATAAGGTCATTACTAGAAAATATTGTTTTAAACCTTCAGCAGTTGAGCTTTGTTAAAAAACAATCTTCTCTGATTTTTCCATCAACTACCTATGATGGTTTGCCCTTCGTTAATAAATTTTAAGGTATCTTGAAGTACCTACAAGAAGAAATAGAAAAAAAAGACTGCAACTCTATTTAAAACATAGCTTAGACTCACTTCAAAGTCCTTACTATCTACAACAATCCCTTCACAACTACGTCGTCGGTTCAGAACATCAAATAAATTAATTATTCTTCTAGTAAACGCTATTGTACAACCGGCCTCTTTTAGTCTATAGCAACGTTTTCGATAGTGAGTTAGACCATGAGCAACAGAGCAACTAAAAATTTGAAAGAAAAACAGTTGTAATAATTATACTTGTAATTTTGTACACTTCAATAACAGATATATTTTGTGTGATTTACATGCATTTCTGTTATTTTAGGACAACTCTTGCATTATTACATTGATTCTCATCTAGTTTTAGAAGTATTTTATACTACTTCCAAAGCATTCCACCTTCAGGCGTCTAAAATAACCAAGGCTGAATAATATATTTTAATGTACAAATTTTCTTAATAATTACGAGTGGATAGATACCATAAGAGTGTTTTATTAAATTGATTTCGCAAGCATTTTATTAATTGTGGAGTGTCAGAGGAAAAATAAAGGTATCTCAAATTATCCATAGGGATGTGACAACTTTATTATTTAAGTTGCATAATTTCCCTGAAATTTCAAACTCCGACCACATTTTTCTATTGGATGACGCCCCATCACAGACAATGCTATGAATTTCCGCTCCAGAATTTTTCAATTTTTTAATAATTTCTAAAATTAACTGAGCAAGGCATGTACTTTTGGTTGCTCTTTTGGCAGCATAAACAGCTATTGGTTTAGGGTTTATCAATATATGTTTTTAGGCACTTTAAATAAAAACACTTTGGCAGTATTCAGCTTGGAAATCAGTTTGATGATTATTCGATAGCGCTTCTATTCGAATCGATTTGTATTCGCTGAACAGCATATTGAACGTCAACGAATGTTAGCTTAGAATGGTGTAACCGTGAAGTTACACAAGGGGAAAAGGAGAGAAGGGAATAAAGGGAATAGGAAAACTCGAGGACAGGCTGATCTCGGCTAGCTTTACCTTGTTCAAAATTTGCCCGGTAGTTCAGCCGTAGAGGCGTGAATCTAAGAACACAGGTGGTGGATATAGCGCCACTCAACCTAAGCGCAGACAATAGCCGAAATTAACCTCCCTTTAGCCTTTTAGGGGTCAAGACCTGCAGGCTAAACAAAAGCTCCAGTAAAATAATATTAATATATTGAATAAATAAAAGAAAATACAACAAATAAAAAAAACTAACTGATAGCAATAAGTGATATTGGCCTCAAAATGAAATATAATAAAAAAAAAAAAAAATAAATCCAGAATGTTCAAATAATTAATTAGTTCTAAATAATTCAAATAAAATTTTATCACAATTTAACACAACTTGACAGGACTCGATGCAGTCTGAGTTAGACAAGACAATTCCCTTGTAGTTAACTCCAGCACCCCTTACAGGTTGTCCCGATTACCACAAACAATAAAGGCAATAATTTGATGAAACAAAATATAATAAAAGGAAGGTTTTCTTCACTTTAAAGGTGTCGTTCAAAGGCTTACTAACATTCACACATTCATTCTACCTTTCATAGACCTTGAACTAACCTTATCTGCTGTTTCCGTTGGAGATGGTTGTTTTGCGGTGGTTTTCTATTCGGAAGCTCGATGGTAAATAGCAGAAAACAGGAGGAAGAGATCGAGTGCCGCAATTGAGTCGTCTCTTGACCCTAGACTCGCCTTGCCCTACATGACCCGCGAAGTAAAACCGTTAGTGGTGGAATTAATGAGACTGTTTAACTTACCCCTTCTAACGTCACGTAATCGCGAAAATGGTAAAGTCGTTATCAAAACGTGGCTTCAAAGCCGTACCAATTTTCTTGTCAAAAAGTCGTGAACACACGTAATACCCACTACCGGGTTTATTTGACTCACTACTTTGGCGTAGAAGGGTACACTAACACTACGTACGGTGGCGGACTTATAAATGCAACATAGGCGCTAACACCACTTCTATATATAGAGTCGGTATCTTTCCCGCTTAAAATCTGGTAAATTCTGCTTTACTATCGGATTATTCTTTTCCTATCCGTTAAAAACTACCTGGGTTTTTTTTCCCTGGCCAATAAAAAAAGTTAGCTTGCTTTACTTTATATACAGAGTGTTCAGAAAAGACAGTTGCTCGAAAGACATAAATTGTCTTAAAGGCGTCGGGTCTTCGCAGTTCTAGACTAAATCGATGACAGCGAATTCGATAGTGCACAAACTAGCGTCATGCAATGAGTAGTTTACCGCAAAATGGCAAGAAGGCGCTTATTTATCGTAATTTTTGGCGTGTGCCGCAATTCAACCGTTACAATGGTACTACGTCATCACTGTCAAGGGACAACTTCAATGTGCTGTAATGGATCAACAAAATTTACAATTATTATTATTGTCGGAAATACAGGAAGCAGACACTACACAAGTGTTATGTCTATTGCGGGTTCTTAGGAATGATAACAAGATTCACTATGACACTAAACTTTATTAATTTCCAGAACAATACATTATTGTACATTATACACTGGTAGGCTTGTCATGACTGACTGCCCAAAAATCTCCATGTTCGAGAGGCTATCAACCATAGATTATAGAATATGTAGAATGAGTAAATACACAACAACCAGTAACTTTATTAAATTTGTTTCTAAGCATGGGTTGGACAAATCTATTGCATTTAGTACACCTGTTTGAACAAAAAGAACCAGATGTTTATGTGAATAATTACTTTGAAGAAGTTGTTCCATGTTATTCCGCAGCATCATACAGGAGTCACTTTCGAATGACAAGAGATACAATGGCTGTAAATTTGTCATTTAATCTTTATTACTGGAAAAATAAACCTGTTTCTATTTTAGAGGTTGATAGATGAGATGCATCTTTTCATGTCAGAAATTGTTGATGTAAATAAAATGACAGTTGCATTGGAAAAGAAAGTTCATGTTTCATTATAGGCGAAAGAGCGTATAGATTTCTAGAGGAAAGTGGGTCAAGGCTGGAATACCAAAAGTCGTAGAAGAGCGAGAAGATGCTAAGGGATAACAAAAACAGAAACCTGTATGATACGAGGCAGGATACATTCCCTAGGCACAAATTTATCTGATGGTAAACAAGATGTAACAAATGCAGAAGACATGCACATATTAGCTGATTATCCTTATAGTTTGCATGAGAAGGTTTTAACGTCCTTTAGAGAAAATGGTCATTTGAACAGAATACAAAGTAGATATAATACGAAGCATGCAGCAATACGAAGTTATATTGAGAGAGCATTTGGGCTATTAAAAAACAAATTCAGACGTTTAAGACACCTTGACATGAGCTTAATAGATGAAATACCAACTGTCATCAAATTACAGCTTGTTGTGTTTTTCACAAATACATTATAATATATGAAGGTTATGATGAAGATGAAATTGTTGTAAATAGATGACTTAGATGATGTACCTCTTGTTGAGGAAGGGCCGCCCATATAATTTAGAAATGGTGTAAATAAACGAGATCAGAAACAATTTCAGAAAATTATTGCTTTTTCTTCAACAGCTGCTGTTATAAAAACAAAGTTTTAATTAAATTCAGTCTTTATTAATATTAATTATTACATTATTATTATTACAATTATTGCATTTCCAGTATTCCAACTAGACTTGCAACTAGGAAAATAACATGCAATATACAGCTATAGTAATACCTGTTGTTCCAATTCTTTGTTAATATTAAGTCTTTATAACATTCAGAAAGAAAGGAAGTTACAATTTCTCCAACAATTTCTTTAGAACGTCGTTTCTTTCTTGCTGTTTTCAATAGCAGCTTTTATGCTTTCCACATGTTCCGTTTGTTTGTCTTGGAATGACGAAATAGCATCCAACCAATGAGGATCTATTTTTTTACTTTTGCTGGTGTCTAATTTTCCGACAACATTTCGGTGTTAGAGTAAACTGTTTTAATCATATCATATCATCAGTTACCATCATAACCTGATGGTAACTCGCTTGCCTCATTATTATCAGAAGATTGCTGAAAATACACAGTCATAGTAAGTAATAAGTAACTTTCCATACAGGTACCAAAAACTTACAGATGTTATAGTGTGTTCACCTCTCAGGGTAGGTTGATTTCTTGAATCAGCCTGCAAAAATTCAATCACTACTTTTATGACAAAAAAACTTTCTCCTTACCATAGACAAAATGCACAATGTTGGATTTACACATGCATCACTTTCATGTATATCTTTCATTATGTCAAAATATGGCCAAGACTTACGTCCTCTACCAGTTTTATGATAGATGGTATCACGTTGCACTATAAACCATCAACTGCGGCCCGTATAGTTCTTACATGTGGGGTGCTACATAATATTGCATGCCACTATAGGGTAGAGGACCCCCAACTCATGTGGGATGAAATAGATTTAGAGCCCCTGCCAGTACCCCAGATACAAGAGGGTAAAAATGATCTTCAAGAGCGAAGAAGGAGACAACAATATAGAGAAGACTATATTAATCAATATTTTTAATATACAGTTACATCTTATCGATCAATTGTTGAAATAAATCATTGGTTCTAATCTTTTCCTTAATTAAAACATCCATTTTTCCACTAATTTCCTGCATTGATGCACTCATCTCCTGCATCGTTGCACCCATCTCCCGCATCTGTGTATTTAAAGTCGTCCCTATGACGGAAAATTGCTTTACAGCTTCAAGTGCTTGATTACCTGTACTACTACGCTTACGTTTCTTTCCTGAAAAGGTATCACTATATTATGCAAATTATTTTTTACTTGCACACTTACTGGTAGGTGTCGGTTCCGACGTACTACCATAGCTGGTGCTACCTGGGGACATAACGGGGGACTCCACCATCCCAGGTGACTCCGGGTCAGGCAGCAGTTTAGGATCAGCCCTCCATGGCGTGGAGGAACTCCCTATGGAACATGACTGCAAGAACAAGCACATTAGACAGCATTCTCCGGAAAGGATGAGTTTGTTTACTCACGGGCTGGTAATTGTGGTCCTCCAGCACATTGTGTGCTATTGGATGAGGTACCGCTACACCACGTGCGTCATCGGCACTATCCAATCGCACACCATCGGGTCCTTCCAACCCATAAACTGCCGCCTCTGTCAAAAACGCAATGATGCGCTGCTCCACGATACTCAGCTGCACCTTTGACGCCGGACCGCCTCCCGTTCGCCTGCGGCCCTGTTGGAGGTCCGCGCTTTTCTTTTTGGTTTTATTTTTTAAGTCGGTCCACACCTTCAATATCGGTTAGTATTAAAGCTACATTTATAATATCGTTAATAATTGACTGTATACGTACCCGTTGCCACTTAATACTGTTTTTTGGCGGTCCTCCGCACGCATTCAATTGCTCGGCCAAAATCTCCCAAAGGGTTTGCTTTCGTTTGCGCCCTTCTACGCCGAGCAATTTGCCGGTGCCAAATTCGGGATGTTCTTCTATAAAGGAGACCATAACTTCTTTTTGTTCGAGAGAAATTCCCGAGTCGTATTTTTCCATTATTGTGGAAGCAGCTGATTTTTGCACTACAAACGCCGGTAGATGGTAGAATAGGAATGAAGAGGAGGCAAACTGTGTACACATATATACTGCTGTTTACCAACCTTTAGGGTGCAATACTACCAACACAACATTTATTTGTCACTGGCATTTTTTGACATTTTTCCCACTATCGAAAAAGAGTGACGTCACATGCGACATCGCACTCTTTTAGACTCGAATATTTTCGATAGTGGTTAGAATCGGCCCCCAGATTGCAACCGAATTACTAACCTCGAACGGATTGACACGAATATGACAGCAATCGATTGCAAATGATGTGTGCGCTGAACACACCTTTGGTCTTTATTGCCGCTGTAGCCACTATGACATCCGGGTGCGAAACAGTATCTTAGAGACATTGTCAAAAATGAGATACTAGCACCAGATTATGATTAAATGCAGAATAGTGCATACAAATCTGTAGGCTGGCGCATATTATTAGTAATAGTCTTAGCAAGTAAAGCGTCGATCGGATGCTTTACGCCAAGCACCTTGTCCATCTCTATCGCTACCTATCTCTCGCACAGTGGCCACAGTCGCTACCCATGCATATATACAGAAAGGGTAGCGTGTCGGTGGACCTTGTGCAATGCAATTGTGAGAACATGTAATTTAGTGGATTTTGGGAGCAAAACAGTCAAATTTATTTAGTTAAAACAAAATATGCCGTGTTAAAATTTCACTTTTTAATAGTGTTTGTTCTTATTCACCTGGGTGTAAAATAGCCTAATCTTGCGCGCAGGTGCAAGCGCAAAATAGACAATGCTTGCGGGTATAGTCTATTTTGCGGGCATAGTCCATAGGTAGATATGGAAATTCATCTTGCTATCATCAGATCTTAGTATTATTTATTTTTAACATTGATTAAAAACTACGTCTTTTCCGGTTAAGAATAAAATTATGTTTATATCTCTGGCACTAGAGCGATTATATCGTTTAGTGATTTACAGCCTTTCTTTCTGTGGGCTCTAAAGTATCATCCGGAGGCTGAATTCTCGAATAATCATCAGGAAATCAGTAGAACTGTTTTATTCACCTGACAGTTTTATTTTATAAACATTTTTTTAAAACTGTCAAGTAAATAAAACAGTTCTATTCATCTCCTGACCATCGTGGTCGAAAAACCCTTGAGATTCAATAAACAAACTTTTTGGCAAGTGGTAGATTAGATTAGATTGAGAAGGGGTCGTTTGGCGCTTTCCACCTTACAGAACTGCGACCAATTCGTTCTATTGTTCTTGAAGCCTACGCTCATTGTTTCCCTAGAAATTCTAGGCTTTTTGTAAAGCCAAGTATATTCCTAAGTGGCTTGTTTTTGACATAGACGTTAGTCTCGCACTGTCTAAGTAGGTCAGCCTTTGGGACACTAACGCATCGCAATTACAGAGTATGTGCTCAGCGGTTTCACTGACCGATTCACTTAGTCTGCAGTTCTCATTGTCTACCAGACCCAGCTTTTTAAGGTGATACCTTACTGAGCAGTGTCCAGTAGACAGGCCTGCAATGATTATTATCTCGTTCTTCGATCGAAGAAGAAGCTTTTTTGCATTCTCTGGCGAATATTCGATGAATTTCTTCGCCTGTCTTTGCCCACGAGTATTCTTCCAGTGGCGCATTTTAGTTGCCAATTCCCACCTAAGGATTCCCGTCCGTTCATGCGATTTTGTTGTCCGCTTGGTTGTCAGACAGAATACAGATCTTTTTGCCTTGGCAAGTGATAAAACTGTATAAATAGTTTATTGTGCCAAAGATTCCAAACCGATCAATTAAATAAGCTACTAGTGTAGAAAAAATTATTATATGTCCAATTCTACAACCCAACTATAAACTCTTGAGCTAGAAAGCATAGTAATGACTACTTATTTTTGTTGAAAAAAAGATACTAAAATGTTATCACTTCCAAACAATCATGAATAAAATCAGTATTCCGACAAAAAATCAGCTATAATATACAAAGTTTCGAATATGTTTTCAGACTTTGGCTGTCTACCATTCCACGTAAGATTAAGCGTTGACCGGTAAAGACTATAGAAATACTGATCTGCTAATGTAGAGTTCTGAACAGTGTTGCCAGGTTTGTCTTGCTATAATTCCCTTCGGCGCATGTGAAACCTCCCTCCAAACACTAAAATATCCCTACATTTTACATTTTAAACTTTGAACCGCCTGTTATCAGTAATGTTAAAAATAAAGCCATATACCTATTTAAAATATTTATTTAAAAAACTTGTCAACAAGTTTATTTTTAACTTTTTAATGAATCTTCCAGACTAATAAATATACCTACTTGACATAACCGTCTTAAAGTGGGTTTACACTATGTGATTTGTCGTATGACCAGTTGTTCGATAAAAATGGCATACTGGTCGTATGAGTGTCAGTAGCAGGAAGTCGGTCAGAAAGAGTTCACACCTGTCGATTTGTTAATACGATTAGTCGGACCAAAAAGTCAAACAAATGTCAAAATCTGACGTAAAACATAACCTATATTTTAACGAGGAAAAATACCAATAATAAGTAGATCGTGGATATTGTTAAATAATAGGTAGTACATTAACATGAGTGCTGACGAAATGTTATATGAAGGAGGTGTCCTTTTAATACTACTGTTGATGCAAAGAAGGAAGCAGCACATTGCAAAATCGCTTAAGAAGCGGAAAAGAAGGTTCTGGGCTAGGCAGTGGCTTCTTTGACGTGATATGAACAGAGGCATGGCAAGCATGGTATTCAAAGAATTACAAATAGAAGACGCCTCAAGTTTTAAAAATTTTACCCGCATGAGTGTAAAAACGTTTTACAAATTATTAACGAAAGTGGAACCACTAATCCAACGTGAAGATACCATTCTTCGCGAAAGTATTTCATCAAAAACAAGATTACTAGTTACACTGAGGTTTCTAGCAACAGGACAAACATATAAAAATCTCCACTATGAGTTTAGAATTTCTGAACCGGCTCTGTCACAATTCATACCAGAAACAGTTAAAGTCATTTACAGTGTTCTAAAGCAGGAATATTTAACAGTAAGCAGACAGTATACAAGTTGTATTCATATTCTATGTAAATTACTATATTATTTTGCAGACACCTACAACTACAGCTCAATGGGAAAAAATAGCTAGAGGATTTTACAAACTATGGAACTTTCCAAATTGTTTGGGAGCGTTGGGTAAAAATTCTTGTATGCAAACTATTCTCCTGATATTAACTAAAAAATCGGTTTTAGATGGAAAACATATTGCTTTTAGGGCCAAAAAGGAAGACGGTTCTTATTATTTTAATTACAAGGGTTTTAATAGTATTGTGCTGATGGCTCTTGTAGATGCTGAATACAATTTTACATACGTAGATGTAGGTTGCAACGGAAGAATTAGCGATGGTGGTGTTTATAACAACTGTTCATTGTCCAAAGCGGTTGGAGAAAATTTATTACACTTTCCAACTGACACGGAACTGCCAAACTCAAATATAAAAGTACCTTATGTAATCGTGGCTGATGATGCGTTCCGTCTCACTAACAGGATAATGAGACCTTGGGGTTTGCGGATCTCGGCAGAAGAAAGAATATTTAACTATAGACTAAGTCGCGCAAGGCGTGTTGTTGAAAATGCTTTTGGCATTTTAGCTAATCGGTTTCAAATTCTTCAAAAAGATATTAATTTAACTGTTGACAAAGTGCAAGATATAACATTAACGTGCTGTGCTTTACATAATTTTATTAAAACAGAAGACGGAACTACATATTTGCATGGACACGACTATGAAAACACTGATAGTGTCACCATAACACCAGGTCAATGGAGAGAAAACGTATTTCTTACAGGTTTAGAAAAAAGCAGATCTACAAGACCAGGGATAGAGCCACTAGAGATTAGAAAAAAACTAACGACATATTTCAATGAGATCGGCTTTGTTCCTTGGCAATGGGAGGCTGTTAAAAAATTCAACTTTTAAACTAATTAATACTTTTATTAATAACACTTTTGTAAGCAATACCATAAATGTCTATTAAATATTATTACTCATTATCATCAGTATCAGATGCATAAACTATTGTTGTGACCTGCAAAGATTGTTTTTTATATTTATAGAGGATGTTGTTAATCTCATGTTTGGCATCTTCTAGCAAATTCGGATCTGATATGCAGCTTAGCTCAGCGGCAACAAGTTTGCCAAAAATAGATAAGTTGCTCTCTTCCTGTTTACATTGTCCTGCTGATAGCTTTGTACTCAACAGTTCTAACGTTTCCACGGTTTTTTTAGTGACATAATCTTCTTCCACTTTTTGCTCTTTCGGTCTTTTTCTTTTCCTTTGTGAAGCAAAAGATGACGACGGTTTTGGAGTGGCACATACAGAACCTTCATCGTCGGACATACTATTATACATTTCCTGCGTTTCTGTGTCGACTGTGCGTTGAGTTATGTTATCATCCATTTCTTCATTTTCATCCATTTCCCTTGCCTGTGAATTTTAAAAAGATTAATTTATATTTTCTACATGATTATTCCCACACATACCGGTATTGTTCCTCTGCTTTTTCTTGGATTTATATAAGGAATTATAAACTGGGCCCTCTCAAACCACCAAATGTGCTCTACATTTTCACTTTCGTCGGCACTCATGCCACTATGCTTTATTTTTGTTTTTTTAGCTAACTCCCTACTAAGCTGTGTCCGAATGTTTTGCATTTTCTTTTTAATTTGCTCTGCTGTGACCACTACATCTATCTCATTTTGCAGCTTCTCACGTATGCTACATATTGCGGCCCTCCTGGCGTGTTTATTTTTATAGAACTTATTTTTGGAGTCATAAAGACATGGAAACTGCTCCAAACAATCCAGGAAGTGTTTTATCATGTCTCGGGTCCAAGTTACGTCCTACAATGGTAAACACTTACAGTATTTGTAGTTATGTATACACAATTATACTTACGTTATCTGTGTTCGCCATCGTCAAACGTAATAAAAGTTGTTCCCGGTTAATCTTGGACTTTATTTCACGTAAATATCAGCAAGATCACGAATACCTAACCACAAACTTATAGCAAATCGCACGACTGGTCGAACGAAAATACCGACAACGCTATTCAAAGATATATCGTATGACTGGTCAAACGACTGAAGTTGAATGACTAGTTGCATAGTGTAAACATAAAATTTCATACGATTCGACTGATCGTTCGATCAGTCGTACGACAAATCGCATAGTGTAAACCCACTTTTACAATCGCACGTTACAATAACATAAAGTAAGGTGTTATGTCAAATTGCAATAACAAAAACTAAGTTCAGCTATTGAACAGCAGAGGGCGCACTTCACGATTTCATATTAACTTGACGGTACATTAAAAATACCACCGGGCTTCAAAAAAATAATTTTTTAAAAGGTGTTATGTGTATTATACCAGTGGGCCTCAAAGGGTTAAGATGTTTGAAATAGGTCTTACGAGCATTTGCCTCACTAAAATCTGCTCCTAAATGACTGGTCAATTGTAAATTTGTGGCAGTTCCGTCGAACGTCACTGACAACACCTTTACTCCAGTTTCAAACATTAGTTCCAAACAGCTTGTAACTAGTGAGGCTTTTTCCATCGCACTTAATCCGTGAAGCAAAAAACATCCAACTGGTATTTTCCACGATGCATCGAATGAAACCAACATAAGAATTGCAGCTTGTTTGGCTTCTGAACGTGAATCGGATTCTATGTGTGTTTCTATATCAACACATCCAGTAAATTTAGTTTGTCACGTAAAAAGTAAGTTTTTATAGAGTTGTTAGCCTCCATCATTGCATTGGCCCCATCTGCAGCAAATCCTACCATGTTTATTTTAAAATTAATATTGTTTTCGCTAAAATAGTTTTACAATATTTTGGTAAATGTTTTGCGCGGTGCCATCTGCCAACGGAATTAAAGTTAAGAAGCAATCTTTTATTTTATTATTAATTTTAACTCTTGCAACCAAACACAAATGTTTAATTTAATGTCTGTCAGTAAACTCATCAATCATGAGTGAAAATTTATTTGTTTTTAACTGATCTATATTTTTAATTTTTAAATTTTCACCTGTAACATTTTTGATGATACTAGAACACTTTGTTCGACCGCAGCTTATTTGTGGTGTTATTTTAGAGTCTAACGAAACCTGTTTGATCAATTGCGTCAAATGATCTGCCACACGAAATGATAAATTGTGTTCGACGATAAATGAAGCTATCCGAATTTCGGCAGTCTGCACAGATTTTTGTGACGAAACGTTTTGATCATAAAATTGGACCAATGTTGGTTGGTTAATTATAACTTTACTTCGCTTTTTGTGAGCTAAACCATTTTCGTGCTTCACAATTTTAGATAATCCAGCAGTATATTCTTTTTTACATAAATTACAAAAAAAGTAAGTAGAACCTTTCTTAGCAGGCTTCAACCAGGGGCGATCCAATCTTTCCTAAAGCGTTGTGCGTAGCTCTTTGCTTTGCCACGACTCGTACTAGAAGCAGAAGCGACAGAAGCTATTTTTCTGGTTTTGGCAGGAGGAGACACAGATCTAGAAGTCGATGGAACCACGTTATAATCACTTTCAGCACTGCTATCGGAATCCATTGTCTCTCTGTTAAAAAAAAATGTTTATAAGACTGCTCAAATGATCAATTTTTACATTATAAAAATTAGAAAATTTGATTATAACAAATGGATTAATTATTAATATTAAACTTACCTTTACTCAATTATAAATTTATTTTCACTTGATCACTTATTTCAGATGCAAAAGCACAAAAACAATTACGAGTTTCAGTTTGGTAGAACAAAATTTAAATGATTCATTGCTTTATCGGGGTGGCTTTTATAAGTTCAATAATTCCGCAAAACTAGGGACTTCACCGAAAATTTCAACGAAAAGTTGCCGAATTTGTGGTTGCCGAATTTTAATTAATTTAAGTTTTAAATATTAAATATTGGTTAATAATTTAAAAACAAAACTACTTTGTCATTTATTTAACTATATATAAATAAAAATAAAATAAATTTGCTTTTTGATGTCAATTTTAAATTTTCCCCGAGCATTGGCATACATTTCCCTGTTTCCCTAAAAATTTGTCAAATTCCCTAAAATAGGGAAATTTCCCTAGTATTGGCTAAGTACTGAGATATTGTGTCGGTGCACCTTATTAATTATCCATCCGTACTAAAAATATATTGTTGTGTAAGTGTAACAAAAATAATTTTGAGAGCGCCCTATCTATTGTCTGTGTGCGCCGCACACAGGGGCGGCGCGGCCCTGCTTACCCAATGTCTAACGGTAGATAATCCGGGTAATCCAAATTTAAGATTTTGTTGCAAATATTTATAGCAAGATGTGGATTTATAAAAGATATTCATTGCTAAGCTTCTTTCTGCGCTGGTCCTCTTGCTGCGCCGCTTGTGACTATATTATATTTAACCCTCATCCTCCCAACTTATTTTTATTACGGTAACTACCAAGTGGGGTGCATTTAAACCCCAATTGTTTGAAGGCTTAAGACAGCTTGGAATAGTCATTTTTTAGTATTATAAATTTACTAGCTCATATTAATTAACATCTAGAAACAGCAATTCTATAAAAAAAACTTTACTTTTCAAAAATATTAAATACAAAATTAATTAACAAGTTATGTAGCACAAACTTGACAAAATATTTTTTTTGACAAATGTTCAGCGCAAACAAACTTTTTGCAGGTAGTACACTGTTGTCTTGTCTTTCTGTCGCGTTTTCGGCAGCAGAAGTAACAACGTCCTTGTACTTTTGCTGCACTTGCGGTTGAGTTCATAGAAGTTTGATCAGTTTGTACTTCTGGCACAACTTGTATCATAAGTTCTTTTGTTGTTGTATATATTTGTTGTTGTGACGGCGAGTGATGTTTTTCTTTACCAAGTCTTTTCCTAACTGCAAAAGAAATTTTCTTCGTGCGTCTTTATCATTTTTTTGCCAATCGGGATTAGCACATATCCATATCTTAAATGCATTGATAGCAGCTATATCTAAAAGATGATAGAATAAAGCCATGGGCCATCTGTTTATCTTTGTTTGTGTTGTATATTGTTGATCAAGTTGATCGCCTTTATCAACAGCTCCTTTAGTTTTGTTATATGACAATATGATTTCGGGCTATCTTTGTTTGCTTCTCCTATTTTATCATCTGTGTGTTGACTTGATAGCAGTATTACTGCTTAATTTTTTTTGGGTACGTAAGATACTAGAGTACGATTGTCTCTGTACGCAAACATGAAGAATTTATGGGTTTATTTGATCTGGGAAGTAATTCAATCGGTATGAAGGTTTTATTTTTTCTAAGAGTACCGCAGAGAGTCATACCTTTCAGCCAAAGCCTTTTCAGAAGTTATTCCATGTCCTGCTGGTAAGTGGCTTACCAAGTCCAGTACGAGTCTCTCTCCTTGGTTTTTTCTGGTTGCTTGCTTTCTTTTCCTGAAAAAAATGCAACAATTTATACTCAAGTACGATGACATAACGGCAACCAAACTTTACCTAGGTACACTTGCATATTTATTATGTATGCAGAATCGCAGTCTGCCGCCGTCCAAATTTTATTCCTTATTTGGCAGGTTTGCTCTTCATGTATACGCGGAATAGAGCTTTACCTCTAAAAGGAACAAGCTGCTCATCTAAGCATATATGGGCACCTGGATTGTAACTGATTTATTTTACACTTTTCAACAAATATATCGATTGCAGCCAATTTGTTCTTTTGTCTTCTTTCAACTCTATCTTCAAAATTATCAAAACGAAGAAATCGCGTAAGATCGTTATAGCGATTTCGCGACATAGTAACTGGAATGATAGCTCTACGGAACGCAGGATCTGTACACCATAACATGTCGATAGATTCTTTGCTACTTTTGAGAGCACCAATTGTAAGTAAGAGTTCAATATAGGCCAATATTTCATTATAAGTTGTTGGAACAAATATTCTTGGTTTCAGCGGATTATCAACATTCCATCGTTTGTAGAAGTCGGTAGCCTTACGATTTGTCTTGGTCGCAATAATCGTTATTATGTCTGGTGTAATAAAAAGAGAAAATGCATCTCTAATGCTAGGCACTGCAGAACTGTCGGCTTTTAGACCAGAAGTAACATGTAATATCTTTTGCTGTGCTGTCTATTTCACAATTGCTTTCATCTGCACTATCACCAGCGATTTCATTAGGGGCATTCAACACATGGATCAATTTTTCGATTTAGATAGTAATCGATCGAACGTTTGTCGAACGACAAACTGCGACAAACATAACCTCACTTTTAATTTGACGTTTGACATAAAGTACGCCTACTCGCATTACATCTCGACTTTTCACTTTTATCGAAATAATTGTATAAATGGATGAAACTATGAGAAAAGTGTTGTTAACTGAGTGTTGTGAATCAAGCATTATTATGTTACCGGTTTTCTCCTTGGTTTGTGAGG
The DNA here is from genome assembly GCA_947359425.1 of Lagria hirta. Lineage (NCBI taxonomy): Eukaryota > Metazoa > Arthropoda > Insecta > Coleoptera > Tenebrionidae > Lagria > Lagria hirta. The sequence continues at coordinate 28,839,462 of OX375796.1, forward strand.
AAAATAGTCAAAGGATTTTTTCTATATTGAGTGCTTTGGAGCAAGAACCACAAGCTGATGTTTATGTTAACAATTATTTTGAACAAATAGTTCCTTGTTATTCAAATGCAACATATAAGAGTCACTTTAGAATGACCAGAACAACTATGAACGTAAGTTTTTTTATGCATAATTTCAAATAAAAGTTGATCTTTTTTATCTTATAGCTGTTAATACAAGAATTGAGGGAAATTTTTGTGGAACAAAACGTTGATGTGGGGAAAATGACCATATCTGTAGAGAAAAAAGCACATATTACTATCTGGATGTTGGCAAATTATGCCGTAGCATTTAGAGAATGCAGTACACTTTTTGGAGTTAGCACAGGGACTGTTCACTTTATATTTTTACAAATATGTACTGTCATTAACTTAATGCGTGCAAAATATATCAAGTGGTCTAATGTGAATATATGTGAGGAAGTGGCTGAAAGCATTTATGATAGAACTACTTTTCCTGGTGTGATCGAAGCTGGCGTTAAATGGGTGTCATGTTGAAATCAAACAACCTCCGACACAAAACGCTTATGACTACTATAACAGAAAACAATTCTACTCAGTAATTTTGCAAGGTGTGTGTGATCCATCTTTAAAATTTATAGACATCTTTGTGGGAATGCCCGGGAAGGTACATGATGCAAGAGTTTTTCGTTTAAGTCCTCTACAAAGACAAATAAATTTAGGACTTATCCCGGAAAATATGCATTTGCTAGCAGACAGTGCTTATGGACTTCATGACAATGTATTAACTCCCTACCGGGACAATGGTCACTTGACTAGACAGCAACAAAGGTATAATGTAAAGCACGCATCTATAAGATCATGTATTGAAAGAGCCTTTGGTCTGTTATCTAAGATTTCTAGACATGAACCTTATTGAAGAGATTCCAGTTGTCATCACGTCATGCTGTGTGCTTCACAATTTTATAATACTTCACGAACGATATGAAGATGGTGAAGACGTAATAGACAATCTAGATGAAGTACCTGATTTCGAGGAGCATCTTGTATTGAATATCAGAAATGGTGTGAACAAACGAAATAATATAGCAGGTTTGCTCTAGCATCTGGTGTATTCTTTTGGACTGAATAAAATAAAATTATTTTTAATGTTTATTGCAACGTACATTAGTGCAAAAAATATAAAAAAGTGTAACAAAAACATAAAATATAAAAAAGTGAAACATAAAATCAAAACTTTTCCAATATTTTTTTTAGAATATCATTTCTTTCTTGCTGAATTCTATTATGGTCTTCGACAACAGCTTTTATACTAGACAGTTCCTCATTTTGGTTTTTTTGTAAGCTCGCCATTGCTTGCACCCATTCCGGTTCTTGTTTTCTTACTCTTTTTACATGAGGATTTTCAACAGTTTTTTTCTTTGTCAGGATTCTATTTGCGTTTGTTTCTTGCACCAAATTCGGTGAAGCGTTTTCCGGAAGCATTTCAGTATTTGGGTGGAGTGCACTTATCAAATCAAAACCCGATGGTGATGACGTTGATAGTTTTGATGTGGACGGGCCACTTGTGTTCCAATTATTACTAGACACACTTACTGATGATAGTTTTTCAGAATCTGATGCTCTTTTCCTTTTTAATTCCTAAAATTAATGTTGCAAACTAATAGTTTATTTGCAATGAAACACATACCATTGAAGAAATACAGGGAGCTGTATTGACACAAGCATCTTTTTCAAATATTTATTCCATGATTGCATAGAATGCCCATGTTAAACGACCACGACCTGTTTTTGTATTTTCATCTTCCTAAACTTTTCGTTCTACTTCAAAATCATTGAAGTGATATCCTTTTCTACTCATTTCTTCGGCAATACTCCTCCACAAACTTCGTTTTTTTACTGTACTATCGCGAAATTTATTAATATTAACATAATACAGTTCTAAAAGTAGTTTTGTGCTTTGCTCCGTAAACTGCTCTTTTTTCGATACATTATTTTGTGTGTTCTCATAACTTGCATCTACAGCTTCTGAAGAACTGACCTCAACATAATATACTTTTCCAGCTGAAAAAGAAAAATCAGAAACACTTTACTGAATAATAGTTATTGTTGTTATTTTTTTCATTAACAATTAACTCTACGAATGTACAAAATACGTTCTAACCACTTTTATTTTTATAACTTACTTTCGAGGATCTCAATAAGGGTTCGACCCCGTTCATCCCGTATTGGGTTTCCACCTTCATCACATACGATGGTTATAGAGCTTGCACTAGTTTCTTCTGCCGAATTATATGTACATGTTTGTTTTTAAAGTTTCCTCTGGTTTTGGAATGGTTAATACTCACAAGACCAGATAACATAACCTCAATAATTCTCTATCTTGTTTGCGCTTAAATTGCTTAAAACGAAGTTTTAAGCAATTGAACTGAACGCATGCGCATGCTGTGTGATTACGATAGGTATCATTTATTTTCTATGATGCAAATCGATTGCACCGATTTATATCAAACTTGTAGCGCTAAACGCGATTCGTGCCAATCGCTTTAAATCGATCGGTGTGTTGAATGCCTCTATTGTCTTCGACTTTATCGTCAGAAACATGATCACTTTCGGCGTCACTATCTTCTTCCTGCAAAACGTTGTCATATTCCGGATCATCGTAATCGAGTAACATCAATATCTCTTCTTCGGTAAGGTTTTTTGGATCACGTATTTTTGGAGCAGCACTCATAGCGCTCAGAGCAAAAAGCACTAACAGAAATAATTATAGACACGAAACGTAACACCCGTACAGAACGAATAATGCAACTAGACTAAAATACATGCATAGTCAAGTAAGATTTCAAAAGCGTAAAAGAAGGGTATTCCCCTAAACCAAGCGGGGAAGTACATAAAAATATAATTATTGCGCTTTTATCCGTAAATTACCAGAAACCATACATACATGTTTATGTAACAAATAATAATAAACACAGTTAACTATCAAGTGGGGTGTGTATGCACCCCACTAGACAAAACACAACTTTTTTCTTTATTATTCTAATTTGGGAGATGCTTCCAGCAGCATTTTAATCAAAAGTTAATAAAATGAAGCTATTTTGAATTCCAAACCTCAAAAAAATATTTAAACGGTTTTGGAAAAAACTTAAGTCTGGGGTGTACGTGCACCCCGGTTGGGAGGATGAGGGTTAAAAAAGTCCTAACCGCTTTGGAGAAAGATAGCACAAGTTCATTTTTAACATTGTGTTTTGCCTTCGTGTCCACCTTTGTGCTCATTCTTCGACATAACTGATGTGCCGTTCCCAACTTTTTTTTGTAATATGCTACTTGTTTCCGTAATTTCTATTTGCGTGGAGAGTTTTGCGTTTTCGTTGGCGTATTTACTTCTAAGTTGGTACGTATTTACTTACTGTTCTAAGTTGGTACCGACAGAAAAGTCTTTACTAGATTTTTGTAGGTACATTTATTCAAAAACACAATCATAACTAATGTAATCAAGATATTCATGTATACATATACATGAATACAGTTAAAAACTGTATTTATGGAACTTTTAGAATTTAACAGTATTTATGGCAAATTTAAAACGGTTAATGAGTAATACAACAAATTTAAATATACAGAGTGGTCTCTTTTTCTCAAAATGTTTTAGCATCTTTATTCATTTATATTATGTTATGAATTATTCTGAATGCTTGTGGTGTTATTTTAATTTTTTTTTTACAACAATATAAAGAAAAGAAAATGTTTAGATTGAATATACAACAACAAAAAAATATATATAAATACTGGGTTTCATAATTAAAACTTATTAATTACAAGATGAAATGCATCCAATTAACATCGTCAGATGCGGAACGAATTAGCGCATCTTTAGGCATAAAGAATATATCCTCTGCGACCCATGTGTCTTAGGTTTTGTTTAAAAAACAATAATTATTAGTTTATGAGCATTTTAATTAATATTTGCAAAATATTTATTATTCTATCTTACACCTTTTTCAAGTGTAATTCAGAACGTGTAACTTGTAATTCAGATTAATAAATTGTAACTCAGGAAGCGTTTAATATATTTCAGATTAGTAAATTGTATTTCAGAAAGTGTAACTTGTAGTTTAGAAAGCGTTAATTGTAATATCAAGAAGCGGCTTTTATGTAAAATTATTATGTAGTAATCCAGTCCATAGAAAGAAGCCTATGGGATATCATAAACTTATAGAAGCTTACCCATCTAAGTAATAATAACAAAATATATTAAGAAAAGCGAAATTATTGGTAAACACAGTACATACATAGTTTTACAACAGTTTAATTACTTTCTGATTTATATTTTACTAGTTTTAATTACAAGTTACACTTTCTGTACTACATTTTATACTTTCTTAATTACATTAATTGAAACTTTGGGATCGCTAAATTTTCTAATCTATTAAATCTATCGAAAAATTTGTCGACTTAAGAAAACGGCTCAGAATCCTTTAACATATTCCCAACTAAAGTTTGAAGCTTTTGCCACTTTCAAAAGACCCAGCAATAAATGCATTAACATCCAAATTTCAACAATTAGATAACTTTAAAATCAAAGGAAATTGCGATGAAACAATACTACCACACATTTATTTATTACGAGTCTCGCTACACGATAAAATGTGATACAGTCCCCAGCCCGGCAAAACAAAAACGGCAAATCCATTCGGTTTCAGGTTTCAGGCCCATCAACACCTTATCTAATTCCAGACATGAGTCCGTTTATGGTTTACGCCAAATTTATATTTTCTTTGTTTCTTTATTTATTTATTTTTTCTTCGTTTTTAACTAAAGTTATCTTCGCACTTTTGTGGTTTTTTGTCTGATTAAAAGCAGAAGAAACTCTTGATAAGCGATTCTTTTCGAAAACGTTGGCTTGTCCGGTCATATTTCGAGTGTGCACCGGCTCAATCCTTGCTTCAATTTTTTTGGGTGCATAAAAAGAATGTGCCTTGGATTCTGGAGACCTGCGATCGATCGTATAGGAAGAAAAAGAAGTTTTCAACTAAAAGTCAGTCATAAACACAAAGGGTTCGGCAGTTTTTTTTATTTACAATTAAAGTTTTAAGTTATGTGAACCAGCACCTACTTGGCTGCCTTGGGTTTTTGATTATTAAAAACTTGGCGTAGTCATGAACATTTGATCCTTCTAGCCGAGATATATCTTAAAACAGAATTGTAATTTTGTAATATTCATTGACGGTTTAATTTTTTGTGAGGTTTTGGTTTCGTTTCGAATGCACACAAAAACAAGTACGTTCAAGTTCTCTAATTTACCCTCTGCTATTTTATCGCTTCAGTTATCGTATGTTAACTTGATAAAAATAACACAACTCTAGGAGAGTAAAGGAAGATCTGAATTGATAACTTGGCCAGACAAACAACCTAAACTGTATTCAAATTCAAGAAGGAGTGCATCAAAATAAATGCATGCAGGCTTCACGTGAACACATCTAAGGAGTGGGAGAAGGTCGACGATTTTTCCAACAGGGCAGGCCGCAGAAAAAATCGTTTATTAAATTTGACACTCTTTTTATTTGAAAAACTTACTTTGGTTGTCGTCTAAATAAAAACACTGGTATTGTCAAATCTGATTATGATTACTATTATGTATATTCATATCAACTGTAAAATTTCACTAATTATTTATTCATTAGTTAATTATTATTATATATTGCTCCTTTGAAACCAAATCGACAAAACACACGTTACTATCGAAATAGAATATTTTTATTTATCAATTTCATTTGACACGGGTTTATAGATACCTCATTTTACATGTTAAATTGTGTACAATTAAAGTTATAATTAAAAAAAACGTCAATTAAGAAAATAAAAATATGTAAATAAAAAGCTTGCGTGAAAACATATTTAAAGATTTATTAAAATGTTAACGTTAAGAATAAAACTTAATTATTTGAAAAGAAAAGATTGACATCTTCCGAAAGATGTCAACAACATAAATAAATTCAAAATTCACATACGTGAATTGACATTTAGATAAAAATAAACCAAATACAAATTAAACTAATAACTTTACAATACCTGTTCAATAATACAGAAAAAGTATTATTCTGATAGATCAGAAGAACTTTCGTTGTCAAAATTAATAATAATTGGCTCAATTTGAGCTTCAATTATATTATCTAACAGCCACATTTTTTTTCTACCTCAGTTTTGACATGATTAACAACAGTTTTCCATTTTTCTGCAGTTATTGTCGCAACTGCTTCATGAAAAATATTTTTTAAATCACTAAATTTAAAAGTAGAATTTCTTGCCGCTATATAGTTTTTAATCTGAGTCCAAATCAATTCAATCGGGTTCAACTCACAGTGATATGGAGGAAGTCTCAAAACTTCTTTACCCTGTGCTTTTGCCATTTCGTCTATAATATGTTTTGTATAGTTACTTTTATTATTTTTTACAATTGCTAAAAGTTCTACTTTTAATAGATTTTCCTCATGCTCAATATTTTTTGCTGTCAACCATTCTTCAATATCAGCTTTCTTGCTTGCAGCCGTCGGAACCTTTTCAACGAACCTTGAGTGGTACGGTGCGTTGTCTAAAACTACCACTGCATTGTTTTCTAATTTAGGAAGTACATGTGAAAACCAATTTTCAAACGATTCACCGTTCATTTCCTCATGGTAATCGCCCGATTTATTTGACTCAAACGCCCACAAAGCATCTGCGACAAACCCATCTTCACATCCTATGTGACAAACAATAAGTCTCTTTCCTTTTCCTGTAAACATAAATGATGAAAAATGATATTACAAACAAAATCTTAATTTACCTGAAGGATTTTTTAATCCTGGCGACAGCCCCGAGAGAAACGCTTGTCGTGAAGACTGAACAGTATTGTCTACCCAAACTTTAGGTACTGTGTGTCCTGCGTTAACCCACGTTTCGTCCAAATAATAAATTTTTCTTCCCTGGTCACGAAAAGATTTATTTGTTTTCAAAAACTTTCTTCTCCATAACACTATTTCTTCTCTGTCTATCAACATGCTCTTGCGACCGCGCTTTTGATACGTAAAATTTAACGATTTTAATAATGTATAAAACGATGTTCTTTTAAAAGTTGGCAAATCGCTGTCTTCATTTACAACCTGCAACACCTTGTCGATTGTAGGAAGTTCATTCTTGAAAAAAAACTGATGAACTTTCCGCCGAATTATTTCTTTATGAATATTCTCCACACTATCTAGCACATACGGTTTGCGCACTTGGTTGGTTTTAGGAGAGTAAAATTTATTGTTAATTTTGTATTCTTTCACAAAAATTCCCTATATACGGCGGATTTTGCTATACCAGCTTTTTGTGCTACACACTTCACAACATCATCAATTGTTGTGTCAGGTTTAGCTACTAATTCGCTTTTATATATATTTAAAATCATATTTTTTTCTCTGATATTTAAATGATTACGTTTAGTCCTTTTTCTGGTAGGACTTAAAGGTCTGAGTTCCACTTCAGGCTCTGTAGACGACATTTTATGAATTTTAATAATCCCTACCAATTACCCTTAATAATCTGGGTTGCACTTTGTTCTTAATTTGAACAACTGAACTTAAACACTTTTGTCACTGCCACTCAAATTAACATTGGTTTTCTATATTAGAAATTTACTGATTATTTCTTTCCCTCTCCCAAAAGTTAAGATTCTGGAATTTTCTTAATTTTACATTGTATAGAATTCTCAGAAGTATTTGGGGAAACTTTGGGCGTCTGTCTAAACGTGATAAAATTAGAACCTTTTTGCCCTATACAGTACCATCTTACGATAAGCCGCCTCGTTGCTCCTCATCTCATTTACAACGACTAAAAATCTACCTGTTTATGGGATTTACTAGCATTGACAATGGAACGCTTTTTAAAGCTTTCGCAACATGGTTCACAATTGGCGCCCGACTGATTTTGTGATTGTTTTGGTTTTGAATTTCTTTAGGTAGACTAATGAATTTTTCACTATTACTTATTTTTAAAATTTTATTTTGTTTACGATTTTATTTATTATATATATATATATATATATATATATATATATATATATATATATATATATATATATATATAATAAATTCATATAAATTCAATATATATATATATATGTATATTGTATATTAGTTTGGGTTTTTGATTTTTCATTTGTAAAGGTTATGTTGCTGGTTTTTGAATATACAATTTTATATCAATCATCCGTTATTATTGTTACTTTTATTATCAATAATAAATTGTATAAATTTTATTAATTTGTTTATTTACCATACCTTTGACAATTATAATACCATTTGTGTAAATGTAAACTGAAATCGACAAAAATTAAATGAGATAAATGCGCCCCTGTGCATTCTAATGCGAGCTCTGCCAGGATTCCAAGAAAAGACTAGCATGTGCTACAACTGAGACTTTATCAATGAATCACGTGCTGATCACGTCCTACACTTTATTTACGCGCACTCCTTCTTGAATTTGAATACACTGTAGATCATAGCTCAACCATGAATGAATGAATAATATGTAGAGGTGGGGCGAATATATTAGTATTCGTTACGAGATCAGTAATACCAACTGATATTAGTCATTACTAATATGTCATTATAAAAGGAAGGAAATATTATAAAAATGAAAGGGAAAATAATTTACGGGCGATCTGAGGTCGGGAAGGGGATGGGGGTGAGTTGTTAAGGGTAAAAAACGGTTTTTCTCGATTTCCGGCAAAACTAAAAGTCCTATCGAAAAAAGTCAAATGGCAAAGTTGTAGGTAATAAAATGTAAGATCTAAAACTTTTGTATTTACACTTTTCTCTCATAACCTCAACATTTATGTGAAAAAATTAAAAAACCAAGTTTTTGGTTTTTTATTTTTATCTTTTACAAAAATTTTTTTTTTAACGAAATTTGGTGAAAACTTATTTTTTTATGTCCCAAATACGCTGTAATCTATTTGATTAAAAATATTTATTTTTTCACCTTATATTGAATTAATATCGATAAAACACCTTAATTTTCAATCGAAAATTCATCCGTCAAAATATCCGCTTTTTTCAAAAAGTTGGTATGGTTTCTGTTCGTTGAAATTTCTACTTTCCGATGGTGAAAAAAAAATATATGTTACTACAGTAAATCTTCTCAGAAAATGCAAAAAAACTTGAATTCGAAAGTTTTTTTTTAATTATTATAAATAATTTTATCTGAAAAATGTGATTGCTGCAATTTGTTTCAATTAAAAAGTTGATTTATTTAATGCTAATTACATTTATGTCATAAAAATCTCATTATATATAAATATAAATGTAAATCGTACTATTAAATTTAGATGCTTTATTCTGATTACGTTATTCATTACAATATTTTTGAACACATTGATCTTATCATTCATAAATACCTTATCTTCAATTCTAATCACTTATCCATTAGTTTTTGTCTTTTTGATGGCATTTCTTCATCGTTAGATTCGTTAAACATCTCCGATTCTAGTAGATCTTCGAAATCTTCATGACTATCACCTTCCTCTCCAACATTATTTCCAGACTGCGTTGGTTCTTCATCCACAATTTCTTCTGAATCATTAACTTCCTCGTAGGTTTCTTCTTCAATATTCGAGCAATTTTCAGAACCATGACAATTTGAACATAAATTTGTGCATTTTAAACCATGTTTCCGGCAACCACATTTTAAACTGTTACATCCAGTTTCACAGCTGCAGCAAATAGTTTTGAGCAATATTTCCGGAATTAATTCTTTTTGTGTAAATTTGGGCATAATTCCACGTTGAAATTGCTTCCAGCCCCAATCTGTTGCTGTTAGTTCGGTACCCAACAAGGTTTGAAGCTGATAGATAATATGCCCTGTAACAATGTTGTTCTGCTGCTCCTTCTGTGGGTGGGAGGTTTGCCAAAACGAAAGATGATTTAATTTTTGCCAATTGATATTTTTTAAACCTCAATTGATTCAGTGTAATTTTTTCATTTTTACATTTATAAATAGATTTTATTAGTTGTAACTCATTTTTTTTTTAATTTTTTCGTTACTTGCATCATTCTTATAAAAAACATTGGCCAAATTTGACAAATTTTTAGCGTCTAATAATGAATTGACGATACTTTTCTTTCCTTTTCCGGCAAATCCAGATGTTGTATCGCAACCAGAAAAACAATGCAGAAATGCAACAATGTTTCTTAAGGATTCATGTTTGAAACTATTAGACGTGAAAAATAGGTCTTTTACATTTCCAGAACCTGGTTTGAAAAAATAAATGTCATGATTATATGAATTTAACTGATTTAAAAGGACCAAAAGATCAATATCTTGGCCCACAACAATGACAGTTTTATTAGTACTCATTGCAACTTTTATAGCGGTTTCAATTATGTCAGCATCAGCATCTTTTTCTACTTCGTTACAGGAAAATCCTCGTGACTGTAATCTTTTCATCAAAGTTTTTATTATTTTATCCTTATTTTTTTCGTGAGATAAAATTTTTTCTTGCAAAAAAGGTATTTTTGTAAGATTTTGATAATAGAACTCAGGAATATTGTCTGAGGTTTTTCTACGACTACGTTCTCCTCTTTTAGTTGAAGTAGCTGCTGGTACTGTTGTGACACTAACTGATTTTTTAATTTCGGGATACCTATCAAAGACAATATAGCTGCTTACTGCGTAATGTTTTTCTGCATAGCGCAAATATTTATTAAATATGTACCGTCAACGACGTGCACTACACCGTCAGAAAGCGTTGGTCCATTCGCACTCACAAATAAATCGTAAAGTTGAGATTTTACATTTTTCCTGAGGCCATTTTCTGTAAAAAGTGACAATGGAAAAGGTGCAAGCTCATATTGTAAATAAGTTTCCATATCTTTTTTACTGTCAATGGTTAACGATATTCTTTGAAACAACAATAATGGATCGAACTGTTTTTAGAGACAAGACTTTGTTTTTCCTTTTAAATTTTACACTGCCAAAGTTCATTCCAACAATAGCTTGCAAAGATTTTTTTTCTTCTTCAATGTTATCAGTCTCTGGAAAAGGATCATACCTGTTAAAAAAATTCCCTAGAATCAATGTGTTGCTCTGTAGTTGCAAAAGAAATATTACAAAAATTTTCCATAGCATTGCAAACTTCGACAAGTATGATCATTGTTAATACGAATTTTGTTAAAACACTTTCAGACAAACCACGACCATGTGTAAATCCACCCTGAGTTTTCATAGATCTCATCAAAACATGCTCGATCGTCATATCTGACCAAACTCCCGACCAAAACTTGTCAGTACGTCTAATTGTAAAGAATCCTTCGGTGAATCACGTAAATTCATAATCATCATTTATTGTGTCTTTAAGCTTACGCATATCTTGGAGATAAAGATGAGCAGATTTTGCGTATAGAAAGTGCCCACTTGCGCATGAAAATAAGGAAGCATTCTTTCCACGCATTTTAAATGTAATTCCCAATTACCTGCACGTTCAGCCCGTATGAAATCTTTAACCAATGAGATCATTTGCCAGTACTGCATCCAAAGTTTTGCGGTAGGACCTCTTTTTTGTACTAATTTTAGATGCTCGATAAATTTTTCTTTTATGATCTGAAAATCTTCTTGATGCAAATTGTCTTCGAAATTTTCAGTTCCTAAATCCTGCAAAAATGTATCCATTAGCGCCTTTTCTGTGTCTGACAACTCCATCGATGAAAAAATTAATTCAGACAAGGCGAGCTGTACTAGAAAATGTCCTCTGATAGCTCGTGCATATGCGTGCCCGGAGAGAGCTTTGTCGGACGAATGTTCTGCATATATTTCACAAAAGGCCTCCTTTCGTCCACTACCATCCATGATGAATCCAATCGCTCCGAGGAACGACATCATTAAATGAAAACCCCCAAGTCTTACTTGGATTGAGGACAAATTGTAAGGATCATTATTTAAATCAATATGGGCCAAGATTTCACGAGCTTTATAGTATAGCGGCTGGTCAAACGTTACGAACACAATTTTTTGCTCTTGTTTTTGGCATTGCTTAGCCGCTTCTATCAACGATGTAAAAATGGTATTGTAATCACTTGGTGGATTTTTTATAAATGGCACAGGAATGATTTTAATAAAGTAATAATAATAAAGCTTATTAGCCCAACAGTGCAGAAGCACCAATTACAGGACAAAACAAATATTTTACAATAGTACTTATTGTAACAAATTAAATAAAATTACAAATCAGAATCAGTGACAGACAGTAGCTGAGTTACAAATTGCTTAAATAAATAATAATCTAAATAAAATATATCAACCTCGTGGCTGATGCAGTTGTAAGCTTGGGACATAAGACACACCGAAGATCGCAAAATGAAATTGGTTCTGGGAGTGTTGTGGTAAAAGGTGTTCTGGTATCTACTACCAAGACGAGGAAGCTGAATTCTTCGAGTAACTGTGGAATATCTATTTGAAAGTGGATTATCTTATATAAAGTCAGCAAAACATTTAGTTTTCTTCTCAGTGTGAGTAGAGGGACTCCAAATTCATCTAGCAATAGACGGTGATCATATCCTCGAGGAGGATAAACATGATGAGATTTCAGATATAGATATTCAAACAATCTTCGCTGAACACTTTCAATCATATCATTGTAAGTGTTATAAATAAGATACCATATAATAGAGACATATTGAAGCTTACTTAGCACTAAAGACCTATGTAAAGCTAACAAGCAATAAATATCATAAAAATATTTACTGTTACGCATAATAAACCCAACCATAGCATAGGATGCTGAAATTACATTCTCACACTGAAGATTAAAACGAAAACTGCTATCAAATGTAATACCTAAATCTTTTACAGAGTCATAACGAGGAAGACAGGTTTGATCAATCAAATAATCCCAAATCATAGTGTTCTTTTTACGGGTGTACGAGACTACTTTACATTTGGAAATGCACAACTTTAGTCTGTTGTTTACACACCATACTTAGATAAGTTTTGTTGAAGAACCAAGGCATCATCAATAGAATTTATGGAGTCAAAAATTTTTGCATCATCAGCGTATAGTATAGCAAGATATTGCAACTCAAAGTAGAAGGTAGGTCATTGATATATAAAAGAAAAATTAAAGGACCTAATACGGATCCCTGAGGAACTCCTGAGCTAGCATCATATGGCAAGGATGAGAAAGCATTGTAGCACACAAATTGTGATCTAGATGTAAAATAAGATTGAAAAAGATTTAGTAGTTTCCTACTGAAACCAATGTGAAATAGTTTTTTCAATAGAATATTGTGGTCAATCTGATCGAAAGCTTTTGTTAGGTATGTATATATGGTGTCCACCTGAGACTGCTCTTCCAGTTTTTGAGACACAAATTGTAAGAACGCCATTAAGTTTGTTACAGTTGACCTGCGATCTACAAAACTATGTTGACCTGAATAATGATTTCGTAAATTTTTGTAAAATTGGAAGCAAGCGTGATAGGCCTGTAGTTCTCAATCTTAGAGGCATCTCCGGATTTTAAGACAGGACAAACTTTAGATACCTTCCATTTATCGGGAAACGTGCCAGAAGTCATACTAGGGTTTAAACGTTTGATGGCTTGAATAATGTCAGTTTCTACAATATTAGGTATGTTTATAGTTGAAGTTGAAGGTGAGGCGCCATTTTCTTGAAATGGAATGTTGTCAACTGAATAATCTGGTGTAATATACGTCGACTTAAAAAAATTACCGAACGCGTTTACTATCTGTAAAGGGTTATCAAATGTTTCATTATTCAGAAGCATTTTACCAGGTATTCTGGTTTTAGATCTTTTGGTATTTATATAACTCCAGAACGTTTTAGGCTTATGACGAAAGTTGATCTGAATGTTATTCAAATATGTTAAATGAGCTGCAGAGATTTGCTTTTTGACAACTGAACGTAATACACGAAATTTTAAAATGTAGAAGTCAATACCTGTCTTCTTATACTTTTTAAGGTATTTATGTTTTTGTTTAATGCTATATATAATGTCCGAATTGAACCAGGGAGGATAGTATCGACGTTTCTGTTGGAAAAGAGGGACGTGTTTTTTAAATACATTGAATCAGATATTGTAAAAACAAGCCACCATAGCATTAACACATGAAAAAATGTACAATGGCACAAAATTGGCTTTACGAAAGTTGAACACCTGCGCTGTCTGATCAGGGGGCCGATTCTAACCACTATCGAAAATATTCGAGTCGAAAAGAGTGCGATGTCGCATGTGACGTCACTCTTTTTCGATAGTGGAAAAAATGTCAAAAAATGCCAGTGACAAATAAATGTTCTGTTGGTAGTATTGCACCCTAAAGGTTGGTAAACAGCAGTATATATGTGCACACTGCCTCCTCTTCATTCCTATTCTACCATTTACCGGCGTTCCACAATAATGGAAAAATACGACACGCGAATTTCTCTCCAACAAAAAGAAGTTATGGTCTCCTTTATGGAGGAGCATCCCGAATTTGCCACCGGCAAATTGCTCGGCGTAGAAGGGCGCAAACGAAAGCAAGCCCTTTGGAAGATTTTGGCCGAGCAATTGAATGCGTGCGGAGGACCGCCAAAAAACAGTATTAAGTGGCAACGGGTACGTATACAGTCAATTATTAACGATATTATAAATGTAGCTTTAATACTAACCGATATTGAAGGTGTGGACCGACTTAAAAAATAAAACCAAAAAAAGAAAAGCGCGGACCTCCAACAGGGCCGCAGGCGAACGGGAGGCGGTCCGGCGTCAAAGGTGCAGCTGAGTATAGAGGAGCAGCGCATCATTGCGTTTTTGACAGAGGCGGCAGTTTATGGGTTGGAAGGACCCGATGGTGTGCGATTGGATAGTGCCGATGACGCACGCGGTGTAGCGGTACCTCATCCAATGTGCTGGAGGACCACAATTACCAGCCCGTGAGTAAACAAACTCATCCTTTCCGGAGAATGCTGTCTAATGTGCTTGTTCTTGCAGTCATGTTCCATAGAGAGTTCGTCCAAGCCATGGAGGGCTGGTCCTGAACTGCTGCCTGACCCGGAATCACCTGGGATGGTGGAGTCTCCCGTTATGTTATTTTTTTTTTTTTTTTTTTTTTAATTTAATTATTTTTACATATATTACTTATTTATGTTTTAAACATTTTGAACACCACTAACACCAGAGTCTGATGTTGGATTTGTGGACGGCAGGCTGGCCGAGCTGCTTGACGCCGATGTACTTGCGTCGGAAGCGGAACTTTCATTTTCCGGTAAATTTAGGTGTCCAACAAATTCATGTCCCTGGGCCGTATCAAACATCAAATGGATTGTTAGTGCAGGGTGTAATGCAATGGTTATATAGTTTGGAATTACCAAACTTAGACGTTGTGGGGGTATTCTGTACCCCACGAGTCCTCCATTTAATAGCGGGAACGGTACAATGGATATTATCCCATTTCCCGCTTGCACATCAACCCTTACAGGGGCGGAATTAATAAATAATATACAACTCCCCACAAACACCATAGTCTTACTCCCCAGGTCCCCATGTCCCCAGGTAGCACCAGCTATGGTAGTACGTCGGAACCGACACCTACCAGTAAAAAATAATTTGCATAATATAGTGATACCTTTTCAGGAAAGAAACGTAAGCGTAGTAGTACAGGTAATCAAGCACTTGAAGCTGTAAAGCAATTTTCCGTCATAGGGATGACTTTAAATACACAGATGCGGGAGATGGGTGCAACGATGCAGGAGATGAGTGCATCAATGTAGGAAATTAGTGGAAAAATGGATGTTTTAATTAAGGAAAAGATTAGAACCAATGATTTATTTCAACAATTGATCGATAAGATGTAACTGTATATTAAAAATATTGATTAATATAGTCTTCTCTATATTGTTGTCCCCTTCGCCGCTCTTGAAGAGCATTTCTACCCTCTTGTATCTGGGGTACTGGCAGGGGCTCTAAATCTATTTCATCCCACATGAGTTGGGCGTCCTCTACCCTTTAGTTGCATGCAATATTATGTAGCACACCACATGTAAGAACTATACGGGCCGCAGTTGATGGTTTATAGTGCAACGTGCGATCTTTTAATAAACAGCAAAAACGCCCTTTCAAAAGTCCTATACAGCGTTCCACGATACTACGACAGCCTACAAACGTATTATTAAAATGTGCATGTTGTGGTGTTTGCACACGAGTTACGAGCACTAGTAGCCAAGGTAAGCATGGATACCTTGAATCGCCTGTTGATAAGATATATAAGCAATTGTGAAAAGTTATAAGCAAGAAACCTACTCATCATTCTAGTGTTTCTGTCAGCATTTTCGAAATTGGCACGCATAGCTCTGCCTGTGCGACTATAACGCCACATGTAAGCATCATGTGTGCTACCTGGCCAACGTGCTACTAAATTTAAACTATAGCCCGTAGAGTCACAAATCTGTAATCATTCACCAACATTAGCATACTTAAGCCACAAATAAACGTGGTACTTACAAGTTGACAGTTTAAACTGTGATATCCTTTTCTATTAACAAAGATATTCTCATTTTCTCGTGGAGTGACAACAGCCACGTCAGTGCCATCCACTATACCAATAACTTCTGGCATATCGTGATGTTCCTGAAAGCTGTATTATTGTAATTAGATACAATGGGTATATTATTCCAGGTTATTGCAGTTACCCTCTTTTTAATCGATTTCTCTGCTCATCATTGTGAGGGAATTTTATCCATACCCGTAACAAGTGTCTTAGAATGGCATTGGACAGTTCACGAATACTACGGGATACCATCGATTGACTCAGGCATATTATATAATTGTTTCCCGTCCCCGTTTGGTAATTGCCTGTGGCATAAAAATTTAATGCTGCAAGTATCTGATAGTTGAAGTTTATTCGCAATGTAGTCTTAACTACCCATGTTTTACTTACTCTCAACATTTTTGGGATTCTGGAGGCTATCACTGAGTCCTGCATATGTGGTGTTAAGGCTTTTATTAAAGCTAAACATGCCTCTTTGTTGAGCCGAAAATTTTTTTTAAATTCATTGTTAGATGCCCTGAAGGGGTCTTGTGCATCCCGCACCATTCGTCGAAACAATCTTGTGCGATGCCGTTCTTCTCGCTCTAATTCTTCAATAAGAAGAAACTGCGCGTATAATAAAGCTATTCTTCTATTAATTACTTTGTTTTTGTTTACACTAACCTCACACAAACCGCTTGAACTTTACTTTTCTGCCTGTCATGTAGTGCTACTGTCAAACTATTCGACTCGAATTCTTGAATTCAACACGTTTCTTAATGTTGAAAAGTACTTTTCGATATCGAAAATCCATGACGTCATATGCTACCTTTCTGTGAAAGCCGCCAGGTGGCTGCGTGTTGTTTTTCTATCCACAATGGTTGAATTTGACAGATTTCGAGTCGAAAAGCTTTTCGATAGTGGTTAGAATCGGCCCCCAGGGCCCAGGTCGTGGAAAATTAGTTTGATAATCATTCGGTATCAAAAAGTTTATTGAAAGAGCAGGATGATATTTATCTTCAATCACCCAGGAGTTATTATCATGATCAATGTCACATAGATTGTTTGAAAATACTAAATCCAGGAGCTTATTATTTGAATTTAAAATTTAATTGTACTGGCTCAGGTTGAGAAATTTTACAAGAGCCTGTAAACAAAGTGAAACTTCATTTGACACAGTATCCATAAAATTAGGAATATTAAAATCACCTAGCAAAATGATGTTTTTTAGATCAAAATACTTATCTTCAAAAAGATTACATACAATATTAAGCTTTTCTAGAGAAGGTGTGGATGGAAAATGTACAACAAAGATATATAGAATAATAATAATAATAATAAATTTTATTTTGTTTTTAGACATATGTCTATACAAAAGAAGTTTCAAAGTAGAGAAAAAATATATCAAAAAATATTTCTACTTAAGAAAAATTAAATGAAATTTGATTACACAGACGACAGATACTAACGGTTTTTTTTTTATTCATTAATAATAAACAATCTAATTTTTAAAGCTCAGATGATATAGTAATATAATTGGTCCAGATGTTGTTGAGACTTTATGATCAGTAGTTCTTCCATATCTTTTTCAGTGACATTTGGTTTGATGTAAACGTCTCTCAGGTGGCTATAGAGAGGACATTCGAGCAGAAAATGTCGCAAAGTTTCTTTTACTTGCATGTTGCAAATTGTGCATGTGTCGTTACAGTCGATCTTGTACAAAGTTCTATCAAAATGGATGTGTATATTTGTTTTGCTTGATAGTGTAATCTGACTAATGATTCACATTTTTTTTATTGACGTCCTAAAGTGTAGATATTCTTCTCCTTGAGACAGTCCACTTATGTTCCTATAGAGTGTTAAATATTCCGATTGAGTTGCGCTTTCTATGTTTTTGCTAAGCTCGCTGTTACTTAATTTTTCAATTACGTCTTCTATCCATTTTATTGGTATGCTATTTTGATTGGTTTTGGGTATAATATCTTCTCCCAACGGCACCAGTAGTTGTTGAAGTTGGCTAATCCAGTTGAATTCGGTAATATTGCTATTAGAATTGTGAATTTCTGTCAATGATTTGAGACTTATTTTTGGAAGTCGAGTGTCATCCATTTTCAGAATTTTGCTGTATAAATTAAGTGATTGTTTCATAACTTGGATAATCCATTCAGTTCATTAACTGAATAATAATCACTGACAACCTGAGAAAGTGACGTATTAGAATTAGAGTCAACCACATAAACCGATGAAAAATAATTAGCAAATAAATTACTAATATCTCTTCCACCTTTAACTGTAACGGTATCTAGGTGCATTTCAGAAGGCATGGAATTATTTTGGGTACGGTTTTTAATGTATTTCCAGAAAAATTTTGGATCATTAACAATGTTAGATTCAACCTTTTCCAAATAAGGTTTATGTAGTTGTTTTTTAGTTTCATTACATTTAGTACGTAGAGACTGAAAACATAAATAATTATTCTGAGTACTGTATGATTTGAAAATAGCATGAGCTTTTTTTTCCTCTTTGCATAATTTAATTAACGACTGGTCAAACCAACAAGGATATTTATTATTCCTTGTTTTAATAATTTTTTGTGGAATAAAAGTATTAATTGCATAAAATAAAATTTCATAAAATATGTTAACCTGTTCGTCAAGTTCGAGACCATCAAAATATTGCTCCCAATCCACAGAACTTAAATAAAAGTTTAAATCATTATAATTTCCGTTTCTGAAATCACAAACTTGTACAGATGACGCAAGAGGATTATGCTTAGGCGTTAATATAGAAAAACTGTACGGAAAATGATGAATACTTGAATTACATAGTTCTTCGGGGGCACGGTCAATTTTAAGATAGGGCAAATTAGTGAAAACTAAATCCAGGAAAACTTTCTACTGTTTGGAATTTTATTAACTTGAGACAGATTTAGTAATGAATAAGTGGATATAAAAAGATATTCCAAATATCTCTAAGGTTGCCACCTAAGTAAGAACTCGGATTGCAATCATTCCAATTGACAAAAGGTAAATTAAAGTCGCCTGCTATAATAAGTGTATCCTCAGGATATTTTTCTGATAGAATTTCTAAATCTCTACAGTGATTATAATATAATTCCTTATCAGAGGAAGGTGGAATATACACAGCGGCAATTATAAAATTACAATGATCAACTGTTAATCGTACATAAATACTTTCTACATGAACCCCTATAGATACTACACATGAAGAGAACTTACGTTCAACAGCAACTAGAACCCCTCCACCACGAGATTTTGAAGACGTCTTTACATTGCGATCAGCACGAAATATATTGTAATTGTGCAACCCCAATTCATTACTGTTAATGTTATTACAAAACCAAGTTTCAGAGATAATAATTATATCGTAAATAGAACCGTTGGCATTTACTGAAAAGTCACTAATTTCAGTTTTCAACCCACCAGCGTTCATGTAAAAAACCATTAGTTTTTGAAATTGTAGGCGAACTTGTAGACTGAGTAATATAAGCTTTATTGCTCTTATAATAAATTTTCAAATTGTTTTCACCTCTTGACCGTCGATCTTTCAACTCTTCTCGAATTTTTTTGTTGTAATTTCTTTGATTAAGTGTTAGATCAGACCTGAAATGTAATTCCTTGTTTGGTTTGCTTTTGTTTGATTTTAATATTTTAATCGCTTCCTCTTCACTGTTAAACGTAATTTTCAAGGGCCGCTTTCCACCGGATTTACGTAGTCCTAATCTCACAATCTTTTTTGGTTTCGGGTAATCTTCTAACGGATTGATAATATTCAACACCTGGTTGGTGTCATGACCAATTCTATCTTCCGCAGATGCAGCATCCGATTCTGTAATGCCAAATAGCATCACGTTACATGAACGTTGCCTCTGCTCTTCCATTTCCGTCATCACGTTGATCACTTTATTATCATCCGAATTTGAATCATGACTTTGAGCTCTTTACCACTCTAACCAGTCCTTTTCAATTGCAGATACTCGGTTTTCTACTTTAGAAATTTTGTTAGACATTAATTCTAATTGTTCAGTAATCATCTTCATCAATTCATTTTTCAAAACCGAAAATTGTTTATCAATAATATTTTCTATTGATGATAAATTATTGAAAGAATGATTCAAATCCATGGGACCGGATGATGATGAATTGTTCAAACATTTTACACAGACCCATATACTGTTCTTATTTTTCGAAGTTTTCAGGTAAAACTTAACCTGCTCTTCCGTTAGGTCGGAACATGTTGTATGAATCCATCCCTTACAATTTTTGCATTTTAAAGCTAAGGAGTGCGGGCTTATGTATTTATTGCAGGTACCACAAACTTGAACCATTATGAAATAAGATAAATTAATGAGATATGAGGCAATGATAATCTTCCTAACCTCACTTTCTTCACGTTCTTCAAAAATACAGATAAACTTATAATGTATTAAATATGTAATATATAAAATGTATATTATTATTTAAAAATGCAGAACAAGAAATTTCCACTTAAAGATCGCTATCAGGCTTGTTATTTCTCAACATCAACACGTGTGTTTACAACATCTTGTCAACCGATTGGCAACCTCAAAGTCAAACCAAGTGTTCCCCAAACCAGAGCCTTATTTATTGTTTCATTTTTAGGATCTTCCGTTTTAATGGAAATCTCTTTATCACAAATATTACATTTGTAAATTAATGTGCTTACAAGTAAGTCCTTTTCTTTCTTCAAATTCAAGTCTTCCGCCTGTGCAAATTCTAGAATGAGTTGCTTGCACCGTCATTGCTTTACTCATCAAAAAGGCAATATCAACAATACGATATCCCATTTGCAGTTTTTTCGGGTCATCTTTTTCTATTTCTAACTTATGGTTCATTACACTACAAAATAATGGGTGCAATAAACAAAAAGTTATATGCAAATACATTTCAGTGTGTGTTGCAATGTTTAAGTATAATTTATTATTACATAATAAATATAATTTATTATTACATAATAAATTATATTAAAATTTCTAAGAGCACCGTCAAATATTTAATAAAACTGAAGAAAGGCTTCTACGGCCAGTAGTTTCTGTAAAAGTGACATCTTTTAAAAAATATCGTATAGAAAATTTTAAAAATATTGTCGACGCTTTGCTTTTTAACAGGCGTCATCAAGCCATCAAGTGTTATTCAGGCCAGTTAAATGGTTCAAAAATTCTGGTAAGGTGTTAAACTTTCTGACAATAGCTACACCTTCTAGAGCCAGATTTTTTGTAAAAAGTGATATTACATCCAAACTTACCAATAAATCTAAAGGATGAAAAAAAAGGGAAACAACAATTAGACAAAATAAAAGGAGTTTAAGACATAAGAAGAAACTTTTCCACGACAACCTTGCAAAAATAAAGCCAGATTGGTTTATGGATTTTTGGAAGACCAAAAAATCTAGGGAGTTGGAAATTAAGGTTCTACTTCCGAAAAACAATCAGAAGATTTTATCAGGGTTCAATGTTCTCTTCAATTCTTGACGTAAGATCACTGAATAAAATAACATATGAATCATCTTGAAGGAACCCACTGATTTTTTTACAACAAATGAATTTTATTCAAGATGACTGTAACGTTATCCATTTCTTAGTGTTTGAAAAATCTCGTTTAAAAATACTTTTTCTCTGCCTATACAGGGCGCTTCCGCTTTTACATCCGCTCACCCCATCGCTTTCATTACTTTGCTTTTCACCGTTTCTTTTTTTCGCTTATCATTTTATTAACCCTTTCAGACCTGATTTATTTTTTAACAAGAAAAAATTTATTGCTGCTAAATTTTATTAGAAAACAGTTTTATGAACAACACTTTACACTAATTTAGGCAAAACATAAGTGTATTTTTGAGAAAAATTGAGTGCATAATAATGCACAATTCTAGTGGATGTGCAGTGAATATCGATAAAACGCGATACCGTAAAAATGGTAACATTTATTATAATGGTCAAGGGACAATAAACAGAAACACAAAATCAACAAAATTTTTGAAACTATGTATGTATTTGCAAAAAACAGAACCTAAATTATTTTATTTTTTACGTATGTTCAGGCTGTGTGAAAGTCGACAAAACAATTTCTGTCTTTTTTTATACACAGATGAACCTTGCATTTTCCACAGAAAAAATGTGTTTTCTTGTTGCATCTGCTAAACTTGCAACGCTTTCCTTCTTGATTTCCATCGAGAAATGGCAAATGATTGACAGAATCGTGTTGAATATCTTGCAATGGTCTGACTTCGTCAGTTGGTTTTGGCATTTTATTTATTGGCTCCGAAAAATTACTTGGGCGACCTCTTTTTTTGCTTATAACTAATTGCCCAACTTTACAGAGACATTCAGCTAACTGTAAACGAAATTCTAAAAGGTCTAACTGTTTGTTTTTTGGAATTTGCAGTTGCTGAGCATTACGTCGATACTCAAACCAACTATTGACTACAGCAAGATCAACTGCATGAAATATAAGACGTAGTGTCCACTTGCGTGAACGTATATATATTCTGTAAAGACTTATCATCTGGTCCAAAAGATCAACACCACCCATTGAATAATTGTACAGTTTTACTATTTCTGGGCGTTTTACATTCAAATATTTTTTTCCATTTTTATCCCATCTAGAAACTTCGTCTTTGTGGCCAGATCCAACAAAATTTGACGCTAAAACTACTGACCGATTGTCTAACCATTTCACTAACACCACTTCCCCATCTTCACTGACAACTTCATCATGAGAGCCTCTACCTTGTCTTTTCAGCTCTCTGTCATCTAATACTGGAGGATGAGAAAATCTGTTGATTCTTATGGTTCCTGCTGCAAATATGTGTTTTTTTTTCAAGATTTCTAAAAGTTGATATGAAGAAAAATAATTGTCATAATATAATTTATGTCCTTCACTCTTAATTCTTTTAGAAAGATGAAGTACCACTGAAGCTCCAAGACCCAAATCTTTCAAACGAACTTGATCTAACCCAGTGGTAGCTTCTTGATATATTATAAAATCATACATCAAGCCAGATTTGCCACACAAAACAAAAATTTTGACCCCCCATGGAGTAGGTTTTCCCTTCATATATTGTTTTATAGACAAATGTCCTCGAAAAGGAACCATTTGTTCATCTACACACAAATTTTCTTCCAATTCCAATGCAAGGCACCGCTGCCTTATTGCTTCAAATAAAGGTCTAACTTTATGCAACTTATCGTTACACGTATTCGGAACATCTAAGTTGTTGATACAATGCAAATTGTTACGAAGCTGAAAGAATCTGTCTCGCGACATTGTTTCGTAAAACAAATTTACTCGTAAATTTGTATTCCAAAAAAGTCGTACCCTTGGTAGTTTTAGAGTACCAATTGCAATATGTAAACCAAAAAATTTTTTTATTTCAGCAGCATCTGTAGGCTTGAAGTGCACACCTTTTTGAAGAGCATAAATATTGGTAAAGTTGGAAAAATTCAAACAGGCATCTGCTGTTATGTATCTTTGAAAATATTTTAGCGGACTAAGAACCTCCATCGGTTCATTATTTTCATTTTGAGTTGGTGCCCAGTGTATTTCTGGTTTATTGTATACTTGTCTGCACCATTTGACAGATTTTTTTGAAGCGATAGTATCAGTAGTTTTGTTACCTGCAAGTAGTGATGACAATGGTAAATTTTCTTCATCATCCGAGTCATCTTCGTCGGCTTCAGGAATTTCGTTGGTTTGAGGTCCTACTTTATCAGCGCCAACTCTTGTAGTTTTAGTTGTTTGTATTACATTTTCATTATCTACATCCCCTAGTTCATCATCGCTGAGCTCAATGTCTGACACAGACAGCTCATGAAATATTCGAAGTATTTCTTCAGCATCTTTCTCATTTTCTGGGTCATAACGCTTTTCTAGAATCAAATCAAATAATGCAGAATGATAACCGCACTAAAATTACATGTTTAGTACAACTTCTGGTTACAAAAACGACTTCTATGTAAAAGATATAATTAGAAATTTTAGACCACTTTAGAATAATTGAGCATAATTGTGCACATCAAATTATCAGCTGACATCTACAAAAATGTATCAGAATATTCGTTGCAAGACTTCCACGTTATAATATACTTGATAGTGGGCTAAACTTTTTTCATATAAACATTGATGTAACCAACTAAATAAAACAAATAAAACTAATGCACCTACCTGCCCTCCGTTTGCTAGTGGACGCCATCTTAGATAAAATGGCATAAAACTTTTATTCATTTTGATTATGAGTTTTAAGTATGCAACTAACAAATCAAATAGGTGCACAATTAAGCACAAATCAGCTCAAACGTTGTTTAAAATTTTATAAAGCGTAAATCGCTACATAAAACTTGTGTAAAAGCCTGCTTATTTAGGTCACTTTGACCCAAGCAAACCATGAGAAAAATCTATTTTCAGATCATCTTTTGTGTGTTTCGACCCTCAAAACTTTCTAAAAGAATAGATACATTGCCAGATGTGCCAACTCAATACACTTGACCCTACAAGCCAAAAGGCATTCCAAATTTAGCAGTGGTGGAGTTTAGTGGTGTTATAATTATTATTTAATTCTTAGTGCTTTATATCGCCAATTGCACACAATCATCTACCCGCTTAAACACATCCGACAAGCCAACATCTAAAGGTAAGATTGTCTTACTGAGTTTCTCAATTATCGCATGAGTTAAAAGGGTTGATTTATTGTTTGACTAAAGAAAAATAATAAAAGAATTGAATTAATCTCATAAACAGAATCTTCTGATTATCTTGATAAATCAACTTTTAAGAATTAATCTTACAGTAACGTAGATCTAATTATGGTTTATCGTCATAACATATTTTGTTGATATTGCACTTTCTTGTGACAAAAATATAATTACTAATTATTGGTTCCTAAAGTAGAACCATTGTCAATCTAAATCAGTAGTCGATTACGTTGATTAGCAAAGATTATATTATAGTTACGCATAATACGCAAAATAATTTATATACAGGGTGTCTCAGTAGAAAGTCGATATACAAGGTGTAACAGTGATAGCTGTTAGCTGACATAACAAATTAGGTACACCAATCAAAGATTATATTCGCATTTCGTTTAAATATATTACCTGAGATATCATATTATCTTAGAAATCTTATGTGTATCTTTGTAGTTAATATTCACTGAGTGGACTAGTTATCAATCTTCAGACTAGTTAAATTTAAAGTAATAATACGCACTTGTCTATCCTACCTGGTCTAAGTCAGAGGCTTGTGTTACTGCGGAGTCTTTACAAATATATCATTGCATTTTGAGTTGACCTTAACGGTCAGATAGATAGATACCCAAGGATATTTTTGTAAAGCATTGCACGCCCGAGAACACGTTTTCGTTTCGTTAGTGGATGTAGTCGTAGCCTCATTATTAGATTACATCTACATTGGCGGTGGTGTTTATGCACATTTCGATAGCTAGCTTTTCCAACGGACAGAAGTCCATAGCTACCCTTGCGGTACTATAATGGCCAATTAGTCTTAGGATTAATTGTTTCTGATTGCCGCCGTCCGATCCATTACCTTAAAGACAGTGCTCAAATAGTAAATTATAATATAATGACTGCAGTCTAATATAAAAATCTAATATAAAAATCTAACATTAAAGTCTAATATAAATTATAATATAAAAGACTAATATAACTATCTAGATATTATTTCTATATTATAACAAGATAAGTACCGCTAATTATCATTATGTGTTAGTACGCAAACTGCCTAATCCTATTGATTTATGTGTCATTGAAAACTCAAACGCCATTTTTACGTTTTAGGATTAGCGTTTGAAAGTGCGGTTGGCCATCCAGAGGTTTCTATTAGTTCCTCTAGCAGAGACGGTAAGATTTAAAATAACTTTATTTAAAAAGAAAAAAAATAATTTTGGGATAAACATATTTCCCCTCTCTCTCTCGCTCTCTCTCTCTCTCTTTTTCTCTTATACTTGTGTGCAGAATTATGACCAAAGGGTCTGAAAGGGTTAACTAATAACAGACTGAAAATAATAAATTTTGCAATTTTTATCATTTTGCACTATTTTATGGGTTAATTGATTTGTATTTAAATTTTTTATGTTATTCTTAGTTGAGCTGTCGTAAACTCGTCATTTAATTCTTGAAAAAAAAATATTTTCGAAATCTTATAAATGAAAGAAAAAGTGTTTTCTTAAACATTTGACTGTATCCCCAGAAAAGTAACCGTCGGGAGTTAGAAATAAATTATTACATTAGAAATATACATAATAACTTCATATCACTTATTTACCTTTCATATTCACTCAAAGATTCCCACGAAAAATCATAATTATCCGCACATTCAATATCTTCAATACCAATTATTGGAGTTTTTGGCGACACACTAAAAGCAAAATAACGGGTGGTTAAATTTCAAGGGCCGATGTTGATTTTGAATAAAACACAAACTATTTAGGAAATTATTGTAATTTTATTTTATTATGATATATTGGTATTACTCAATTATGTACGGAACAAAATATCGGCCAAATGGGTGCCGCGACTACGGCGGCACACCTCCATCCAATGGTTCAAATTTTCGATGACCCTGAGGCATAATGGAGGTTCTATGCCGTTAATGTGCCGAATTATCTCATCCTTTAGCTCTTGAATTGTTGCTGGCTTATCGATGTACACCTTTTCATTCAAATAACCACAAAGAAAAAAGTCCAACGGTGTCAAATCACAGGATCTTGGCGGCCAATTGACATCGCCATTACGTGAGATAACACGGCCATTGAATTTGTTGCGCAAAAGAGCCATTGTTTCGTTAGCTGTGTGGCAAGTGGCATCGTCCTGCTGAAACCACATATCGTCCACATCCATATCTTCCAATTTGGGCCTCATCACTGAAGATGATTTTCTTCGAAAATTGATCATCCACTGTTGCCATTTCTTGCCACCATTCTGCCCATTCACGACGTTTGGAATGGTCAAGAGGCTTTAGTTCTTGAGCCAATTGCACCTTGTAAGCGTGTAAATGCAAGTCTTTATGCATAATGTACACTGGTGTTCTCACATCTTCTACAGACCCGGTTTGCTCGACTTTTTCCACGATTTTTGCGATTGTACGCACATTTGGACGAGCAAATTGACCAAAAAAATCACGAAGTGCACGATATGCATTTTGATTTGAACGCCCATTTTCATAATAAGTCAGGATAACTTTAACACGTTGTTGGATTGTGTATCTCTCCATGGTTCAAATTGAGTAAGTCTGAAATAGAGAAATGTCAAATAAAATTCGGAAAAAAACTTGGCGTTTAGATGTGGTTCACATTCAACGTCGGCCCTTACAATTTAACCACCCGTTACTTACAAGATACTTAGATAACGAAACAATTTTGTAAACTTTACAAGATATTAAAAATAATGTGACTTTAAATGTTCCTATTTCATTAGCTGTTATTTGCGTAATATATAATTACATTAATACACTAATACAGTAGGTTGAATCAGCAATTTAGTAAAATTAAATTATGTAATTACAAGAATATATATTGCGAGTACTTACCTTTTAAAAACGTTATCAAAAATATCACAGAAAATTTGATCACACACTTTTCTGGACTCTTTTTCTTTTTCAACATTGTTTAAGAGGTCCAACACAACACCGTCAATAAAAATTTTTATTCGTTTTTTTTGCACGTATAATTTTGCAGCTATAGCATGTTTGTTTCTTTTCCTAGTGCATAATTTGCAACGACCCATTTTGAAGCTTAATATACAAATTAACCCACAGTGGTAAATAATCAATTGTCTAGGAAAACTGATTAATTAAGGTTGCTAACAAATAAAAGAGAAGCAAAAATTGATTTATATGTCCCCGCCGCTACAGTTTTTTTAGGGGCACCTACCGCACAAAAGCTAAACTAATTTGACAAGAGCTGCGAAGATTTCTGTCGACTTTAAAGTTATTCCAATAATTATTAAAATCATATACATATATTATTTGGATTTACCCATAAACCAAAAACTTGAGATGCGTAATTTTTTTTTAGATGAAGCCATTGGGTTTGGCTTAGGTCATGTGCTATTTTAAATGCATCAATTACGATTTTTTTACACACAAAAAAAAGAAAAGTGTTGCTTCAAAAATGAGTCGTTTATATATCAATTTTTTCAATAAACAAATCACAACCTCACATTAATAGTGACTTCAAGTCCTGTAAAAATCTATCTTTTTTAAAGATGTTATAAAAATTTGCCCAAAAAATCAATATTAAAACTGTAAATCGCAACAAAAATGTAACATGCTTTCAATGCATTTCATATAGGGACTAATCTACTCAATGACAACCTTAAAGTTTCATTATATCAAGGTTTTTTCAATCATACACACTTGTTCTTCTAATTTTAAATCATCATCAAACTCTTTATTAACAAATGAGCGTGATAATGCGTCCGCTATCAATAAGTCCTTGCCGGGTTTATACACTACTGTAAAATTAAACTTTTGCAGCGAAAGTAACATTCTTTGAAGTCTCGCCGGACATTCATAAAAAGATTTATTAAAAATCCCGATTAAAGGCTTATGATCAGTTTCGACTGTAAATTTAGTACTGTAAATATATTGGTAAAACTTTTGTAAACCAAAACATATTGCAAGCAGTTCCTTTTCGATCTGTGCGTATCTTTGTTGTGTGTCTGTCATAGATCGCGACGCATAGGCACATGGTTTGTCATTTTGAATTAAAACAGCTCCTAAGCCGTTTTGCGAGGCATCTACTGATGTCAAAATAGGTTTATTAGGATCATAGTAAGTTAATGTACATTCTTTTGATATTACTTGTTTCAGTTGGTTGAATGCATTATTTTGTTCTTGCAATTTATCTCTACCAATAAAAGATAAGCTAGTGCAAGCAATGGAATTTTCTACTTCAAAGTCGCTTCTGTCTTGTTCGCTGCTTACAATATCGTTTTGTAATTTTAAATTATCTTCTTCGTCTTCAGATTCATCATTGTTTTTTCAGATAAAAAAGTAGTCGATTGGCCTGATTCTTCCATCTGCTCCTCAGCTTCGACTTCTTCCAAAAGACGTTGTAAGTGAGCTAGTTCTTCTTCGTAAGACCTCATAGTTTAAAAAAAATTGTTCAGTCGCAACGGCCCAAACCGGGCACGTGTTTGGTCGCACTGGTCTCAGGCACCAGAACAAAAGATATCTTCAAAGCTGCAGACTCAGTCACGCACAAAATAACAGTGACAATGCATCTCTATGCAAGAGACAGTTAAATAACGGGGCAAGGTCAAATAGCTTCCAGAAATCGATATATAAAAGTTTTACTTTGACACGGTCTCAGAGACAGTGGCGCGACCATTCTAGGGTTAAAGAGTATGTTTTTTCCGATAAGTTATTTATAAATTTACCTACATACCGCTCATTAAATACAACAACGTCATAACTTAAAAAAGTATATTTCTAAATAAACGCCATTTAAAAATAAAACCGAATGTTAATCTGTTACAAGCTACTCCACAGTAATCATGTTACAATATTTTGAAAAAGTAATTATTAGAGGTAATAAATAAAGTATTTTGATTTGTTTCAATGATTTGCCAACGTCTACAAGAGCCCTTTAACAGATGTCATTTGGACTTGTGACGTTATTGCTAACCAAACCTACTTTATTTTGTGTCATAATATAATATACAACTTTCTTGCTAAAAAACAAAATCATTTTTTACTGATAATTTTTTAAAATCAATTTGAAGTTAAAATAATTTGAAGGTGTTGTTGACTTAAAATCGATGTAAATACAAAATAATAAAAACACACATTTTTCTTAACATTTTTTTTGAAATTTTCATTGATTTAAACATTACAGCAAGTAAAAAAAAGATTTACAATGAATTATAAAAGTTATTATAATATTTTGGAATATGGTTTTTTTTTACTAAATCTAAAAGATCGGTTTTTTTCTTTTCTGCTAAACCAGGTTTTTTGTTAAATGCAGGCTTTAAAATAAGTTTTGTGGCATCTACTGGCTGTTTTCTTTTTATAACTTGAGTCTCCCGAAATTCGTCACTATTGGGATCGTGCTTCTAGACTTTAACGCCAACTAGTGTCAAGTATCCAAAACAGTTGGGATCATGTATTTAACGTAAACATATGTGATTTTGTTAAACAATGCCAGCTTCGAGAAAAAATTGTTGTATTCTTGGATCACGTCGAGAACGTGGATTCGGTGTGGAAGTGAAATTTTATAAATTTCCAGAGAGCGTGTTAGGAGCCTCATGGAAAATATTTAAACGTAAACAGTGGATGAATGCAGTGAAAAATTACGTGTAAGTACAATATTAATTAAAATTTATAAAAACGAAATGCACCATTCAGTGCAATTATAACAATTAAATACGACGTATGTAAAAATTGATCATTTAATTGATGAAATTTCAAATATTTGTGACATGTATCTTATAGTTATGACTTAACCTTTTAATTCTTTTCTTTGATTTCAGAGAAAATCCAAAAGACTGGGTCCCAAATAAATATACGAGGATTTGTAGTACCCATTTTGTAAATAATGAAAAATCAGAGCATCCTTTACATCCATCTTATGTTCCTTCGATTTTTCCTGGACGTGAAAATATAAAAAGAAATATTCAATCCTTGGAACGTTTCCAGCGAGTCAGGAATCGTGAAACAAACATAATCCACACCGAGAAATATATTGTGAGTGAAAAAGAAAGAAACAACATAAACATTGACAATACGATGGACACAGTAATGGAGCAAGGTAATGAAGAACCTGCAAATCGTGTTGAAGAACATTCGATTGATATTCATGTTGAAACTGTTACGGTGAAGCCTGTGCAACGGAGCATAAGTTGTCAAACAGAGATAGTCACAGATGGAGCTTATGAAGATTTGGCATATTTAATCTACTGGATCTGTTTCAGCAACGTTGAAGCCAGCATTGATAAAGCTCTACCATTCGTTCCAGAGGATAAATATCATCCTGCTTTTACTGTGTATCTTGAATTTCAACCTAACCCAACACCTCTTAGCCCAGCTACTTACTCTTTCAAGAAAGCTGACTATCATAACCTCAACACTTTCTATCATCAAGTCAACTGGATTGAACTTTATGAAATTGACACCGTAGAAAACAAAGTCAAATGGTTCTATAGCAAGCTTGAAGAAGGCAATTCTCGGTATGTGCCTGTTCACAGAAAGTTTGTTAGTATTTATCCCTGCTGGTTCTCTTATGAACTCATAAACAAAATAAAGCTTAAGAAATCTGCACACTCTCAATACAAAAAAATGAAAAATCAACAGAACTACACCCGTTTCAGTATGCTGAGACGGGACTGTAAAATATTAAGTGCCAAATGCTACAGAAATTATATTGACAAGATCGAAAACATGGTTCAGGCCGATACTAATGCCTTCTGGAAGTTTATCAAGAATAAAAAACACAACAATACTGACATCCCTTCTTCAATGTCCTGGATCAACCAATCAGCATCTACTGGACAAGACATTAGTAACATGTTTGCCTCATTTTTCAAGACAACATTTTCCTCGGATCTCAACAGCAACCATCTCATCAATGCCAATGCGAATGTCCTGAAAGCTAACCTGAACAGTCTAGAGGTCAACTATGATGATGTTCTCAAATTCGAGTTGTGATCCAATAAATATAGACCTTAGTAAATCTTGTCAAGGTTTTCATGGACTCTCTTCAATTACTACTGACGAAGCAATGAGCAGTTTAACAGGTGTGACGTTAACAATTTTTTCATGGCTTTTAACTATGTTACCAGACTGTAAAGCCTCTAAAGTCGACAAAAAAACAAGTTTCCTGATAACACTAGTCAAATTGAAGACGGGTTTATAATTTACTGCATTGGCAGTAATTTTCAATATTCAAAGAACAACTGCACATAGGATATTTGTGAAACACATACAGCAGTTAAATATTTTACTACAGAGTTTCATCGTTTGGCCATCTAAATCAACAATACGTGCATCTCTACTGGAATCTTTTAAGCGGCATTATCCAGACACGCGTGTGATAATTGATTGTACTGAAGTTTACACGGAAGTACCACCAGAAGTTAATCAAAAAGTATTAATGTATTCTGAATATAAACATCATCATACTGTCAAGTTTATGGTGGGTTGTGCACCGGATGGATTTATAACTTATGTTTCCAAATGTTATGGTGGCCGTGCTGTTGATTACAAACGATTGTGGTTTGATTGATTTAATTGAGCCCGGTGACGTTGTTCTTGCTGACAAAGGATTTCCCCAGATAAAAACTCAAATCGAAAACAAAAATGCTATTTTTATCATGCCTCCTTTTGGCCACAAAGATCAATTCACCCCTGAAGAAGTAGACGAAACATACAATATTGCTTCTGTGAGGATACATATAGAACGAGTAAATCAACGAATTAAGGATTTTAGAATTCTGTCAAAAGTACCTAATTCATTATTTCCTCATATTGATGAAATTGTTTTTGTTATTTGTGCTTTGGTAAATGTACAGAAGCCATTGTTTAAGGAAAAAGAAGTTGAGAAATAAGTCTTTTTCAAATAATTGTAAAAATTGAATTAAATTTTTAATTGTATTAAATAAAAACGAATTAATTGTTTACAAAAAAGAAAGGTTTTATTTTTTTAAATAATTTCAAAGTTAATATTTATTATTTCTCTGTTTTATAATATCTCTGACATAAGGTAAGTACAGACTCATAAATGATAATTATTTTTATATTATATATTTGCTTATAATATTAAATATTTTTAACTAACTGCACATTTGGTCGATTGCAAAATTATTTAAAAGTCATTTTATAACTTATATCTAACAAGTAATGTACTAATGATAATCATAATTGCATCGTTACTTAGTTGAATCTTTGGCGTATAATTTTTGTATGTATTGGGTAAAATAAAATTTTTCAAGATGAGGTATTAAGTTATTCAATAGTTGATTATCACGTTGAACGGTAAGGAACACGCTACCTTTTGGTGAGTACACGTACAGATCACAAAACTTTATATTTGTCACATACATCTGCAGCTGGACCTGAATGTTAATTGAATGAGTTGGACTCAAATGTAATCCATTTTCATCAACTTTTAGATATGGAAAATTCGACTGGCTTAAATCAGCATTCCAAACAGGAATATTGCGGCAAGTATATGGACATTTAATTTCTATGAGTCGCTTTTGCCATACTTCATTCCCATAAACAAGGATTGCGTCCGGAGAACAGCTTAGCCACGGTTGTTGCAGACAAATTATAACACCAACATTTACAATCTCCCACTTTGGATCAACTAACTGTTTGTATTCTTTTAATGCTAAATCTTCATTGTTTTTTCCGTACGTCATCGCTGCATTTTTAGTTTGTTTTGGGTATATCATAACTGTCACAACTTTTTCAACATTAAAACGTTGACCTTTCAACCTGTATCCATTACTGGCAGTTATTCGCAGTGCTCGTTGTGCAAACCATTCGCTGCTATCAGATTGTTGAATGGTTAAAAGATTGAGATTTAATGCTGTCGTAGCATCACAGCATATCTTCTGTTGGTAGAAGGTATATATTTCTTTGGTAACCATAACTTCTTGAGTAAATATTACATTACAATTTTGCAATATAAATATATCATTTACTACTTTTTTGCCTTCTCCTGGAGGGCTTCTTTAGCCTTTGTTTGTATCATTTGTAACATTGATTCTGCTGGTGTTATTACAATATCTTCTTTCTCTTCACGCTCTAAGATTTTTCGAAGCGGTGTATTTTTCAAAGATTCAGGCGTACTTGCTACTGTAAGTTTGATAGGTTTCAACTTTGTCATTTCAGCAGACAAAACTGGGGGAGGAAAGAGTTTGGACATCCTTTCACCTTTGTCGTACCCTAGTAATTGCTTTTGAGTAGGCTTACCCCATTGCTGAGAATGACTCGTTTTCGATGACGATGTTTCGGGAGAATTAACGTAATGAATTAACGCACATATATGCTTACACTTGCCCCCAAGACCAGCTTTACAGGTGCAAACAGCGTTACTAACGTGTCGGTTTGTGTCAACCTGAAAATAATAATTATATAATTTTTCTTATAAATAGATAAAAAAATTTCCTAGTTTTCTAATTTAAGTGCAATAAATTACTTTTTATTTTACTTTTATACTTACAGAAATTGTCACATCATAAAGATTTGAAACACTTGTCTGTGGCACAACTTTACCGGTTTTAATTTTATTCTTTTTTTCAACAACACCGTACACATGATTTGATTTGAATAATTTTTTACCCTTCTCATCATTCTGGCCATGTATTATATTATTGACTACAGGTTGAAATCCGTATTTTATTATTTTTTCCATTGTTATAACTTTTTTTTAGTTTGTCATATTCATAGGTCCTATGTTAGAAGCGAGATCTTTAACGTCATAAAAATCTTCATGGCACAGCTCATGAACAGTAAAAGGTTGCGTTTGCTTCTTTGCAGCCCGAATGGCTGAAATAAATCCGTCAGGAGTATAAATTGGTCCACCTCTTAATTGCCGTTTCACCTGTCTTTCGATGAGTGAATGAGCGGAATCACCTTCGTTGTGAGTATGACCCTTAACTAGATATTTGTGAGTAATTGATTTTATATCTATAAAACGTACGGCATACAAATACAGAGCCAACATAAATTTATTTTTTTGTTGGCCTACACAATTATCGGAATAGAAAATTACTTCAGAATTGGGTATAGTAGCCTTGTTTTTTAAGTATTTTAGCACACAAATACCCAATTCATTTACGCCGTTCGATTCATCCCACACATAACATTCACAGTTATTTGTTTGCAAATCATAAATGGAAAAATTGAAAACATTTAACTTCGATTTGTAATAAAAAACCGAAACGTCTCCTTTCGGTATATGCATGACTGCTTGCAGATCGTATACAGCCAGAATGCCATTAAAGTCTGTGTTTTCCTTATCGCGCTTCTTCTCTTCTCTTGACAAATTCTTCTCAACTAAATGCCTGTCGCAATTTTCTTGCAAATTCTCCTTTTCTTCATTATCGGCGTTTTCGTATGCCACACAAGTTTCACATAAGTCTTTCTTTGGTATGAAAAAAGAAATATTATAATCTTCCGTAAATAACCGATGAAAAATTGCATAGCTGGCATAGGGTAAGTTTTGCTCTTTGCATTTAAACACATAGTCCCTATGGATATCAGCCAAAGAGCGGCTACCGTCAATAAATGTTCTTGTTGTATTTGCT
Source organism: Lagria hirta (assembly GCA_947359425.1). Classification (NCBI taxonomy): domain Eukaryota; kingdom Metazoa; phylum Arthropoda; class Insecta; order Coleoptera; family Tenebrionidae; genus Lagria; species Lagria hirta. Next base: position 28,875,308 of record OX375796.1, read on the forward strand.
CGAGTATAGTGACTTTCAATTTTTGGAATGGAGTTGATATGTTCTCGAATTTTTTCTCGTATGACCGGGTCCAGCGTTTTATGCTTTCCATGTTTTCCTCTTTGATCTGGTTCGAGCAATACACCTGCTACCTTGTTTCGTTTTTCTTGGACTGTGCGTATTGTGCGATCATTTATATCTAAAGTACTTTCAAAAAACATTTTACACACTCTGATTTTTAGAGAATCTTTTGTGAAAAAGAAAGCATTGTTATTTTGTCGTGGTTTTCTTGTACCTCCAACACGCGTGTATCGATATCTTGGTAAAATAACGGTCATAGAACTGTCGATAAACTGCCTTTGCTTCTCAATATGGCCCAACGACCAATAAGCTAAAAAAAGCTGTTGTCGCTCTCCATGACTAAACTTAGTTGAACATTGTAATTTACAGTTTTTTCCGCACGGAGTTCGCATTTCCCTTTGTTTTCGAATTTTTTTCTGTTTTGTGTGACTTTCATATGCTTCACCACTGTTTCTCAATTTTTTCAAAAGATTTTTTTTCCAATTTTCTTTATTAAGTTTTCGTTTAACACCTTTTTTGGGAGGACTCACCAAAATTGAAGTGTCTTGATTAGATGTAGATGGATTACTGCTACAAGGATTTGAGTGTAACATACTTTCGCTTATAAACGAAGTGTTTACGACGTTTTCTTTATTGTGGTCGAAACCATCTTCTTCATTTTCATTCTCTTCATCGCTTTTTGTAGGTACGTAAGATGAACAACTTGAGGATGAAGAACTGGAAGGTGTTGGAGTAATTTTTGAAGATTTGGGATCGGTTTTATTTTCTATGAAATTTCCTGTACAAACAAGAATATTCAGTCTTAATAGGTTTTACTTTCAATAAAACTATCTATGTGAAAATAAGTTATATCTGATCGCTCTGGGATCTTACGCTAATCGTGTTTTTATCTATATATAAAATATAATTATTCATAACTGGATATAGATACCGAAGGTAGTCGAAGACTCCAACATTGATACATCAGCATCTACCGTAGTGTCTGCAGTCGGGCAGTTTGATGCCTCAACAAGTTGCCACATCATTTTCCCACGAGAAATCATTTTAGGTAGCTGAAAATTATAACAATTGATTCTTAGTATTATTGAAAAAATTTATTTCAAAATTATATAGAAGTAATTATTGTATCAAGAATGGCGTAAGAAAAAATATTATGACGCGTCATTCAAGCTTGTGCATAATATTCGAGCAAAGAACGCCATAAGGTCACATAAGACAAATTTTCTAATTCAATATAAACTATTTGTTTCTAGTAATATAGTCATAAGAGAAAATAATGCTCTAAAAAAAACTTTTTTTCAACGTAAGAACGTCACAAATTCAGTTAATACAAACCTCACTTATATTTATTATTTCGTGTATAACGTCATAAGTTCAAATAATACTTTATAGATGTAATATACAAAAAAAAAATTAATTCTTACCTTTAAAACAATAATGACTTAAATTCAAATATGACACTATTGCGAACAATGGTTACACTTTAACTTGATTGCTGTCCACTCACAACTGAAATAATACACTATTACTGCAATTTAAGAAAACAAACTGAAGCGGTCACGTACGCAAATAGTGCTATCTCTCGGCAAGAAGAAGGTTGAGTTTAAAGAGGGGTTTATTTGAATCAGTGCTGCCAACCTAGTGAGAGTAAAAATCGGTATCTGGTTAGACGAAAATTCGGTAGATGACTCCGAATTTTGGTAGACTATGGATATGATTGAAAATAAAGAAAACTTTTGAAAACTAGATTTTTATTCAAAAACAGCAGCAATGTAATTAAAACGTAAAATGTAAGAATACAACAAAAACAACAATTTTATTATATACAAACTTAACATATTTAAAAGCAACAAAAAACTAACAGATAAATATAAAAAATTTTAGGCGTTACCGGTTTCATATATGGTATCTCTTTGCATTTTAGACACCAAACGCCCTGCGATGGGAAAGTTATAACAATTATCATCTTTCAGATATTGCCTACAATGCAATAATCCCGTAATGGTCTCTGTATTGAGAGCATTTCGCTGTTTGGTCTTCATTAAATTAACGGCAGAAAATATTCGTTCGACATTTGCGGATGATTGCGGAAGGCACAACGCGTCAAAAACAAAAGTGGTTAAAGTGGAAAATGTTAATGATCCATCACCAGTCGTAATCTTTTTTACTTATTGCCAAAATTCCTGCAAATCATCCGAAAATCCCCGAATTTCACGTACATTACGCATCATTCTCCACTTGCAATTTTTCTATTTTAATTAAGTGAGGAAATAAAGCCACTACATCGGCGATAGAAGCAATATTTCCGCTTTTAACTTCTGTTGGATGCAAAAAATTCATAACTTTTAATTGATTGTTTTTAAGAGAAAATCTATTTGTTATTTGCGTACAAGCGTCAACGTAAAATTCTACACATCTACAAACGTTTTAGATATTTTTATTACCTACAACTTTGCCATTTGACTTTTTTCGATAAGACTTTTAGTTTTGCCGGAAATCGAGAAAAACCGTTTTTTACCCTTAAAAACTCACCCCCATCCCCTTCCCGGCCTCAGATCGCCCGTAAATTTATTTTCGTTTCATTTTCATAATATTTCCTTCCTTTTCTAATGGGTTTCATCCTACTTATATTTTTTTTCACTTTTTATTATTTTTAAAGGCTTCTACCCTGGTCTATGAATCGAAATATTAGATATCGATATCACGATTGTCAATGTCACTAATATTCGAATGAAAAGCGATCCGGTGAGTTTCTGATATTTAGATTTCACATACCTAGTAGTGATATTAAATTTAGTATTTTATACGATTTTCAGCTGACACGACTACGGCCGAGCTAAGAGAATGAACCCGAGTTAAGAATGGCGGTTTGGACCGTAGTTTGTATTTTCAATATTTTTTGTATTAATTTATACAATTGTAAGACCCTTTTATTCTAATCTTACGTTTTGCCAAATTTTAACAATTAAATTGAACTAAATAACAGTTAACTCTTTCTACATAATAAATTTGTCAGGATGTCTATGTTCTACGATTATTAGCCTTAATTATTCACTCGAAAACAGTGTACAGAATAGCAACAGCCAGCTACATTATCATCAACAATCTACTTCAACTCACCCCTCTATATTCATTGTTAGAGAAACGCTTGAGCAGTCAGACGGATCGATTGGGTGACACATGAGAGATATTTACCCATAATGTACCTGTCACTAATACCTGTAAAGTAACTCACCGGGGGCTTTTCTCTCCCTCGCAGGATTCTCTTCCTCTCGAACTGATAGTGGAAGACATCACCAGACTCATTGGACTTGGACAACCACTCTATGGACTCGATTGACTCAATCTTCACCCCTTTTCTTTAGCATCGTGTTCTCAATGATGTCTTCACAGTTTCGGTACCTGGTTTGGGAGCAACGTGGACGGTGTCGCTAGGCCTCAATCACATTACGCGAAATAGACTGGCCAAGAATAATACGTAATAGGAAAAGGTATAAAATAAAGATTAATGAGTGAAGAACCTAAGGACATTACGCATTACCCCGTCATACCAGCAAAAGGGAAATCCACAACCTTTTTATACACTGATAGGAACATAACCATAGCGGTTAACAGGCTCCAGCCCACCCCTCTACCTCTTCGCCTCTGTTCGAGGAAGTAGAGAACCAGGATAGCAATCTGTAAATGTCTACAGACGTCATGGGAGTACCACCTCAGTCTGAAATGAATTAACACATAGACCGTACCCCAGGTATTAAACTATAGTTTCTGCCGTGGATATTTCATATTAACATATTGATGTTTATCTATATAACTTTACTCATTATTTCTCCGAATTCAGGGAGTCTGCACTGAATGCACAATTATACCACAAAACAACACATGATCAACAAGATCAACACGTTAACTATCTTTCTCTTTCAACAGTTTAAATATTCATAATACTGCCCGTCCGACCGCTCTGACTCAACGTTCTCACTCGCCCTGCTCATTTTTTTACTGACTGGCCTCTACCACCACTTTTCCAGGGATGCTAAGCCGATGTTCTCCCTCTTTTACTTAAGATGCCATAAGGCCCTCATCGAGATGATTTAATTATACAAGCGATTTAGCGCCTTATTGGCTTATTTTTACTTTAAAAAATTACTATAAATTATTATAAAATCAAAAACTCTCACACAATGTAAGAAATATTCTTGTAAAGGAAATGTAGACAGTTTCTTCAAAATATTGTTTAAAATGTGTTGTCAATAAACAATAATGATCGCTCACGCAATTTTTTAATTAAGAACTAAAAAAAATATTGAAATTATTAGAATATTAAAAAATTCCTAATAAAATAATAACGCTAATTGATTTTATAAGGTACGTCTTTAAATGAAATAAAAAAGAGTTATGATTGTGAAAAAAATAAAGCTAAATTTTTATATTATTATCGATCGTTTAAGTCTTTATGCTCAATTATTTGAAAAAATTCCAATCGCTTAACGTAGACTAAATAAATCACCACCCAGACACCTCTTCGGGGGCCAAGAATGCTGATTGTGTTTATATATAAAAAAAAAGAATAAAAAAGGAAATGTATTCAATTTTTAATTATTATGATTCTTATTCATTATCAACACTTTTGCCGAGTGTGTTTATAAAAGAAATGGATAAATAAGGCAACGTATTCAACTTATTATTATTATTCAATCGAGCAGTATAGAATAAAGATTATTCCTAGAGAAATCAATTGTGTTTTGTGTTACTTTTCTTCAGCTCCATCAAAGTTTCTTCTCAAGTTTTTCTGTTTTGTGCAAATAATGTTCAAACGTGCAAAAATTAGTGAAGTGTGGAATCACTTTACAGTTGATTCTGAACCAAATAAAACGGCAAAGTGTAACATTTGTCAATTGAAATTTAGTTTTAAAGGAACAGTATCTAATTTAAGCAAACATTTAAAAACTAAGCATCTTATTACTTTGCAACCAACGCAATCGCGACAAGTGAGCCAACATTTACCAACAGCGACAGCAAATACAGTCATCTGCAACAGGACCAGCATCTGACGGTAGTGTTGACATGAGCTCAATAAATGGCAACATTGTTTTTGTGCTAACAGTTGGCAGTTTTTCTTTTAATGAATAAAGTTCAGTTCGTTCACTGCATTTTCCACAGAAGTACACGTTAACTATTTTCCTATTTTTTCCTGCCCACTCTGACAGGTTATGGGCCCAGAGGCGTTAAAAAGCACCTAGAATCCAGCCGGATTTCCCATAGTTCAGACGTGTAGCTGAATACAGTTTTTCAATTTGTAATTGAAAAGTATTGCGTGTGGAAGGTGAAGGTTAAAATGGCAGTGAATTATCTCAACAGTGTTCCAAAGTTGATGGGACGCGAGAATTATGCAGATTGGGCATTCGCGATGGAAAATGTATTTGTCTTGGAAGGGCTAACGAAGTGTGTCGATGGTTCAGAGACAGATAACGTTTTAGTGAGCAAGGCAAAAGCGAAACTAATTTTGACCTTGGACCCGTCGTTGTTTATTCACGTGAAAGATTCAAAAACAGCAAGTGATGTGTGGGACAAGTTAAAGAGGCTTTATGAAGATTCCGGATTTGCACGTAAGATTGGTTTGTTAAGAAAATTAATATCCCTGAGGCTTGAAAATTGTGATTCAATGGAGTATTACATCAACCAAATTGTGAGAGTTTACTTTTTATACATTTATTATTATAAATTATTTAATCAAAACGGCTTTAATATAATATTGCAAAAAGGAGGGATAGCTGAGTGGAGATTGCGCAGAGCGCTTAGCTGAGGGATGATACCATTGCCGCAAGGGCAGTAGACAGCAGTCAGCACTCAGCGGGTAGTACTCGTAGGAGTGTCGAGTACGGTACTCGTGCATAGTCAAGTCAAGTCGAGAGAACGAGAGTGATAGTTGTCTTTATACTCGAACGAATAACTTGTTATTGTGTGCAAATTAAGTGCGAATGTGGTGTCTTAACAATTCTGTTCCAGTAACCTAGCCAGGTGACAGATCCTACCTTCTTCTGACAATGTGGCTGGTTTGGCCATGGCAGCTAGGTTGAGTACTGAAATGACTTGCTCTAATCTTAGGAAAGAGCACATGTAAGACTTTATTACATTATATTGATTATTATGATGCATGCAGATACATCTATGTCATTATTGGCATATTTGTTTGTATTAAAGAGCATGCAGTTTGTTTGTGTCAGAATTGACACGGTTGTTATTGTTTATTGTTGCTCTTTGTGAAATGATTAAGAATGAAAACCTACAGCAGAGAACTTGTTCTGTTCTTGAGCCGGTCTTTACTACTTCTATTAATATTTATTATTTGGCTCTCGACGCCGATTAACATAATTCCTGTTTTTCGGTTGAGATCTAGCTTCTCAGATTTCTCAAAAAGATTGGAGAGATCTTTGAGGCCGGGTTTGATGCTGCCGTCAAGGCTGGTGCCTTGTCACTGAAAAGAGTTGTAGGTGGGTTCTCTATTGTGGCAATGGAAGGGTGCAGTGTTCAAATACCTTTCAATTATTCCTTTAATCTTGTTTTATTTCTCCTCGCCGGAAACACTGTAGCCAATGGCCATCTAGGTTTAATTACCCAAAGTGCAGGCATCCGTGAGAAGGCCTCTACTGACTTCTCACATTGGTACCGAAAATAATAAATAGGTTGAAGAATGGAGAAGCAGAAGGAAGCCGCCAACGTCCATCAAATCCGGTCTAGATGATAGAAACAGCGAAGCCACCGTAACAGAGAATGCCCTCTACAAGGCTGGAATGGAGGAAGATGGTCCGGCGGGGACAAGCCCCCGGTGAGTTCCTTGATAAGTATTATTAACAGGTACATGATGTGTGAATGTGTTTCATGTATGGTTGATCTAATACGTTCATTTCGTTCGAGGCGGTTTCTTAACGGCGGCCACAAAGGGGGTGAGTTGTAGTAGATCGTTGATAATGATGTAGTCTGTTAATCTTGTATTTATGCAATATTTAAGTTGTATTCATAATCAGGAAAGAATGTGGTGAAACAATCTGACAAATATTGTATTTTAATGAAACTAGGTAATTTAATTATATATCAATTTAATTATCCCGGCGCCTTCACCATTATTCTTATGCAAATTGCGTCAAAAAAAATACCCCTTACAAAATCATCGATACTTCTCAGAAACTTGAAAGACGTGGTTTTAAATTAAGTCAGGAGTTGATAGGCAGTCTTATGCTTGCTGGATTAACAGATAAATTTGAACCGATGGTTATAGCAATCGAACACGCCGATATTGATGTCACAGCGGATTCCATAAAATCCAGATTATTGGACATGCAACTGGTGGACGATGCACGTGCTAAGGCAGGTGGCGCATTTGCGGCTAAGTTCAGCACGGTTGGTCATCATGGCAACGGGAGGATGTCAAAAAGTCATTTTGACAGTGACAGCAATAGGAGTCATAAAGTAAACAAAAACAAAAGTGAAATAATTTGCTTCAGGTGCAACAAGAAAGGTCATTTCAGGAACAAATGTCCGCAAAATGTCGAGAAGCAGAGGAATGAAGGTTCACAAAAGGCTTTTAATGCAGTGTTTCTAACCGGAAATTTTAATAGTACGGATTGGTATATTGATTCAGGATGTAGTGTTCATCTGACGTCTAGAATGGAATGGTTAGAGAATGTACACAATAATTTTCCTTTAAAAGAGATCACAGTGGCAAATAACAACAAATTATCTGTAGAGTTGGTAGGCGATATCATAATTGAAACTCTAGTTGAAAATCAAACGAATATAGTAAAGGTGTGTGATGTTCTTTATGTGCCTAAATTGATGACTAATCTGCTGTCTGTCAGCCAACTTATTAAAAATGAAGTTTATAACAACAAACATCAGCTAGTGGCAATAGCAAGTTTGCAGAATAATGTGTACAAATTAAATATTGTGAAACCTAAGATTGATTTAGTCGCAGGTTTCGCATTTTCTGGGAATATTTGGCACAGAAGGTTTGGACATTTAAACTTTAAGGACTTGAACATTATAAGAAATGGACTTGTTGATGGTCTTGAATGTACAGGATCCTTATTAAAAAGTGATTTTGATTTATGTGAAGTATGCTGCGAAGGGAAGCAGTCCAGGTTGCCCTTTAAGAACAAAGGACATAGGGCAAGTACTGTTTTAGAAGTTATCCATGGCGATTTATGCGGTCCAATGGAAGTGACTTCATTAGGAGGCTCAAAATACTTTATGGTTCTTGAAGATGATTTTTCAAGAATGGTTTTCATATAATTTTTGGAGCATAAAAGCCAAGCTTTTGAAAAATTCAAGGAATTTAAGGCATACACAGAGAATCAACATGGTAAGAAAATTAAAATTTTCCATAGTGACCAAGGAGCTGAATTTAGCAGTAACGGGTTCAGGAATTTCTATAAGAAAAGTGGAATTCTACATCAGCAAACGAACGCATACACACCTCAACAGAATGGCATGAGCGAAAGGATGAACCGTACTATCCTAGAGAAGGCTCGATGTTTGCTGTATGATGCAAAGTTGGAAAAGTTTTTCTGGGCAGAAGCAGTAGGTACAGCTGTTTATTTAAGAAATCGTTCTTCTGTATCAGGACTAGAGAAAACACCATTTGAAATTTGGCATGGTAGAAAACCTGATGTGAGTAGCATACGAATTTTTGGCAGTAAGGCCATGGCACTAGTCCCAAAGGAGAAAAGACTTAAGTGGGACAAGAAATCAAAAAGAATGATTTTAGTTGGTTTTAGTGACCACATCAAGGGTTACAGATTATATGATTCTGAAGAAAAGAAGATCATAGTCAGTAGAGACGTGGTGATAGAGGAAGCCATGGTTAAACCCAAAGTATCTTTGTGTGAAATACAAGAGAGATCAGTTTCAGTGGGAGGTGACATTCCAGAAGAGGTAGAATCCTGTGAAGCAGATGAGACATCTAGCAATTTTTCTTCTGAGCATGGTGATCAAAGTAACGATGAATATTTACCTGACGTCATGGTGGATGCGTCTGAAAATGTAAGAAGGTCTCAGCGAGTACCTAAACCTAAGAAAATTGATGACTATATTACTTACCTGTGCGTGGATAGTGATCTTGATCCAGTAACTGTTGAAGAAGCTCTATCTAAAGGTGATGGGGACAAATGGATGTCAGCCATGCAAGAGGAGCTGCAATCTTTTGCAGATAATGAAGCATGGGAGGTGGTAAATGACTCTCGAGGCAAAACGGTTGTGAAAAACAAGTGGGTTTTTAAGCGAAAGATTGATCATGAGGGAAATGTGCGGTATCGTGCGCGGCTTGTGGCGAAAGGTTTTACACAAAAATCTGGGATTGATTTTGGTGAGACGTTTTCTCCGGTAGTGCGTTTCTCAACATTAAGGTTATTGTTCGCTTTGTCTCAGAAATTGTCATTGAATGTTTGTCATTTAGATGTTGCAACGGCTTTTCTCAACGGTGATCTGAAGGAAAATGTTTATATGCAAATACCCGAAGGTTTAAAGATTGCTGATAGTAAAAATAAAGTTTTGAAGCTTAAAAAGGCTATTTATGGGCTGAAACAATCCTCCAGATCATGGTATGAGAAAGTTGACAGTTCATTGCGTAATTTTGGATATAAAAAATCAGGATATGAACCTTGTCTTTACACAAAAATGGAAAATTACTTAAAAACTATAGTTTGTATTTATGTGGATGATTTTTGTATTTTTGGTAATGATGACAAGGAAACAAATTGTTTGAAAATAAGGCTAGGAGAAATGTTTAAAATTAAAGACTTAGGAGAAGTTAAAAATTGTTTGGGCATGAATGTAAAAATTGATAAAGAAAACAATACTATTTCACTTGATCAGGGTAATTACATAGATCAGCTTTTACAGAGATTCAGAATGGTAGACTGTAAGATTGTAAATACTCCTATGGAAACTGGGTTATGTTTAGATAGAGGTGAGGATGTAGTATGTGAAAAAGTTTTTCCGTATCAACAACTTTTAGGAGGGCTCATGTATTTATCAGTTTTAACAAGATCTGATATTTCTTATGCTGTGAGTTATTTAAGTCAGTTTAATAATTGTTATACAGAAACTCATTGGAAGCATGCTAAGAGAATATTGAAATACTTAAAGGGTACAAGAAATTATGGTTTATGTTTTGGTAAAACTGATGAATCGCTTGAGTGTTATGTTGATGCCGATTGGGGCAGCAATACATTTGATAGAAAGTCTTACACAGGCTTCTGTTTTACTTTTGTTGGTGGTCCAATTTCATGGGAAAGTAGAAAACAGAAGACTGGAGCGCTTTCAAGTACAGAAGCCGAATATATGGCAATGTCTGAAGCTTCGAAAGAAGCTATTTATTTGAAGAACCTATTTTTTGAACTGACTGGTGTGAACCAATGTATAACTTTGTTTAATGATAATATGGGAGCACAGAAGTTATCTAAGAATCCTATATTTCATAAAAGAAGTAAACATATTGATGTAAAGCATCATTTTTTAAGAGATGTAGTTGCAAAAAAATTAGTTCAACTAAAATATTTAGAAACTGCAAACATGCCAGCCGATGTTTTGACAAAGAGTTTGAGTAGTGTCAAACATCTTAAATTTATTTATAATCTCGGTATTGTGTGTGTTATTGACAGTTAATTGATTTTGTAACTATTTGTTATGATATTGAGCTAGTGGGAGTGTTTGGGGAGTGACAAGCGAACCGTCATTGTCAGATCACAGGATAATCGAATTTCACTTGGAGGGACTTAACCCTTCCAAGCTACTAACGCGTAATCCTAGGAAAACGGATTGGGATGTATATAAAACCAATCTGAGAAGAAATCTAGAACAGTTCGACACAGGGGGGACAAACCGTCACAAATGGGATCTAGAGAAGGAAGTGACTCACATCACAGGGGCAATCATAGAGGCATACAACTCTAGCTGCCCTTTAACAAAATGCAAAACAAGCAAAGAAGCTTCCTGGTGGAACAAAAACTTGTCAAATTTAAGATCTGAAGTCCGCAAGCTTTTTAACAAAGCTAAAAAAAATAAGGACTGGCAGGGCTACACCAGCAAGCTAACTCAATACAACAAGGAGATAAGGAAGGCCAAAAAGTTACATTTTCAAACTTTTTGTGAAAACATCACTTCCACTCCGTCAGCTGCCAGAATACATAAAGTAATGGCCAAAGGGGGAACTAACCCAACAATGGCACTAAGAAAGTCTGACGGGACCTATACGGAAGGGGAAGAGGGGCGTGCCGCCCTACTCTTAGAGGTACACTTTCCAGATAGTGAACCGATTCCTACAGACGCAGAAATTGTAGCAACATCCAATCACAGCAGAAATCCTTGCAGAGAGGACTGGGACATTGCTAACAGTATATTTACTAAACAACGGCTTGAATGGGCTATTAACACCTTTGAGCCGTACAAGTCACCGGGGGTAGATGGAATACATCCAGCCTTACTACAAAAAGGACTAGGAGAAATTATGCCACACCTACTTAGAATTTCACGAAGTAGTCTAGCACGGGGACAAATACCCAACATCTGGCGAAGGGCAAAAGTAACCTTCATACCAAAAATAGGGAAAAAGGATGGGACTGATCCCAAATCTTTTCGACCTATCAGTCTCACATCGTTCCTGTTAAAGACAATGGAAAAAGTATTAGATAACTATATTAGAATAGAGACTCTGGGAAACAAGCCACTACATAACTGTCAACACGCGTACAGGGCGGGCAGATCAACAGAAACTGCCTTGTACCAGCTCACAGACAACATTCAGAGATCTCTAAATAATAAAGAAACAGCAATGTGTGCTTTTCTTGACATTTCAGGCGCGTTTGACAACGCCTCACATGCATCTGTCAAGATCGCGCTGGAGAAAAGAGGGGTTGAAAAAACTCTCGTCAGATGGATGTGGGAAATGTTGACCACAAGAACAGCTGAGATACCAACGGGTAATAAAGTCATCACCGTCAAAACTACTCGAGGTACACCTCAGGGAGGGGTAACCTCTCCTCTGATGTGGACTTTGATAGTTGATGAACTATTAAATAGATTGACAGAATCAGGAATAGACTGCATAGCTTATGCCGATGATATTGTCATAGTGGCCAGAGGCAAATTTGAAAGCACTCTATGTGAAATAATACAGAAGGGTCTCAGAATTACCGAACAGTGGTGCGAATCAGTGGGGTTGAGTATTAACTCATCAAAAACCGCGATTGTAACATTCACTCGGAAAAGAAAACTCCAGGGGATGAAACCCCTCTTCTTGAAAGGAGAGATCATCAAAGAACAGTCTGGAGTTAAATATTTAGGAATACACCTCGATAGTAAACTTCTATGGAAAAATCACGTAGAAAAAACTACCAGTAAAGCCATTAAAGCGCTTATGGTCTGCAGAAGTCTAGCAGGTAAAACATGGGGGTGCAACCCGAATATACTGCGATGGATGTATACCATGATTATTAGACCTATCATGACCTATGGGGCAATAGCCTGGCACTCTAAGGCAGAACAAGCAACCACAAGGAGAACCCTTGACAAGGTTCAAAGACTAGCATGTTTGTGTATCACAGGAGCTATGAGAACGTGCCCTACTGCGGCACTAGAGGTTATTACAGACCTGACACCTCTACATCTAGTGATAGCTAGAACAGCGAGGGAAGCTATTCTCAGACTCACAAGGGAGGGTACCGAATATGAAAAAATCAAATGTCAGAGAGCTTTGACATCTCTGACAGAGTGCATTTCATTTCCAAACCTTCCAAGTGACGAAATAGTAAGAAGACACATCTTTGAAAGAAACTTTATGGTAAGATTAAGCAACAGGGATGATTGGGGGAAAGAACCCACCACCAGTGAGTTTAAAAGAAATACTATTAAATGGTATACGGACGGCTCCGTGACAAACAAGGGCACGGGAGTAGGAGTAGTCGGTCCTAGAACCAAATACTCAGAATCAATGGGAACCTACCCAAACATCTTCCAGGCGGAAATACACGCAATCAGACGATGTGCAGAATTTAATTTAGAAAGAAACTATCAAAAATGTGAAATTGCAATTCACACTGATAGTCAAGCAGCGATAAGAGCATTAAGCTCCTATGTCACCAGTTCTAAAATGACATGGGAATGCCGAGCCAAATTGAATGAACTAGGCAAGAATAACAAAGTTTTTCTTGTTTGGATACCCGGACACTCGGGAATAGAGGGAAACGAGAAAGCTGATAAGCTAGCAAGAGAGGGCGCATTAACCCCTTTTGTAGGGCCAGAACCATTCTGCGGCTTAGGGAAACATACCTACAAGAAAAGGTTCAAAATGAAGGAAGAGAAGGACAGATCAGAACGCTGGCTAAATCTTCCTGGTTTGAGACACTCTAAGAAATTTCTTGGAAACTTCGACCATGTAAGGTCCAAAGCTTACATGAACCTCACTAAAAATAGGCTTCGCATCCTCACAGGTTTCCTTACCGGTCATTGCCGTCTAGGAAAGCACCTGATGAGACTTAGCCTAGAAGATAATGACGAATGCAGATTTTGCATGGAAGAGGAGGAAACTCCGGAACACCTAGTAACAGAATGCGTCGCCATTAGAACCCAACGTAAAGAACATCTAGGGCAGGAATACATACTGAATAGAGACATATTGTCTTTGAAGCCATCGCAGCTGCTGGAATTTATTACAGCTTTGGAACTAGATGGGGAGCTATAAACCGAGCCACTCCTCGAACAGCTCGAGAAAGGGGAGCACAATAGACCAATAGGTCGCAGTGCAGACGATACCCTATTCTAAATCAATTAATCAATCAATCAGTGGGAGTGTTGACATGAGCTCAATAAATGGCAACATTGTTTTTGTGCTAACAGTTGGCAGTATTTCTTTTAATGAATAAAGTTCAGTTCGTTCACTGCATTTTCCACAGAAGTACACGTTAACTATTTTCCTATTTTTTCCTGCCTACTCTGACAGGAAGTTCCGCGCATAAAACCGAAATCATTGACGATGCAACGACTTTTTCAACTCTGCTACAGCTTCCAAGACCTACAGAACAACCATCTACATCTACAAGTATTTCAAAAAACATATTTCAATCCTCTATAGCAAGGTATGCTACAACCAAAAAAATTTCGGTGGTTCAGCGAAAACAGATCGATGATGCGCTAATGGTGCTTTTCACAAAAAAATTTCAACCTTTTTCAGTGGTGGAAGATAAGGGCTTCAAAAAGTTTGTTACTGCATTGAATCCTGTCTACCAACTTCTTTGCCAAAAACATATTTCCAATACAATGTTGAACGCAGAGTACCAAAAATGCAAAATTGATTTGAAGGAGCGATTTAAAGAAGTAAAAGCAGCATGTCTCACGACAGATAGTTGGACGTCCAGAGCACAATAAGGTTATTTCGCCATAACTGCACATTATATTGACGACAATTTTGAATTAAAGTCCGCTCTCTTACAATGTCGTGTTTTACCAGGGCCACACACAAGTGCAAATATTAGCCAAGATTTACAGCGAGTTATTTCACAATGGAATCTGAATAAAAAAGTTCGATTAGTAGTGGCAGATAATGCTGCAAATGTTCAAAATTTCATCAAAGAGTTGAACTTAAAAAATTTTGGGTGTTTTACGCACACTTTGAATTTAATTGCCAAAAGTGCTATTGCTCTGCCAGAAGTAGAATGTTTCATTTCTAAACTAAAAACTCTTGTTAGCCACTTCAAACGCAGGACCACGGCTAAGGAAAAATTGATAAAATATCAATTTCAAGTTGGCATATCACAGCCGAAAAAATTGTTGAGAGATGTGTCTACGAGGTGGAATTCCACTTTTTATATGTGTGAAAGAGCACTGTTATTAAAAGAAGCCTTAACCAGCACTTTAGCCCTTTTACATAGCAGTAGTAGTACCTCTCTTGCACCAATTTCTGCAGATGACTGGAAATTATGCGAAGACCTTTGCACGGGTTTAAAACCTCTGGAAGAAGTTACCCGGCAAATAAGCGGAGAACGCTATTTAACAGGTAGCCTCGTTATTGTTTTCAATTCAATATTAGCAAACCTTTTTGAAAATAACATTCCAAAAGACTTGACACTACATCAGAGTGCACTTGATGCAGCAAGAAAAATTAAAAATGAGTTGTGTGCTCGACTTCAAAACATTGAACACACTGGTACATTCAGTATTTGCACTTTTCTACATCCGCGTTTTAAAACGCATTTATTTATAGATAAATCTGCAGCTGAAGTAGCTAAAAAAAAGTAATATAATAAGGTTTATTGTTTAACTTTACAGTTTTACAATGTATTTACAATTTTTACTAAAATAAATCTTCTTTTTTCTCTTTCCTCTTTTTTTTTTTTTTTTTTTTTTTTTTTTTGTTTTTTTGGATTCCTTTTATGTAAACTACTAAATTGTAATTTATATATTTATGTATTAATTGTATACCCCCTTGCTATGGGTTAAATGTACCTGAAGAGCAATAAATAATCTTAATCATTTTCATCCATTCTTTTTTCTTTTTTTCCATTCATTATGTCTTCTCTTATTCTTATTCTCCTTCTTCCTCATCCACCCAGTTTAATCTTTTTCTTTTTTTTTCTATCATTTTCATCCATTCTATTCCCTTTTTCTTTCCTTTCATTATATCCTCCCTTACTAACATGCTCTCTTTTACCTCCTCACATTCCTTCATCATGTGTTCTAATGTTTCTCTCTCTTTTCCACACATTCTGCACTTTCTTTAATTTTCTTCCATCCAATATCTATTTTCTCTCTCTTCATTTCCACACCTAAATCTAGCAATCATTTTTCTCTCTCTCTTATTTTCCCTTTTCAGGTAGCTTGGCAGTTCTTCCGTAATTATTACCCCATATTTTGTGTTGTACCTGCTTTCTCTAATTTCACCCCTCCTTTCTTGCTTCTCTATATCTCTATCTCGGTCTCTCATTTCTCCATTCACCCATTGCCCCTCTTCTCTTTTCCTCTCAATCTCTTCTACACTGAACCCTTTACTTTCATAGTATTCTTTTCTCTCTTTTTTTATTCGCTTATCGCCCTTTTTTTTCATCATTTTTCCACACTCTTTCAGTATCTCACACCCTTCTCTCTCCCGCATTTTGTCTTCATACTTAACTGCTCTCTTTCCCGCCTCTATTCTTACTTTTTCTCTCTTTCCTTCCTCTCTCACTATGTAAGCTGGGGTTTCTCTGCTTAGTCCTAGCATCCATCTCATATATTTTTCTTGCACTCTTTCTATTTCTTTCCTCTCTTTCCATCCCCAGATTTCCGCTCCATACATCATAACACTTTTTACCAAACTGTCAAACATCGTCATCCCTATTTCATATTCTCCTCTAAACTTTTTCTCTGCCATTCCCCACACTATCGCACACATCTGGTTTCCCTTTTTCACCAATTCTCTCAACTGCGCCTTACTTCGATTTCTTTCTTCAAACATGTATCCTAAATACTTCCATTCTTTCACCTGCTCTATTTCTTTCTCACCCCATTTCCATACTACTTTTTTTCTTACTCCCTTACTAAACACTATTATCTTTGTTTTAGTTTCATTCACCTCAAATCCCTTCTTTTTCATATACCTCTCTGCGATTCTCATCATTCCATTCATTTCTCTTTCTTCTTTCGCTACCATCACTATGTCATCCGCATACGCTAACAACCAAATTTTCTTTTTCCCTGCTACCACTCCTCCTTCTTGTCCTTTTGCTAACACATCTTCCGTATCACTCATATAAATTGTAAACAGTAGCGGACTCAGAAAAAGTAATAGTTGGTAGCTTCCGAAATAAATAACGCTAATACAGATAAGATAAGAGCTAATGCAACAACAATGGAATTGGAAGTGAGGGAACCGGAACTATGACTATAATGGGTACAAAATATCTAAACTATAGCTTATAATTATTGTAGTTTCAGATAATAACTTCTAAATAATATAAACTTTAACTAAATTAAAAAATTAATTCTAAATTTTACAGTTAAAAATTAATGAAAAATTAAAGAAAAAGAAAATTAAGTAAGAAATTAAATAAAAAGCATTATGAACATGTGTAACTCCCTTCACTTAATATACTACTCTACAAAACTAATCAATCATGGCGCCGAGTGATCATACATGTGCAAGATGCTCTAAGACAATTAGAGTAAATGCGGGTTGCATTGGCTGCAACCATTGTAAAAAATGGCACCATAAAAAATGCAGTGACCTAAATGATACTGAATTTAAAAAGTATCTTGCAGAATATCAAAAAAAGGGGATCACGAGCTGGGAATGTGGTCGGTGTAATTTTGAGGTTAGCATCATTGAATGTGACACTGAGGTGATGATAGTGACACTGAGGAACTACCTCTCTCCACTAGCAAAGCTGAGTTAGAAAATATGTTCAAAAAATATCTGTCTGGATTTGTTGAAAAAATTGAGAAAATTGAAAGTAGTGTAGCTGGTATTCGTAGAGATCTGAACAAGTTTTCAGAGCATAACAATAACATCACTCAACAGCATAAAGAGTTCGAAAAAAGAGTCAGGGATATTGAAAATAAATTGACATCTGAGAAAGATATAGCTATTGACCCCAACAATATCATAAAGGAGATAAATGATCGTAAAAGAAGAGAGAGCAACGTCATTGTTCTAGGTATCACTGAGTCGAAAAAAACAGCTGGCAATGACCGTCTCGAAGATGACAAAACTTCCCTTTCTACAGCTCTACCTGCGGAATTATCTGTCAAGATTCCAAATTTTAAAATTCGTAGATTAGGTCGTCCGACAACTGATCGTCCACGCCCTTTGCTCATCGAGACTCGGTCAGTGGTCGATGCCAGAGATATTTTAAAGCTCAATCATCGTGAAGGCTCTACAGTAGCTTTCAAACCTGATTTAACACCAGCGCAACAGTCGCATCTCAAGGATCTGCGTTCTAAACTTGATACACTAATAAAAAATGGTGATACAAGCAAAACCATCAAGTATGTCCAAGGTGTACCGCAGATAGTAAACAAAAATTTTCGCCCGCTCAGTGAGAGAGAAAAGCCTCAAGGCTCTGCAAGTTTACTATCAAAACACACGAGGCCTCCGAACCAAGCTGTCCAAATTTTTGACAGCAACCGCGGCCAGTAGTTTCGACATAATCTGTATTACTGAGTCGTGGTTACATTCGTCGATTCGTGATGGCGAGGTAATTGATAACACATACACTATTTATAGAAACGATAGAGACCCAACACTCTCAGGACAAGAACGTGGTGGTGGTGTCTTTATTGCCATTAAACGCCACATTCATGCTGATTTAATACCCATTGATGATTGCAACCTGGAACTCGTCTTCGATAAAATTAAAGGTACTGTATCTGATATAATCGTTGGCTGTGTTTACATGCCTCCTCTTACGTCATACGAAGAATACCATAGTCTACTCACAACTCTTACACACGTTAATGAAAAGTTCATAAATGGCAAATTACTACTTGTAGGTGATTTTAACTTGTCAAGTAGCGTCCCTCGAGCTGACTGTGACAAATCTGTTCATGATGGTCTCGCTCTACTGGAATGTACTCAAATAAATAGCCTATGCAACTACAACAATAATCTACTGGATCTCAGTTTCAGCAACGTTGAAGCCAGCATTGATAAAGCTCTACCATTCGTTCCAGAGGATAAATATCATCCTGCTTTTACTGTGTACCTTGAATTTCAACCTAACCTAACACCTCTTAGCCCAGCTACTTACTCTTTCAAGAAAGCTGACTATCATAACCTCAACACTTTCTATCATCAAGTCAACTGGATTGAACTTTATGAAATTGACACCGTAGAAAACAAAGTCAAATGGTTCTATAGCAAGCTTGAAGAAGGCATTTCTCGGTATGTGCCTGTTCACAGAAAGTTTGTTAGTACTTATCCCTGCTGGTTCTCTTATGAACTCATAAACAAAACAAAGCTTAAGAAATCTGCACACTCTCAATACAAAAAAATTAAAAATCAACAGAACTACACCCGTTTCAGTATGCTGAGACGGGACTGTAAAATATTAAGTGCCGAATGCTACAGAAATTATATTGACAAAATCGAAAACATGGTTCAGGCCGATACTAATGCCTTCTGGAAGTTTATCAAGGATAAAAAACACAACAATACTGACATCCCTTCTTCAATGTCCTGGATCAACCAATCAGCATCTACTGGACAAGACATTAGTAACCTGTTTGCCTCATTTTTCAAGACAACATTTTCCTCGGATCTCAACAGCAACCATCTCATCAATGCCAATGCGAATGTCCTGAAAGCGAACCTGAACAGTCTAGAGGTCAACTATGATGATGTTCTCAAACAGCTACTTAAACTAAATCCTAATAAAGGGGCAGGACCTGATGGGATTCCGAATATATTCTTGAAGAATTGTGCAACAGAGATCTGCGAACCTCTCACCCATATTTTCAACAAATCCCTTCAGTCGGCTACCTTCCCCAGCGACTGGAAGTTATCATATGTGTGTCCAATCCACAAAAACGGCCAGAGATCTGAAGTGTCCATTTACAGGCCCATCTGTATCCAATCCGCACTGGCTAAGCTTTTTGAAAAACTGGTCCTCACTCAGCTCACACAAGCTTTCAAAAATATCATCACGACAAAGCAGCATGGATTTGTGGGTGGAAGATCAACTACGTCTAATCTTTACTCGTACACTAATTACCTACTCAATGCGTTGAATGATGGACTTAAGGTACATTCCATATATACGGATTTCAGCAAGGCGTTCGATCGTGTAAACCATACAATTGTCATTGCCAAACTTAATAATTACGGTGTGGAAGGCACCGCGTTAGAATGGCTCTATTCATACCTGGCTGACAGATTGCTTCAAGTTAGAGTAGATGGCTATCTATCAGAAGAGTATGAGGCCACATCTGGAGTTCCACAAGGATCTCACTTAGGTCCCCTCCTCTTCAATATCTTCATCAACGACATAGTTAATAATATACAGTCTGAATGTTCACTCTACGCAGACGACCTGAAGATTTATAGAACCATCTCCAATGATTCTGACATCCAGCTTCTACAAAAAGATATCGATATGCTGTCTACCTGGTGTACCAACAATAAACTGGACCTCAATGCCAAAAAGTGTGCTGCGGTATCCTACTCACGCGCTCACAATAATACTATCACTAGTTACAAACTCAACGGTCAGAATTTACCAGAAGCTTCGGACGTCAAGGACCTGGGAATTTTTATCGACAACAAACTCACCTTTGAAAAGCACATTGACAAAATAAGTCTGCAAGCATTCAAAGTTCTGGGACTCATCACAAGAACTGGGAGAGATTTTCGCAACCCGTACTCCCTGCTTAGTCTGTACCGTTCACTCGTCCTACCAATACTAGAGTACGGTTCTGTCATATGGTCACCATACACTGACACTCTCATCAATAGAGTTGAGAGGGTTCAAAACAAATTCTGCAAGTCGTTGTCGTTTCATCCATCATTGAGGCCGCAAAAACTCTCCACCGTTAGTATTCGCTCTCTTTTCAAGGTTAACTGCCTAGTTGATCAGCGCCAGGTTGCAGACCTAGCGTTTTTCTACAAAGTTGCGAATGGGCAAATTGATGCACCTGAAATCCTCAGCAGCTTTGAGTTTGCCCCCTCTACACCATCACTCAGGCACAATCGCCTATTAAAAACGACAAAGACACAGAAAAATTACGCCTTCCATGGGCCGCATAACAGGATCGCCAACCTCGTCAACTCATTGCACACATACATCAACTTCTACGGTGGTACCTATCAAGCTTTCATCACGAATACCAAAAACAAAATACTTCCTTATCGTTGATCCAACGTTTAACATATTAACTTATTACTGTAATTAATTTAATTTACTATTCTGTCTCTTTGTTTGTATTTCAACACTATATCTTTCTCTACTCTATTTATATATATTTGATGTATAAAGCCGATAGGCGTCTGCTTTCTAATAAATAAATAAATAAATAAATAAATAACATGCATATTTTAGATTTTGTTTCCTTAGATGTAAACTTATCAAAAAAGATATCAATATCATTCGAATAGAAATTATTGTAAAGCTTAAAACAAGTCAACATAGGACTGTTGTAATGATGATACGTATTAGGTATACTGTAATAAAACAGTCGAGGTAAACGACTTGTCACTCTCGGAACAATAAAAGAAATTTGACTGAGAAGAGCTTCGCTTCGTATATCACCGTTCACAATTTTCTGTAGAAAAATTAGAGCAGCTAAGTTTTTTCTAGCTATCAGCAATGTTTCATTAACAATGCTAAGAAGTTCTAGTTGATTGCAATGGCTAACCGGATAAACACCAAACATTTTATAATAATAAAATTTACAAAACTTGCGCAAGACATTTTCAAGAAATTTTTTGTAAATTTGCTGATAGGGATACCAAACCACCATACAGTATTCTATCTTTGATCTTACCAATGCATAAAATAGCAGTTTAAGACAAAAAATATCCGTAATATTCCTAGTATTTCGAATAATAAAACCAAGAGTTTTCAGCGCACTATTTGTTACTTTAACAACGTGTGAGTTAAACGATAACTTAGAATCGAAAGTTATACCTAGATCTCTAGCTTCATTGCTATGATTGATTACAGATTCCTTTATATTATAGTAGAAATGCATTGTACTGTTCTTTCTTGAAAATGATACAACTTTACATTTATTAATATTCAACCTGAGGTGATTGATTTCACACCAAGAAACAAATTTATCAATATCAGATTGTAAATCTAAACAATCAGCAAAAGAGTCTATAACCTTAAAATTTTTTAAATCATCCGCAAATATAAACTTATTTGATTGCATACATTGCACTACATCATTAAAAAACATTATAAACAATAGTGGACCAAGATTTGAGCCCTGCGCGACTCCACTTACAGTAGAATAATTGAAGGACACATAACCTTTATATTCGACAAATTGAGTTCTATTCATTAGGACTGCTTTTAGTACATCCACTAGTTTCTCGCATAATCCAAAAGATTTTAACTTATGCAATAAAATACATTGGTGAACTTTATCAAAAGCTTTAGATAGGTCAGTGTAAATGACATCTACCTGCAGACGTTTATCCAAGGCTTCCGACACTAGTTCCGTAAATTCACATAAATTAGTGATAGTAGATCTGCCTCTTACAAATCCATGCTGCTCAGCTGCAATACTAAAAGATACATGAGGATATATTATACTTGACAAAATTAATTCAAAAAGTTTACCAAAATTACATGAAATAGCTATCGGTCTATAGTTGCTAACATCAGTACTATCACCTGATTTGTAAATTGGAGTTACCCTAGATTGTTTCCAGACCTTGGGACATTGAGAGGATGAGATTATTGAATTAAAAATATGATACAAAAAAGTGTATAAACAACTAATGCAATCTACAACTAAGAACGCAGGCACCATGTCGGGTCCCGATACATAATTACTCTTTAGCTTCTTAGCAGCTTTCTTTATGTCACTTTTTTCCACACGAATCAAAGAAAGAACAGAATGTTTATTAGTAGGATATTCAGCTGTGAGAGAGGCACAGCAGGTTTTATTACAAAATTCACACACGGTATTAAGATCACAATGTATGTCGCACTTGTGCTTATCTCTAACATCACAATACACACTACCAAATTGTCTTGCAAACGCGTCCACAATTTCCTGGGACGTAGTAAAGACACTAACATTATCAGTCATTCTACCAGGAATATAAGTAGAACGTTTCTTTCCATTTACAAAACGCCAGAATTTTTTAGGATCATGCTTAATTGAACATTCAGCATTTTTAATAAAGTTTGAGTATTCAATAGACATTTTACGTTTTAGTTCTTGCCTAAGCTGTTTCATTCTATCAAGGTAATATCGTGATTTAGTTCTTCTGTAGCTGTTCCATGCTTTTCTTTTTTCTTTGATGAGCTGCACAATTTCACGTGTATACCAATGTGGAAAATTAGTTTTGCCTGATGTAGATTTAATCACAGGAACATACTTTTTAAATAACTCGTACAAAATGCTATAGAGTGTTTGGCAAGATTCCTCCACATTATCATTTGTTTCAATTTCAGTCCAATCAACTCTCGAAATCGATTGATATAACTCTTGCAGATTCGCTCTACTAAAATTAAATTTCTCATTGTAACCTGTTTCAAAAGTCTCATATACTTCCACATAAAATGATAATGGCATATAAGCAAGGGTGATGCAAGTCTTCATTCACTAACGGTGGGTCTCCTCTTGTGATTTTAAGTTCAACATATCTATTTGACAGAACCAGATCCAACAATCTTCCATTTGAGTTTACTATAGCGTTCTTTTGCGTCAAACCAGTCAGTGATAAAAGCTATTGCAGAGGTGCAACGATACCTAAACGATAAAATCATACCACGCCAAGAAAATATTAACGAGAAATCATCGTTTTGCTTATCCGCATTTAACTAAAGTTTTTCAGCTACAGTGTTGCATTTTAGCGACTTCTGTTCCGTGTGAACGCATATTTTCAAAGCCAGGAGAACTAATTCCGTCTTAAGCCTGAAAAAGTTATGAAATTAATGTTTATAAATGGCAATACATAATACCATACTTATTGTACCAATCTTCAATATTACACATTTACACTTTTTTTTATATATTAGGTATATTCCTTTTTTATGATCGTTTATTAAATATTTTGGAAAAAATATGTTTGTATTACTGAATATTTTAATATCAATCAAATTCCTACCGTATTTATATTCCTGCAGTTTTCAGAATCTCAGATATTAGATTTACTAAACTTGCCCAGCAACTTAGAACGGAATACAGTAATAAGCAGTATTACTAATATTTACATATTAGTGTAGGTATTATAATATCATCTTGTTAATATATTCATATCGCCTGATATCGGTATTAGCACATCACTAATAATATGTCCTGCGTCTCGCTTCCTCTAGTTTTCCCATCTCCATGTATGGCCTCGAATTCCTGCCTTATCTCTCATAGCAACCGTCCACACGACGCCACATTGTTCACACTATTCGGGGAATCCCCGGCCGAAGCAGCAGAGTTAACACGTATTATTTAAGTTTGCTTCCGTTTTTGGATAAAAATTCCATCGCCTTTATTTCGTTGCAATTGTAAGGGGTATTTTTTTTGACGCAATTTGCATAAGAATAATGGTGAAGGCGCCGGGATAATTAAATTGATATATAGTTAAATTACCTAGTTTTATTAAAATACAATATTTGTCAGATTGATTGTTTCACCACATTCTTTCCTGATTATGAATACAACTTAAATACTGCATAAATACAAGAGTAACAGACTACATCATTATCAACGATCTACTACAACTCACCCCCTTTGTGGCCGCCGTTAAGAAACCGCCTCGAACGAATTGAACGGATTGGATCAACCATACATGAAACACATTCACACATAATGTACCTGTTAATAATACTTATCAAGGAACTCACCGGGGGGCTTGTCCCCGCCGGACCATCTTCCTCCATTCCAGCCTTGTAGAGGCATCCTCTGTTACGGTGGCTTCGCTGTTTCTATCATATAGACCGGATTTGATGGACGTTGGCGGCTTCCTTCTGCTTCTCCATTTTTCAACCTATTTATTATTTTCGGTATGAATGTGAGAACTCAGTAGAGGCCTTCTCACGGATGTCTGCACCTTGGGTAATTAAACCTAGATGGCCATTGGCTACAGTGTTTCCGGCGAGGAGAAATAAAACAAGATTAAAGGGATAATTGAAAGGTATTTGAACACTGCACCCTTCCATTGCCACAATAGAGAACCCACCTACAACTCTTTTCAGTGACAAGGTACCAGCCTTGACGGCAGCAT
The DNA here is from genome assembly GCA_947359425.1 of Lagria hirta. Lineage (NCBI taxonomy): Eukaryota > Metazoa > Arthropoda > Insecta > Coleoptera > Tenebrionidae > Lagria > Lagria hirta. The sequence goes on from OX375796.1 coordinate 28,900,287, forward strand.
CAAACCCGGCCCCAAAGATCTCTCCAATCTTTTTGAGAAATCTGAGAAGCTAGATCTCAACCGAAAAACAGGAATTATGTTAATCGGCGTCGAGAGCCTAATAATAAATAATAATAGTAGTAGTAAAGACCGGCTCAAGAACAGAACAAGTTCTCTGCTGTAGGTTTTCATTCTTAATCATTTCACAAAGAGCAACAATAAACAATAACAACCGTGTCAATTCTGACACAAACAATCTGCATGCTCTTTAATACAAACAAATATGCCAATAATGACATAGATGTATCTGCATGCATCATAATAATCAATATAATGTAATAAGGTCTTACATGTGCTCTTTCCTAAGATTAGAGCAAGTCATTTCAGTACTCAACCTAGCTGCCATGGCCAAACCAGTCACATTGTTAGAAGAAGGTAGGATCTGTCACCTGGCTAGGTTACTAGAACAGAAATGTAAAACCACCACATTCGCACTTCATTTGCACACAATAACAAATTATTCGTTCGAGTATAAAGATAACTATCACTCTCGTGCTCTCGACTTGACTTGACTATGCGCGAGTACCGCACTCGACACTCCTACGAGTTCTACTCGCTGACCGCTGTCTAGTGTCTACTGCCCTTACGGCAATAGTATCATCCCTCAGCTAAGCGCTCTGCGCAATCTCCACTCAGCTATCCCTCCTTTTTGCAATATTATATTAAAGCCGTTTTGACTTAAATAATTTATAATAATAAATGTATAAAAAGTAAACTCTCACACAATACATAATAGTGTCAGCATATGAGTAACCACTTGGGTAATGACATCATTTCACCATCAGCATTTTTCGATGATAAGAAAATGGTACTGGAGAGAGGGGACGATGAGGCGTGAGAACTAACAAATTGGCATTCAGAAATGAGTTATTGAACGAGAATAAACCAAATGCAATTAGTTTTGAATAATTAATCTTGCACCAATTAATTGTATCATCTTTTATTTCTTGTTTAAATAAACATTGTTCACAATAGTATATTCTGTAACAAGGTTACAATGAAAATTCGATACAAGTGGGATGATTCCGAACACGCGCTTCGCTTCGCTCCGCTTGTGTTCGGAACTCACGAGTAGATCAAATTTTCATTCTAACCGAATTACAGACCGTATTTTCTCCACGACAAATAAAAATACTTTTTTTCAAATTTTGAAAAAAATTTTTTTTTTATATTCTGATTTTTCAGCTACATAGTTATCAGAAGAGCGTCTTAATAAAAATTTTAATAATACTTTGTACCTTAGAATATCATTAAATCCATGACAATCTCTGTATTTGGTTACAGTATAATAACTACACGAGTAAAAAGTAGGAATCAAAAACAATTGATTCTGAACAATATAATTTATTTATTGAAACAGTTAAATCTGAACAAACCAAGATATTTTTTTAAAGAATTATATTACATTTTGTTGTATATATTTATAGTATTTGTCCCATTACTAAAATTTAAAACCGGTGCATTAGAACTTTCTGTAAGATTTTTCAACACAGATTGATGTAGAGGTCGAATTAACAGTAGTGTGGCAAGAAGAATTAGAGGTTGAAGAAATGTTTATTGACGAATTAGATTTGGTAATCGACGAAACTAATTGATTTGCTACAATTATCCGATTTCGCAAAGAGTTTTCTATGTATCCTTCTGCTACTTGAGAAGATTTCCAGCCTCCATGCCTTTTTAATGTTGTAATGTCCGCACCTGCATTTACCAACGTAGTTGCTGAGGTACGTCGAAAACAGTGACCAGTATATTCTTGTGGGTTTTCAAGATTTAGAAATGTAGCAATTTGTCTTGGCATATTACCCAGTTTATTAATGCCAATTATTTGTCGTGTACATTTATTTTTTTGGAAATTAATAAAAAAACTATCAGAGGGAACATCAGAAGGTCTCAGAGCTAAGTATTTTTTCTCAATATTATAGAAATCTTTTGTGATTGTAAACTCTCTTGGTTTTTTAGTTTTTGTATTAGGAATTATAATTAGTATTCCAGATCCCAAATCTTTAATGTCAGAAATTTTAATGTTGTAAAGCTCATTCTTGCGACAAGCTCCCGAAATACCAATTACAAGTGCGACCTAAAAATAAAACCTATATTTTTATTTTTCTACTTTGGTGTCATAATTTGTTCATTGTGATGCTGAAAGCAGTTTAACTGCTATTGTTAAACGCATTTTAGTAAATAATTTGAAAAAAAACTATAATGAGCGGGCCGGATTTGAACCAAGGACCGCTTGGTCGGTAGGGAGACTTCAATTCAATTCAAATAATCTTTATTGCTAATATTTTACAAATTTTTAGAACAGAAGATAATAGATCAGATACAATTTTATTTACAATAATTTTCATATCTTCTTTCTTCTGTTTTTCTTCTTTGGGAAGGGTGATGTGGTAAGCTCCTGCTCTTCGCTTATCCTACCTGGAGTTTCACTAATGCATCAGTGAGAGGTGTGCTCTATTGTTTTGTCGTTTGGTTTGTCCTTTAGTCGTGTGAGCTTTTGTTTCTTATGTTGTTGTGTTGTGTTTGTGTTTTGTGTGGGAAATTTTTTTAAAAACCCGCTATTTTGTTGAAAAAAAACTTTTTTGTTTTATGTTAGAGACTATTTACACATTTACAAATTTTTTACTGGTCTGTGTTTTAGTGTTTTGTTTTATTGAATATGGGTAAATGTTGATGTATGATTTTGTGTTTAATTTTAAAAGGTTTGTTTTGGTTGTTTATGTCTGTGATTTTTTGTGTGAGTGTGTTGTGCTTTATTTGTTGATCATAGAAATTGTTAGCGAGTGTGTTTGTGTATTGTCGTATTGTTTCTGTGTTAGCGTTGTTTAGTATGTCTGTGATTCTGATGTATCTGTTTGCGCCAGTAGCCAATCTCAAACATTTATTTGGAAAAACTTCTAGTTTTTTAATTTTCGTGTTTGAGATTTGTGACCAGGCTGGCGCTGCGTATGTTATTGTCGGTCTTATTCTTGTTTTGTACAGGAGTATTTTGTTTTGTCTTGTCAGTTTACTATTTTTTGCTATTAGGGGGTATATGCTGTTTAAGGCGCACTCCCCCTTCTCCAATAAGTAGTTAGTGTTGCGGTCTAATGTTAGTCTGGTGTCTAGGTACATACCTAGGTACTTGACGCTGGTGGTGGGCGTTATTTTTATATCATTTACCCTTAATGGGTTGAAGAGAAGTTTAATGTTTTTAATTTTTTTAGCAAAAATAATCTGTTCCGTTTTAAGCGCATTAATTTTGATGTACCATTTTTTACAATATTCAGCAATTAAATCGCTGTGAATTTGCAATTGTAAGTTAGCTGCTTGCGCATAGTACGAATGCGCACATAAGGCAGTGTCGTCTGCATATTGCGCTACGTTAGTTTAGGGGAATTTTGAAATGTCATTTAGGTATAGGTTAAACAGGATGGGACCAAGGACGGATCCTGTTTAACCTATACCTAAATGACTGGAATGTTATTTAGGAATAGGTTAAACAGGATGGGACCAAGGACGGATCCCTGTGGGACTCCGGCTCTTATAGGTTTTGTTTGGGAAAGGTTATCGTTTACTCTCACCTGGAAGGTGCGGTCTTTTAGGTATGAGTTTATAAAGATTATGAGAAGAGGGGGTAGTTTGTACTTAATTAATTTGGAAATGAGACCGTCAATCCAGAGATGGTCGAACGCTTCTTCAAAGTCAAGTAAGACCATGTTTGTAACATTTTCTTTGTTGTAGTTTATTTGTATGTCATTAATTATCCTGCAGAGTTGCATTGTTGTGTTGTGTTTGTTTTTGAAGCCAAATTGGTTATTGTTTTCTATTTTTCTTTTGGTGATTTCTTTGTTTAGGTTACTTATAATTACTTTTTCACTTAGTTTAGCTAGGGTGTTTAGGAGAGATATTGGTCTGTAGGAGGAGGGATCGTTGGGGTTTTTGTTGGGTTTGGGTAGATTGTGGCGTTTTTGTATGTTTCTGGGAAGTGTTTTAGTTTTATGATTGTGTTTATGATGTGTGTGAGTTGGACTATTGATTTTTTGGAGAGGTTTTTAATTATTTTGTTGCTTATTTCGTCTGGACCTGGTGTTTTGTTATTGGGAAGTTTTTTGATTATTTCTTTAAGGAGTGTGGGATCAATTAGGTGTTTGAGGTCGTATTGGGAGGTGCTGGTGTGGTAATTTATGAAAGGAGTATTTGTGTTTATTACTTTAGAGTGGTGTGAGGTATTGGGATTCTCTTCTATGATGAACACGTTTTTATAGTGTTCTGCTAATAGTTCAGCTTTATCTTGGTTAGTTAGGGCTTCTTTGTTTAGTGTAGTAAGTGTAGGAATGTCTGTGTGTGTGTTTTTAAGCTTTCTTGTCATCTTCCAGATAGAGTTGTCAGTTGTTGATCGTTTTTGAAGAATTTTTTTAAATTTATCATTTCATTATTTGTTTTTAAGCAGTTGTAGTGTTTTGGTAAAATTATTTACTTCGTAGTTTAGTTTTGTTATTGTGTCTATGTTTGTGTTTAGTTTAATTTTGTGGTCTAGTTCTTTTCCGAACGCAACCCAGTCAATGTGTTTATAAGATGTGATTTTAATATTTCGAGGTTCTTTGAGTTGATTATTGCTAGTGAAAATGACTGGGTTGTGATCCGAGTTAAGTTCTGTAAGTGTGATAGGTTTACTGATTGTTGTGTGTTTAGTGAGTGTTATGTCTAGTGTTGTGGGTGTCATTCCGTTTGTTGGGTAGTGTGTGTGCTTGTTAGGATAATTAATGACAATATTATTATTTTCTGCAAAGCTTTTAAGCGTTCTACCATTTGTGTTGGACCTGTTGCATTTCCACATTTCGTGTTTTGCGTTTAAGTCGCCTAGAATTATGCATTTGTTATGTTGTGTGAGTGTTCTTAGTTGATTTGTTGTGAAATTATTTGAAGGTTTATTGTAGACAGAGATTAGTTTTATTTTATTAGGTAATTCAATAGTGACGTTCTCGATTCCGCAATTAATAGATTTAGTGCGCTTATACGGAACAGTGTTCTTAATTAAGAAAAGGACGCCACCAGCAGCGTGAAGTGCGTCTTGTCGGTCATGTCGTTCTATTTTGTAATTTTTAATTTTAATTTTGTCCGTGTCTTTTAATTTTGTTTTTGCGACTGCCATTATGTCAATTTTGTGTTCTGACACAAAGGCAATCACTTCCTGTATTTTAGCCCTAATGGCATTTGAATTCCATTGTGCTATGTTTAGTTTATATGTCATTGCAGCAATCAATTAATTTCATTATTGCTTTTAGTTTATTATTTGGGTCTTGTCTTAGCATTGTATTAATTTCAGTCAAGTTCGCCAGTACTTTGTTTAAGTCAATGAAGTTTGTTAATTGTTTTAGTTGTTGTCCTATTTCAAATAGTACGTTTATGTCTGGGGTGGGGTTATTATTTGCGTTTACTGATGTATTAGTGTGTTCTCCGTCTAATAAGGCCCCTCCACACGCTCCGTCTTACTTTGATACTTGCCTGCGCAGTTCCAAGTCTTAAGGTAAAACGGAGCGTGTGGATGCAAAGTCTTAAGACTTTTCGTCCGTGTACAGTTCTGTGGCTTGGCTCGAAGGATTTCAGATTCTGCTTGAAATTTTGCACGCGAGCCGACTGGTGTTCGAGCAAGTTGGAACGTGTGGACACACGACAGTCTTCAGTTCGAGCCAAAACAGTGCGTCGTGAAGATTGTGATTACAAGAATGGCAGATTTTAGGGGTTATAGTAAAGAATTTATAACGGAATTTATCTCTTTATACAGACAAAATCCATGTTTATGGAGAATCAAGTCTGCAGATTACAGTAACCGCAATAAGAAACAAGCAGCGTACGATGTATTGTGCGATAAATTAAAAGAAAAAGACCCAATGGCAACAAAAGATGCAGTTATTAAAAAAATTAATTCGTTAAGGAGCTGTTTTAGGAAAGAAATTAAAAAAGTAACAGCTTCCGAAAAGTCAGGTAAGTACCTATGCTGGTTGAATACTTTTGTACATATTGCACGCGCCACGATATTTGAACTGCCATAAAAGAAGCATCTGACAGTGTCTATAATAAATAATAATAAGCCATAATAGAAATATTTATGAAGTTAAATTATCGTGACGGCAACTATACCTACCTACTACTTGTTTATTCTATTTAAAAGTGTTTTATTGCAGAAGCTGGAGAGGATGACATCTACAAGCCCTCGTTATGGTATTTTGACCAATTATTGTTTCTGTTAGATCAGGAGACTCCAAGAGAGAGTACCTCCAATTTGAATGAAAGAGTTGAGAGTGAAGCGGCTACAGAGGAAATCATTAGTGAAGACGAGGTAAAATTAAAAATTAATTATAATGTTGGAATATTGAATTAAGTTCCTAGTTGCCATGTACAAAATTGTTTTGCCATTCGACACTTCCGTCACCGTTAAAATATTCAAGATATCTCTGTCGTACAATTTTTGCTGTCTCCCCGTAATTTCTATTAAAGCCTCTTTGTAACGCCGAAAGTTGTGCTTCACTTGTTAGTCCGGGAATTGTTTCACCATTTGTTTTGTCTTCTTCATCTAGACATGTTTGCGGGCTATATGAATTACGACACTTTCTGCGTAAGAAATTGTGTAACACACAGCATGCCATTACAACCTGTTCTATGTGTTCTATGCTTAAATTAATAGGTGTGTGAAAAATTCTGAACCGTGCAACCATTATCCCAAAAGCGTTTTCAATAATTCGACGCGCCCTAGACAATCTCTAGTTGAAAATTTTTCTTTCAAAATTTAATTCTCTTTGACTAAAAGGCTTTAAAAAATCTTTACGAAGCGCAAACGCTTCGTCCCCTATAAATACATATGGAAGTTGATTATTATTTACTGTAGGGATACTAAGTTCACGATTCACGAGTTTTTCGAAAAACATTGTATTTTCAATAACTCCCCCATCTGAAACACGTCCATTTGTTCCAATGTCGCATAAAATAAATTCATAATTAGCATTTGCTATGGCGAGTAACACTACACTAAAATGTTTTTTATAATTAAAAAAGTATGATCCACTTCCTGCTGGTGGGGTAATTTGGACGTGTTTCCCATCCACAGCACCCAAGCAATTTGGAAACTGCCATCTGCGGTCAAACTCAGCAGCAATATTTTTCCATTCCATCTCCGTGTTGGGAAACTAAAAATTAAGATCATATTATAGGTCCTGTTTTCTATTGCGAATTACAAACTGAAAACATAATATTTAGTTTTCCATAACTACTTATATTAGGTATATACTAATAATGCTATGCTACGATGTAGGTATACTCATATGACTAAATATAGTTTTTTTAATCTTGTACAGGGTAATGACTTAACTTCGCCAGTATTGAGTCCTGCCACTCCTTCATCTATACGGTCTCAATTATCATCATCTCAATGCAGTAAGCCCAAAAAAGAAGGGAAGAAATGCTCAATCCGATGAAATATTAGGTTTAGTGGCGAATAAACTAATAAGATCATCAGATTGTGAAAAATATGAGTCATATGGGAAACATATTGCAGAAGAATTAAGAACAATGCCCACCGAACAAGCTGTATTTTGTCAAAAATTAATTAATGACGCGATTTTTTAAGCAAAATTAGGAAGTCTCGGTAGAAGTTCAAAGATAGTGAGTGAACAAAATAACTTTCAACTTTCATCGTCGTCTACAGTCTCACATGTTCAATCTACTGTTGCACACAACCAGCAGATGCAATATGAATATACACCTCCAATATACACAAATACTAATATGGCACTCAGCGAGTCGTTCCAAAGTCAAAGGCACGGTGCTGCCCAGTTGTTCCATACATTCAATGAAAACGTGTAACGCAGTTTCTTATAATAAAAATCGTAAATGAGATGGTGTCTTATTAAATTGAATACCTACTAACAATGCCTACACACAACACTAGTTGATTTCAGTACACAGGGTGGTTAGGTGTATATTTAAAAGTAAATAAACATATAAATTATGTACCTACTTGTAAATAACGTTTTCTCAGCACTGTATATATAGCCTTGCACGTGTCTGGGATGATTTTTGATAGAGCCTGTGCAGATATTGCAGTTCTAAATTTTATTCAATTCAGCGTAACTACATCCTGTAGCCAAGAAGCGGAGGGTGGCGCTAAGGCGCTCATGTGGGGTTATAGCGGCCCTCATTACAGTGTCCTTACGTGTAATAAGAGGCGTTACCATATGCAAAAGCTCGAAATAGGTAGCCTCATCCATCCGTAGATAATTATTCCAGTCTGTGGGTTCCAACCTTAATTCATTTAATAAATTTATATGTGAGAGTTGATTCCTCTTTAATAGCCACGACTTTGCCCATTTTGATCTAGGTGTACTCTTTTTCCTTAAAATTAAGGCTAAAGACACCGGTATTAAAAGATCGTCACTGACATTCGACATGGTGACACTACAACGCACTCTCAAAACTGAGAAAAAGTATGAACGGAACACGGAACGTGTGGATACAAATGAAGTCTTGAGACTTGCCTTAAGACTAGAACTGCGCAGGCAAGTATCAAGGTAAGACGGAGCGTGTGGAGGGGCCTTAAAACAGAGGGACCAGCGGTGTGCTTACCTGTTTCTGTTTGTCGTCTGCGGTCTTGTAAGAGCGGGAAGTCCGTTTCTTTTCTTATTGGTATATTTCTAATTGGACTTTGGGTCGGCAGCTGGATTGAGTGTGTCGCCGCTAGCGTCTTTTTTTCCTACGGATTTTCTTGTGGCATTGGAGCTTCCACGTAGGTTTTTCTTTGCCCAGTTTTTTGCTTGGCCGTCTTTTCGTCGATATATTTTTTTCTTTCTATATAGACAGGACATAATGCGCTATTTGCAGTGTGGTTTTGGCTGCAATTAGCGCATTTAATTTTGGCGGCGCTTTCTTCCGTTTTTTCTTTGATTTCGCAGAGTTTGGTTTGGTGTTTTCCTGCGCATTTTAAGCATTTTGGGAGCAGATAGCAGTTAAGCATGGCGTGCCCCCATGCTTGGCAGTTTTTGCATTGAATTATGCCCTTCTTATTGTCGTGGCGTTCCCATTTGATGATGGTATAATTTATTACCTTGGCTTTCTGAGCCATGGTTTTTAAAGTTTCACACTTTTCAGTAATCACAATATACATATGCAATTTGACGTTTCGCATTTTGTATACTGTGATTACTTTAACATCGAGTGATTCAAGGGTGCCCTTTAAATCTTCCGGTTCTAGTTCCAATTGGAGTCCTTTTAGGACGAACCCATGAGTTTTTGTAGTTTTGTCCGTGAATGTGTAATGTGCCCTATTACACATTTTTTGTGAGAATTTGGCTTTAATTTTTTGGTGATCTTTTGTTTTAGTTGTTGTGACCACTGTGGTGTTTTTATTATATTTAATAGTAAATCTGCTTTCGGCATTTTCACTGCACATCTGGACCAGTTCCTTGTGTCCCAGTCTTCCTTGGATTATTAGTGGTGGCAGTTTAACTTTCTTATTGGACTTTTGCCGATTGTCCATTTGGCTTGTCGGCATTGGGCCGTCGTCCTCTTCGTCCTCGCTCAGGGAGTCGTACTTGTTTTGCGTCTTTACATCTGGGTGGATTGTGACGCTTGGTTCATCTCTTTTCCCATCTGTATCGCAGATGTTGCTGTTGCCGGGTAGTTTTTCGGGGATGTTCAGCTTCCCTTTGCTTCTCGTTGTCGCTGCTGGTTTGTCGTCGATGTTGAAATCCTTCAGCTTATTATTTGTTTGTTTTTTCTCTTTTTTTATACAACCCGATATAAAAACTCTTTATTTTTACAACTCTTTAAATAATCAATTATTGAATTTAATAAAAATATAGGTATCTATATAAAAATAAAAAGAAGTAGAGAAAGAAGAACAATACGTCTCATTAAACACTTAATTAATAAAATGTATTGTTCCACTTGTATAATATTGTACTATTAAATTATAATTTATTGATTACCTTTGTAGTTAAATATATCTCATCCGGAGCATTTTCTAAGAATTGCTTAACATTTTCTTCAGTAAAATTCTTCTTCGATTTTTTCGCTGCATAGTTATCAGAATAACGTTTCAAGTAAGATTTTAATTTTTTATACCTTGAAATATCGATATCGTGTTTCACGTTTATCGTTGCTTTAAGGATTGAATACGCCTTCCAGAGAGTCGACGATTTCCATTTTTTCTTAAATAAATCACCAAAAAATGCAAGTAAAACATTTTCGGAAAAGGAGACCGTTTTCTTTTGTTCTTGCCAATCTCTAAACAGTTTATAAAACCTTTCATATTCATTTCTCGATTTTTCCGGCAGCAAATTTTCGCTTATGTTATTTGCATAATTTGTAATCTCTGGTGGAGTACTATTGAATTCCATATCTGATTAACTAAATTTTTCACTCATTTTCGATTTTTTGTATCAATTTTCAATTAGAACTTGCCACAAAACGGTTAGGACTCGGCATTTAACAGTGACAGTTCTAATACCCATGGCAATCTATTTCTTTCAGAATAATCACGGAATATTCATTCCATCACTAGTGATGGAATGAAAATACATGCAAATCCCATAAGAGCCAAGTGTTACACAATAAATATTCTCTCTCAAGAATGAGAAAGTAAACATTCTATTATTAAAAAAGCATTTAGAATGCAGTCATTCTGTAACGGTCGTGGAGAAATTAAATTCACGTTTCAAGTAGTTACACATAATTTTGTGAGCAATCTTGCCTTACAAATAAAATAAAGATGAAATTAAAAATAAATAAATATTAACAAATTAAGCTAAAAGAAAAATTTATAAATTTATTTCAATTAAAAATAACAAATAATAAAAAATAACAAAACTGCTTATTAATAAAAAATGACAAAATTTATTATAAAGAAAAAATTTATATAATTATATAATTGTCCACTTGTTTGTAAGGCCGACAAAATATTACTAGAGCAGTCCGACCATGAGACCGTAGATCTGCAATTAAATGAAAAAGGTGTCTGAGCAAACAAATTCTTGTTTATTTAACTATAGATCATCATTATGATTTACAATTAGCAAATTTATTATCAAATTTGCAAAGATTCAAAACAGTTAGTTACTTCGCGATCACATAATTAATAGGGGCATTCAACACACCGATCGATTTAAAGCGATTGGCAAGAATCGCGTTTGGCGCTACAAGTTTGATATAAATTGGTGCAATCGATTTGCATCATAGAAAATAAATGATACCTATCGTAATCACACAGCACGCGCATGCCTTCAGTTACTTCGTTTTAAGCAATTTAAGCGCGAACAAGATAGAGAATTATTGAGGTTATGTTATCTGGTCTTGTGAGTATTAACCATTCCAAAACCAGAGGAAACTTTAAAAACAAACATGTACATATAATTCGGCAGAAGAAACTAGTGCAAACTCTATAACCATCGTATGTGATGAAGGTGGAAACCCAATACGGGATGAACGGGGTCGAACCCTTATTGAGAACCTCGAAAGTAAGTTATAAAAATAAAAGTGGTTAGAACGTACCTTGTACATTCGTAGAGTTAATTGAAAAAAATAACAACAATAACTATTATTCAGTAAAGTGTTTCTGATTTTTCTTTTTCAGCTGGAAAAGTATACGAGTATTATGTTGAGGTCAGTTCTTCAGAAGCTGTAGATTCAAGTTATGAGAACACACAAAATAATGTATCGAAAAAAGAGCAGTTTACGGAGCAAAGCACAAAACTACTTCGCGATAGTACAGTAAAAAAACGAAGAAATGAGTAAAAAAGGATATCACTTCAATGATTTTGAAGTAGAACGAAAATTTAGGAATCTCAAGGCATTAAAGATGAAAATACAAAAACAGGTCGTGGTCGTTTAACATGGGCATTCTATTCAATCATGGAATAAATATTTGAAAAAGATGCTTGTGTCAATCCAGCTTCCTGTATTTCTTCAATGGTATGTGTTTCATTGCAAATAAACTATTAGTTTGCAACATTAATTTTAGGAATTAAAAAGGAAAAGAGCATCAGATCCTGAAAAACTATCATCAGTAAGTGTGTCTAGTAATAATTGGAACACAAGTGGCCCGTCCACATCAAAACTATCAACGTCATCACGATCGGGTTTTGATTTGATAAGTGCACTCCACCCAAATACTGAAATGCTTCCGGGAAACGCTTCACCGAATTTGGTGCAAGAAACAAACGCAAATAGAAGACTGACAAAGAAAAAAACTGTTGAAAATCCTCATGTAAAAAGAGTAAGAAAACAAGAACCGGAATGGGTGCAAGCAATGGCGAGCTTACAAAAAAACCAAAATGAGGAGCTGTCTAGTATAAAAGCTGTTGTCGAAGACCATAATAGAATTCAGCAAGAAAGAAATGATATTCTAAAAAAAATATTGGAAAAGTTTTGATTTTATGTTTCACTTTTTTATATTTTATGTTTTTGTTACACTTTTTTATATTTTTTGCACTAATGTACGTTTCAATAAACATTAAAAATAAATTTTTTTTATTCAGTCCAAAAGAATACACCAGGTGCTAGAGCAAACCTGCTATATTATTTCGTTTGTTCACACCATTTCTGATATTCAATACAAGATGCTCCTCGAAATCAGGTACTTCATCTAGATTGTCTGTTACGTCTCCACCATCTTTATATCGTTCGTGAAGTATTATAAAATTGTGAAGCACACAGCATGACGTGATGACAACTGGAATCTCTTCAATAAGGTTCATGTCTAGAAATCTTAGACGACGAACTTTATTTTTTAACAGGCCAAAGGCTCTTTCAATACATGATCTTATAGATGCGTGCTTTACATTATACCTTTGTTGCTGTCTAGTCAAGTGACCATTGTCCCGGTAGGGAGTTAATACATTGTCATGAAGTCCATAAGCACTGTCTGCTAGCAAATGCATATTTTCCGGGATAAGTCCTAAATTTATTTGTCTTTGTAGAGGACTTAAACGAAAAACTCTTGCATCATGTACCTTCCCGGGCATTCCCACAAAGATGTCTATAAATTTTAAAGATGGATCACACACACCTTTCAAAATTACTGAGTAGAATTGTTTTCTGTTAAAGTAGTCATAAGCGTTTTGTGTCGGAGGTTGTTTGATTTCAACATGACACTCATCCAAGGCCTGGATCACACCAGGAAAAGTAGTTCTATCATAAATGCTTTCAGCCACTTCCTCACATATATTCACATTAGACCACTTGATATATTTTGCACGCATTAAGTTAATGACAGTACATATTTGTAAAAATATAAAGTGAACAGTCCCTGTGCTAACTCCAAAAAGTGTACTGCATTCTCTAAATGCTACGGCATAATTTGCCAACATCCAGATACTAATATGTGATTTTTTCTCTACAGATATGGTCATTTTCCCCACATCAACGTTTTGTTCCACAAAAATTTCCCTCAATTCTTGTATTAACAGCTATAAGATAAAAAAGATCAACTTTTATTTGAAAATATGCATAAAAAAACTTAGGTTCATAGTTGTTCTGGTCATTCTAAAGTGACTCTTATATGTTGCATTTGAATAACAAGGAACTATTTGTTCAAAATAATTGTTAACATAAACATCAGCTTGTGGTTCCTGCTCCAAAGCACTCAATATAGAAAAATCCTTTGACTATTTTCCTCACAAACCAAGGAGAAAACCGGTAACATAATAATGCTTGATTCACAACACTCAGTTAACAACACTTTTCTTATAGTTTCATCCATTTATACAATTATTTCGATAAAAGTGAAAAGTCGAGATGTAATGCGAGTAGGTGTACTTTATGTCAAACGTCAAATTAAAAGTGAGGTTATGTTTGTCGCAGTTTGTCGTTCAACAAACGTTCGATCGATTACGATCTAAATCGAAAAATTGATCCATGTGTTGAATGCCCCTATTATGATCACCGAAACTTGTATTGACCATTGTTCGGAAGCATCTATTGATTTCAACGACATAAATAGTTATCACTGTCCTGAAGTCTAATGTAATGAAGTCTCATTACGATTGTGATAATACTGTACCAACATCAGCAAAAAGAGTTGAAGAGTGAAAACTGCAAAAAAGAAGCCAAAAGCACAATTAATAGTGTATTTAACTTGAAAGAAAACTGGAGAAATCAAGTTAAACCACCAACTATGATTACTTTAAGTTCTGGAAGAGAGCGATATTTCATGTGAAAAACCAGCGGTGAATTCAAACATCAATAGTAATGAGGAGTATTTATTCACGCCCGATGATGATGATGATATGTCTAGAAAATCAACGATAGAGTTTAATTCAAATTTTAATGACAGCTTACCTAAACCAGTATTTATTTCTACTCCAGTAAAAGTTGAAGAAACTTAGTAACTTTTCTATAGAAAAAAAATCTGACGATTACTTTTCAATACAGTTAGAGGGCGAGCAGCCAAAGTTTCAGTTGAATTTGAAGAAAACATCAAAAAAACGAAAAGGTGCTGATATGAAAAAAGAAAGCCCAAAATCAAAACGTGGTAAATATCATACTGCCTTTCCAGAAGTAGAGACTTATCATAATAACTTGCAAAATAAACAATCTAAACAAAAGAAAATAAAAAAAACGACTAATTATTCAAAATAGTCAGTTGATTAAATCATACCCAATCGACGGAAAAAAACTCAGATGTTACAAAACTTGTCCTTTTGACAGTTTAATGGAAATTTCATCGTTCAACTATCTCAACTTTGATGGATTCAGAAGATTTGTTGATCATCAAGTAGATCTTGGTGATTCTTTTTTTCAAGTTTATTACAATATTCTCGACTCGGAGCTAATGTTAACTTTTATAAAAAACGACTTAATTACGTAAATAGTATGTATCAAGTAAGTGATTATTCTATAAACTGCAAAGATAATGTTTCAAGACTTTTTACGGTAATTATGTCTGAATCTCATTGTAATTATGAAGAAATTCGTTGTATAAACAAAAAATGTAATTATAAAAAAACCATTAAAGCACCAATATTGAATGTAGGTGCTAATCCAATTTGGGAAAATGGACTTGCTTCATTGAAATATAGTATTAATCAAAAATTTATTACTAATAGTCATTTTTTATGTAGAAAATGTAAAACCACATCAGCTCAAAAAAAGTCAATATTACTTCGTATTTATGCTTAGATATTGATCACTTTTATGAAACGTCGATATTTCCCAAAAATTTAACAAAAAAACCTCGAATGACGTACAACCTCGAAGACATACCGAAAACCTTGGAAATATCAAATACGAAATTCATTTTATGTGGAGTCAATGAGTTTGTACCACCACAAATCCCAGAAGGCGAAGGACACTACATAGCCTTGGAAACAAATTAATGATTTGCAAAAGTGCTCAATTCGCTTTAATCCAAGCACAAAAGAGCTTCGGGTAGTTTTATTGTTTTATGCATTAGCATAGAAAAAATTTGTATTTTAATCCTAAAGAAACAAAAATATAATTCTTTATTATTAAATATGATTATATATCTTGTTATTTACACTGTACTGGAAGCTCTGACAACCTGAAACTCCTTGACTAAAGTCCTTGACATCCTGAAATAAAAGAAGAATCAATTTTTTTTCACAAACATTTAAGTTTAGTTATAAACATACGGTAATTATATAAAAGCGGGACTCCAGTTTTTCTTAAACATGAAATCAATATAAAAGTTTTTTTTGTCTCATCATTTTTCATCGCTGCAGCGTTGAAACATGTGAATACAGCCTTCATAAGTTCCAACGGCAATTGATGACGTCACAGCGCGGTAGTTTACTATGCGAATATTATTTTTTAGTTAATGATTATAAAAATCGCCATAGTTAAATAACTTTTATGTGTACAATTTATTTATTTATTTTTTACCTTTTAATTGTCTCAAATTGATTAAGATAATGTCAGCAACTCGTTCAAAACTAGCAGAAGCTCGTCTAACTCAATACTTTAATAAATTACAAAGTTTATACAACCTGTCAAAAAAATTAAACGACACATCTTCTATCGAAACCTTCATTGCATCCGCAATGTTTTCGAATCAATGCGGAATAGAGTACATAGCGATTGTGGATGAAATAAATCTCTTAAATCTCGAGTTGTCACCAAATAACGAGCTAAATTATCAATCACTGAGTGCATATGAAGATATGTAATCTCTGATCCAAAAAAAAATTGAAAGATCTCGAAAAATCAAAACCCTCATCGTGTAAGAATTACTCAAAACAACACAGTAATAATAGTAATAGTAATTAATTTATTATAACAGGCTGCACATTAGTGTACATGTATTCCACACTACGGTCTTTGCTCGTCTATTCACGCCGTCCAGCTTCGCCTCCGCACTTGCTGACTCAGCTGCACGAGGCGGTGAATCCCCTGATTCTGGGAAAGGCAATCGATTCTCACACGGCCTTTCCTGACGTTACCGGGTGTCCTCACCGGGGAGTTTATCTTCTAAACTCAGTTCTACATGGTAACTCTGAAAACAACAGGTTAAGAACCGTCCAAAACTTTGTTTACTAGCACAGTAGTAATAGATGTAGTCAATCTTTCATGGGTCACTGTCTAGACTAGTTACCGCCACATCCAATTCAAAAGAACAGTTCATGGCTCTCAACTCAATCCTACTGGTAATAATACCCAAGATTGCTAATTGCCACACCACCTTTGAATCTGTGACTACCCAGTCGTACCAACCGTACAACACCAAGATGACTAATACATACATATAAATATAGTAAATTACAAAATATTAAATAAAAAAAATATTAAAAGACGCAAAACACATCTAAATATTAAAAATGAATCCAAGGTTTCATATTACACGGCTCTACAAAAAAATTTTCATTCCTTGTCCTAAAGTTTATTTTATGATTTTCTGGTTAATTAACCACAAAAACTATGAAAAAATACTTTCTTTCTATGTAAAGTTTGCTTTTGTGATAACTATCGTAATTATAGTCATTTTCGAGTTTTTATAGAAATTTTAATTAATTTTGATACTTTCAAAAGAATCTCCAATGAAATTGTCTCAAAAAAGCTCATCTCACAGCTCCAATAGAAGTGGATCAGATAAAGAATTTTTACTTACACCTGAACAACATCTTATTTCCTCAGAAGATTTTAACGATTTGATACGAGATTTAAATCTGCCAAAAAGTAAAGCAGAGCTTTTGGGTTCTTGTTTAAAACAGTGGAATTTACTTATTGATGTCAACATCACGGACCAACAAACTCGGCATGAAATATTTTCATCATTTTTTACAAAAGAAGATGGGATTTGTTTTTGTAATGACATAAAAGGTATGTTTGAAGAAATTGGAATTCCTTGTGTTCCTAGTGAATGGCGCTTATTTATTGACAGCTCTACAAAAAGCCTAAAAGCTGTTTTGTTGCACAACGGGAATAAATTTCCATCTCTTCCAATCGCTCACTCTGTACATTTAAAAGAAAATTATGAAAGTGTTAAAATCTTACTAAAATCTGTGAAGTATCATAAATATAACTGGCAGCTGATTGGAGACTTCAAAATGGTAGGATTTTTAATGGGGCTACAGGGTGGATATACAAAATATCCGTGTTATTTGTGTTTGTGGGACAGCAGAGCGGATTCTCAGCATTATACCAAACGATCATGGCCTGTAAGAACACAATTTTGTGTCGGAAAAGAGAACGTAAAATTTGAGTCGATTATTGAAGCGGAAAAAGTGTTAATGCCGCCTTTGCATATTAAGCTAGGATTAATGAAACAATTTGTGAAGAAATTGGATGAAAAATCGAACTCTTTGAATATTTAAAAAAACTTTTCCCGAAACTGTCAGAGGCAAAGGTTAAAGCTGGAGTTTTCGTTGGTCCACAAATTCGGCAAATCTTTGCTGATGAAAAATTTCCGAGCTTACTTAATAAAGTTCAACAAGCAAGTTGGAATAGTTTCAAAGCTGTAGTCTCTGGGTTTTTGGGAAATAACAAAGCTGAAAACTATGAAGAACTAGTTAAAAATATGTTGAAAAATTTTAAAGCCATGGGTTGCAGGGTGTCTTTAAAAGTACATATGCTGCATGCTCATTTAGATAAATTTAAAAACAATATGGGAGCGTACTCCGAAGAGCAAGGAGAACGTTTCCACCAAGATATCATGAACTTCGAACAACGTTATCAAGGCCAATATAATGAAAATATAATGGGAGACTATATTTGGGGTTTATTGCGAGAAAGTACTTACGAACATAAAAGAAAAAGTAATACTGTGCATTTTTAAATTATTTTCCACTGTTTTGTGAGCTAATTTGATAGTTAAAATTAATAAATATAATGTACATTTATATTTGTATCATTTTTCTATAAAATAAAAATAAAAATCACAAATGTTTGAAAATATCGTTTAAACGTTCTACTGGGTACAAAAGCAAACTTTTGCAAGCCATATAATTTTTTTTCGTTTAACTATCATCTAATTCATCGAAATTTCATACTCTGATGTTAAGGTCAAACGTGTTGACCCGTGTTATCAATACCAGCGGTACTCTTGTATCTCAACCGAGATCGTCCAGAACCAGGTATGTCTTCTACCTCATACCTATCATTCCCTAGTAGTTTATTAACTTTAAAAGGACCTCGCCATTTAGGCAACAACTTTTGACTCTGTCCTGTTGCAATATTAGATGAACAGTATTCAAAAATTTCACTACTTAAAAGGGTGTTTAATTGGAGATGCTGAACGAACCATTGCATCGCTACCTGTTTCAAGCCAAAATTATCAACAGGCATGGAAACTTCTTCAAGAGCGTTATAATAATAAACGGTTAATTGTTCTACAGCACATCCATGAGTTGTTTAATTTACCAGAAATGTCCAAATCTCATTCCCCATGAGATATTCTAGATAAATTAAATTATAATCTGTCCGCGTTACAATCACAAAATATTGACACCACTTCATGGGACATGTTGATCATTTACTTATTAACAACTAAATTTGATTATCAAACAAAAAAAGACTGAGAAAATTGTTTGACCTCTACCGAACTGCCCAATCTTGCGCAATTAATAAATTTCTTAAACAAGAAATGTATCACATTCGAGTCCATGGGATTTCACATTGAAAAAGAAAACGACTGTAAACACAATGATTTTGTCAATGTGATAATGAGTTTTTTAAATAAAAGAAAAACAAATTTTAATTAACTAGAGCACAGGTTTATTCAAATAACTCACAAGATAACGTTTAAAAGCTCGAAAGCAACTGCCGGCATCCCGCTGGACCCAGGGTTTATATTGCAAAGATTTGGGAAAACCACGCTCAAACAATAGAGTCTGTCTAGACTGAGCGGGTTTCCCAAATTTGAATTATTTATTAAACATTAATAATAACAAGTTTGGTGTTTTTAGATGGGCGGCAAAATAGCGCATTTTTTGGTTTAGTTTTCATTTCGCTACGATTGATGTGACCCGAATTAATCGTGAATTTGAACTTTAGGGGCTGCGGCCATATAAAAGAAATGCACCCTTCCTCGACCAGCCATTCACAACCCAGCTTCCAAAGAGTTCACATCGAACGTAGCGAATATGAATATTTCTAATTTTCTAAATCTAAATTTTATGCTCTTAATTAATGATTAATCTAGATATAATGCTAATATTATTTACAACTTAATACTAATTAAATCTACATTTAAATGCCTTGCCGGATTCTCCAGATATCATTCCCCTTTAATCGGTGCCCCGTTTACGGTGTTAATTTAGAGAGACCGTCGCGATTCATTAATAATAAAAATAATAATCGAATTTAATTAATTAGGCTATTTAGCCATTCGATAACAACGGCGACAGGAAAGTCCGAAAGAGTATCACTCTCAGAATTTAAATGTTAATAATATTTTTTGTGGCACAAATAATTGTCCATGTAAAGACAATTTCGAAAAACTTGTTACAAAACTTTGGGAAATGGATGATTTAAACGACTCAAAAAGAGCGCCTACATTAGGCGCAACAAATCTTTACAACAAATCTTTACGTTTATGTAAATTATATCCTAAATGCTATGAACAGTGGCATTAAGGTGCACGCGATATATACCGATTTCAGCAAAGCCTTCGATAAAGTCGACCATGAAATTCTTCTCAAAAAACTTGATGAGTACGGGATAACTGGTAATGCATTAAATTGGATTGGATCATATCTATCTGGTAGAAGACTGCAAGTTAGGATCAATGAACACGTGTCTGATGAATATTTTGCTACACCTGGTGTTCCTCAGGGTTCCCACCTTGGTCCGATACTTTTTAACATCTTTGTCAATGACATTGGAAGGAATTTCCAATCGGATTATCTGTTGTATGCTGATGATCTGAAAATCTTCAGGATGATAACCAGCATACGAGATTCTCATATCCTCCAGAACGATCTGGACAAACTCTGTGATTGGTGCCGGGAAAACAAACTTGACCTCAACATAAAGAAATGCGCTGTAATGTCATTCTCTCGTGCACACATGCAATCTCCAACTAATTATAAACTAAATGGACAGACCATTGCCGAAGTGGAGGACATCAAGAATTTAGGAATCATTGTTGATAGCTCATTAACTTTCCACAAACACATTGAGAAAATAAGTATGCAAGCGTATAAAGTTCTTGGACTCATTACTCGTACATGCAGAGATTTCAAAAATATCAACGCTCTAAAGAGCCTTTTCTCTGCGCTGGTGCTGCCCATACTTGAATACGGACCAGTGATCTGGTCTCCATCTACAGATTCGATGATTAATACGCTGGAAAGAGTGCAATATAAATTTTGTAAAACCGCTTTATATCGCAACAGGCATATAAGTGATACTGTCACAGTCGACGAAGTACGAAGGGTACTCAGAATAAATGAATTGAAATATCGGCGGCAAACAGCTGACCTGATTTTCTTCTTCAAGCTTTTCAACGGATTAATAGATTCCCCGGAAATCAGAAATGATTTCGAGTTTATACCAAACGCGCTGAATCTTAGGCAGTGCAGGATCCTAAAAACCACTAAATCCAACAAAAACTATGTGATAAACGGACCTAAAAATAGGATATGCAATCTAGTTAACTCTATGCATAGTAATATTAATTTCTTCCAAGGGTCTTACGAGAATTTCCGTTCTTTTATCAGAAAACGATTACTAGAATACTAGCTACTCAAGTACTCACACATAGTATTTTTAAGCAACCGATTTTCTCTGTTTCATTTTATTTTTCTCTATTTTATTTTATTTTACACAAAGTTAAACTAATATTGTATAATAATATAGCTCTATTATCTCATATCGTACATTGTATTATATAATAATAATAATAATAATAAATGCCTTTTATTGCTAACTGGACATAAATATACACATTCTAAACAAAGTCAGGAAGCAATGTAGGGCGAAGTTCAGCTGAACAATGACATGCAAAATGCCATCATTCTCTGCTCTTCCACTCAACCCTAAAATACAAGAAAATCAAAAAATATCCCTAACAAAATATTAATAAAATTACTAAAATAAAATAAAATAAAAATAAAATAAAATAAATGCATTGTTGTAGGCATAGACCGATTCATAATAAAACAATTGTGTAATTCTAAAACATAAGACGAATACTGATAAACTAGATTACATTACTGACCTCTAATGCAACCACTGACGATACTGCTTTTTAAATTGTTTAATACCTAACGCTTTAAGATGTTTTGGTAAATTGTTATATATTTTAACAATGTTGTAGCTAAAAGATCTTTCAAACAAAGCAGACTTGTGTATAGGAAATAATAAAAGATCTTTTTCTCTAACGCTACGTTCTCTAGACCGAAAGACAATCTTGTTGTAGAGGTACCCCGGAGTTTTAAAAGTTATGACCTTGTGAAATAGTGATTCAGTTTGTACGCTAAAACGATCTTCCATGCTCAACCAACCAGCATCAAATAATTTGTGGCTTACATGTTCATACTTTCTTATTCCATATATATACCTTAAACACGAGTTTTGAATTTTTTGAATTTTGTATTTTGTATTGTGGTCTAGACACGTTGAAAATATTTCTGAACAAAAGTTAAAATGAGACAATACTAACGTGTCACACAGACTAATTTTTTGGCTAATTGAAAAGTAAGATCTATGAGGAAATAATAACTTTAAGTGGCAATATGCTCTATGGAGACACTTAGTGACATGTTGGCGATATCTGAAAGTATTGTCCATAATGAGACCTAAATTTCGCGATTCCTTCATCTGTGGAATAACTGAAGCATTTATCGTAAGTTCAGGTATAACATTAAATGTTTCACATAATAATTTAGGTCCAAATAGTAAAAATGCCGACTTAGATGGATTTATTATTAGAAAATGTTTTTTTGAGATGCTAGCTATGTTATCTAAGTCACTATTAATTTTTCGAAATGCACTATCTATGTCGTCTGGAGGAAAACTAAAATACAATTGCGTGTCGTCAGCGTAGTAATGTTTGTTACAAAAATTAACACAATCACCGAATAAATTTGTATAAATTGTAAATAATAAAGGACCTAATATTGAGCCTTGAGGCACACCTTTGTTAATTACAATAGGTTCTGAAACTTTATCACCTAATCTAACCTTTTGGGACCTATTTGATAAATATTTTTTAATGAAAGAAGTAGCTTCTAAGGAGAAACCTACAAATCGGAGAATAGACAATAAAATTTCATGATTTATGGTGTCAAAAGCCTTAGTGAAACCGAGTAAGACTAGACAAGTCATCATTCCTTTGTCAGTAGCTTCTAAGATATCATCTTGAATTTTAGCTAAAGCGGTGGTACAACTGTACCCATGCCTGAACCCAGATTGCATACTTGGTAAAATGTCATATTTAGTTAAGTGATCCTGTATTTGTACATGCATGATTTTCTCTAAAAATTTTGAAAAAACTGGAAGATTGCTAATGGGTCGTAAATGTTTGAATTCTTGAGGATCCTTAACTTTCAAAATAGGGATAATGTATGCTTGTTTCCAGACATCTGGAAAATGACTCTCCAATAAGCAAGAGTTGATAATATGAACTAAAAATTGAAGAATATATGGACAAGAGTACCGTATCATTTGTAAAGAAATATCGTCAGTTCCAGGTGCGTTAGATGAAATTGAATCGATCACTTTTGACAATGTACTTTCCGTGATTAGAGAAAATTTAAAATTTGAATCGAAATGAAATTTTGTTGAATGCGCATAATAATTAATTGTATCATTTAATAGGGTATCATTTGCCACCCCCGGTACGCACTTTATAAAATAATGGTTTAGAGAATCGACATTATTCAAGTTAGGCGGTAAGGAAGGTTTCCTTTTATTATTAATGTTTAAATACTTCAGGCTTCTCCAGAATTCCTTACAATTACCTTTAAATAAAACATTTCGAAAAAAAGATTTCTTTTCATTTTTGATAGCTAAATTTGTAAAATTTCGCAATTGCTTATAATAATTCCAATGGCAAAGTTCTTTAGTTTTTTTATATTTTACTTTAGCCCTATCTCTTAATGTCATTAAAAAGCGAATGTTATCTGTGATCCATGGAGCTTGTTTTTTACTTATTTTCACAGTTCTAATTGGGGCGTGTTTATTGAAACATGTAAGCAACAAACCATTTAGATAATTAATTTTATCATCAATAGATGAAGTATAAAAAATGGAGTCAAGATCAACAAAACGAAGATCGTTCAAAAACACTTTTGCATCAAACGTCTTAAAATCTCTATATGTATACATGATCGGTTTGCATACAACCGTACTTACATTTAGTGTACAACAAACTAGATCGTGATCAGAAAATGTGACATTAACCACTTGAGAATCTAAAAGAATATCCTTGTTATTTATGACTATATGATCAAGAAGAGAAAGAGAGGAGTCAGTGACTCGCGTGGGCTCTGTAATTATTTGTGTCAGCTCTAAAACATTTAACCAATCGGTATATAAAACAGTGATAGCATCACTGTCATCAAGCATGTCAATATTGGTATCTCCACCAATAATTAATTCATCAGTCTGAGGCAATAGTTCCATTACTACGTTTTATAGCTCATCAAGAAATTGCCTACAGTTATGATGTGGAGGTCGATAAACCACAGAAAGAGTAAATTTTTTACGATTAATTACTGTCTGTACACAAAGTAACTCAAGATTTGACTCAATAGGTAACACCTTCCATTGCAATGAATTACACAAAAATATACCAACTCCACCTCCACGGCCATTCCTGTCTTTACGACAAAACCTATAACCGTCAATAGCTACGACATCAGAGGCAACAGTGGGGTTAAGCCACGTCTCTGTGACTGCAATTACATGAAACTTATATTGTTTTATTATGCTAACAAATTCGTCAAAGTGTGCAAATAGAGATCGTACATTAATATGTGCAAATGTCAAATTAGTAGAGATCACATCTAAGCGTTTTTTGTCTCCTCACCAACATTGACGATAAAGGGCAGATTATTACGAAATTTTAATGCGATATTCTTCTCACCACGCTGTTTCCGTTCATAGAATTCCTTCCTAACAGATTGGGCAATGTTTCGCTGGCGTGGCGTTAAGTCTCGAGACATGTAGATACCATTTCGTGGTTTATAGGCTCTTAGGACTTGCAAAATAATTTCAGAAGACGCAGCTTTAATTAAAATAGGCCTTTGTTTATTACCGATTAAATTCCGACCCAGACGCACGCATTTGTCGATGGTCACCGAGTTATCATCAATTAAATTGCGACACATGTTGAGATCATCTAATTTTCTCTCATCGGAAGTAACCTTAGTGGATTCAGGAACGTTGTACAAGATCAAATGCTTTGCTCTTTTTTGCCGATCTTCCAATTCAGTAAAAACTTCCTCAGAGGGATGAAAGTCTACAGGCGGAGCCATCTCTGAATTTTCAGTAACTCTACTTTTTAATACAGCTACCTCTTCTTGAAGTTGAGTAATTTCGGACTTCAGCTCGTCGTGGATGACTTTGACCCTATCTTCGAAAGCCGTAATTCGATCCGTCATTAATTTAAAGTTGTTATTGATAGATTGTAACAGTTCTTCTTTAAGCAAATCGAATTGTTTTTTAATTACTGACTCTATTTGACTGCTACTCGTGGAAGTAGAACTAGAATTTGAGCATTTATTACATTGCCATTGCATTTTATTTGCATTATTATCAGAAAGCATGGACTCAGTTAGATAAGTGCATTTAACATGCCAATTTTTTTTGCACAGGCAACATTTTAAAGACGGTGTTGTGGGAACAATAGCAGTATCGCACTTTAGGCAGTTATTAGGCATTGTAAGGTAGATTGGTGGTCGAAATCAGTCCTTTAAGCAGCAAAAAAATAAGTAGAGATGAGTAGAGATGTGAAAATCTTTTAATTGGGAATAAAGCACTGCACTCTATTCACAAAAAATGAGAGTTTATCATCGTATTGGCGATAAGAAGTAGTGAAAGTAATGTTAAATTTTATGAATGAGTCAACTTGTCGGAGTAGTATGAAAAAGTGACGCTCCTTATCTCTGTGATAAAAGCAATGCCAAATTTCATGTATATTATAACCAGACAAAAATATTAAATTCCCATTTTATTTAACGGGGGACTTTTGTCAAAGTCATATCAAGTTATAGCTGGTGTTATATACTATCTTCTGATAACAAACACTAGGCAAGTCGGCACTATTTATCCACTGAAATAATTCAGAAACACGGAGCTGCAGTAACCACAACCGAACACACATATAATTCTTTGAAATATGTTAATCTATATTAGATGATGTATATTGCCGATTGGCGTAATAAATAAATAAATAAATTAGAAGACAAAAGATGTGAAGAAATATTTCTAAAAACACACAAAAGATCTTACGATGGCAGGTTCGTTGTTAATCTTCCTTTCAAATCAGATACGCCTGAAATTGGAAACACTTTTCAAATAGCTCACAAAAGATTTAAGTATTTATGCTCGTATTCATAGTGGTAGCTTGGTTGAGTCGGACTTGAGCACGGTCTCCGGTACTCTTCGGAAAAGCGTTGGTATGCGTTTGGAAATCGATTTATCGCTGATTCCGTCTCTTCGGCAATGCTCGTGTGAAATATGATATTCAAATCTTGAGACTGAGATCGGTCTTGAGCCCGACGCATTTCATAGACAAATCTCGAGATTTAAATATCAAATTACGGTGTTAATAAAGGCGAGTTTTGGTTTATGAGCACGCGCAGTGGGTCCGTCTCAAGTCGGACTCAAGCAAAGGGCCGACTTGTCTTGAGACGCCATTTGTAGGTTATATCGTTATATGTCATTGTTTGACGTTTGAAAATACTGAAAATAGGGTTATGTGTCATATGTCATAACAATGAATATTGACATGGTGGACGAGTTTGTGGAGATGTTCGACTTATTAGACAATGAACATAATATGAGAGTGCCAAAACGCTATGTGCGGGATGCTGCAAATCCATTGGAATTTTTTTCCAATGTTGAATTTAAGCGACGCTACCGATTTACCAAAGACAGTGTAGTGAATGTGTTATTGCCGCTCGTAGACATACCATTGCGTACACCAAACTCCAAGGGATTGCCGATTGCACCGATAATTCAATTATTAACCTGTTTACGCTTTTATGCAACTGGCAATTTTCAGGTAAAAGAGGAAAAATGAAATCCTAATAATAATAACTCTAACAATTGCTATTATATTTGTTGATAGATGGTGGCCGGTGATCTACGTGGTATTAGCCAGCCGACGGTTTCACGCATGATAAAACCAGTATCGGAAAATATTGCGGCGCAATTGGGTCAGTATGTGAAATTGCCACAAAACGTAGCAGAGCAGCGCAGCAATATTTGGAGATTTCACGCTATCGCTGGCTTTCCAGGTGTGGCTGGCTGGGTGGACTGCACCCATATTGCTATTGCAAGTCCAGGAGGCGAAAATGCAGAAGTCTTTCGCAACCGAAAGGGTTTTTTTTCGCTAAACGTTCAAGTAATAATACTCGTTCAAAGTGACATGTTTGATGTGTTTATACTTGTTATGTTTTTAGATTGCTGTAGATCCACATATGCGAATATTGGATGTTGTTGTGCGACATCCAGGCTCCGCACATGATAGCCTGATTTTTGACCGCAGCGCATTACGCGTGCAATGTGAACAGGGTCGGCTAGGTGGTTTATTGTTAGGCGATAATGGGTATACGTGTCGCACATATTTGCTAACTCCTGTCATTCGCCCAGGTGTGTACTCAACATATAAGTAGGACTAGGCATGCAGTAATAACTCTTTGACCCAATTATAGGTAATGTGCGGGAAGAACGGTATAACAGGGCCCATATACGCACCCGAAATATAGTCGAAAGAGTGTTTGGAGTGTGGAAGCGCAGGTTTCCGTGTTTACGGAGGCAGCTGAAAACCAAGCTTGAAACATCACAAACTATTATCTGTGCGTGTGCCGTATTACATAATATAGCTATGCAAGTGCATGATCGGTGGGAAGAAAATGCAGACGAAAATGCAGCAATGGAACCGCAAGGCAATGTTGATCAGAATCAGATAGGTTTAGTTTTTAGAAGACAATTCATAAATAGACATTTTAATTAGTAGTAATGCGTTTATGGGTTTAAAGTAATGTTTCATAATATTAAGTAAAATGTTAATTGTTTTGAAAAGTGTCATATTGTCAATAATAGTGAACAATCTCGTGTTTTTTATTTAGCAATTTATTCATAACGGTATTTATTAGTTACTGTCCGTCCCTTTGACGCTATACACATTTTATATTTTTTTCCCTTATTTCTCCGAAGGTTTTGCCTCTCTTTATACAACAAAGGTGGCGAAAAATTATCAAACAGATATTTCGTCCTTACCGTTGATGCCACACCGGTATTCAAAGCGTTCCATTTTCTTGACAGTCACAATATTACTTCCTTTGCATCGTTTATATTAATTATTGTAGAATAAGAATAATAAGTGTTAGTTTCATCGTCTAAATAAAGTCTATTAATGTGCATTAGTGGATTTATTCATTCGACATTAGTTGGTATTAGTCAATTTATTGCGTTAATTCAATACCCTAAACTATTAGAAAAGTGTAACTTACTTCAATAAAAAAAACAAGTAAGTTACGTGCATATAAGTTCTAACGTGAACTACCATTGATGGTTATTGACCAGCTATTTACTATTTAAAGGTACATTGTATGAATACAAACACGTCGCTCCACTAATTGATTACACATGCTTCAGAACCCTAACTATTTTAATAATGTCCCTCTTATTACCATCTCACCATACAGTTAATACATTCGATAAACAGACATTGATATCTACGCTGTTAGTCGACAAATTACACCGCATTTCTTTGTTTCTTATACATAAACAATTAAAATACGTAACTTTGTGTAAACAACTATTTTATTGTGAATAAAGACATATGAATAAAGCGCAATGTCGTGCTAATAGAACTCTTCATGTAATATTTCGATCGCAACTGCTAAATTTCCACATTAAGACCCATGTTCAAGTCATTCCCTCATTTTGGAGCAGGTTGCGAAATCACAATTTCCCTTTATTACCCTAAAAAAAGTATCTCATAGGAATAGTTGAAATGAGGCTTTCAGAAATAGCGAAAAAAGTGGACGCTGTAAAACAATAAATGTTGAAGTTGAAATCGAAATAAAAAAAATACCTATTAATTATTATATATGTTTTTCTTTTTAATTGTTGTGGTAACCTCTCTAGAGGCGATTTTTATGCAGTTGAGAGGGAGGGACCTCGCCGGTACGTCTTCATGCGTATCACAATCTCTGAAAATAAAGATAGCGGTTAAAATGTGGAATGTTTTATTATTACTGTTGCACTCACATTGTCCCTCTCGAAGACTCGCAGTTGGTACTCCGCTAATCTCTCCTTTGCCTCCTGGGTCCGGCGCGCCGAGGCTGCCGCTCGCACAAGAGTCGAACTGTCAGTCCGTCAAAACGCCAAAATGGTCAGATTGCAAAGTTGCAAACCTTACCAAACCAAAAGCACTACACTTATTACTGCGGCAACACGAACGCATACGATTTCTCTCGAGAATTACCGGAGACTGTGCTCAAGAAAGATCGATCAGGGATCAACGCTTTCATTCCCGAGCATTAACGAAATCCAAGCTTGCGATGGAATCAGCTAAAAACGCATGCAAACGCTTTTCCGAACATTGCCGGAGACTGTGCTCCAAGTCCGACTCCAAATATTTTTCACGGTCGATCTCGAGCTTCCACTATGAATACCAGCATTAGAGAATCGTTTACAAATGGATACCAAACTCAAAAATAAGTATGTCACTTTTATGAATGAATATATTAGTTTGGGACACATGGAAACGGTTTACGGAACAAATAATGACGAAGGATGTTTTCTTTCTCACCATGGCGCAATAAAACACAATGGTTCTTTAAAAGCAATTAGAGTGGTTTATGATGCTAGCTGTAAATCGTCCACTCGATATAGCTTGAACAGCCAATTGTTGACAGGGTACAATTTACAAAAGGACCTATTTAGTCTACTGCTCCGTTGCCGCCACTCAAATTGTTTTTTCTGCAGATATAATAAAAATGTTCCGCCAAATCTGGATTTCTGCAGAGCATTGGAAATACCAGAAGGTCTTATGGCGGTCAGACCCTAATATCAAATGTGAATCGGATTTTCTCAAAACTGTCACATACGGAACAAGTAGTGCTCCATAACTAGCCATGCGGTGTTTGCATCAATTAGCCTTTGAATCTGCATCAGAATTTCCAATTGCTAGTGAAATCATTCTTAACATTTATATGGATGATATTCTAACAGGAGTAGATTCCGAAATCGAAGCATTAACTCTAAGAGATGACCTAATTACAATATTAAGGGTTGTTTTGAACTTAGCAAATGGGCATCCAACAATCATAAAGTTTTACCGGTGTCATCAGACAGGATACAATTTATAAAACTAGACCCAAATAGTGAAACAACAGCGCTAGGTCTACATTGGGATTGTGCAAATGATTTACTAAGCTATAAAATTAAAACAAAAATGCTAAATGAGCCTATCACAAAGCGTCTTGTGTTAAGCACAATTGCCTCAATATTTGATCCTATCGAAAACTTAGGCCCTATTATTGTCTTCGCAAAAATTATCCTTCAACAGTTATGGCAAACAAAAACTAAATTTATTAATTTCCTATCAGAGTAACCTCTTATAAACGAATTTAAAATTCCAAGAAAAGTAATTCCTTATCACCCCTACGAATTAATAGAATTACATGAGTTTTGTGATTCAAGTATTAAAGCATACGGCGCAGCAATTTGTTTAAGAACGGTATCATGTCAAAATTCTAAGGTCTCAGTAAATCTATTATGCTCAAAATCCCGCGTAGCTCCAATTAAACCGACTCTATATATAGGAGTGGGAATAGCGTCCATGTTTCACTTTAAGTCCAAGAAGCAACGGTAGTGTACCCTTCTACGCCAAATTAATCAGTCGAATAAACCCGGTAGTGGGTATTACGTGTGTTCACGACTTTTTTTGACAAGAAAATTGGTACGGCTTTGAAGCCACGTTTTGATAACGACTTTACCATTTTCGCGATTACGTGACGTTAGAAGGGGTAAGTTAAACAATCTCATTAATTCCACTACTAACGGTCTTGCTTCGCGGGTCATTTAGGACAAGTCTAGGGACGAGTCTAGGGACAAGTCAAGGGACGACTCAATTGCTGTACTCGATCTTTTCCTCCTGTTATTCTGCTTACTCATTACCACAGAGCTTCCAAGGAGTAAACCACTGCAATAACAACCATCGTCAGCGGAATCAGCAGATAAGGTTAGTTCAAGGTCTATGAAAGGTAGAATGAATGTGTGAATGTTAAAGAGCCCTTGAACAATCACCCTTAAAGTGAAGAAAAGCTTCTTTTTTTTATTATATTTTGCTTCATTAAATTATTGCCTTATTGTTTGTGGTAATCAGGACAATCTGTAAAGGGTGCTTGAGTTAGTTTCGAGGGAACTGTCTTGTCTAACTCAGAATGCATAGAGTCCTGTAAAGTTGTAAAAATTGTGATAAAATTTTATTCGAATGATTTAGCATTAATCAATTATTTGAATATTCTGGATTTACTTTTTTTTTCCTTTTATTTTTATGCCAATATCACTCATTGCTATCAGTTAGTTTTTTTATTTGTTGCATTTTTTTTAATTTATTCAATATATTAATATTATTTTACTTGAGCTTTTGTTTAGCCTGCAGGTCTTGACCCCTAAAAGGCTAAAGGGAGGCTAATTTCGGCTTTTGTCTGAGCTTAGGTTGAGTGACGCCAAAACCACCACCTGTGTTCCTAGATTCACGCCTCTACGGCTGAACTACCGGGTAATTTTGAACAGGGTAAAAGCTAGCCGAGATTAGCCTGTCCTCGAGTTTTCCTATTCCCTCCTATTCCCTTTATTCCCTTCTCTCCTTTTCCCCTTGTGTAACTTTACGGTTACATGCTGTTCGTTTCGTTTTGAGACAGTGCGTCAAATGTTTTAAAGCAAACCCAGTAATCCATCAAGAGATAATGGGAAATCTACCTGCTACTCGCGTAAGTGCCGCCAGGCCATTCGAAAATTGTGGAGTTGATTATTGCGGGCCTATTACGTTGAAACTGGAGCGTGGACATTGTCGGAAAATGACAAAGTCTTACGTAGCGGTATTTGTTTCCATGGCAACTAAAGCTATCCACCTTGAATTAGTGTTTGATTTAACTAGCGAAAGTTTTTTGAACGCGTTAAAAAGAGTTATGTCGCGTAGAGGTAAAGTTAAATGCATGTTCTCCGACAACGGGACAAACTTTGTAGGCGCAAATAATGATCTAAAACAGCTTCAAAATCTATTTAAATCTAAAACTTTTGAATGTGTTAAAGATGACTTAATTAATGAAGGGATTACTTGGAAGTTTATTGCTACCAGATCTCCTGGGAGCAATAAAAAAGCTGCGACAACTTTTATGGAGGCGATGGCACAAGGAGTACCTGTCGGAACTTCAAAAAAGAAACAAATGGCAAAAGGCGACCTATAAACAGTTGAAAGTCGGAATAATGGTTATTCTCATCGAAGACAACATGCCACCGCTAAAGTGGAGCCTCGGTTGCATCACCAAAATTCACCCTGGAAAAGATGGTGTCGTGCGATTGATCTCAATTAAATCTGCCACGGGCGTTACGCAACGGGGTGTGCATCGTGTTTGTGTTGTGCCTATTAACACAAGTGACTCTGTATAATGGTTATTCTTATCGAAGACAACATGCCACCGCTAAAGTGGAAACAATTGTAAAGTGATTTATTTTAGAATTATTTTGTTAGCCAATGTGATAAATCAATTTGCTGCATTTTTTGTTGATTTTAATTGAATAAAAATGTAAAAAATTAGTTTTATTTGAATTTAGGGAAATAAATATCGATCTAGGGAAATTTTAGGTAACAGGCGGGGAATGTAAGAAATTTTTTGTTGGCAACACTAGTTTTGTATGTCTATATTGTCTATATCGAGTCTCCGTGTAGGACACATGTGTGTGTGTGTCACTTAACTTGTTCAAGTATTCAGTTTGTTCAATTAACCTATTACTATATTGCTGAACCAATCTGATCTTTCAAGTCTAAAATTGTAACAGGTTATGGGCCCAGAATTAAACGCTCTGGAATCTATTGGGGAGAAAGATTAGAAAAAATTTTTTTGAGGTTAAGAAACGAGGCAAGCAGTGTGGTTTAGTCAATTTGAGTTAAATGGAGTCGCATTCAAGTTCTGGAATTTTAAGATTAAATGGGGCTGAAAATTGGTCAGTTTGGCGTTTCCAGACAGAAGTTATTTTACGAGGACGAGGTCTGTTAGAGTTGACCCAAGGAAAAGAAGTTATACCTGAAGATGAAGATAAAAAAAGAGCATGGTTAAAAAATGATGCCAAAGCACAACAGTTGATCGTGACACGAACAGAGACAGAGCCAATTACCCAATGTTGTGTATTTACTCATTCTACATATTCTATACTCTATGGTTGATGGTTTCTCGAACATGGAGATTTTTGGGCAGTCAGTCATGACAAGCCTACCAGTGTGTAATGTACAATAATGTATTGTTCTGGAAATTAATAAAGTTTAGTGTCATAGTGAATGTTGTTATCATTCCTAAAAACCCGCAATAGACATAACATAATTGGCGACGAGCTCGGTGAAATTTTAACAAGTTAAGTTGAATTTATGCAATTATAACCTCCTACCTCGTGGGTTTGTAATACGGCGTGAAGTTGGCGCCCTTGGTTGATTTGGCAACTATGCAGTCCTGTCAATGTCAATAATAAGTCGATCTGTCATCGGTATTCAAAGAAAAAAGTGAAGAAGTCCAATGAAGTCAAGTGTTAAAAGTTAACATTATAACAAATACAAAGTTTAGTCATGTCTATTGGTCAAGTGGAACAGTTCGAACCGGATAAGGGGAACTTTTCCTCAAATATTGATAGATTAAATCAATATATAGCTATAAACGATATAAAGGAAGAAAAGAAGGTAGCTTTATTTGTAACCATTGTCGGACCAGCTACATATGAAATTGTAAAAAACTTAGTGTCTCCTAAGAAAACGTCTGAGTTAAAATACGAAGAGATTACAAAGATTCTGTTGGATCATTTTGCTCCAAAAAAAAGTATAACTTCGGAAAGGTTCAAATTCAACAAAAGAGATCAGTATCCAAATGAGACGATTTCCGATTATATTGTTAAATTAAGGAAGCCAGCTTCATCTTGTGAATTTGATCAGTTTTTGGAACAAGCCTTGAGGGATCGTTTGGTCTGTGGTCTCAGCAACGAAGGAATACAAAGAAAATGGTTGGCAGAAGATGCACTCACCTTCACTTCAGCTTGTAAGCAGGCCATTAGTATGGAGTTGGCAGAGAACGAGTCAAGAAATGTAATGCAACCATCCATGCTAAACAAGGTGTTTCGTAATCAAAAGAAAGTGCTACTTGAAGATGGGTCCAAGAAGTCAAATTCTAAATGTTTCCGGTGTGGAAGGTTCCATAACCCTGCTCAGTGTCCAGCATTGGGAGTGTTTTACTTGTGGGAAACATGGTCATACCTCGACAGATTGCAGGGCAAGAAGGTCAAATGGTGTGAATACAGTAGCGTGTGAAGAAGAGGAAGCAGAGGTAGTGGAGGAAATAAATCTGGGTTTCATTGGCAGCTTAAAGGAAGCCCAGGATGCAGCTCATGTCTCACTACAAGGTTGAAGGGAAATCATTGCGTATGGAGGTGGATTCTGGAGCCTGTAGGTCAGTCATTCATAGGTCTCAGTTTTATAAGAACTTTAAAGAATTGTCCTTGTCAAAAGTTAATTTTAAATTAAATGTAGTAACCGGAGAAGAGGTGAAAATCTTAGGTCAAGCGCTTGTGCATGTCAAACTAAAAGATTTACAATTTAATTTACCTTATGCTTATGATATGCCCTTTGCGCTTAAAGATAAAGTCGAAGATGAGCTTAACTCAATGTTAAAATCTGGAATTATTGAGAAAGTATCATACAGTAATTGGGCAATCCCAATTGTCATAGTTCCTAAGAAAAATTCAAATCAAGTCAGAATCTGTGCAGATTTAAAAAAAACTATTAATAAGGTTATTAATAC
The DNA here is from genome assembly GCA_947359425.1 of Lagria hirta. Classification (NCBI taxonomy): domain Eukaryota; kingdom Metazoa; phylum Arthropoda; class Insecta; order Coleoptera; family Tenebrionidae; genus Lagria; species Lagria hirta. The sequence goes on from OX375796.1 coordinate 28,935,002, forward strand.
TGACTATTGTCCTTTGCCACTTCCAGGTGACATTTTTGCAGCCCTAGGTGGTAAAAAAAGTTTTTTGTGTGATTGACTTAAAGGGGGCTTTCCAACAGGTTAAAATAAGTAGTAATTCAAAAGAGTTATTAACTATTAACACGCACCTTGGTCTATTTCGTTATAACAGATTAACTTATGGTATTAGTTCAGCCCCAGGAATTTTTCAAACTATCATGGATAAAATGCTAGTGGGACTCAAAGATGTGTTCTGTTATATAGACGATATACTAATAGCAGGAAATTCAATGAAAGAGTGTGAAGCTAACTTAATAAAACTTTTAGAAGTCCTTGTAAAAAACAATGTCAAAATCAATCCTAGCAAATGTGTATGGTTTCAATCTAGTGTTGAATTTTTAGGTCATATAATAAACAGTCAAGGTGTAAGTCCAACTTCAGGAAAAATTGAAAGCATTACTAATGCCCCTAGTCCGTCAAACTTAACGCAATTATGGTCATTTTTAGGTATGTTGAATTATTATTCGAAATTTATTCCAAATTTGTCATCAGAATTAGCACCTCTGTATAATCTATGTAAGAAAAATGTTGTCTTCAAATGGTCTAAAGAATGCGAAGAGACATTCCAAATTAGTAAACGTTTATTAACAAGTAACCAGTTGTTGACACATTATGATCCTTCTTTACCAATTTTTGTTACTTGTGATGATACTCTTACGGCATTGGCGCAGTACTCAGTCACATTATAAAAGGTGAAGAACGTCCTATTTTATTCGCTTCTTCAACAATGTCTGAATGTGAGAAGCGATACTCTCAATTAGAAAGAGAAGCTTTGGCAATAATGTTTGCCCTAAAGAAATTTAATAAATACCTCTTTGGCAGAAAATTTACAATAAATAGTGATCACGAGCCTTTACAATTTATTTTTAGTAATAACAAGGGAATTCCAATAACTGCCAACGCACGTCTACAAAGATGGGCTATTATATTATCAGGTTATGATTATAATATCCGATATCTTAAAGGTAAAAATATCTCTAATGCTAATGGTCTATCGAGGCTACCGGAAAAGAAAATCACAGAATTAAATGATCAACTCTAATCCTTTAGTTTGGAACAAACAGCCCCCATAGATCATGAGCAAATTGCCAAAGTAACAAGTAAAGATTCTATTCTAATCAAGGTATTAGAAAATACAATGAACGGTTGGCCAAGCCACATTACGGATGATAATATTAAACCTTATTTCATTAAAAGAAATGAGCTGTCTGTGGATAAAGGGTGTTTGTGTTGGGGATTGAAAGTTGTCATTCCGCCTCAAATGAGAACTGAGATCCTCCATCTCTTTCATGAACAGCATCTGGGAATTGTCAGATCAAAAATGTTGTTACGCTCGTATTGTTGGTGGCCTAGTATGTGTGAAGAGCTTGAAAAATTCATAAGCAATTGTAATGTGTGTCAATCCTTACACAATTGTAATACGAACGCAAGGGTACTACCCTGGCCTTCAGCCCCTAATAATTTTTATAGGGTACACAATGACTTTTATGAAATTAAAAACGTTACCTTCCTTATTTTAGTTGATAGCAGAAGCAAGTGGATGGAAAGTAAAATTATGAATTCTACTACTGCGGCAGAAACAATAAAGATATTAAAAACTATTTTTTCAACTATCGGGTTGCCCGTGCTTTTAGTAAGTGATAATGGGCCTCCCTTTAATTTTAAGGAGTTTGTGCAATTTGGTTTATCTAATGGTGTCAAACCTGTTAAAGGCCCTCCTTATCACCCTCAATCTGATGGGTTAGCGGAAAGGGGAGTACAAACATTTAAGAAAGGCCTTAAGCATTCGCCTTATTCATTATTGTATTGCAACAAATAAAAGGAAAGTTAGATACCTGCTTTGGAAAAATTGAATCCTTATCGAAGGAAGAGATTGAAACTAGACTGATAAACTTCCTGTTTACTTATAGAAATACTCCTAGTACAGTCACGGAACAAACTCCTTCTGAAATCATATTTAAGCAAAAGCCTAGGACAAGATTTGATTTACTGAAACCATGTTTAAATAATGATGAAAATAATGTTGTTAATCATGATTTGCCACCTAATGTCAAACATAATTTATTATAACTTCAAATTAAAATTGTGTCCATTAATTCTTTATAGTAAATTTGAATCGCAGGAAAGTGGACAAGGTGTCAATCATGAATACTAATTATTAATTCAGCGACGTTTCGGTCATCATATATTTGACCTTCATCAGGCTTCTACATAAAAAGAACAATTATAAACACATGTTATAAATAGTGTATAACCAAAAAATTAGTTGACATACACAATACATTTGCCTTAACATATAGTACATAATTAACATCTTATTTGGCACACCGTAGATCTTAGAAATAACTCCATTCAATCTCGCAAATTTATGAATTTGTATGAATTCGTAATTATAAAAATATAAAAACAGAGTAACAATTAACATGTGACTTGAAATAATATTTATTGCACAATACATCCGTCGTAAAAACAGTGCTCTAATCATCACGTTCTCACATTTTTTCGACAGATGTCGCTCTCAACATAAATTTAAATTCAAATTCTTACAATTTTAAAATTAGTTACTTTATACAATTCATCATCAATAAAATATAAATATAACAATTTAAAACTATATAAAAACGTACATTATGAACATCCTATATTAAAAATTTGAACTATTCTCCCAAAAAACACTAGTAAATATTCTTATTTTATCGTTGACTTATAATCATTCAAAATGTCATTGTATAAAATGCTCAAATTACTTGTGTCAGTTCTTTTATTAACAGTATTATTCGCTTTGATAAATATCATTTCTGAAATATTTCTTTTTAACCAATTAGTTTCTTTATCTTCTATCGTCGTATCTTTAAACAAGAAGTTATGATTATTTTCAAGATTGTCAAAAAAGTGAGAAGCTAACGCAGTCTTATTTTCTTTTAATACATTACTGTTTTTACAATCGTTTATGTGTTGTTTCAACCTTGAATTCAAAAATTGTTTGGTTTGCCCCACATAGCAAAGACCACACGAACAAGGAGTTTTGTACACAATGCATGACTGTTGTTCTTTGTTCAGGGGATCTTTTAATCTTGTATATATACTGTTAATTTTCCACAGGTTGTAAAATGCTAGTCTTACATTCGTACTTGAAAAACACCTATTAATGTCGTATGATAAGCCGTCTATGTATGGAAACTTACAATACTTGATCAAGTTCCTACTTCTACTGTTATTATTCTCCAAACGATTGTCAATATTCTGCTTAAATTTCACAATTATAGCTTCTATAAACGACTTGTGATAACCATTTTGTAATAGTAAAGATCGAATGATGTTGTAATTTTTCTCAAAAAACTGCTCATCACTCAATCTAACCATTCGATCTAGTAGTCCTGTGATCATACCAACTTTTTGAGATCTTGGATGGTTTGAGTCGTAATTCAAAAAACGCCCTGAACTGATAGGTTTGATAAACCAATCTGTAATTAGGCTACCATTATTTCTTTTAACCAGGATATCGAGAAAAGAAATGCAGGCAAAATAATGTTACACCTAAACATATCTCGAACAACTTTAGATTTATGTATTCATTGTCTATGGAAAAACATCCTTTGACGAAAAAAGTTGACAGATTGATCGCAAATTTTCAACGATCTGTACTGAATATAGAAATTAGGGTGACAATTTGGAAAATTAATAAACTAAAATCGAAAATTCATAATATTAGAGAGCGTGTTGAGAAAGAAATTCCATCTGAGCTTTTCAACACATGTGTACGTATGAATAGCAGCAGGTATGATAAGATTTTTATGAACATCAAGTTGAATAATATTAAAAAACTGGCCAAACTAGTTGATGAGAAGTTGAACAGGAGGGTATTGTGTAACAATAAAAAATTGGTCTATAACTACACAAATGTTGAGCTACCTAGTGAGGTTATAAACATTTTGAATCTGGAACCTAAATTTGGGATTGAAGTCAATAATCGTATGAAACGTATACCAACAATAATCAAAGACGTAGAATTTAGTATAGGAGCAGTTAAATTAGAGGATTGTAATTTTATTGAAGAAAACATCATAAAAAATAACTTGAGATCAAGAGTCATTAACATCATCTCCAATTTCTACAAGAAAAATGTCTCCTACTCCAAACACAAGACAATCCGAAAAAATCTGTTAATTACAAAAAGGTTCTTGAGGGATAGACAAGATTTGGTGGTTGCACGTTCAGATAAAGGTAATACTACGGTTATTATGTGGAAAGAAGAATATGATCGAGAGATGTTCAACTTAATCAATGATACCAACACTTATAAACAACTGAATAAAGATCCTACTAGTAAATTCGAAAGGATAGGTAATAACATAGTCAAGGAGTTGCTTGATGCGGACCTGATTGATAAAGTAGAAGCGGATCATTTGGTTGCAAGGTATACAGTGGCTCCAAGAATTTACGGCTTAAGAAAGACACACAAACCAACATGTAAACTGCGTCCAGTTGTGAGTTGTGTGAATTCTCCTAGTTATAAATTGGCCCGGTTGTTACATGAAATACTTGCTCCGTTGATGGATACGTACCAGTATAATATTAGCAATTCCTTTGAATTTGTTAAGTTTAGTAGAACAGTGAAACCACAAGATGATTTTGTGTTGCTATCGTTAGATGTAGTTTCTCTGTTCACAAATGTGAAACTGGATCTAGTATTAAAAGTGATAGATGAGACTTGGGATAATATTGCACATTTATTGAAATTTCCAAAAGATATAGTTGTTAAATTAATTAAATTTTGTTACTTGTCCAGTTATTTTGTATTTAAAGGTCAGTTGTATTCACAAATAGAGGGTAGCAGCATGGGCAACCCAGCAAGCCCTGCTATTGCGAATCTAGTTATGAATTATGTTATTGGACAGATTGTGAACTTGTTACCATTTCAGATTCCGTTTATTAAACTGTATGTTGATGACACGATAGCGGCAGTACCAGCTTGTGAGGTGGAGAAGGTTTTGGGTCTGTTCAATAGTTTTAATGATGATATACAATTCACTATGGAAGTAGAGAAACATAACTGCATTTCTTTTCTCGATATCCTGGTTAAAAAAAATAATGGTAGCCTAATTACAGATTGGTTTATCACACCTATCAGTTCAGGGCGTTTTTTGAATTACGACTCAAACCATCCAAGATCTCAAAAAGTTGGTATGATCACAGGACTACTAGATCGAATGGTTAGATTGAGTGATGAGCAGTTTTTTGAGAAAAATTACAACATCATTCGATCTTTACTATTACAAAATGGTTATCACAAGTCGTTTATAGAAGCTATAATTGTGAAATTTAAGCAGAATATTAACAATCGTTTGGAGAATAATAACAGTAGAAGTAGGAACTTGATCAAGTATTGTAAGTTTTCATACATAGACGGCTTATCATACGACATTAATAGGTGTTTTTCAAGTACGAATGTAAGACTAGCATTTTACAACCTGTGGAAAATTAACAGTATATATTCTTAATTATTGGTGGAGATACCAATATTGACATGCTTGATGACAGTGATGCTATCACTGTTTTATATACCGATTGGTTAAATGTTTTAGAGCTGACACAAATAATTACAGAGCCCACGCGAGTCACTGACTCCTCTCTTTCTCTTCTTGATCATATAGTCATAAATAACAAGGATATTCTTTTAGATTCTCAAGTGGTTAATGTCACATTTTCTGATCACGATCTAGTTTGTTGTACACTAAATGTAAGTACGGTTGTATGCAAACCGATCATGTATACATATAGAGATTTTAAGACGTTTGATGCAAAAGTGTTTTTGAACGATCTTCGTTCTGTTGATCTTGACTCCATTTTTTATACTTCATCTATTGATGATAAAATTAATTATCTAAATGGTTTGTTGCTTACATGTTTCAATAAACACGCCCCAATTAGAACTGTGAAAATAAGTAAAAAACAAGCTCCATGGATCACAGATAACATTCGCTTTCTAATGACATTAAGAGATAGAGCTAAAGTAAAATATAAAAAAACTAAAGAACTTTGCCATTGGAATTATTATAAGCAATTGCGAAATTTTACAAATTTAGCTATCAAAAATGAAAAGAAATCTTTTTTTCGAAATGTTTTATTTAAAGGTAATTGTAAGGAATTCTGGAGAAGCCTGAAGTATTTAAACATTAATAATAAAAGGAAACCTTCCTTACCGCCTAACTTGAATAATGTCGATTCTCTAAACCATTATTTTATAAAGTGCGTACCGGGGGAGGCAAATGATACCCTATTAAATGATACAATTAATTATTATGCGCATTCAACAAAATTTCATTTCGATTCAAATTTTAAATTTTCTCTAATCACGGAAAGTACATTGTCAAAAGTGATCGATTCAATTTCATCTAACGCACCTGGAACTGACGATATTTCTTAACAAATGATACGGTACTCTTGTCCATATATTCTTCAATTTTTAGTTCATATTATCAACTCTTGCTTATTGGAGAGTCATTTTCCAGATGTCTGGAAACAAGCATACATTATCCCTATTTCGAAAGTTAAGGATCCTCAAGAATTCAAACATTTACGACCCATTAGCAATCTTCCAGTTTTTTCAAAATTTTTAGAGAAAATCATGCATGTACAAATACAGGATCACTTAACTAAATATGACATTTTACCAAGTATGCAATCTGGGTTCAGGCATGGGTACAGTTGTACCACCGCTTTAGCTAAAATTCAAGATGATATCTTAGAAGCTACTGACAAAGGAATGATGACTTGTCTAGTCTTACTCGGTTTCACTAAGGCTTTTGACACCATAAATCATGAAATTTTATTGTCTATTCTCCGATTTGTAGGTTTCTCCTTAGAAGTTACTTCTTTCATTAAAAAATATTTATCAAATAGGTCCCAAAAGGTTAGATTAGGTGATAAAGTTTCAGAACCTATTGTAATTAACAAAGGTGTGCCTCAAGGCTCAATATTAGGTCCTTTATTATTTACAATTTATACAAATTTATTCGGTGATTGTGTTAACTTTTGTAACAAACATTACTACGCTGACGACACGCAATTGTATTTTAGTTTTCCTCCAGACGACATAGATAGTGCATTTCGAAATGTGACAGAAACAAACACATTGGAACTTTACTTGTACTAAACAAGGAAACATGACGTCTTATATTTACTGTTACGGTCAACAGCCCAAACAGATAATACCACCCTTACTGCATCCCATACCTCATACTGTTGTTTGTTGGTTGCTTGTACAGTCTGTTCTAGATCGAAGTTATGATGTCGGTAGTTCAAACAATCAAAAAAATCAAAAATAATAACAATAATTGTTTAAATTTTGAGAAGCGATTGGAACTAAAAACAAATGGTCGTCCACTTCCAGATCTGCAAATTAGGCAGACCAGCAAGGATAAAAATAAAGAAGTTCACCGTAATTTTCGAAAGGGCATGTATGATTTGTCCGACTGGATTTGTGGATGTGAAGTGACTAATGCCTTCTATTGTTTTATATGTTTAGTTTTTTCAAATAGAAATGATTCCCTGTGGTGTAAAAACGGTGTTACGGACTTAAAACACTTGAAAGAAAAAATTAAAAAACACTCGTTATCGGCAGAACACATGAAAAGTTCAATGAATTATGCTACAATAGGACGTGTTGATATTCGATCTCAGTTAGACGGTGCATATAGGAAATCTGTAATAGACTTTAACGAAACCGTAACAAAAAATCGCTACATTTTAAATAAAATCATAGACTGCGTTAAATTTTGTGGTGCCTTTGAGCTGGCTTTAAGAGGACACGATGAGACTCAGTCATCAGAAAATCCAGGAGTTTTTCGTGGATTAGTGGATTTTGTTTCAGAATTAGATTTAATATTTAAAGATTATTTTGAAAAAAGTACTGTTTTTAAAGGCACTTCTAAAACAGTGCAAAATGATTTACTTGAGTCGATGTTAGCAGTCGCTCAAGAGAAAATTAAAGCGGAAATTCAATCAGCCGATTTTGTTGCTGTGCAGGTTGATGAAACCACCGACAGCTCAAACAAGACCCAAATGGTTTTTATAATCCGTTACGTTTTAAGTGGGAATGTTCATGAAAGGTTTCTAAAGTTTATTATTCCTCCAGGCACCACAGCTGAACAACTGACCAACGTAATTCTCAAAGAATTAGAAATTTTAGAAATAAATAAAACGCCGGAGAAGTTGATAGCTCAAAGTTATGATGGAGCAGCTACCATGAGTGGAAAACTAGGGGGTGTGCAAAAAAAAGTTAAGGAACAATATCCCGCAGCTAATTTTATTCATTGCTATGCTCATCAGCTAAACTTAATTCTACAAAAAGCAGCGAGTCAAGATAAAAACATAAAAATTTTTTTTGCCAACTTACACGGTTTTCCAACATTTTTTAGTCGATCTCCAAAAAGAACAGCAGTACTAGATGAATTTGTTAAAGTACGTTTACCTAGAGCTGCACCCACAAGGTGGTATTTTAACACGCGTTGTGTGGAAACTGTGTTTCTATATCAGACTGACATCCTAGCTTGTCTAGAAAAAATAATTGAAATTGAAGAAGATTCTAATTCTATAAATCAAGCTATTGGTTTAAAAAATTTTTTACAAAATGACGATTTTTTGTACTGGCTGAACTTCTTTCATATAATAATGCCCAGTTGTGATATTTTGTTTAATCAACTCCAGAAACGTAGGATCGACATTATATCTGTAAAAAATTACATAACCACTTTTAAAACTTCAATTTTAAAAATAAGAAGCAAAATTGTAAACGAAGCTCTTTTGGAAACCCCTACATCTTCTACCGCTAGGAATGCAAAAAGACCCCGAAAAAATGAAGATTCTAAACGTCGCATTTCCGTCGAAATATGTGACATAATAACTTCTGAAATTAATGAGCGTTTTAGCTTCAGTGATCATTTAATAATTGCTCAGTTATTTTATAGTGATCAATTTGAAGAATATAAAAAAACATTTCCGGACAATATTTTCAAATTAGTTAAAAAAGACTTTCCCGGTATTAATTATTTGAAATTAAAAACTGAATTAGAAGTGATTTATGAAAGAGACGATTTTTGTGAAAGTGCTGGAGCTATAGCAATTCTCCAGCTATTTATTAATAACAACCTTTGTGAGACATTTTCGGAAAGTGTTAAGTTATTAAAAATATTGTGCACCTTGCCCATGACAACAGTAGAGAGTGAACGTTGCTTTTCTACATTAAAAAGAATTAAAACATTTTTACGCAATACCATGGGTCAAGAAAGACTGTCTGCGTTGGCTATGCTAAGCATAGAAAGGTCTTTTATAAAAAGTTTTTATAATTTTAATGATCTAGTAATTGACCATTTTGCAAATGCAAAAGACAGAAGAATAGAACTAAAATTTAAGCGAGTTTAATAAATTCATATTTTGAATACACAATTTTTTACTTGAACGGTTTACCTATATTTTAAGCTAAATTTTGAAATGACCCTTCTGTTGAATAAGCCACGAGCCGCCACTGATACTATTGATGTGAAACTTTTGTTTAACCCATTTGTCCCCATTGTACTCATTTAAGTACAATCAATAAATGTAAATGCAGTACTTTTCCTGGAACAATTAGTCTGGTGCCAAACAGCTTAATAGTCTATTTACAATAAGAGATATTATATTCCTACCTGATTTTGTTCTGTTTAGGTCATAGGCTTCAACATTGATATTATAACATTTGTTCAAAACTACAGTTCTGCAGAGACGTATTTGAGTACTATTTGTCGCTACTCTTAAAAAAATAAATAATGTTTGAATAGAAAAAAACCTTAAGTTTTGTTATTGTAGTTTTAAATTTAGCGACCGGCATACCGGTCAATTTCAACAATTGTTTATTGCTTACTGTATTTATTTGAGTCCAGCGGAAACAAAGCGTCGTTTCTCTAATAATGTTGTTTATAGGTAAAAATCAATATGAATGTAAATAGTCGAGCATATAAAATTCTCCAAGCCGCCCTTGAGAATATTAGCAACTCCAAAAAAGCAGATGTCGTGCAGTTGAAATTTTTTAGAGTGACACAGATGACAACGATACTTATGAAACCGATAGTGACTCTGGTGACAATGCTCCTTTAGTTTTGCTAAAGAACAAATTGACATCAAAGAAGTCTACAAAAATGATAATTGAAAAACCTGTCTGGACCGACGAAACAGTTGACATTGGTATGATTCAAAACAATGGTTTTCTACGACGTGAAGAATTACTAAAAAACGAAATTGCTACTCCAGTTGAAGTCTTTGAAAAATTTTTTGATAACGAAGTGATGCAACTAATATGTGAAGAGACACATAGATACGCAAATCAAAAAAATAATCATTTATTTTCAATAACACATAAAAACATAAAAATGTTTCTTGGTTTTTTATTGCTTAGTGGATATCATCGTTTCCCAGAGAGAAATTATACTGGAACAGTGATGACGATCTCCGTATTCCAACAGTTAGGAATTGTTTCTCTCGTAATAGGTATTACGAAATCAAAAGATATTTCCATTTAGCCGATAATGAAAAAATTGATAAAAGCGACAAAATGTACAAACTACGTCCGCTAATAGAAAAACTAAATGCAAAATTTGTTCAGTGGGGTATATTCCACGAGAAACTTTCAATTGACGAAGCAATGGTAAAATATTTTGGTCATCATTCTTTAAAGCAATTTATACGCGGAAAGCCTGTACGTTTTGGGTACAAAGATTAGATGTTGTGTAGTTCTACAGGGTATTGCTACCGTTTTGATACATATTGTGTTGCCAAAGAAAAACAAAAAAACCAAAAATTTGATAATATGCCGTTAGGTCCAAAAATCGTTTTAGATTTGTTAGAAGTGGTTACTGAACCAGAAGACCATATTATATGTTTGATAATTATTTTTCAAGTCATGGGCTTTTCACTATATTGCGTAATAAAGGTTATCGAGCAACTGGAACTATCCGAGAAAATACAACCAAAAAAATGTCCACTGCCAACTAAAAAACAAGTAGTACGAAAAGATCGTGGTTATTTCATGCACAAATATGATAAACAAAATTTATTGCTTTTGGTATCGTGGAAAGTTAATAATGCTGTTACCATGATCACAAATTATGACAGCATTTATCCTTTGTCTCGAGTAAAACGTTGGTCAAAACAAAAAAAAAATAAAATTTATGTCCCTCAGCCTTTATTGCTTTCAAATTATAACATGGGTATGTGTGATGTAATACCTATATTGATATTAGTTTTCTCAATTTTTTAAGCTCGCCTGTCTGCTTCGAAAAAAAATGTATCGTCTAATTGTAAGTCCTCTATCCCAGAAGCTAGGTTATTGAAGTGTATCCAATAAGTCAAATAACTAAAGCATGGTTAGAAGCGTCGGGGCGGCCAGACTAATCTAATGAGAGGTTACGTTGAAGGTTTATAACACATATGGGGTTTACAGCAAACATTTTAACGCACAAATGTGGATGAACAGTGTAAAAAGCGTCTTTTGTCTTCAGCTGTGCCAAAGCCAAGTTGTGAAAGACAAATGTTAATACAGTAGAGTCTCGATTATCTGGTTTTCGGTTAACAGGAGCTTTGTGTTATCCGGAGCAAAGTCAATTCTTAAAAACTTCGTTTAATCCGGAATTAGTCTTGTTTCGTCTGTTGAGATTCTTACATTGATAGAATTGAAACTGCAACAACAACTCACGGGTGTAAGGCCAAATAAGAAAAAAAAATACTGCAACAAGAATAAAAAATAGAATTTAAACGTTGTGACCCTGCTATTATTATGTTTAAAGTCTTTGTTGCTAAGGTGTAGTGTAGGTATTTTGATAAAAAGTACTTCAACTATTGTAATAGAGTTATTGCAATTTCACATTTATTATACAACTGAAAGAATTAAATTTTAGATAACTGCCATGGAAGTTCACCTTCCTTACTCATGAAATAATTAGCAAAACATGAGTGTACTCCTTGTCCTGTTTTATTATTGGACCGTGTTGTATTAGCAGGCACTAATTTTAGTAATTTTGAGCCGCAACTAAGCATTAAATCTTCCGTGCGATAACCGTCTCTTTTGCGTACTATATTGTGCAAAATGACACATTCTTTAACAATGTTTTTTGAAAATGTTTTGAAAACATTCAACGATCTATGAAAAATTCTCCATTTATTGCTTAATATTCCAAACGCACATTCTACATATCGTCGACCTCTATGTAATCTGTAATTAAACACTCGCTGCTTGATACTTAAATTGTGACTTCCGTATTCTTTTAAGATATATTCATTAATTGGAAATGCACTGTCGCCAATAAATACATAGGGCACTTTCAATATCATGTTTGAGGTAATTGGTGTCACTTGCGGAATGTTTAATTCGCCTCGATGAAGTTTAGTCCAAAAGCTCCCAGGGCAGAAGTCAACTGCTACTGGGCGCGTCCCCCACGTGGCGGATAGGGGAAAGCTCGCCAGCTCTGCTGCCAGCAGAGTTGGAGGGTAGTGGTGAAATAAAACAGCCACCGCGGACCAAACAGCCTAGATGGGCAAGGGGACCATCTGGTGCAGAAATCCCCCTCCTGGCGGCACAGCTGTGAAATTAGTAGCAGCTCGGTGGGGCTCTGCCACTGGGAGTATTATCTCCTCACAGGGTGGCCGTTACCCTAAAAAGGCAAACAATAAATGGACAGGACAAAAAAGCAAAGCCTCGGAAAGGTGGCATCGGGTAGCAGGGCTATACCCGATGTTGACAGTCAGCCCTTAGATGACAAAAACTCTGCCCAGGCGGCGCACCAGGCCGGAGAACAGAGTACAGCAACTGGTGCAAACAAAGGAAAAGGCAAAGGAAAGGAAGAACTGCACCTTCCTGCTAAAGGAGCAAGACCTACAAAGCGGAAGGATGAAGTAGAACAGGGGGTAAGCAGGAGCTCAAAGTCGTGCAGCACCGAAAATATTGGGCTGGTGGACGATGAAATAGAGACAAGTCCAGGGTGTAAATTGTTGTCTCCTAAGGAGAACAAAGAGGCGTTTATAACCGACTGGATGAACACTACACCAACAAGCGAAGTGTTCGATCCTTTTGCAAGAAGGACATCTATTCAAAGATCACCGCCGACTCAGGCAAAGAGCCGCAGTGAAGCGGACATCAGACAGCTCACGCAAGACGTAGAGTGCTTCCTTCAGTATGAAGAAACGAGAGACCAAAAAACGAAAACTGGCAGAAAGTCCTAGTCTGCCAGAATTAAACGTAAGTAGGCTGGTAAGCTACATGCCAAAATTAAAAAAAGAAGTTGGGTCCCTGGTAAGTTTCTGTAGATCGGAGGCAGGAAGAAACGTCCATCGTCGAGTAAAAGATGCTGCTGACAGTATTAACTCTCTGGTAAGAATGGTTCAAAAGGATCACCAAATGGGAACGGACGCCGAGATTCAGAACTTAAAAAAGACTGTGGCGCAACAAGAAAAGCGCATCAAGGAGTTGGAAAGTCAGTTGAAGGAGCAAATAGACCAGACAATATGTGGTAGGTGCAAAAGGCAAGAAGTGCTAAGCACCATTGCAAAGCCCTGCAAGACATTCAAAGAATTTGAATGTATCAAAGATAGGAAATGGGCAGAAAGTGCGTTCCAGACTACAAGCGTGGATCATACGGACCCGCTTAAAATGACGGAAGGGCATGTCGTTTTTTTCGTCAAAGATAAGACGGAAGAAAGAACAAGAAGGGACAAAGACATTCTCGAAAGATTTCCGGAAGTGGAAGAATGCGAAAGTACCGCATGTGCAGGAGGGAGAGTGGTCACAATGCACCACGTCCGCAGGTATCGGGTAGGAGGGCAGTTACAGTCCAAAGAGAAAGTGGCAAAAATATTCCTGTATAACAGAAGTAGCTGCAGCTTGGAGGACTTGTTTGTCATGATGCGCGAACACCTTAAGAACAAGTGTAACGGTCGTTACACAGAAAGCATCACGGCAGACGCAAACATTAAGGTGCATATGCCGGCTCCTACGGCAGAAAAAAAAAAACCAGCCGAAAAAAGCGATGCAATCCTGGTGCAAGTAGGAGAGGAAACTTATGCTCAAACCCTAAGAAGGATTAAAGAAAAGTGCCAAGAAAACAATGTGGGAGAAAGCATTGAAAGCGTCAGAAAAACGGTAAAAGGCGATCTCCTTATTAATATCAAGAAAGGAGCATCGGGAAAAGAAACCCTGCAAAAGATTAAAGAGGTGGCCCAGGAGAAAAAGATTCACCATATGGGCGGAATAGAAGAAAAAGTGGTCTTTGTCAGAAATATTGACGGTGTAACCACTGAGGAAGAAATTAAGGAGGCCATAAACACCTTCAAAGGTAGCAGCGTAAATGCGCGCGTTTTAACGCTAAAGCCGGCATTTGGAGGAAACCAAAACGCCATGGTGGCAATCCCAAAAGAGGAAACAGACCTTATGACCAAACAAGGAAAAATTAAAATTGGCCTTACAGAATGTAAGGTCCAAGAGAGAATAAGGATGCAAAGGTGCTTTAAGTGTTGGGATTATAACCACACGGCATCAGAATGTAAGGGGCCTGACCGCACAAAGAGCTGTTACAGATGCGGTCAAAACGGACACAGCAAAAAAGAATGTAGAGTGGAGCAACCACAATGTGTCCTATGCAAGAAGATGGGACACTTTGCTGGCATGGGAATATGCTCTAAATTTAAAAACGCGCTAATAGAAGCGAAAAAGATACGCCGCCAAGAACAGTAGGCGTAATAGGGGCTTATCGGAGAGCCAAAAATTAAGACAACGGAGCGAAGATCAAAGAACTAAAGATATTACAAGCCAATGTGAATAGATGCCATGCAGCAATGGACCTGTTGGCAGCGGACAAAGCCGATAGTAAATACGAGGTAATGTTGATCAGCGAGCCGAACAAAAATCGAGCAAAGAGAGAGGGAGCGCTCATGGATAGCAACGGAGACGTGGCTATATGGAATCACAGGAATTTACCCATCGAGGCTGAAGGTAAGGGGTTGGGATTCGTATGGATAGAAACGTCAAGTGTGCGTCTAGTAGCGTTCTACTTCTCTCCGAACAAAACGTTGAATGAACTAGAGGAATGGTTGGAAACACTTAGCCAAGTGATAAGACATTCCAGAAAAGCAGTGGTTTTGGGTGGAGACATAAATGCCAAATCGACACTGTGGGGTGCAAACCAAACAGATAAAAAAGGAGAGTTGGTTTCGGAATGGATTTGTCAACATGACCTTTTAGTTGCAAATATTGGCAATAAGCCAACCTTCTCACGGAAAAACGCAAATTCAATAATCGACGTTACATTTAGCACAAAAAGAGTGAGGATTAGCCACTGGAAAGTACTGGACAAAGAAACATATAGCGACCATCAGCATATTGAGTTTATAATTATGACTGATAGCAGGGCTGGACAGCAAAAAGAAGGCAGAAGGAACAAAGGCGCAATAAATGGGACGTCCTACATATGACAAGATGAGATGAGGAACAAATTCATAGAAGATTTTAAAAAAAGAACCGAGAATAGATCTGCAGTTTCGGTCAAAGAACTAACAGACGAAGGTCAACGTACATGCCAAAGAACGCTTAAGCAAAGAAGCTTTGGTAAGTGGAGTCCAGTGTATTGGTGGTCGGCGGAAATTGCGGACAACCGCAAGGCCTGCCACGCAGCAAAAAGAAAAGTGACAAGGGCTAGGACAAAACATAATTACGACGAGGCAGATCGGCTACATCTCGAATACAAAAAAGCCAAAAGGACCCTTAATAAATCAATAAAAAAAAACAAGGAAAGCGCATAGGCTAAATTAATAGACGACGTCGAAAAGGATCCGTGGGGTAAAGGTTATAAAATAGCCACAGGGAAGCTGAAAAGAGCAAGACCAACTACCGCAGAAGAACATGAGAAGGCGGTACAGAAATTGTTTCCAATCAAGCCAGAGATTATATGGCAAAAAACAAATGAAACCTCTGAAGAAATTACGATAGATGAGCTACAGAAAGCGGCCAAAAAGTTGAGAAAGAAGAAAGCAGCTGGACCTGACGGTGTTCCGGTAGAAGCAGTAAAGACACTAGTGACACAAGAACCAGCATGGATCTTGAACGTGATCAACCGGACATTCACAATAGGAGAATTTCCTGTAGAATGGAAGGTTGGAAGATTGGTGCTTATACCAAAAGAAGGAGGCGAGGACGGAAATAGGAAATTTAGACCGATCTGTCTGCTAAATTCCTTAGGAAAACTGATGGAACCGGTAATAACCGGAAGGCTGCAGAAAGAATTAGATGAAAAAGCCGTTTTATCCGAAAACCAGTATGGATTTAAAAAAGGAAAATCAACCATAGACGCAGTAGAAGAAGTCCTTAAATTTGCAAAGTTTGCAAATGCAGGATCATGGGGACGTAAAGACTTTTGCGTCCTAGTAACGCTTGACGTAGAAAATGCTTTTAACTCAGCACCGTGGGATAAAATCCTAGATGCTGTTAGAAGACGCGGCATCAGCGCGGGACTGATAAATATCTTGCAAAGCTATCTACAAAATAGATACTTGCTAGGCTGGGAAAACAAAGCTTTCCAGGTCACGTGTGGGGTTCCACAGGGATCGGTTTTAGGGCCGACACTTTGGAACATTCTATACGATGATTTGTTGGCGATGGAAGTACCGGCAGGTTTAAGGCTAATCGGATTTGCAGATGATCTAGCTGTGGTTGGTATGGCTCGAAAAAAAGAAGAACTTTCTGCAAGAATCAATGATATACTGCAGAGAATAGAAAATTGGATGGCAATGGTCGGGCTAAAGTTGGCTATGCAGAAAACAGAGGCGGTAATGCTTGTGGGTCAAAGAAGATACGGATATATTGAGTTCAGACTAGAAAAAGAAGTAATAGTGCCTAAAGAGCAAATTAAGTATCTAGGAGTATGGCTTGACTCAAAGATGACCTTTAAATACCACTTAGAAAAAAGTGCGCCTGGAGCGGAAAAACTAGCAGGATTAATTGCCAATATAATGCCAAACACAAGAGGGGCAGGGCAGCGGACCAGAAAGCTAATTGCATCAGTCGTAAACAGCAAAATGCTGTACGCGGCTCCAGTGTGGGCGCAAGCACTAAAGACTAAAATGTATGCAAAAATTTTAGAAAAAGCACAAAGGAAAGCTTTGCTAAGAGTTGTTCGAGCGTATAGAACAGTGTCAACAGAAGCGCTGCAAGTGCTAGCTGAGGAGCTTCCAATCGACTTGCAGGCGTCTGAACAGATGCAACGCCGACAGAACATTATAGATAGAAAAGCCATAGAAGAGAGAAGCTTGGTAGTGTGGCAATCTAGATGGAATAGCTGCGATAAAGGTAGATGGACTAATAAACTGCTCCCTGAAGTAAGAAGATGGTCAGAAAGAAAGCATGGTGAACTAGATTATCACACGACGCAAGCTTTTAGCGAACATGGTTGTTTTTCGGTCTATCTGTTTAAGATAGGCAAAATTTCAACCGATAAATGTTGGTACTGCAATCACAAGGATGACGCAGAACACACGATTTTTAAATGCAAAAGATGGACGCAGGAGAGGAAAAAGTTTGAAGAAGTTACACTCGCCTGGCCGTCGGTAGACAATTGGTGCAAAATTATGCTTAATAGCGAGGAGTCGTGGGAAAGCGCTGTAGCAATGGTTAGAAATATAATGGTCCAGAAAGAAAAAGATGAAAAGGCTCTGGCAAGGAATGGAAGACTAGTAGCAGAAAGCGAGTAAAAGAAGGTAAAAAGGCAAGATCTAAAGTTATTGTAGAGTTCCGTAACATCGTTTCTTGGGTTTAATCCCTCCGAAGTAATGCCTAGGGGCGGTTTCCGGAGGGTCTACATGACCCAGAAGGGGTTTTTAACCGGTAAGAGTCCGGCACTATCGTGCAGTACGGGCTGCACGGTGTCCATAAGGATTTTCCTCCCCCGATAAAAAAAAAAAAAAAAAAAAGTCCAAAAGCTAGTATTTTGTAAAATCGAAGAATCGCAATCTTTTCCGTAGGCACCAATATCGAACAAAAATCTATAATCTGCATCGACAATTGCCATCAGAACTATGGAGTAGAATTTTTTATAATTAAAATTCATTGATCCTGCGTGTGGAAAGTTTTGGATACGGATGTGCTTTCCGTCAATAGCACCAAGACACATTAGAAAATCTGCTTTTCTTTGGAATCTATTGGCAATATTTTCCCAGTTATCTTGCGTCAGTTCTTTAAGATGCTCTTGACAAAATATTTCCCATATTTTCAAACACACAAAATTTATACCATCACTTAACGTAGATATCCCTATTCTATAATGATAATGCATATCTGTTAATGTGCAACCAGAAGCCAAATATCTGCAATAAGAAAGAATACTTTTATATACTACAAAATACTTTTTTCATCTAATATAGAATACTCTTGTTGTATTATTATTTACAGGTAACATGATTATGGCCAAGTGGAATAACGTAAGAGACGCATTTTTGCGGTCTCTACGGGTAAAAACAGGGGATGGTGCAAAAAAAAGTACATATATAGCAACCACTTGCAATTTTTGCTGAAATTTTCTACAAAAGCTGATACTGAGAGCAATTTCTCAGAAACTCTTCAAAGTAGTATTGGGAGCAACCCTTATAATGAAGAAGACAATTCACAAACAAATTTAACTCCGTCACCATCGTGGGTTCATTCAGAAGCTACTGTAGCAACGACGCCAATGAGAACGTCCACCAATTTTCAACCACCAAAACATAGCAAGTCAAAGAGAAGGTTAGATCCTCTAGAACAAGAAATCCTAGCTGAATTAAAAAAAACAAAACATTTGGATGTCTCTTAAACAGAGAAACAGTCTGATAATGAGACTTTACTTTTGTGCCTTATACGAGAGATATGTCCGAATCGGAACTATTAGAAATGCATCAACACAATCAACATCTCATCCTACACTAGCACAAGATGCAATTGAAAAAAAAAATCAGTGATGGAGAGTGATTTAAATACAAGTATTTTACGCCGGGATTCGGGTTTTGGAGGGCTAAAGATCAGTCAAGAAATAGTTAAAATGAACCTACGTACATTGCAATCAGATCAGGATTCATCATCATCTGCGCACAATCATAGCATAGATTTAGAGCATCTTATAGAGCTAACAGAATTCCAATCCCTGGCCAAAACGGACTATAATGGTGTAAAACCAGTTGTAATTATGACTGTTGACGGAGGACCCGATGAAAATCCACGTTTTCCTAAAGAAATCTCTCATGCCGTTTCTCATTTTCGTAAATTTGATCTTGATGCTATAATTATCATCACGAATGCTCCAAGACGAAGTTGTTTCAATCAAGTAGAGCGTAGAATGGCTCCATTGAGTCATCAATTATCTGGACTTGTCTTACCTTATGATTATTTTGGCAATCATCTTGATGATCAGCGACGTACAGTTGATGATGAACTTGAACTCAAAAAATTCAAAATTTGCCGGTGATATTTTAGCGGAAATATGGAGTAAATTAATTATTGATGATAAACCAGTTGTTGCTGAATACATAGATCCTGGTCGTAATAATGATGATGTAAGCCTGGCAGAATGGACTCCCGATTGGTACTACAGACATGTAAGAGGATCACAGAATTGAGATGCTGTGGGAAATTAAAAAGTAATTTGCGAATGATTTTACCATATGGATTTATTCCACCACCTTACCCTCTTCAACAAGCGCAAACTTTAGATATCCCACTTCCTAAAGACCAAACAAACGCTGAAGGAAGACAATTAATGGACATCCTTGATAATTTCCCATTCACTAGACTTCATAACACAAATCCCACTTTAATAGGCGGAGCAGGCTGCTCCATAATTGATCACATCCTCGTATCCAATTCATTAACCTCCTATTAACGTCGATCTATACAATAAAACAAATTGGAACAACTTTTCACGGGACCTTCAGTCACAAACATTAGTAATTAATCCAACAACAAATAAAAACCAAATTGACTCAGACTGTGAAAAATTCTCAAAATTAATATTAAATGCTTAAAATAAACATGTTCCTACTAAAACAATAAAAAATAATAATTACCCCAAGAAAAAAGAAAATATTATAGACAGTATATAATAAATCATGGTCCAGACATTAGAACATTATTCAATAGTTTGAACGCTAAAATCAGGAGAGACATTAACGCATATAGACAAGACAAATGGACAGAGGCTTGCTCAGAACTGGATTACAAGGATGGGAAAGTCTTCTGGTCAAAATTCAAGTCTATGACTGGACAAAAATCTCAACCGAGCTACCATCTCTCAATAAACAACTCCCACATTATTGAGCATGAAATAAAAGCTAACTGGTTCGCCGAAACCCTAGCTGAAATACAACAAATACCAAACAAACTCACCTTTCCTCAATCTCAATCATGGAAAGAAGCATTAATTATAATGATTCTTAAACCAGGAAAAGATCATCATAACCCAAACTCCTACAGGCCTATCTCCCTCATTAACACAACCGCTAAAGTGTTTGAAAGAATTATTACTTCCCGATTAAAAGAATTCCTGGAATCTAACAGTTTGGATTTCGTCAAAACCATTCCACGATGAGCCCTGTAATAGAACTCCACACGGACACAACCCGGCACACAAACTTTGGTGAATGTTCAATCGCTGTCTTTCTAGACATAGACTTTCTAGACATCCCAAATGTCGAGGAAGTCACCTACCTCGGCATTACTTTTATTAAAACCGGATCCCTATCCTTTGACTTGGAGACCACTCTTAAAAAAGTGAGAAACAGGTCAAATCTATTGAAATTAATTGATGGTCATTTTCATAAGTGCAATCCCAAAACTCTCCTCCTACACACCTATAAAACCTACATCCGACCAATCATAGAATACAGAGCCTGTATTTACTCTACCCTGACCAATAAACAATTATCCAGATTAACTTAGACTTATGGCATACAACCCTTAGGGGAAGTCAAACGATATTTCCAGCATCAAAAAAAGAATATTCAGATTCCAAGACCGCTGGCTGTTGCCAAATATAATTTGTCGATGGGAGGAACAGATCTCATGGACGAGAATATTGCTCGATATAGAACTTCTATTCGATGCAAGAAGTGGTGGTGGAATCTCTTCAGCTGGGTTATCGATGCTGCCATTCAAAATGCATGGATTCTACATAAAAAATCAGGAAATAAACTAACCCACCTCCAATTTAGAAGGGAAATTGTGAACATCTATCTTCAAAAATATAAAAATGTTCGAAGTCAAGGTGGTCGACCAACAACCAGTTTATCTAGCAGAAGTTTTTCTCGTGTTGCTGATGACATTCGATACGATAACATCGGTCATTTGCTCACAGCCAATAAGGATGGTAAAAGAATAAGATGTGCCGGTGAAAATTGCAGTTCTATCATGAGAACAAGTTGTTCAAAATGTAACGTTGGGCTTTGTATCAATTGTAACGTCAATTTTCATACTTAGATATAATTATATTTAAGAGATTTGCTTTTACAATTTTTTTTTAATAATAGGTTAGAGTTTAAGCTAGCATTGCTATATAGCAACAGCTACTTTTTCTAATATATCAAAATAATTTTGTTTTTTTTTTCGTTTTATTACTTCAAAATTATGTTTTACTACAAATCCAAAACTTCGCCTCTTATGGGTTAATGAACCAGACGATCCAATCAACGAAAATACAACAAATGACGAACCTATGACAACCGATGACTGTGCAAGTGAAAGTGCTTTCAGTACAAGTGCCGGAAATAAAAGACCATTAAATGGAAGTGATAATGAAACCGAAAGAGACGATAATAATTTTATAAAACCAAAGAAATTTAGCAAATTCAGTGCTAGGTGCTATATTACTTCCGAATATGCTCAACCAAACCGATTCCAAGAACTTGATGACGCAGTAGCATCGGATAACAATGCGAACCAATCAGGAGGAAGCATGACATCGCCCGATCCTGCAGTCAACGCCCCTGACGCCAACTCGTCGACTGACGTCACAACAAAAAAACCAAACTGCACACCAATCTATTTGGTAAATAAAGACAAATGGGAAAGATTACTTCAGAAAATGAACGAAAAAAAAATTAAATTCACCAAAGCTACAAACCTAACTAAAGCGATCAAAATTCAGCCAGAATCGATAGACGACTACCGTAAGTTAAGAAAACTAAAGGACAAAAAAGATTTCCGTTATTATACACATCAACTTGAAGAAGAAAGAAACTTAAAAGTAGTAATTCGAGGAATAATGCAAGAGCTACAAGAAGACATCATAGCCGAAAACCTAAGCCACCAGGGATACCCAGCCCTCAAAATAACTAGAATGAACGGCAAGGACAGGAAACCAGCACCGCTAGTCTTACTGGAAATTGACCGTAAGCTTAATTCAATCTACAAATTGAATAAAGTATGCGGGCTCGACGTAACAGTCGAGGCGCTTAAATCTAACGGCGCCCCTATTCAATGCCACCGCTGCCAATCTTTCGGCCATATCAAAAAAAAATTTACCCAAGAATTCAAGTGTCTTAAGTGCAGTGAAGCCCACAGCACGCACAAATGTCTAAAACCCAAAACTACGGCAGCTAAATGCGCAAACTGCTCAGGTCCACATACGGCTAATTTTCATAAATGTCCAAATCGCCCCGCGAATCAACTCAAAAAATCTTCAAAAACATGGGCTGAAATCCCACAGCAACCAGCAATAAATTGAGAATCAATCATGCCAGAAGAAAAATCAAAAAAAAAATCCTTTAAAATCAGTCCCCGAAATCAATCAGTCCAAACCTAATCCTAATCTTAACAATAAAAAAGACAGACTAGCCCTCAAAATTGGTCATATCTTTATTCAATTTTCTTCCAAAGTCTCATCTCAGAGTGAGGTAACTCAATTCAACAATCGATTACAAAATAATCTGTCTCTCTTTAATGCGTAATAAGCGTAATTTGGATGGTATCAAAATCATTGCGTGGAACTGTCAAGGTCTTATCAATAAACTAAACAAACTGAAAGCGTACTTAATCTTGCATAGTCCGGGAATTTTATTACTTTCGGAAACCTTCCTGAAACCCGACAAGAAAATGAGTGTACCAAATTATCTGATTTATAGAAATGATAGAATTATTGCAGAAGGCGTTGCAATTTAAAAAAAAAAAAATTGGTCACTTCCCCCTACCAAAACCAAACAATAATGACTCTTTTGAATTTATCGGTGTTCAGATTCCATTCAAATCGGGTAAATTATATAATGTTTATTCGGCATACATATCGCCCCAAACTCCATTCCCAAAAATTCAACTTTCAAACTTATTCTTAAAAAATATAACAACAATTCTAGCAGGCGACTTAAACGCTAAGCACACAGCCTGGAATTGCGTCACTACCAATACAAAAGGCAAATTACTTAAAACTTTTTGCAATGATAATAATTCATCGATTCTAGCTCCCCCAGGGCACACTCACATACATACAGCCAAGCAATCATCAGACATTCTAGATATTGCAATTACAAAAAAATTAAACAATAGATGTGACATCTTTGCTGATGCGGCTCTCGGATCGGACCACCTCCCTGTCCACTTAGAAATAAGCGGCTCGGACAGGCTCGCCCTGACCACGCCCACTAGCAAAATAGAATGGAACATCTACAAATCAGAATTGAGCACAAATTTAGTATTAACTAAAATTGACGACCAATCAAAAATAGATTCCGAGATTGCTAAACTAGAAACAAATATTAAAAACGCCCTTCAGGCAGCTACCGTAATTAAATAGAAACATAAAAATTCAGATCTCCCTCCTCACATTAAAGAAATTATAATAACTAAAAATAAAGCTAAAAAAATTTACTTCAACACCCTGTCGCCAAGCGACAAATACAAAATAAATAATAAATTAAAAAATGCAATCAATGCTCACATTAATCAAATGTGGAGCAATAAAATTAATAAATTTAATGAATCTTTTAAATCCCCCTTGGAAATTTATAAAAAACTTAAAAAACACTAGAAAACAGTCTGCCCCTTTAAAAAATGGTAATAAAACGCTAATTTCAGATGGTGAGATAGCGGAAGCCTTTGCGGAAATGCTGGAATCTCAATTTTCCCCAAACCAAAACAACAACATAAAATTTACAAATCAAGTCAATGAAATAAATCATACATTTTTTAATAATCTTCCCCCATCAATAACTAATTTTACAACATCAAATGAAATTGAAAATATTATATAAGTTTAAACAATAAGAAAGCTCCAGGAGATGACAAAATTTCAAATAACGAAATTAAAAACCTCCCACCAATTGCTATCAGCCAATTAACAGAAATTTGTAACACGATACTGAGATTCCAGTACTTTCCGCCAAGGTGGAAAAAAGCTAAAGTAATTTTAATCCTTAAACCAGGCAAACTTCCGAATAACATTGATAGTTTCAGACCTATCAGTCTGTTATCTACTATTAGTAAAATTTTTGAAAGAGTAATTATTGACCGCCTAAACTACTGTATTCAAAAGGATCACATGATCCCAGATGAACAGTATGGATTCGTTAAAGAACACTCTGGAATTCATCAAATCTGCAGAATTGTTGAATTTATTTTAAAAAACAAAAACTTATCTACGCCCACGGGAGGATCCTCCATGTAGGAGCCTCCAGAGTTGAACGACGGAGCTTAGCTTCGGCCAATGCTGGAAAACTCCTCCTTGGCAAACCAATAATGGCCCAAACCTGGTTGAAGTCTGGGTAACTTAATCTCGGCCATTCTATAGTCACGCAAGCCTGGCTGAACTCTGGGTACTCCGACCTCGGCCATCCTATAGTCACCCAAGACTGGCTGAACTCTGGGCAATCTAGCCTCGGCCATTCTTTGTTCACCCAAGCTTGGCTAAACTATGGTAACCTAGCCTTGACCATCCTATGTTTACCCAAGCTTGGTTAAACTCTGGGCAACCCGTCTTCGGTCATTTTACGTTTACCCAAGCTTGGCTGAACTCGGAGTGCCCCGACCTCGGCCATGCTATGTTTACCCAAGCTTGGCTAAACTTTAGGCAACCCGACTTTGGCCATCTAATGTTCACCCAAGCCTGGTTGAACTATGGGCAACTCGACCTCGGCCATCCTACAGCCACCTAAGCTTGGTTGAACTCTGGTTACCCCAACCTCGGCCATCCTTTAGTCACCCAAGTTTGGCTGAACTCGAAGTATCTCGACCTCGGCCATCTTATCTTTACTCAAGCTTGGCTGAACTTTGAGCAATTCAACCTTGGCCATCCTTTGGTCACCCAAGCTTGGCTAAACTATGAGCAATCCAGCCTTGACCATCCTATATTTACCCAAGCTTGGCTAAACTTTGGGCAACCCGACTTCGGCCATCCTATGTTTACCCAAGCTTGGCTGAACTCTGGATACCCCGACTTCAGCCATCCTATTGTCACCCAAGCCTGGCTGAACTTTGGGCAATCAAACCTTGGCCATCCTTTGTTTACCCAAGCTTGGCTGAACTATAGGCAATCCAACCTTGACTATCCTATGTTTATCCAAGCTTGGTTAAACTCTGGGTACTCCAACTTCGGCCATCCTAAAGTAACCCAAGCCTGCCTGAACTTTGAGCAATCCTACCTCGACCTTCCTTTGTTCACCCAAGCTTGGCTGAACTCTGGAAAACCCTACTTCGGCTATCCTATGTTCACCCAAGCCCGGCTAAACTCTGGGTACCCTGACTTCGGCCTGCTGACGTTGGTAGATATTTTACAATTTTTACGATATTTTTATTTCTATCAAATTTTAATAGAAAAACTTTTAAAAGAAAAATCTATAATTTAATTTATTTTAGTTTTCTGTTTTCTTTTATTTCACATCATATTTGAATGGCCCGCTCCTGGTCAGTTCTATGCTAGGTGGAGCCACACGAAACCGACCGCATCGATCTGGACCCCGCCGCCATCGATTCGGACCTTTCTTACCGATTAGACATCCGTCCGGGACGGACGTGCATTTCCTCATTGATCATTCATTACAATTACCTGTATTCTTATAAGTTATTCAATATATTCATTATTAAGCTTATAATTGTGTTATCAACGACGATACATATTCCATCAGGTTATGGGCCCAGATCATAACGCGAGTGAGTAAAAGTGAATTTACGACATTAATTTCTTTGAATCGTCGAGCGTAACACGTGTTTTCTTCAACAAAATGGCCGGTAATACAAGTAGTGCGCGAATTGAACTTTTAAACAAAGACAATTTCGACACGTGGAAGCTTCAAATGGAGGCAATACTAATTAGATGCGATCTATGGGAATACATCAGTGGAGTAAATGTTAAACCAATGGATGAACAAGAAGAAATAAATAAATGGACCAAAAACGATCAAAAGGCAAGGTCAGAAGTAATTCTAGCAATTAGCCCAACTGAACTGCGGCAAGTGAAGAATTGCACGACTTCGAGAGAAACCTGGAAGAAGCTTGAAGAAATATACCAATCAAAGGGGCCCGCAAGAAAAGCAACCTTACTGAAAAACCTGGTATTATGCAAAATGACGGAAAATATGAACACTCGAGAACATTTGAACGACTTTTTTACATCCGTCGACAAGCTAGGTGAGATGGGCGTCGACATTAATCCCGACCTACTGGCAATTTTGTTGCTATACAGCCTACCAAGACATTTCGATAACTTTCGATGCGCGATCGAATGTCGAGACGATCTACCTAGTCCAGAAGCTCTGAAAATAAAAATTATTGAAGAAAGCGAGGCGCGAAGAAGCAGTACACGCGAACAACCTTTGAACGCATTGCTAGTGAATAAAAACGAACAAAACTACAAAAAGAAGTTCACGAGTACGCCAAATAATGGAAAATACAACAAAGTTAGAAGCGATAAAGAAATACGGTGTTTTAAGTGCAACAAAGTGGGACACAAAGTCGCAGAGTGCCGGAGCAATAAAGACAAATTCGAGAACAAAAGGTACGCGAAAAGCGTGTGTTTAAAAATTTCAGAAAAACAAAGTCAACCCGGCGACTGGTGTTTAGACAGTGGTGCCACATCTCACATGTGCAACAAAGAAAAACAGTTTTCGAGAATAACGAGCAGAAGATCGGACGAATTAAATCTAGCTAACAATTCGTCAACCAAAACCACGTGCGAGGGCATCGTTCAGTTTACTACAGAAGCAGAAGGTGAGAAAACCAACATTACGTTAAGCAAC
Organism: Lagria hirta; assembly: GCA_947359425.1. Classification (NCBI taxonomy): domain Eukaryota; kingdom Metazoa; phylum Arthropoda; class Insecta; order Coleoptera; family Tenebrionidae; genus Lagria; species Lagria hirta. Next base: position 28,962,317 of record OX375796.1, read on the forward strand.
ACGCTACAAGTACCAGATCTAAGGTCAAATCTTATGTCAGTCAGTAAAATTACCGATAAGGGTTTTGAGATCCGTTTCAGACAACACGACGCTGTAGTAACAAATAAAAATGGAGAAATTCAATCTAGTGCCCATCGTGTTGGAGATCTATACTACGTACGAAGCCTCTCCGACGACGCGCGAGCCGACGACGTACGAAGCTTTCCGAACGACGCACGAGCAGCTTCTACTACACAAAATAATGAAAAGATCCCAATTGATCTACTACACCGTAAACTGGGGCATCCAGAAATGAGAAACATTGTCAGCGCTATGGAAAAAGGACATTTGAAAGGTATTGTGTTAAAAGATAAAATCAATAAGCTAAATTGTCAAGTGTGCATAAAAGGCAAAATGACCAGAACACCATTCCCGAAAAAGTCAGAGCGAGTGACAGATACACTGGACCTAATACACACAGACGTTTGCGGCCCCATGAGAACCAAATCATTAGGTAGAGCAAAATACTTTGTAGAGTTCATTGATGACGCTACGAGATGGTGCGAAGTACGATTTCTGAAGCATAAATCTGAAGTCTTACAAGCCACGATAGAATACATCAAGCTGATCGAAAACCAAACCGGAAAGAAAATAAAGTGTCTTCAATCCGACAACGGAACCGAATATACAAATAAAGATTTTGAAAAATACTTATAAAGAAGAGGTATTTCAAGGAGACTTACAGCACCTTACAATCCAGAACAGAACGGCATTTCCGAAAGAAAAAACCGCACTCTACTAGACACTGCAAGGTGCCTCCTTTTAGAATCCAGACTATCACCTACGTTTTGGGCCGAGGCTGTGAACACAGCAAACTATCTTCGAAACCGTTTACCAACAAAAAGTTTGAATGGTCGAACACCGTTTGAGGCATGGACAGGGACTGTGCCGAATGTATCAATATGCAAAATTTTCGGATCGCAAGTATTTTACTTGCGCAGAGAGCCTGGGAGAGGGAAATTCGATGCCAGAGGAGAAGAAGGAATCTTTCTGGGGTATGCCGAAAACTCTAAGGCATTCCGAATCTGGTCCAAAGAAAAGAGAAAAGTCTTGATAAGTCGAGACGTGAGATTTTTAGAAGAAAACGTAAATAATAACGATATAGCATATAATAATCTCAATATGTTTCAGAATTCCTCAGATTTAGACGAACCATCGTCGAACCGTGATTTTATTGACATCGAAAACACGTCATCTCAAAACAATGGTCAAACGGCGCCATCTATGGAAGAAAACAGCGACACCGAGGAAGATCTTCGAGATTTTGACATCACCAATCATGCAGCGCCATCTGTCGCAGAAAACAGCGACACTGAGGAAGATCTTCGAGGTTTTGACATCACCGATCATGCAGCACCATCTGTCGCAGAAAGCAGCGACACTGAGGAGGATTTTCGAGGTTTTGACATCACCGATCATGCAGCACCATCTGTCGCAGAAAGCAGCGACACTGAGGAGGATTTTCGAGGTTTTGACATCACCGATCAAGGAGCGCCACCTATCGGAGAAAACAGCGACACTGAGGAAGATCTTCAAAATTTTAACGTGATAAAATCGCTTCCCGCCAAGGATTCAAACAAAATCCTACCAGGTCGACCCAAGATTGAGAGAAACGGGCGAAGAGGCAGACCGAAGAAAATATACAACATAAAAAATCGAGAAGTTCAGGTTAGTACTCACGACGATCCATCGACGATTGTCGGAGAGAGGGGGAACTTTGTACAAACGAACCAGTCATTCCTATCTGAAATACCAATGCGCGAAGCAATGACAAGTAACGACGCAGGCGATTGGACACAAGCCATTATCACAGAGCTGACGTCGATTCTGAAAAACAACACATTCGATATAGTTGATCGCCCTGAAAAGAAAAAAGTGATTGGAAGCCGAATAGTTCTCCGAAACAAGTTTAGGTCAGACGGAAAACTAGAACGAAAGAAAGCTAGACTAATAGCGCAAGGCTTTAGTCAAAAACCTGGGATTCATTTCAATGAAACTTTTGCTCCAGTTACACGAATCAGTTCCATACGCCTCATGATCTCTCTTGCAGCTCATTGTGGAATGAAGATTCAACAATTCGATGTAACCACCGCTTACCTCAACGGCGACATAAAAGAAGAAATATTGATGGAGCTGCCGAAAGATTTCGAACAATACTTGCAGCTAATCAAAGAGAGACAAGGCGATAAACGGATCAAGTCAGTAGCCAATCAAATGTTGCGGCAGCTTCATAACGGGGGAGAAAAAGTGTGTCGACTCAATAAATCTTTATATGGACTGAAGCAGGCCGGCAGAAACTGGTACGAAAAACTAAGCTCAACATTAAGGGAGATTGGAGCCGTCCCTACGCAGTCAGATCCCTGTTTCTTTCGTCTGGATTCAGGGGAAGATCCTACTTTCATAGCAGTCTATGTCGACGATTTACTGGTTGCATCACGCAATCAAGCTTCGATAGATAAAATTAAAAAATTATTATCTTCCAGATTCGAAATAAAAAGTTTAGGAAACGTCAACAGCTGCCTAGGTATAGAGTTCGAACAGAAGAATCGACAAGTGACCATGAACCAACGAGGATACATTAGAGAAATCCTCGCACGATTCAACATGACCGATTGCAACTCCGTAGCCACTCCAACAGATCCAAGCCACAAGCTAATAAAGAAGGAAAATCAAACAATCGAAGAAGAAAAATTACCCTATCGCGAGCTTGTGGGGGCACTCACATATCTTGCAACCACTACACGACCCGATATTTCTTTTGCCGTTATCTATCTGGGGCAATTTAACAATTGTTATGGAGAAGAGCATTGGAAAGCTGCTAAGCGAGTGCTACGATATTTGAAGGGGAGCATGGATCGAGGACTATCGTTCGAATCAATGAATCAACCGATTCAAGCATTCGTTGACGCTGATTGGGGAAATTGCATCGAAGATCGAAAATCATTCACTGGGTACGTTTTTATGTTAAACGGCGGCCCCATCTCATGGGACACGAAAAAACAGAGTACCGTAGCCCTATCCACCACTGAAGCCGAGTATATGGCTATGGCAGAGTGCGCGAAAGAAGCAATATATCTTCGAAGATTCATCAAGGAATTGGGATTTGTCGAATTATCCAAAACGGTAATGTATTGCGACAATAGAAGCGCAATAAGCTTGGCCGAAAATCCCGTTTTCCACGCAAGAAGTAAACATATTGACTTGCGTCATCATTTCGTTCGAGACGTCTTAAGGGACAAGAAGTTATCTCTCGAACACATTCCCACTGACATACAAGTAGCGGATTTTATGACAAAAGGATTATCGAGACAGAAGCATGAGTGGTGTCTCAATGCAGCAGGCCTACGGCCCAACAAACCACCACAACTCATCCACCCACGTCTCGAGGGGAAGTGTTAGAGTTTCACATCATATTTGAATGGCCCGCTCCTGGTCAGTTCTATGCTAGGTGGAGCCACACGAAACCGACCGCATCGATCTGGACCCCGCCGCCATCGATTCGGACCTTTCTTACCGATTAGCCATCCGTCCGGGACGGACGTGCATTTCCTCATTGATCATTCATTACAATTACCTGTATTCTTATAAGTTATTCAATATATTCATTATTAAGCTTATAATTGTGTTATCAACGACGATACATATTCCATCATAAATGGATTCTAAATCAACAAACTCCATGTACTTCCTGGAAATTATTTTCCATAAAAATTATTGCCAAAGCTAGTAAGTAATATCAATTATTTTTTTTTCTTTATTTTTAATTTTGTTTGATTAAATATAAATTTTTTTATAATTTTAGAAGATTCTGAACAAGGAATGAGAAGACTGAAGAGATCATTTAAGAAGAAAGATGTATGTAGCTCAGACACAGATGTTGAAATGCACAAGAGAAACGAGCCGGTAATTCTAAGTTCAAAAAATGTTGCTAAAAGTTTAGCAACCTCTCAATCGATGAGCAGTTTCACTGCAAGAAGTATCAGAAAGTCTGTGAAGGCAAATAATGAGGTAAACGATAATCTAGTTTCTGATGACGATCAACAAGATGATGCCAGTGCACTGAGATTAACAAAATCACCGCAATTAGAAAGTAATTATTTAATAACTTTATTTTGATTAATTTTAAAAATACCATACGTGAGTGTAAATTTAATTATTTCTTATATTGCAACGAACAAAACACTCTGTAATTTAAAATTATAAATTCAAAACTACAATTGAAATTTAAAGAATTTTTTAAACAACTTAATAGAATAATGGATAAAATTTATATATTTGAAAGAAAAATGTATCTGTTGAGATCATTTAAAAATGAATTATCGAACCAAGATCAATCAAGAAGAATTAATAAATGCTATGATAGAAATTATGTATTATTATATTGGTCATTACTTAAAATTATAAAACTAGAGCTGATAGTCAAAAATATGTTTTATTTATAATTTTTTTTTTTAAAAGATTGAATATATAATTTTATAAAAATCTTAAATAAATATATTTTGATTTTTATCATCGATTTTCGTTAAATTGTAATTGAAATTTAATTTCTAAAGTAACTTCAAATACAAAACAGTAATTGCATAATAAAAATAATTAAAGACATATTGTTTTTTCAAAAAGTTTTAGATTCTACGGCGTACAAAGCTATCACTGACGATTTGAAACTTTTCATTACGAAAGAAATTAATAATGCTAAATATGACCTCAAAGGATACCCAAACATTTTAAATAATAGAAGGTAAAAATTTATTGTTCCGATAACTTTTTGCTATTATTAATTGATTTGTCGAAAAATCGAACAATTTGATAATCGTCATAACAGATAGAGAATCTTAAAACGTTCCGATCTGATTATAAGTCGATTTTTAAAAATTGAAGTAAAACCTCTATTGGATTTTTTGAAAATCTAAATGTTTATAGCGAAAAGTTAATAATTATTTCTGAAACTATTTAAAATTAATGTAATTTCTTAATTGCAGAATTTTTAAAGGTGAAATATGTAGAAACTTAAGAAAAACTCAGCATCATAACGAAAGTTAGCACATATCTGTCTGGTGCTAAAGACCAGGATGGCGGCCGAGCCGAACGTGGAAAAGAGATTGAGCTCGTGGACCCACTCTTATAGTTCTTGGTAGATTAATCTATATTTGGTACAACAAGCTTAAAAGAAATTTAATTAGTATTAATATACCTAAAATATTATTATTAAAATTTACAAATTGTTATGTTTTAATAACTATATAATGTTTTGTGCTAAAATCATATCTTAACATTAAAAGTACTAATTTTTATAAGTAAAATTCTTTTATTTAATATTGCATAAAAGACAATAAAAAATAGAATGATAAAAAACATTATTCTTTACATAGATACTTTACTTATACGGTTTTTTTTAACACAAGATTGTGTAATTTTTACACACGATTAAGATTAATTCTACGAAAAAAGTTTTACTGTGCATTTTTATAAGCAACCAGCCTGTGCAGACCAGTCTTGGGTTTACCTAGTCAACCAAGCCTGGCCCAGACTTGCAAACCAGCTTTGAGCTTATCTAAGCAACTAAGCCTGGCCTAAGCTTGCAAATCACTCTTGGGTTTACCTAGGCAACCAAACCTGACCCCGACTTCCAAACCAGTCTTAGACCAATCTAAGCAATCAAGCCTGGTTCCGAACAGCAAACCAATCTGGGGCTTATCTAGGCAACTAGACCTGACCCAGGCTTGCAAACTATCCTTGGGCCTATCTAAGCAACCAAGCCTGGACCAGACTTGCAAACCAGCCTTGGGCCGATCTAAGCAACCACTCCTGGCTAAGGATTGCAAACCAATCATGGGCCTACCTAAGCAACCAAACCTGGCCCAAACTTGCAAACCAGTCTTGGGCCGATCTAAGCAACCAAGCCTGGCCCAGGCTTGCAAACCAATCTTGGGCCTACCCAGGCAGCCAGGTTGGGCCCAGCCTTGCAAACCAAGCGAGGGACATTGTTATCATCCCAGAGTTGCACCAAGTCTGGACCAATAATGGCTTCCAAGCTAGGACCAGAGTTGTACATACTTGGGCCAAGTCTGGGCCTATACTGGGCCCATCGTAAAATCCTACATGGGGAGTCTTTCTTGACATCGCGAAAGCCTTCGACAGTGTCTGGCATGAAGGATTATTGTCTAAATTAATCCAACTAAATGTTCCATCATATTTAATCGTTATTGTAAAATCTTATTTAACAAACCGCAAATTCTATTGTTCTATAAATCAGACAAATTCGGCGTTTGACGATCTTCAGGCTCAAATTGAAATTCAGGATAAATCAATTGAACTAGAACTTCATGAGCAAGAAAAAATCACGGTCGAAATACAGTATTTTAATACATTATCAAAAATCAAAGATATTACGAAAACACAAAATAACGTAGTCGGAACTCAAAGCACTAATCGAGGAAGATTAAATCATGAACCCTCCATTAAATTACCAATCTTAAGCTTACCCAGTTTCACAGGCACCTACTCAGAGTGGCCTTCCTTCAATGATACGTTCACGTCAATTATCGGTCAAAATCAATCATTAAATAATTGTCAAAAATTGCATTACTTGAAATCATGTCTCAAAGGTGATGCTCTTGCAGTGGTAGACACGCTGATGGTTTCTGCTGAAAATTATATGGTAGCATACGAAATCTTGAAAAAACGGTTTGATAATCGCAGACTAATTTCTCAAGAACACGTTTTAGCCTTAATAAATTACGAGAGTATTTTAAAAAGCGATCACATAGCTCTAAGGAAGTTAGTAACAAATGTTACTGGTTATACTTCCGCCCTTAAGGTCTAAGGGCTACCTGTTGAGGAATGGGACGCGCTAATTGTACCGCTAATCTCCGAAAAATTAGATTATCAGAGTCGCAAGGAATGACAAGCAGTTTTAACTACTGAAATACCGAAATTAACAGACCTAATCAAATTTTTAGAAAAAAGATGTGAAATCTTGGAATCAATGCATCTAATAAACCAAAAAACAAGTAATAAATTAACTACCAATCATAATATTGCTAAACATAATGTTCACAATCAGTCGCATACCCAATGGAGTAAATCACGCGCCATTGTTAACACAGCTATGCTAAAAAGGTCAATTTGCAATTTTTGTGAAAGTGATTCACATCAGATTTATCACTGTCCAAACTTTCAAAGGTTATGATTACAAAACAAAATCAATCATATCAAAAAAATAAAAGCATGTATAAATTGTCTAAAAACAAATCACACGGTCGAAAAATGCAAAAGCAATCATTCATGTCGCGAATGCAATCAAAAACATAACACATTTATTCAATCACGCTCAAAACTTTCACGGACATACTAACATATCGTTATCAGTCAAAAACAACGCCGAAATTACGGAAAATCTTAAGGAAATAATCCTACTTGCAACGGCCACTGTTCAAATTTCTGATGCCAAGGGCAATTTATACAATTGCACAGCGATATTAGACACTGGGTCACAACTCAATTTAATAAGCGAAGATCTAGCCAAAAAATTAAAAATTCCAACAAAAAATATTTATTGTCCAATAGCAGGGGTGGGAAAATTTGAGACACTATTTAAAAAATACATTAATGTTGAAATATCCTCAAGAATGAAATCATACAAGGTTAAAATGTCGTGTTTTATTTTGAATAATATTACCGGGAATCATCCTTCTCAATCATTTTCGATTTCAAATTTAAATATTCCAAAGACACTAGAACTTGCAAATCCAAATTTCAATAAAACAAGCAAGATTGATATTTTATTAGGGGCCGAACATTTTTGAAACATTCTAGAAAATGATCAAATGAACATTTTCAAGAATCAAGCATATTTGCGAGACACAAAGCTGGGGTGGATAATAACAGGTAAACTTCCTAATCCATCCAATAAATCAATAGTTTACAAAAATTTTATTGGCAATCTACAACTTACTGACGTCACAAACTCAGATTTAGAATGCAAAATAGCTAAAATGGCCCAAATGTTTCAATTTTTGGTAGACTCAAAAATAATTGGAACAAGATAGATAAATCAAAATACAGTGCAGGAATTAATGATCCTATTGTTGCTAAAGTACTATCAGAGAAAAAAGACGAAACATTGGATTTTATTGAAAGTTATTTGCTGGTATGTTTTAGTTACATAATATCATTCATAAAAGCACTCAAAAAACAACTTTCTTTTTCACTATACACTGAGAGAAACATTTTTTTTTTAAAAAATGCAAATAATTGAAAGAAGTTTTCTACATTTGGAAAAAAACAATTTTGAATCAAAATTCTCAAGTTGTCTATCTAAAATTGTTTTTTTTTATTTTTTTTAATCAGTTAAACTGTTTTGCAACAAAAAAGTTACTGTGCGAAAAATTTTGCTTTCTTCTGCAAAGAAATAAAATTGTTGAAAATTTCCAACATATCAATGTCTTGTCACTAGAATGCCCATATTTTTCAAAAGAAGTTTTTCCTTTCAGTAAATTTAAAAAAAATCGTGTAATGTAAAAATTTTAACCTTAAATTAATAGTAATTTCCTGGTGTCGATCGAATACAATTTATTTTAAACATAGACAAAAATAGGCGTGATAATATTTAACACGTAATTTATGTTAAATTAAAATTGATCGAATTTTGTACTTTGTTCTAATTGAAATCTTGTTCTTTTAGTATTCAAAAATGATTTTTAATTATTAATTCTAGATTAAGAAAATCATTTTTTTTCATTCGTACTCATTTGTTGCAGAAATATCTTCCGAGGAATGATTACCGAGAATTTTTAGAGTTATCGTCAATTTTTTTAGGAGTTATTCCAAAAGATAATTTCACCTGTAAACATCCAGGAGCGATGAGTCATGCTCGTTGGATGTCGAAGGTAATTTATTGCCTGAAAATATATATTTTTAGGGGAGAATTTACGCTGACCCCTCGTGAATTAACTATTATTCGCCAAGTATGTATTTTCATAACTGTCATTTATATAAAAGCTTGGTTCACATCACCTTCTGCTATCTTAGCTCCAAATAATGACTTAATTTAGTTGCAACAATTGATACGCTCGATTCACCTTTAACCCTTTGTTGACCGACGGTACTTTAAAGTACCACCAATTGTTTTTCCCGATTAGAACACTTTAGTTTTATTTCGAAGCTTAGCAAGCTGACGGTACTTTAAAGTATTCTTTCCTTAATCATATGACTGTGATTTGATCATGCGCAACTAATCGAATTCATTCTAATTTTGCATTTTTATCGAAGGTGTAGTGGAGACAGGGTCTACAAAATAGTGCAATTTTTCAACATTTTTTTTGAAGGCATAACACAAAAGGTAAGTTTGTAAATATTTGCTGTCTAAAACTATGTTGTTTCTCCTTCATAACACTATTATTTGAATGCAGTAAAACAATGAAAACTATAATCTATTTACACTTCAATGTGTAATACTCAAAAGTACCGTCAGTACTGTAGTACTTATTAGTTTACCTACTTGATAAGCGGTTTCATTAAAAATTTTATATTGTAAAGTGTTCCTATTTTCAGCGGGAAAAATGTCTTACCGTTACAGTAAAGCACTGACGGATGAAGAATTGCTTGAGGAAGCTGAAAAAGCTTGTTGTGAACTTAGAGCAATGGCAGTTGACAATAATTTTGACACAGACATAGAAAGTGATGAGGAGGTCGAATTTGAACAAGTTGTACATAATGCGTTGGTTGATAATAATGAAGAGCAGCTTGAAGACAAAGATACTCAAATAGAAAAAAACGACAACCAACAAGAAGAAGATGAAGAAGAAGAAGAAGAAGAAGAAGAAGAAGTGGCTGATTTCAACCGCCAATGGAAGAAACGAGATTTAGATTTTAATTTACCTCAGTATAATTTTGAAGAAGGTCCAGTTCGTGATTATTTTTCTGAGAGCGATACAGCAACTGATGTATTTTTAACTTTTCTTGATTCAATAGCTGAAGATTTGGTTTATCAATCTAACTTATATGCAATTCAGAGAAGTAAAACCTTGAATCTATCCAAAAAAGAACTTTTTGTCTTTATCGGTATCAATCAGCTTATGGGATACCATAAGCTTCCGTCTTGGAAACACTATTGGTCTAACAGTCAAGATCTTGGAATACCTATAGTGTCAAATGCAATGTCTCGAGACCGGTTTGATAAAATTTTATCCAATTTACATTGCAACGACAACTCTAAAATACCTCAAGATAACCAAGACAAGCTGTTAAAAATTCGTCCCTTGATTGAAAACTTTAATAAAACTTTTGAAACTGTATACAGGGGAACTAGGGCTTTGAGCGTAGACGAATCGATGGTGGCTTTCAAGGGAAGGTCATCCATAAAACAGTACAACCCAATGAAGCCTGTGAAGAGAGGATATAAACTTTGGACGATAGCTGATCAACACGGGTATATATTGCGATTTGAGGTTTATCAGGGAAAATATGGAACTATAAACCATGAGTTTGGAAAGTATGGCTTAGGAGAAAGAGTGGTTTTAGAACTCACTAAAAAAGAATGGGGTAAAAACAGAATTGTGTATTTTGACAACTTTTTTTCCTCAGTTCCTTTATTAGAAAAATTAAAGTGTGAACAAACTTTTGCTTGTGGCACCATAAGAACAAACAAAAAATATTTACCAAAAAATATGCAAAACAATGATAAACTAATGAAGAGAGGTGACTGGGATTATAGATTTAGCTCACAAGACATAGGAGTTTTTAAATGGAGAGATAACAAGATCGTGACATTTATATCAAATTTTCACGGAAATCAAGAATCGTCTGTCACTCGAAAACAAAAGGATGGTTCTGTAGTTGAACTACATTGCCCAGAAGTAGTAAAGGACTACAACAAATACATGGGAGGCGTAGACCATGCAGACAGACTTAGAAGCTGCTACGGGGTATCACGGCGATCTAAAAAATAGTGGCATAAGCTTTTTTGGGGTTTATTGGATATATGCTTCGTTAATGCTTATGTTGTGTATTGTCAGCTGTTTGACAAAATTACGTTGCTAGAGTTTAGAAGAAATGTTGCCATGGGGTTAATAGCAGCCAAAACTCTTAAGAATAAACCATCAACGTCAAAACGAAATAGCAACTCAACTTTGACACAAAACTTATCGCAAGGACCTAAACGCAGAAAATTGAATTATTCCGTTTCAAATGATGTGCGCTTGACCAACCGGGGAGGTCACTGGTTAACTTATACCTTAAAAAGGGGAAGATGCGAGCAATGTAGTTTTGAACAAACTCAATCACGACCTCACTCAAAATGCATGCTTTGCAACGTATTTTTATGTAGCAATGAAAAAAAAAACTGTATGGCAATTTATCATAATATTGACGTGTAAATTGAAGTGAACTCTTAATTTTTACAAATATAATTGTGTTTTTCTTTAGACTTTTATTTAATGCTTTTTATGTCTTAAGTCCCTAACGGTACTTATGAGTACCACTACCCCTATAATTATAAAGGGTTGCCCCAAAAATCTAAAAAAATTTTTGTAGCACAAAAATATAGGTATCACACTCTACCTAGTGAAAGAGACTACTGGTCTGAAGAAGAAGATTTAGGAGTAGCTCTGGTGAAAAATGCGTTTAGTCGAAATGCATATTTAGAAATGAAATCTTTGATTCATTTCCAAGATAATTCTTTGGCTGCCCAGAATAAAAACGACAGATCTTTTAAAATTGCTCCTTTGTTGCAAATGATAAATAAAAATTTTTCAAAATGGGATATTTTTGATCAAAGTTTATCAATTGACAAAATGATTGTACGATACTACGGACATCATTCCTTAAAACAATTTATAAAATCTAAGCCGATTAGGTTTGGTTATAAATTATGGGCTATGTGTGGAAATACAGGATATTGCTACAATTTTTCATTATATTGTGGAAAAGAATCAAATACAGAGCCAAATGAACCACTTGGAACTAGAGTAGTTACTAAAATGTTATCAATAGTGAAAGACCCTAAAAGTTACTATGTTTATTTTGACAACTTTTTTAGTAGTCATGCATTGTTTTGTCAACTAAAAAATTTGGGATTTCGAGCGACAGGAACTATCAGAGAAAATAGAACTCTAAAATGCCCATTAAAATCTAATAAAGAATTGGAACAACTCGGCCGCGGTGCATTTGATTTTTACTTTGATCAAAAAAATAAAGTTCTAGTTGTAAAATGGAACGACAATAAATGTGTTACAATGGGCTCTAACTTTGACACAATTGAACCATTAGCATCTGCTTCTCGGTGGAATAAAGAAAAAAAAGAAAAAGTTGCATGTCCTCAACCAAAAATGATAAATAATTATAACCGATATATGGGTGGTGTCGATCAACATGATTGGTTTTTAGAAAAACACAGCATCTCAGTGCGAGGAAAAAAATGGTACTGGTGCTTGGTCACACGAATTATTGATATGGCGGTTGTAAATGGATTTATACTGTATAATAAAATTCAGGGTAAAAAATCCATGTCAATAAAAGATTTTCGACGAGCTATTGCGATACAATATCTGAAAATTGGGCATGGTCAACGGGTTTTGAAAGGACGACCTACAAGTTTTCCTGGAACTTCGAGAACAAACGTGTCAGAAAATATCAGATACGATCAACGGGGTCATTTTATAGAAAAACGAGAAAAGCAGCGTCGTTGCCAATATTCAAAATGTTTAGGCAAACCAATTACTTTTTGTGGTAAATGCAACATTACTCTGTGCACCAAATGCTTTCCAAAATATCACCGAAAACAATAATTTTATCAATATTTATATTTTGCGTCGTTTTTATTTTGATTCTTTTTAAAAAATATATGATTTTTGAAAAAACTATTTTTTTTATTTTTGAACAAAATTTAAACGGATTCGCCCAGCGTCCTATTTATAGGACAGTGATTTTTTTCAAAAGTCTTAATGCCAATTTAATTTTTTTTTTTACAAATTTTGTTTAAATAATGTTTGTAACTTTCCCTGAAAATTTCACAAAATTTTGCCAAAAAAAAATAATTTGGGCGTTAACGGGTTTTTTGTTGCTCGCTTTGAATTCTATTAATTGATAAAAATAAAAGTCTAGTTAATCTGGATAAGTCTGGGAGGACTCATTAGATAAGTAGTTTAAATTATTCTTTATTTGTTTATTAACTACAAAATTTTCACATTTTTTTTTCCTTTTTCTGAAATAGTCGCTTTTATATACATTATCTTATCTGAGTAATATTTTTTTTTCTTTTTTTTGCGGATTGTACGTTGCTGAACACCATGCCGTCTTGTAAATTCTGTTCCGTGGCGATAAAAAATTTTGATAAGACCGTCAAATGTTTTCTTTGTAATGTAAAATATCATATCAAATGTTGTAAATTCAACGATGAAGATATAAAAGTCTTAAATAGATATAATAATTTTCATTTTATTTGTGATGATTGTGTCTCTGCTGAACGGTCTTCTAAAATTGATCTCTTGGTGGAAACCGTAAACAAATGTGTTAATTTAGTTGAAGAACAAAACAGGTCGATAAGTCAATTAAAACAGCACCAAAATGTTGCCAAAGAAGATCCTACTGAAAGTCAATCGTTATCTTATGCTCAAGTTACGAGCAAACCCTCTATCATTTTAAAACCAAAAAATGTTAAACAGTCGGTAGCGGATACCAAAAAAGATCTTCTCACCAAAATCGATCCTATAATATCTAACATTTCTATATCAAACATTAAAGGGGGCAGAAATGGCACAGTCAGAATAACATGTGATACGTCAGAGGATTTATCGGTAATGGAAGATCTAGTCTCTAAGAATATTGCGGAATATGATATAACAAATCTACGTACTACGCACCCATGCATTAGAATTTCTCAGGCTCCTGTGCAGTGAAAAGAATTTTCAGATTTGGATTGGTCCCGCAACCCAACTTACACAGTTTTATGACATGGCCAGTGACTGACACGTAATAAACCAATAACTACATAATCATAATATAGTTGAGTCGAACTTGTTGATTTACAACACTACCTGATGTTTGAAATTTAAGATAACTTCTCCGAGATGTTTTGGTAGAATCGTTTAGATAATTTAGACAAGTATAATTCGGTAAAAATAGAAAAAAATTATTTATTGTAAATTGTGCTCATTATATTTTTTTGAAAATATATAAGACTATGATGATAATTATTATTTACAATAAACATTGATTAGATTCTGTTGAAATCTACATATAAACTAGAACTTTATAAATTACATCTACTTATACAGAGTGGTTTTTAAAAAAACTAAGCTAAAAAAATGCCAGGCTCTGCAGTATTTTTATTTACACCTCGATTTTAAAAATTTACAACAAAATATTTAAAAAAAATTATAGATTGTCATGTCTTTGCCATGAAAACTAATATCGTTCAAAATAAATATATATATATATAATATAATACCATCTAAATAATGTTGTTAGCCGTAGATATCCCTAATAGGCAAATTGCGCTTTAATCTAGAATCTAACAGTTCAGGTAAGAATGATAACATATAAAAATTTTGCAGCTTGTCAAACATAAAATTTTTCCAAAAATTTCTATCGCGAGAAATTATTTCGCAGTGATAATCTTTCTGGGTGTATATAAAAAAATAACAAAATTCTCTATTAGTAACTTCCAGCTGTCCCTGAATTTGGAACATATAATTATCTTTTGGCTTTAACTTAATTTTATTGTTATCGTCTATTATGCAATACGAAATTTTTTTTGATATAATTGCTTCGCGCACTGTCATATCTTTAGAAGCATACGGACATTTAATTTCTAATATAGCATCTTCATCAACAAGACCATCTGGTGAAGCACCTAAAAATTTATAGTCCGGATGAATAAAAATACCACAAGAATTGACATCAAACTGGTATGTCTGTTCAAATAAATATCGTGCATGGATTTCATTAGATATTCCATATTCTAATGACTTGCAACCGACTTTTGGGCAAGAATATAGTAATGATTTAACAAGATTGGCGGTTGATGTAGTCGGACGCATTTTACATATTCGGCCAAAATTGCTGGCGGTTAGACGAAAGTATTTTTGTTTAAACCACTCAGGATTTGAACTTTGTCCGCGTGTAATTTCTTCAACAGTTTGAAAATTTACCTTATTAAGGTTTTCTAAATACAAAGAAGTTAAAATATTTAACTCCTCAGAATTTTTATCTGGTATTATATCGTCTGACTTGCCGTAATCATCATCTGCTTCTATTACCTCAAGCTTCCTTTTATTTTTTGTCTTTTTTGAAATTTTTTTGATGAAACAAAATTGTTCAGTGTATTTTCTGCAAAGTTTGTTTTTATTTAATTTTTCCTGAACTTTATAAAAAAATGGTCGTTTATTATTAAAATTAGAAACTGCCGCAAAACATCGTGTTTCATATGATTTTCCAAGTGAAAAATTTATTCGTTTGCCCCCCACTAGTTTGTTCACTATGCTATTATAACATTCGGCGAAATTTGTATCGACATCATGCAATAAACTAGAAGCATGGCTAGCTACTCGATTGACGTAATTTTCAAAGTCTGAAAAAATCGTACTTTCTTTAAATATATTATATAGGTTTTTTTCCCCAGGCTTCTGGCCTTTGCAAAAATATTTATATAGGTTATTTTCATCTTTGCAGTTATCATGGCAACCTAATATGTGCTTAGGACTGTTTAAAATATCCTCTTTTAAATTATTTATTTTCACATAAGTAGGAAACGTTTCTGTCCGCCTATGTTTAACAGCACTTACTATAGCAGTTCTAAAACGTAAAATACTAGTTCGTATAAATAATTTTAGCACATTTTCAACCCTTGAGCTGTTAGATAATTCACGAATTTTATTGCAATAATTGCGAAGAATGTGATTCCTACATTCAATTTTTTCTACAAAATAGTTTGGTCCATATGGTTTAGAATCCCTAATTTTTTTATAAACGCTGCTATCACCGTCTCCAATTATTTTATTATATTTTAAGCCATGCGTTTTCAAAGAACACAAAAATCCATCCACAATGATTTGTGATTCCATAGAGGTTGATGTTTTTTTCCAATTTTTACTGCAGTTATGGGTAGGGATGTCTCTTTTGGCAACTACATGTTTTTGACAAACACGACAAAACTTGTTTTTGACACCTACATATAAAATTTGATTGGTTCGAGCTCCTATAATACAAGCAACTCCAGATAACGCATTATAATTGGATTTGTATGACCGTTTCGACCATGCCCCATCGACAATTACCGCTATTTCTGGAGTCCCATCTTCGTCAACTTCACCTGCTTCTCTCGCCAAGTCCGCTTCTTTCCGACCTGCCTCTGCCATGTCCTCAAAAGCAGTTTCTTGAATGATGTTGCTTAGCACTTCTTCTTTGTTTTTAAATGTGTGAGATGACATCATAGGTATATCTATAGAAGCAAACATTTCCTTCACTTGACTGTACCCAGCTCCCACTGCAATTGCACCACATACCGCCGCGTCATTTGCATCTACATTTTCTATATTCTGTGTCGAAATTGAGCCCACAAAGCCACAGAATCCACATTTAACGGAAAAAGTACTATTGAGTCCACTTCTTTTCTCTGAGACGAGCTCAAAATTATTAAAATCACATTGAAAGGGCTCATGTCTAAGAGCTTTCAAACTGTTAAAAAAATGAACAATATCTACAATCCTAGATCCACTTATGTTTTCCGGTGTTATATTTTTGGATGAATGTTCATTTTCGACCGTGAGTTCTGGAAAACTCTCTGTATTTTCAGAGATGAACGCAAAATTTTCAGGAACTTGAGCTTGTTCTTCTGCCCACTTTTCTATTCTAAAATTAAAAAAAAAGTCATAGGTCAGGTCAGGTCCTGATAGATAGAAACTGATAGAAGTTCTAGTTCTGATTAATTTAATAACCATGCACTTAATAAAGTTAAAAATGTGAAAATACCTTTTACTCCGTAGTTTTCGCTTCATGCGGTATGAAAACTTTGTGCTTCGACGCCTTCCTCCAGACGGTAACGATCTTTTTCCATGAACTCCCATTTTCACAAATAACAAAAAGCACTTTTTCACACACCAGCAAAAACTTATTTAAAAAATTTAGATTTATTTATTATTTAACATCAATTATAATATAATTATAATTGAACTATTTTATCTTATATTGAAAAACGAATAAAATGAGCTACTCGTTGTCTATGTGCCTCTCACCTTGTTAAGATTCAACTAAATTCAAAATTCACTTCGGTCAGAATATTTCCAGGTAAACAGGGTGTGTAGTGAGGGTGTCATTTAATCTCCTACCACCATAAATTAAAAATTAGCTACCGGCACTTCAAGCAGAGAGATGTCGTAAATCTTTTCACGTTTAGACGAATTTTTGTGTCTAGCGAACAAAATGAATATATTGTTTTCTTGATTAAATCAAAAAATAAGACAAAATAAAAAAAAATAAAAAGACAGCGAGATAGATATTTATATCATTGCTTAGATGCAACAAAAATAAATATGCTACAGTAAATGCTTTCGAAGAAAAGTTGAGTCAAAAGTTTTGACATATTAATTATTTCCCTTACATCTAGCAATTTTTTTAAAAATTTGATAGCAAGGCGCGGTAGATTATTGTATTTTAGATAAGATAAAAATGCGGAATTTTCTTCAAATTTAAACTAAACCGAAATAACTTGCATCAAAAATCAGTCATTTTCATGTCCCAGCGCATAGGAGTGCTGAAGAGCCTTAAGTCACTCAACAACGTCTGATTCCCTGATTGACTATGTTGTGAAACAAAATAAATCTCTTTTTAGCTCAAACTATACATGTAATTTGAAGAAATTCTATCCTTTACGTAATAAAAGTACTCTCAATCAAGCAATTATCGAAGTGAACCTTCAGTCGTATAAAAACATTTTAGCAATTGGTAAACTATTAATTGAGTATAATTACTGCAAAGTCTGGGATGCTGTTGAACTTAGACGCTGTTTCAATTGTTCGGGCTTTCATCATTTTTCGAAAAATTGCCTAAAATCGGAACCAATTTGTCCCAGATGCTCAGGCGGTCACGTATTGAAGGACTGTACTTCTAAAACTTTTAACTGTTCAAACTGTAAAACATTAAAACTAAAAAGTAATTCTTCTGAAGTTAAATCGAACCATGCAGCCTGGGATACTCAACACTGTGCCTCGTATAAAGAGCAACTGACGGTTTTCAAAAACCGTCTTTTGGGTGTTGAATAGCCATTACTGCAACCTGCGCATCTAATGAAAAACAATATACGCATTTACTACCAAAATGTGAGAGGTATTAAATCAAAAACTCATACAATTTTCAAATCACCTAGTCTAGTTGATTTCGATATTATCTTGTTTGCTGAAACATGGTTAGATGATAGTGTAATGAGCAGAGAAATTTTTCCTTCTAATTTTGAAGTCCACCGCAAAGATCGGAACTTTGACATCTGTCAGAGGTCCAAAGGCGGTGGTGTTCTTGCAGCTATTGATTCTAGGTATGAAAGTATACGCTTAGACGTAGGTGACATCCGCTTGCCGCCTCTAGTAGATTTCATGGGAGTAAAGGTATTGATGGACCGTGAGTGGATGTGTTTATTTGTGATCTATATTCCACCTGCCATATCAAAAGAGTTATATCAACAAATTCTTGACAGTTTACTCCTACTTAAATATCTGTATAATAAGAATGTTGTTATGGTTGGAGATTTCAATATTTCTAACTTATCTAGTCATATCAAACATCTGTGTCACTGCTCTATTGCACAAACATTTTTAGATCTAATGCAGTTTTTTTGTTTCTACCAGTGCAATTCTATATTGAACTCAGAAGGCAAAACACTAGATTTGGTCATTTCGAATACACAACTGGAAGTCATTGATTCAGCGGAGAATTGTTTGTGTACAATCGATATTTACCATCCGCCACTTTCATTTAATTGTGACTTCTTTAAATTGCAAGAGGCTTCATATATAAAACCATTGTCTGTTAAGAGGTTTAACTTTCGGAAAGCTGATTTTCCTCAACTATATCAGTCGCTACTGGAGGCGGACTGGACCTTCTTAAACCACTTTCTCCGATGCAAATATAGCATGCAAACCGTTCTATGATTTTCTGAATGCTATTTTCAAAAAACATGTGCCTTTTTCTTGTTCTAGTAAAGCAAACAACGGGACTTATCCGCCATGGTACTCAAAGGAAGTTATCTCAATGATAAAACGTAAATTTCGTGCTTTCCGTAAATTTAAAACGTCTGGTAATAGTAATGATGGGGAGAATTACAGAGAGTTGCGATCAAAACTCAAAACCTTGATTAATAACTGCTACAATAACTTTTTGGAATGTGCGCAACATAGAATCAATTCTGACCCTAAATACTTTTGGAACTTCATTAGTATGAAACGAAAAAACACTGGAATTCCTAATAAAATGCATTATGATGATCAGCCAGTTGCTGAGGCTTCAAACATTTGTAATGCTTTTGCAAACTTGTTTAGCGTTAATCATGGCTCGAAACCGTCAAAAATGGCCTTCTCCTCGTCGTTACAGGCTAAAAATTTTTCATCTTTTAACTTTTCCGAGGAGCAAGTATTCAAGAGTCTCAAGCGACTGAATGCTAAATGGAGTGCTAGACCTGATTCTATTCCTTCCTTTTTTGTTAAAGATTGTGCATCCGTATTGGCATACCCACTCACTTTATTATTTAACTTATCCATTGCAAATAGCATTTTTCCCCATTGTTAGAAGATCTCCAAGGTAGTCCCAATATACAAAAGTGGAGACAAGTCAATTATTGAAAACTATCGGCCTATTTCTTTGATCAGTAATTTTGCAAAAGTTTTTGAATACTTGTTGACAGATGAGATATATTTCAATGTTAACCAGATAATTGTTGAGAACCAACATGGTTTCGTTCGAGGTAGATCGACCACAACCAATTTGCTTTGCTTTACGCAATTTGTATCAAATTCTTTAAATAAAGGTCATCAAGTAGATGTGATCTATACAGATCTGAGCAAGGCTTTTGATTCTATCAACCACGACTTGCTCGTTTCAAAACTATCTAGAATGGGTTTTCCTAGTACTCTAGTAGCTCTTACTAAAAGCTATTTGCTAAATAGAAAGTTTTATGTCGAATGCTGTAAGCACGTATCGGAACTAAAAGATGTCATCTCTGGTGTACCGCAGGGCTCAGTTTTGGGTCCCCTGCTCTTTAATTTATTTATAAATGATATAACCAATATCTTTAACTCTTGTTCGCTACTCTCTGCTGATGACCTTAAAATATATAGGATGGTAAATTCCATAGAAGATTGCCGTCTTACAAGAGGACTTGAAGGCTATTTTTATGTGGTGTCAAACAAATGGTCTAAAATTGAACTTTTTAAAATGCACTGCCATGACATATTCTCTTAAGAAAACATCTATTGAATTTAACTACAGTATTGACACCCACATATGAGCCCGACCAGAAACCGTTAAGGACCTTGGAGTTACTTTTGATTCGCGTCTGAGCTTTGTAAACCACATTAATAAAATTTGCTCTGATGGAATGAGAGCTTTGGGTTTTGTCATAAGATCGTCAAGAGACTTTAATGACATAATGGTATTTAAGAGTTTGTATATTTCTTTTGTCAGATCTAAACTGGAGTATGCTTCGATAGTTTGGACCTCTTTGTATCAATGTCATGTCAACTGTATTGAAAACGTGCAAAGACGATTTCTAAAATATTTAGCTTTCCGAATTGATGGCAGTTATCCAGTGATTGGCACTGATCAAAATCTACTACTGCAGAGGTTTGATTTTACTAGGCTACAAAACCGTTCTAAACTTGCAATGGTTAAATTCTTTATAAAACTAATACATAACAAGATTAGATGTCCGGATATTCTCGAGCAGGTTAATTTTAATTGCTGTCGAGTATATTCAAGAAATCCTAGACTTTTTTTTGTATTTGCCGCAATCGAGAATTAACGTTCACAGTCACTCACCGCTGCATAAATTGTGCAATGCAATCAACTCTCTTCCCACTGAACTTGACATATTTAGTATAAAAAGTCTCTATGTAGAGGATATAAACCTAGAAGATGTGAGTCTGCTGCCTGTTTAGCAGCAATAGTTAATTAAAGTGATTCTTTTTTTCTTCTGTTGTTTCTTTTTTTTTGTATTTGCTTCACTCATACCCTCTGTTTGGACGAATGTCTGTTGGGTATGCGAGTTTTTCTGCCTCAGAGCCGCATCTAGCAATAGATCGGTGAATGTTTCCATGTATACTTGTATACACAGGAAGTGCGCTGGGTCAGTAATTCAATTATTAATAATGTCAAAAAATGAAACAAGGGGAGTAAGGGGAGGTTGTCAATCAAAGCGGATTCTCGTAGATATATTTGTATTAAATAAAAAGTAACTAATTTTCAATGCGAAAACAACATGATTTTTATTTTTTAAACTATCAAAACACAGTAAAAATGCAATTTTCTGCAGAAAATAGCTTTTCAATGCCAACAAATAAAAATGTATTATGATTTTTTCAAATTCTTCATAATTTTGTTGATAAAATAAAAATTATTATCTATAAAAAAAAAAATATTCAAAGAGCTCAAGAAAATTAAATTTACTTCAAGAATCTCTATTGAATTTTTTCCGGATACTAATTTTTAAGTGAATTACAAAATTCCAAGGTTAAACAATAAAATTCTGAAATCTTATCAATTTTCAAAGCGTGTTTATGAGAAAACGGTTCATCTGACGAAAAATTTCAATCAGTCCTTTTTTGTAGACAATAGGCGTGACGACAGTATGTAACGATATTAGGGCAAAGTACATATTAAAAAGATTTAAAACACTGATTTAGTTTTATTAAAAAAATTGAGATTACCAATATTTTCAATAAAATAAAAGGATAAAACACTGCTTTCGGCCATGTTGATTCAAACACCAATCACAGCACGCCAAGTCAATTTTCACTAGTTTTCAGTAAGCTTCATCCGTGCTTTGTTGTGATTACGCATTTAGATTGTTTTTTTATTAGTTTAAGTGTAATTCATAAACGAATATTACTACATAGTGTATTTTATCGACTCTACTCTGCCCTACAACACAATGGAACTAGGCTTTGTTAAGGCAAACAGCTCAAATTTGCCCAGGATTGATTTATTGATGTTGGGTGAATTCCTGGCAACAAATAAAGATTTTTGCTCATCTGAGTTTAGAAATGTGAAAACGTCTTTGTAAGTAAATTTTGTATTTATTTTCAGCATTAGTTTTGCACTCGTAGGTGCTTATTTGATTTTACTTGCATATGTTATGTTTACAATAAACTTGGCTTTAGGTAATTTTGCAGATTATGGACTATGCTGTTTTTTCAAAAAACTTTTCGCAGATATTAATAAAACCTTATTAAGAATTATATAATACTAATCAAAGTTTGTGCAATTATTAAACATACGGGATAGGGTGTGAAATGAGGGTGCTAGGGTGTGAAACATATATATAGGTGAAATATATAATAGCAGGCATTACCTTAAAAGTGACCGCTATATAAAAAAATATCCGCGCTCCATGAAGGTAAGTAAAAATGTTTTCCAACCTCTAATACTAATTTACACCAACTTTGAGTGCACATTATCGTTTCCTACATATTATATTACACATTCAGAAAACAAAATTTTTGCACAAAGAGTCCATAATCTGCAAAATGACCAAACAAGTAAATTGTGTGTATGTATTTGTTCTAATTAATTTCCATCATTTTAGGTCTTCAAGACCATCATATGGAAATGATGCAATAAGTTATGTACATTTGTACAACTAAAACGGGAGGGAAACTTGTGTACAGTAAAATGCAAGATTTGCCCAGAGCATGAAGTCCATGCAAAACTATATGTTGTTACATTGATCGTTGATGAAAATGAAGAAAAAGTAAACAAAATTGAATGCCATGATTGCGTTGCTACCCAGGGTGGATGTAAGCATGCTATAGCACTGCTTATGTGGGACCACAGACGAAGCGAAGAACCTTCTTGCACAGAAGTTCAATGTTACTGGCGGAAACCAAGCCTATCAAAAGTTGACAGCACATTGAAATTTTTATCTGCAAAAGATTTATCTAAAGGTAGCCTTTTGTTACCTTCTAACTCCACAGTTCTACAAAAAAAATTAGAAAAAGGAAAAAAGAAAAACCTTAACAACTGCGAGCTAAGTATCAGCAAGATTATTGTGATGAACTACTTAGTGTGTCAATGCACCAACTTGTGTTTAAATATAAAGAAGAAAGCTGTGTGACTTATTTTTAAGTAACGTGAATTTGACGGTTGAACTTATTAATAAGATTGAGGAAGAAACCAGGGACCAGTTCAAAAATAACCTTTGGTATGAACTGAGGTATGGCAGAGTAACCGCTTCTAAAGCATATGAAGTGAGTCGGTGCCAGACCAATGATGGGACTCTGATTTCTATTATAATGGAGGGAACGATACCAGATACACCAGCAATGAAACGGGGTAGATATTTAGAAAATGAAGTACGTAAAATTGTTAGCAAAAAACTAGGGAAAAGCATCAAGAATACTGGACTGTTTATTTCTCAAAAATAACCAATGCTAGCAGGTTCCCCCGATGGAATGTGTCAAAATAGTATTGTGGAGATAAAATGTCCTACAAGCCACAAAACTTATGTCAATTACATCAAAAATGGAAAACCTAGCAAGAAATGCTTTGCTCAAATACAAATGCAAATGTACCTAAGTGGATTAAAAAATTGTTACTTTTGCGTTGCAGACCCAAATTTTTCGACTAATAAAAACATGGACATTTTATACATAGCATTTGACGAGCAATATATGTCAGACTTTCTTGAAAGTGTTGTTAGATTTTGGAAATCTTATGTGTATCCATTGTTACGCGAAAGTGTAAAATAGAAAACAAAAATACAGAAATTTCATATGTGTTTATTTAATAAGAGAATCTTGTATATTAATCAGACCACAAGCTATAGTTATCACATCATCAAGAACTTTAACCAAACTTAAGTTAAGTCAGGGATGTGGCTTTAACATGTTGAATTCACGTAACCGTCTTATCACCCGCTCAACATGAATTCGTAAGCTAGCTATTTATTTAGTTTCTTTGGCTTCTGCTTTAGTTAACTTAGTTCCAGCATTGTTTATGTATTACTAGTTGGACAACGTAAAGCAGTGGAAAATGCTGCCCTCTGGAAATCGTCTATGAACTTGATCAATAGTTTGTTACTTTGCTAAGAATCAAGAGATAGATATAGATTGTTTCTCTTTATTTATTTATACGAGTGATGAATGTAACTCAACCCGGGCACTTAATTGGTCCATATCAAATATCTTGTTACGCAAGTGAGATAATTTTCGATCGATGAAAAATATTCAAATCTGAATATTCCAAAACGTATTCTCGAAATATAGTTCATTATAATTATATTCTTGAAATAATTTGGCGACAAGTACAAATCTGACAAAAGACTTATAAAAATAAAACATTACGATTTTAAAATAATCTAAAGAAAGCTAGTTAAAACCAACCGCATGTTTTACATTTGTTATTATACAATATACTTAAATTGTTTTTGTAAGTTGATACAATAATCAATAAGATTAAAAATACTATTATATAAACAAATGCACAGTAGGTACCTTAAAATATTATAGTAATTAAAGGAGTTGGAGTACGTGAAGCGTTGAAAACATAAAGTATGTGTGTATACTTAACCCGATATGTCCCAGCGTCACCATATGGTTACAGCAAGCACATTGCGTCTTGGCGCCCAATAAAAATTCTAAGAATCGATCGATAACGATAACTGATCATTCAGTGGCTTTTTCATACTTGTACAAACCAGTCGTGTTTAAAGAAATTTAATAATAAAGTGCTTTTTGTTAGTTATTATTAATTAAAAGTGCACAATTTTTTCAATATGTCGAAAGCAAGAAATTCAAATTACATGACAAGGTCAATGAATTTATTTATTATATTTGTACACGATTTATAAAGTTTATATTTTCAAATAGTGTGTAATAATAATGTAAGTAATAGATACTAATTTTGTTTTTGTTTATAAACGTAGTTTTTGTGAAATATTATGTATATTAGAATAGCGTAACCACATGGTTACGCTGGGCACTTTCGAGTATTTTATCAATTTAAAATTTTTTAGACCTCTGTCTTTGAAAGAAGCTCTTGACTACCTAGACGAGCTCTTAGCTGAAGAAGATCAAGCTAAAACACTTTTTATTGAGCCCCCAGAAGTTGAAGATGGTGTTATTAGTGGAGAAGATGATGCTGATGAAGAGGAAGATGGGGTCCCTGACAATGTTTGTCCAGGACAATTGAAGACAAATTGTGAAATAGTTTTCAATAATGGTGAGCGCATTG
Organism: Lagria hirta; assembly: GCA_947359425.1. Taxonomy (NCBI): domain Eukaryota; kingdom Metazoa; phylum Arthropoda; class Insecta; order Coleoptera; family Tenebrionidae; genus Lagria; species Lagria hirta. Next base: position 28,987,787 of record OX375796.1, read on the forward strand.
GAATATTAGAAAACACAGACAACAATTCTGAACTCAGTGAAATCGAAGTTTTTGAAGACCATTTATCCAGCGAGCCGTCTACTTGTACAGGTGTCACCAATTCTATTTTATTGCAAAAGATACAGCCAACAGACTTACACAAGCTGATTTTGTTAACATAGAAAAGAATGAAAATTATACATAGGAAAAAAACCGATCTTCCGGAATGGGTTCAATATTTCCTGTAGTAAATTACAATGATTGTAAAAATTTAAGCCCTCATCAGCAATTTGAAAAATTTTTTGACGATAAATTGTTAAAACATATTTGCAAAGAATCCAACAAATACGCGATTTTTCTTGGAAAACCTAATCCTTATATTACTATAGAAGAAATGCGGGTTTTTATTGGTATTCTTATAGTAACTGGATACAACTACCACAACCGTGTTAGAACATTATGGAGTTCTGATGAAGATTTGAAAAACGAAATGGTATCAGCAGCAATGAGAAGGAACAGGTTTCAACAAATCTTGCAATTTCTTCATTTTGAGGATAGCCGTAAAGTGATCACAGAAGGTGACAAGATGTGGAAATTGCGTCCAATTACTGATCATTTGAAAACTAAACTTTTAACACATTTCCATCCAGAACAAAATTTGTCTTATGATGAAAGCATGATAGCATATTTTGGCCGGCATGGATGCAAGCAGTTTTTGAAAGGAAAACCATTACGTTTTGGCTATAAAGTATGGTCTTTATGCACGCCATCCGGTTACTTGATCAACTTTGAAATATATAAAGGAAAAATTCCCAGATCTAGAACAATATTCGAAACTAAATTTGGAAAATGTGCAGCACCGCTTAGAAATATGATTGAAGATTTTGACGACTACACAAGGGAATTGCCACTTTCATTTTTTTTTTGATAACTTATTTACAGGGTTTCCGCTTTTAACATTTTTAAAAAGTAGGGGGTATGATGCAACAGGAACTATGCGACAAAATCGTATACCTAAAACATGTCCGATAAAAAGTGAAAAAAAAAGAAATACAGAAAAAAGAACGTGGTTACACTGATTCAGTCAAGTTGAAAGATAAAAATATTTATCTAACACAGTGGCTGGATAATGCTGTTGTTCATGTTGGTTCTACAATTTATGCAATTGAGCCAACAAAAAAAGTCAAGCGTTATTCGAAAACCGAAAAAAAAAATTATGGTTATTCAACCAAAAGCTGTCAACGAATATAACAAATACATGGGTGGCGTTGATAGGATGGATCAAAATGTAAATTTATATCGAATTGGTGGGAAAAAATGGTGGAGTTGTATTTTTACGTGGCTAGTAGACGTTTCCATTCACAATGCCTGGCAATTACATAAAGTTTGCAATCGAGAAATTTCTCAATTAGAATTTAGAAGACAAATTGCAATATATTATTGCAATCACTTTCAACAAAAACCAAAAAAAGTTGGTCCATCTTCCCGCAAAAGAAAAATAGAAAAATAGTGCTCAAGAAAATCTTAGATATGACGGCGTAAACCATTGGCCACTTTGTATTGAAAAAAGAAGAAGATGTGCATATGAGATGTGTAATACCACAAGACGCACAAAATGTGAAAAGTGTGATGTAGGTTTATGTATAAAGTGTTTTTTCTACACCTATTGAATTACATCGCAATTATTAGCATTTTTTTCAAGAAATATCGTAGTTATAATTCACGACCGTGAATTATGGATCACAATTCACGGTTCTCGTCCAATAAAAAATTAGAAATTCATTATTCACGGGTGTTCCATCCAATGATATTTTGAATTGCCCACGATCAACTCTTTAATGATTAATGATAAATGTGCCTGTTTCGTGTTAAATCGTGTTAAAATTGTACTCCACCGGAAATACTCCAAATGGCTCGAATAACAACCGAAAATCTCCTACCTGCAAAATCCAAAAAAGTCTACGAGTCTGTATACAAATCATTTATGGAATGGCGTGATAGCAAGAAAACCAGTTCTTTCTCAGAAAATGTCATATTAGCCTACTTTGGGGAATTATCGGAAAAATATAAAGCGTCTTCACTATGGACACACTATTCTATGCTAAGAAGTACACTTGAAATTCATCATAACATTAAGCTAGACACGTACGGAAAGTTAAGAGCATTTCTCAAGCGAAAATCCGACGGCTATAAAGCAAAAAAGGCCAAAACCTTCACTCCCGAACAAATAAATAGTTTTATTCAGAATGCCGATGACCAGAAATATCTTGCCACAAAGGTAGGTAGCAATTAAATTATCTGTAATATTACCAATATCTCAACATTTTCTTTCATTTAAGGTGGCACTAATTATGGGTATTATGGGGGCATGTAGGTGTAATGAGTTAAAAGAAATGGATATTGGGAATCTTCAAGATCTATCATCAGCAATATTAGTAAATGTGCCCAATACAAAGACCAAAATAGTTCGCAACTTTACAATAACAGGGAATTTCTATGCAATTGTCAAAAAATACATATCTCTGCGTCCACCAGATGTCCAGTGTTCCTCCTTCTTTTTAAACTACCAAAAAGGAAAGTGCACCAGTCAGAAAATTGGCATCAATAAGTTTTCAATGATGGGGAAACAAATTGCTACTTTCTTAAATCTTCCGAACCCAGAACTGTACACGGGGCACTCTTTCCGAAGATCTTCGGCAACCCTGCTAGTGGATGCAGGAGGTGACATCACAGCCCTAAAGAGACACGGGGGATGGAAATCGACTGCAGTAGCGGAAGGATACATTGACAACACAATGAAGAATAAAATGGACACATGTCAAAAAATTTTACAATCCGTGCAAACTAATAATTCAACCACTAAAACTGCCAATCAGAATTTAGCAAAGGAGGTGACAACTCCAAATTTAAATATTACTAACTGCACAAATTTCAATATATATTTTCATCCTATGAGCTCACTCAATGAAAAATAAAAATTAATTAAGTGTATTATATAGAGTTTCATTGAAGTTATCAAATTTGACTGTAATTTATTTGTTGAATAGGTGTAGAAAAAGCATAGTTTTACATTCGCGATTATGGCCATTATTCACTTAGATGATTTGAGCCACTCGCCAAGGCTCGTGGGCTCAAACATCATCTGCGTGAATAATGGCTGTCATAATCGCTCATATAATAATATACTATTAAGCAATATCATACCGCATAATAAAATTTAAAAAAAAAAATATTTTTTTTCCCAATACGACCCAGTGTGACCATATGGTCACATGCTGGTATTTTTTTGTTATTATAAAAAAAATTAAAATAAAAGCGTTACTAGCCTCTTTGAACCTTTAGAACAACACTTTTATTATTAAAAAAAAAACCAGAGTAAGAGTTCTGGGACATAACGGGTTAAACTGACGCCATATCGAACAAATGATAATTGCAATATTGCAATTGAAATACCCAGTATAACACCTATTATCATAGCACAAGTCATTCGAGTCCTTGTACGACTTCACTTCTCAATTTTGACGCAATAAACAGACGTGCATGTTGCATGATAGTCGGTCAAAATTTAGAGAACACTCAAAAAAGCAAAAGTATTTTATGGCGTCAATAGGCCTCTTAATAGTAAAAATTAAAATTTTAAGAATAACTAGGAGCATCGATGCAACAATTTATTCTAAACAAAAGATTTTCTATAAACAGTAGAACATTTTAGTAGAGATTTTCAAAGTTATGAACCAAAAATGTATTTTGTTTGTAAAAAACAATGTTGTAGTTTACATTCTGTTTTTTTTTGTTTAATATATCTAATATTGAGCAAGGTATCTTATTTTAAAGATTATTAAAAATTCAATATTTTTGTTTTCATAAAATTTTAAAATATGTTTTTCTTATGTAAGAGCAAATTTGTCATACATTATCGTTTTCAAAACCAACTCTTTATCTGAATGATTAAAAAAAATTCAGTTTCATTTATACAAAGTCACTTATTAGACAGCTCAGCTTCAGGTATTAGAGATTTTTCTACTCCAGCTTTGTAGCATATTTACTACCATTTCATTTGATGGATACAAAATTAAAATCCTACAATAAATACTATTGACTCTTGTTTTTCAAAATATTGTGAACAAGCCATATTGAACATGAAATTGTTATTTTTTTGATTTTCTGTGAGAGTTTTTGATTTTATAATAACTTAGTTATTTTTTAAAGTAAAAATAAGGCAATAAGGCGTTAAATCGCTTGTATAATTAAATCATCTTGATGAGGGCCATATGGCATCTTAAGTAAAGAGGGGGAACATGGGCTTAGCATCCCTGGAAGGGTGGAGTCCAGTATCAGTAAGCTGAGCGGGGCGAGAGTGAGAACGTTGAGTCAGAGCAGTCGGACGGGCAGTATTATAAATATTTAAACTGTTAATTGTTTATTGAAAGAGAAAGATAGTTAACGTGTTGATCTTATTGATAATATGTTGTTTTGTGGTATAATGTGAATTCAGTGCTGTCTCCCTGAATTCGGTGGAATAATGTGAATTCAGTGCTGTCTCCCTGAATTCGGTGGAATAATGTGAATTCAGTGCTGTCTCCCTGAATTCGGTGGAATAATGTGAATTCAGTGCTGTCTCCCTGAATTCGGTGGAATAATGTGAATTCAGTGCTGTCTCCCTGAATTCGGTGGAATAATGTGAATTCAGTGCTGTCTCCCTGAATTCGGTGGAATAATGTGAATTCAGTGCTGTCTCCCTGAATTCGGAGGAATAAAGTGAATTCAGTGCTGACTCCCTGAATTCGGAGGATACCTGGGGTACCGAAACAATGAAGACATCATTGAGAACACGATGCTAAAGAAAAGGAGTGAAGAATGAGTCAATCGAGCCCATGGAGTGGTTGTCCAAGTCCAATGAGCCTTGTGATGTCTTCCACAATCAGTTCGAGAGGAAAAGAATCCTGCGAGGGGGGGAAAAGCCCCCGGTGAGTTACTTTACAGGTATTATTGACAGGTACATTATGTGTAAATATGTTTCATGTGTCGCCCAATCGATCCGTCTGACTGCTCAAGCGTTTCTCTAACAATGAATATAGAGAGGTGAGTTGAAGTAGGATTGTTGATGATAATGTAGCTGGTTGTTGCTATTCTGTACACTGTTTTCGAGTGAATAATTAAGGCTAATAATCGTAGAACATAAACATCCTGACAAATTTATTATGGAGAAAGAGTCAACTGTTATTTAATTCAATTTAATTGTTAAAATTTGGCAAAACGTAAGATGAGAATAAAAGAGTCTTTAAATCTAAGATTTAAATTTAATTTTACTGCTGTTTACTTTGCAATGCAAAAGGAATTTGTTGATAATTAACACTTATGCCGTTCAAAATATCACATTTCTCCGATAAGAAATGCTCCCAGACCAGGTGTCGCCTGTTTAGCTTAGATTCCAACCTTTTCAACATCCAAACAAAAACGACACTTCTTGGTCCTCGCCATCTGTCCATCATAGTCCAACACTAAAATGGATTTTTTTGGATGACTAACTAGTAATACAGGGTGGGGCATAATGGAAGGGCGTTTTTAGAACGGCTAATACATGCGAACGGGTGGGGGTAGAGGGCTGTGGGTGTCATCGTTCAATGCAGGAAAGCTTACCATTTGTAAGCCACAATCGTTATCTGGACAAGAGAACATCGCGCGTTTGCAATTAAAGAATATTTAAAATCGGGCGAGTCCGTTAGTTGTGCAGCGGCGCTTTCGTCAACGCTTCAATATCGGTCGTAACGGTTCAGTTCCTAAACGTGACACTATCAACAGATGGGTAAAGAATTTTAGAACGACGGCATCAGCCATGAATCCCAAACGTAAAGGCCGTCCCCGAAGTGCACGGACACCAGCTGCTATAGATATGGTGAGACAAGCAGTAAATCAAAGTCCACAGCGTTCTGTCCGAAAACGTGCTGCAGCACGTCGACTGAGTAGTCGAACACTTCGCAGAATTTTACAGAAAGACCTTCACTTTCACCCCTATAAGCTCATGGTCGTCCAACAACTGAATGAAGGAGATTTAGCTCAACGTCAGCTATTTTCTGAAAGAATGCTAATGATTTTTGCTGAGGAAAATGAACCTGTAATAATGATGACCGATGAGGCTCATTTTTATTTATGCGGTTCTGTTAACAACCAAATCTGCCGATATTGGGCAGCAGAAAACCCTCGTCAACTGCATCAACGCCCACTTCACAGTGAAAAACCCCAGTAGCACAAGATGTTGGTCCATTATGGGAAAGATGCAGGCCCAATATTTGTAAATTGGGCCTATATTAGACTGTCGAGCCCAATATTGGTAGTATATTGGCAACCAATATATATTGCAATATTGTATGACAATGTTGGACCACTAATATATGCTAATAAAGCCACATATCAACATAAGCATGTTATCAATTGTGGAATATGAAAAAAAAAATTATAAGACTGATTTTTTCCGCACGTCGAAATTATTAATCAATTTTATCTATTGTTTTTAAATTTGTCAGTTCTACCAATGTAGGTAATATATCGACCAACAAGATGAGGTTTAAATATTGAACACCAAAGCTGGACCAATATAGGACCAATAAAGTAAATATTCGTATTTGCTCGGATAACTACGTTTATCGATTGCGATTGCACCTCGTGAACTAGCGTCTCCCGGCAAAGCCGGTCACAAACAATGATGGTAGTGGGGAGATGCTCAATGCATTGAAATCTGTGGCATTGATACAAAATTCAAACTTTTCAAGCTTTGTTTTATTGATTTGAACCGTTGACCATTAACGCTTGATTTAATTTTAACCCGTTTTTATTTGTTTATATAATAATAATTATGGAAGAGATTAATAACTCAAAAATCATTTGTGAGCAGTGTAAACGAAAATTAAGTAATAGCTCTAATTTAAAAGTGCATGTGAAAAAATTTCATCCTAACGAAGAAGAGTACTTCAAATCGCTACAAGTGCGAAATAATGAAGATTACGATTTTTGTTGTAATTATTGCTGCAAACGATTCACGTATAAAAAACATTTGAGATTCCATATGAAAACTCATGGAGAGCAACAGTTATCAAGTGACCTTAATATAAACAACAATATTATTAATTGTAGTCTGTGTAAGAACTTCAGCGGAAATAAAACAATTGTTATGGCTCATTACGCGTCATTCCATGAAATTTCAATAAAAATAAAACAAATTTTATTTGAAAGCAACGAAGAGTTTTTAACTTGGAAAAACAATTTCAAAGTTTGTGAAGCAATTTTCAAAAGTGCGTAAAAGCTATACAACTGTAAACTTTGTTTGTCATCGTTCTGGACGCTATGTTCCGAAAGGACAGGGTCTACGGCACTTAAAAATCCAGGGAAGCAATAAACTCAATGCATTATGTCCTGCAAGTATTAGAATTAGACAATTTTCTGGTGGTAAGTGTGAAGTATCTGTCTCCGAAACGCATATTGGACATGAGAACGATATTGGTCATTTAAATTTAACAAAATTGGAAAGAGAAAAATTAGCTGGAAAGATTGCATTAAAAATTCCATTTGAAGATATTCTCGATGAAGTACGTGATTCAATTTGTGACTCAAATTTAAAGAGATTTCATTTACTGACAAAAAAAGATCTTTTCAATATAGAAAAATCTTTTAATCTTACCTCATCAAGGCACTCTAATGATTCAATAAGTGTAGAGTCTTGGATCAACGATATGCGTAACAAAGGAAACGCGATTTTATTTTACAAGCCCCAAGGAAATACTAATAAAGAGTGGCCTGTATTAAAAGAAAATGATTTTCTTTTAATTATAATGACCGACGCTCAAAGTGAAATGCTGCAAAAATATGGGTCGGACTGTATATGTGTAGACGGTACTCATGGTACTAATAGTTACGATTTTGAATTGTTTACGTTATTAGTTGTTGACGATATTAGACAGGGATTTCCATGTAGTTTTTTCATTTCAAATCGGTCGGATAAAGACGTACTGAAAATATTTTTTCACTATGTGAAAATTAACATTGGTGTTCCAATTCAGCCCAAAGTGTTTATGACTGACATGGCAGAATCATTTTTCAACGCATGGCTAGAGATTATGCTGCCACCAAAATTTAGGTAAGTATGCTACTCTGCTTTTGCAATTTAATGATATACTTCATTTATTTCAGATTATATTGTACATGGCATGTAGATCGGGCTTGGCGTGAAAATTTATCAAAAATTAAACAAAGGAAAAACAGGTATGTATCTATCTAATTAATTGCAAATGTAAAAAAATCCGCCGGCCGTGTATTTACATGCGTTACTGATGTACACAAAATCATTTAACATTTAATTAATAACAGACATTAATTGTTTTAATAATAAGTAAAAACAATATCTTCCCATAAATGTAATATATTGTTTTTATTTAAGATATTGTTTTTACTTATTATTAATTATTACAATCCCATTTTGAGAGTAAGATGGAACAACTTTACAAATTAATTGCTCTTCCAATTCTTACATCAAAATGCGATTGTTAATCTTAAGAATTTACACACTCGTGTTTCCTCGTGCAATCAAATCTTCTAGTAACTAGTAATTGTTTTATAAACGTACTTGTTGGTTGAATGAGAATATTTTATTTGCAGACGTTGGTTTATAGAAAATTGAGATTAGTTTTAGAAAAACAAGACGAATACTCTTTTAAAATTATGATCAACGAATTATTCACCGACTTAAACTCAGATGACGATACTAGCAATTTTGCAAAATATTTTAAAGATTATTACATGACCAATACAGAATGTTGGGCATATTGCTACAGAACTGGAGCTGGTATCAACACTAACATGCATTTAGGAAGGATGCATAAAACATTGAAATACACTTACCTGAAAGGTAAAACTGTTAAGCGACTGGACAAAGGCATAACTGCCATCATGCGCTTATTGAGAGATAAATTCATTGATCGCTTAATAATACAGACCAAAGGAAAGCTATCTACAAAGCTGAATTTAATACGTTCTCGTCATAAAAATGCTGTTAGTCAGGATGTCAGTTTAGTTGTAGAGTGTGAAAATGGGTGGAATGTTCCTTCAAACAAACTCTCAGATAATAATTATATAAAATAAAGCACAATGCAATTGCAAATTAATTTGTACAGAATGCAACACTTGTCTTCATTGATTTATATGCTCTTGTATCGATTCATCTATAAAGTATAATATGTGTAAACATATACATCTCCTGTGTAGATATATAAATACAAAGACCGTTGTCAATTCCACAGTAGCGAATGAACAAGGTAATAACAATATGTTGTAAAGTGTAAAGCTATTTGTATCTTTTGTGACTTATTGTCATAAAAGATACATATTATTATATTACACTATACACCCTTTAACTTTTATGCAATGAATGTCGTCTATTATAAAACCCTTATAATACTTGAACATCTATACTCACATGTTTTTTTTTTAATTAAATTTTAGTAAATTCAGTAATCTACAAGTATATCTCAGGAAAGCTGCTCTGATCATTTTGCCGTTTGATGGTGGTAATCTTTATTTTTTATATGCTTTTTGTAATACAGGTGACAGGTGTAAGGACACTACTTGGTGAATGGTCTTGGGTGGCGGCTATGAAATTATCTTTCTCAACTTTTGTAATATATTGTTTTCTATTTCAATCTGTTCCTTATTGTTTTTTCTAATAGGTGTAAGAAGTATTAAATTATTAGTTTATGCATTTATATTGCTTTTTAGTTTTGATTTTCCTAACAAAACATTTTATTTCCCAACAGATATATCGGAAGAGAACCAACTTGTAGTTGTAGAAGATCTATATCAAGATGAATCGAGTGCCATTTTGAAAGAATTATCTACAAATTTGCTCGTAAACAAAACCAATTTTGAAGAAGAGAAAAGGAAAATATCAGAAAAGTTTACCAGATTGTTAGAGAAAGTGACTCTTCCGTCAGAAGTGTATTGCGTCTATTGAACCCACATTAGCAGCACTTGAACTTTCTGGAATAAGCCAGAAAGTAAGCGTTACCATTCCGCATAATAAAAATATTAAGCAGCAGAGAAAATTTGTGTCGACAAAAAAAAAACAAAAAAAGAATAAATTTTAGCTTCCTTTGTTTTTTTTTTCTAAAAACTTTCCTTATGTAAGATGACAAAATTTTCATACTGTCGTTCAGACAATTACAATGGCTTTTAGAACCAAGAAAAAAATAAAAAGGTTTTTATTTAAATAATATTGATGACGTCATTCATAACTCTAAAAGAAATGATTTCTTGGAATTTTATTTGGCATAAAAACTAAATATTTTTGATTTTTTATTCAAACAACGTGTAATTATTATTTTATTTTTGGACTTTTGTAACTCCATAATACCTACGTGTACAAAAACTTGAAAACTTAGTGTTTAATTTTGCTTTAATGAAAAATAGAAATTTCTGATGTTACAAAATTTATTTCTCGTTATATTGAACAATATTTTCAAGATTTTTCTGATACAGTCTACCCTACATAATAAATTAATAACAATAGATTAGCTATCTATCTCTAGAATTTGTTTGTTTTTAAAATTAGTTTTTCCATGTTTATAACTCATTGTTATTTTCAAGTAGAACTTGTTTTTTTAATTAAAATTTCAAGAAATAATTTTTTTAAACATATTACAATTAATATTGTTTATTTATAGTATATTAAGATCATTTATTATCTGCTGCTCTCCATGAGATTTCATGAAATCTCTAATTTCGTTCAAGCGTGAATCATTTGGACCAATAATTGTAACAGAAAGCGCAATTCTTCTTTCTAAATACCTACATGCGCTTTTAAATTAAATGTTTTTTGAGTATTTAATCTTATCCATAATTATCATTATATAGACCAATAAAAACGGGTTAAAATTAAATCAAGCGTTAATGGTCAACGGTTCAAATCAATAAAACAAAGCTTGTTAACGTTTAAACGTTTGAATTTTGTATCAATGCCACAGTTGTCAATGCATTGAGCATCTCCCCACTACCATCATCGTTTGTGACCGGCTTAGCCTGGAGACGCTAGTCACCTCGTGATATGTGTACGTGATCTTCTTTAGTCTTAATTGCTGTAGCCATTGTCTTAGAAGTTGAACGGGAATTCATTTTTAATATTATAACAGCAATAAAAAAGCGCAATAATTTCTTGAGTTTGTGCTGAATGTGACTTATTGTGTAGAAAGTGACTGTTGACTTATTCGTTTTCTATTCTGCTGGTAAGTAATTTTTTACTTACATTGTTTTGTTCCACATAACCATGATTTATAGTGTGGCCGGCTCCATTATATTGTTGTGCATTAAAGGGCATTTGCTGCGAATTTGACTAGTATTCTTATAATTTGCAAAAATGCAGTGGAGCATAAAAATAATCTTGTTATCAGATATAACTACCCAGTGACTTGACCTGACAAAAATTATCAAAACTCAAATCTTGGCTTCTAACCAAGACGTTTAACTTTTATACATTATTTTTAAAATACAAAGTACCTTACAGAATAACATAGTTTTTCAACATTTTAATTTTGTTTTGATTTCTTGTTTGATTAAAGAGTTATTTCGTTTGGTGTTTGTATTTGCTTACACTATTCAAAAATGTGGGACGTTGTAATTTGGCAAAAAGGAAAAGGTGATGCAATGGATTATTTACCTACTTGTTGGGGAAATGGTCAAGGAGAGTACAAATGGCCCAGCAGCTGTTCACGTGCTTTACTGGAAACGTTAATCAATTCATGTGATCCTTTAATTCGATATAAGTATAAAATGTACAAAGCCACTACCAAAAAAAGCCAAATCAAAACCTTATCAGCAGCACAGTACTATTGCCAGAAAGGACTAGAAACGTCCAATCTAGAAAGCAATTTCGAAAAGGAGTCTGATGAAGATAATGAACCTAGCAAAACACCTATAATAATTTGTCGACAAAGTAACCACTTTTCAGTTGGTACGTTATTGTGTGTTATGATTTATAATTTTTGCAGCGAGCATCCTAGCTACTGCTACTATGACCCGAGTCAACTCAAAAATGAAAGAACAAGGTTTGTATTCTGATCTATGTTACTAATTGTTACTCACATTCACAAATTCTATTTCAGAACGCATTTCTACAAGCAGGCTTTCCTTTGATCGAGATCACAACAATTTTGAAATTGACGATCTACTACTCAGCCAAGAAGGCATGTATTCTTAAATTAAAGTTATAATTAACTCAATAATTAATATTTGCTTTTTCATTTTTAAAGAATTTCTTGCTCCTGTTAGTGCTCCCGACGAGCGAAAATCGAATGTGGACATAAATCATGCCGAAGGGGGGAGCACTTCAAACACTACACCTACCAGAAGGCTGCATAATTTGCAAGGTTTGTGTATAAATTATTTTTATTGCTATATTTGATATAATACAAATTTTTTTACAGGTGAGGATAAAATGATTTATACAAAATTATGCAGCATTGAATTTGAAATCCAACGCGTAAACCGACAAATAAATGCACGCATAGATACGCTAAAAAAGAAAATATTTGAATTGGTAAGAAAGTGACCGCAGTCAGAAGAGATGGAAGAAATGCCAATGTTGGTAGCAGATTTACCCGTCTCAAATGACGAGGAATTACTTGGTCTTAACGAAAAAATTAAAAACAATGAAAACAATATGAGGGAATTGGTAAATCATCAAAATATCTTAATCTTACATCTTACATAATTATTTCATTTTAGGTTAATACACTTTATATTTGCGGCGGAGAAACCGTACGGCAGGCAATTTTTTTACAAATGAAAAAGCTGCTCTCTAAAAACGTTTCACTTCTTTATTCAGGAGAAGGAAAAAAAAACAAGAAATCATTTGCTAGTCTTGCACTATTCACTGCTGTTACAAGTAAGAAAATATGTATTGATTAACTTTAATTTTATAGTTATACGCACGACTGCACTAAATGACAAACACTCCAACATTATAATATTTTAATCATTTTTGTTGCATTTTAGTATTTCGATAACTTTGCTTCTGCAAATTGATTTCATAAATGTAGCTAACTATCTAATTATTGTTTAAGAGGCTATCCGCCGACGTTTTAGCGACTGTTGAAATCAAAAAGACGTTTCCTCTGTTTTTGGCAGGAGCGAAAGATAGGGCTGGTGGTAGAAAGCAACGAAATCAAACTCTGGCAACCGAAGAGACTTGAATGGCGTGCAGGCTAGATTTTAAAAATGTTAAATAATTAACACCATAAAATGTTATTTATAATAATTATTTTTGAATATATAAAAATATTAGAATTAATGTGATCAATGTGATCAGTTTGCCTACCATGGAACATGTTTTATTTTGAAATATTGCAAAGAATGAAAGGTTATATTACTTAGCATTTCGTGAAAGTGTAATGTCTTATGCAAACCTGACTACAGCGCTGTTTCGTTTTATTGAAACTCATCAGGCCAGGGTATTGCAGAAACCAGTTAGGTTTGCATAAGACATTACACTTTCACGAAATGCTAAGTAATATAACCTTTCATGCTTTGCAATATTTCAAAATAAAACATGTTCCATGCTAGGCAAACTGATCACATTGATCACATTAATTCTAATATTTAATCGTTACCAGCGTAACTGGTACAATGTATAGAGGACTATCTTAAAATATAATTAAGATTAGTGGGTAGTACCAGTTTATCAAGTAGTACATGCTAAGCGTGACCTTTGATAAACTATTGGTACCAATACGCCCTTAATGCTCAATATATACACACAATGCATGAAAGGTTAGAACATCTCACCTACTATGTACGATGTCAAATTCGTACATATAGGAGATATCAAGCATGTGGAAGTGTACTGGTTTCTGCAATACCCTGGCCTGATGAGTTTCAATAAAACGAAACAGCGCTGTAGTCAGGTTTGCATAAGACATTACACTTTCACGAAATGCTAAGTAATATAACCTTTCATGCTTTGCAATATTTCAATATAAAAATATGTTTAAATCTAATACTTAAAATTTTATTGCACCCTCAAATAATATACACGCATAAAAAATGTCTGCATTTTTTTGTTGCAATTGCAGTAGTTACTGCAATTTCAAAGTTACTTAAATTTATCCTCATTACGTTGCTGTACCTGAGTTATTGTAATCATGGTTAGTTCATGGGGCAGGTACATTTTAGCAGCATTTCTAGAGCCAATGTAGTTTTTTAATATACAGCTTATATTTTAGCTAAACATAGAGCTTAAAATAAAATGTTTATTCAAACCAGTGCTATGCACAATGATTTAAATAAACTTTTTACTGTAAGCTTTATATTTAGCTAAAATATAGGCTGAACATTGAAAAGCTACCTTGCCTCTAAATAATCTGCCAATATATGTTTCTATGTACATGCACAATATAGGTCCTACATAAAAAAACTACATTGGTTCTAGAAAGACTTCCAATATACAACCTATGTTTGTATAAACAATAAAGGTCCTCGATAGAAATCATCTGACGAAAACTATCACGGCCCAATATGAACTAGCCAATCTTGGCCCAACATTAGTGTGCTACTGGGGAAGTCACCGTTTGGTGTGCCGTGAGCCGTCTTGGAGTAATCGGTCCTTATTTCTTCGAGAATGCACAAGGAGCAACCGCAACTGTAAACTCCGAGCGGTATATTACTGCGTTAGAAAATTTTTTCCTCCCAGAATTGAGACGACGAAGAATCGATACAAGAAATGTTTGGTTACAACAAGACGGTGCCACGGCCCATACAACCAGAGCCTCGATGGCAGTTGTGCGACGCATTTTCGGTAGACACGTTATCTCCCGCTTCGGTGATGTGCCATGGCTCCTTCGTTCCCCTGATCTCTCAGCTGCTGATTTTTTTTATGGGGATACTTAAAATCAAAAGTTTATGCCGATAAGCCTCGAAATCTGGAAGAGTTGAAAGAAGCAATCACAGCACAAATTAGGGCAATTGACATCGACTTGTGTGCGAAGGTGATGTGAAACTTTGAGGAACGACTACAGCAGTGCATTGACAAAAACGGTCATCATCTGCCTGACATTATTTTCAAAACATAGTTTTAGTTAAATGGTAAGATGTAAACTGCAGTTGGTTTTTAATAAATTTTGTTTAAGGTCAAAACCAACGAAGTTATTCTTATTTCAAAAACGCCCTTCCATTATGCCCCACCCTGTACATGAACAATGGTTCCAGTAACTACACTTGAGGGCCGTACCAATAGCACACCCATTTTTCGTAAATACACTTCCACATGCTTGAATCCTCTATCTGCCATAACCCACATATTTGGTTGCAAACAATTTGAGAATTCGGAAGTTTCAACAATGCATGTGTCGGTTATTCGACCTCCATAACCATTAGAAATACAATTTATCAAGCCATTAGGTGTACAAGAAATAAGATACTTAATTGTGTTACATTTCTTGTAATCAGACCAGGATAGAGCTTGATTTAAGGCGCTTGAAGACTTTTGTATTTCTATCTCTAAACAGTCTATAATACAAGTTACCTTATTGTATTTATGCCTAAAAGCCATAGGTAATTTTTGTTCAATCAAATCCTTATCCAATGATACATTAAAAGGACCCATTATACTCGCTATAATAGGTACATTTAAAAAAAAAATTGCTGAAAAATTGTTATGAAACTCAGAAATTATTGTATAGAAAAGGCCGTAAATGCTGTAGATCTTTTAAAAAATAAAACTAATATTATGCAGTACCGAGTTCTTGTAGAGGTAACATTTATTTTACTCCTTTTACACAACAGGAAAAGAGTTGGAGATATTCAGTATATAGAACTTGCTGAAGTTACTAGATCAGAAATGATAGAACAAAGTGACGAAATTTTGCAGAGTCTAAGATCGACAGAAAAGATGTTAACAAAACTTTACAAAAAAATTCATACGGTAGGAAAAGGCTCGAAAGATTTATTAGTGCTTATACCAGGAGATATTCAAAAATTTGTAAATGCTTTATTAACAGATAGGTACAAATATATAGATTACAAGACGTCCATCAACTTCCTCTCCTAGTAGTTCTCGACAAGGATCACTATCACCAACAATTGTCAAAATAAAAAAAATGAAAGAAAATGCGCCTGTAGTTGATGTAAGATTAGACAATATAGGGCATTTACCTGGATTTGATGAAAAAGGATTTGCTACAAGATGCAAATATCCAAGTTGTAAAAAAAAACCCATTTATTTTGTATTAAATGTAATGTTCATTTATGCATTGGTAAAGAACAAAATTGTTTTTTACAATATCACACGAAGAAGATTTATTTTATCTTATTTTTATTTTATTGTCTTCTCTTTTGTGATTTATTTATTTTATTCTCTATGTATTTATGTTCTTTTATATTCTTCGGTAAATAAAAGCCAGTTTATTATTATTTTTATTATTATAAAGTAGCTTGAACACTGTGTATTCTAGTTTTTGTGTGTTCCAATAATGTACAACTATACCCATTGGGTCACAATGTCCACTACAGTGCACATTATTTTTTTTTCAAATTAAGACCAAAATGCTTTTGTAAAATAGGTAACAAATCATTTAAAAAATCATAAACCTTGTTTACAAAATTTTAGAATTTTATAATGAAAAACCAAAAGTGGTGACTGAAAAGGTTTTAAACCGCACTACGCGTCTTATTGTGTGCCTTTTTCGGTTTAATAAAAATTTAAGAAGCATAAAGCCCAAACGTATAGTTGACTCGGTGCAATTTTCTGAAATGAATGCAGCCAGGGAAACATTATCTAATAAAAATGGTACAATTAACTGAGTTTTCTGTAGAAATTAGGTGTATGAAAAACCAACTTCCTATTCCTGTGGCTAAATTATTGACCTGTCAGGCATTCTTGGAGTTGGTGGAAGACTAAAACACTCTAACTTACCAGAAAGTTAGCGCCACCCAATTCTGTTACCGCGGCACCATCATATCACGCAAATTATCATTCGAGAGGAGCATATAAGACTAGTGCATGCCGGCGTTCAAGCTACTCTATATGCTGTGCGTCAAACTTATTGGCCGCAGAACGCTAGAAATATTGTCCGAAAAATTATTCACCAGTGTGTACGCTGTTTTCGCGCAAAAACCTCGGTTTGCGGATGGGTCAACTGCCATATTACCGCGTGTCAACAGCTTCCCGTCCATTCCTTCACGTTGGAGTAGATTTTTTTGGTCTTTCATATAAAAAAGAAAAGCGGTTTCATAATCGCCAGAGACTTAAGGTTTATGTTGCCTTGTACGTTTGCATGGCTACCAAAGCCATTCATTTAGAATTAGTGGTTGACCTTACCACTGAGCTTTAAGCGTTTTTTCTTAAGACGAAAAATGCTTGCAAACATTTATTCAGACAATGGCACTAACTTTATTGGCGTTAATAACCATTTATCTAAAATCTATGACAATTTCAATAAGATGTGTCAGTGCACATCACCCATATATAGTAGCCCAAAAAATAATTTGACATTTTATTCCTCCTAAAACTCCTCACTTTGGAGGTCTTTGGGAAGGAGCAGTAAAATCCTTTAAAAATCATTTGTTACGCACTGTAGGAGAGAGACACTTATAACCTATGATCAGTTAGAAACCTATATGATTGAAATAGAAGCCATATTAAACTCTCGTCCCATTTCTCCCATGTCCACTGACGCTAACGATCTTCTCCCTTTAACGCCTGACCATTTCCTCATTGGTGGTCCACTGACTACCTTACCGCAGACGAGCTTGAATGTTAGCCCATCCAATCGACTTTCTGCTTGGGAGCATTAAAGCAACATTTTTGGAAGCGGTGGTATAAAGAATACCTTCATTAACTGATGTGCAGTCAGTCCATGGAATAAGAACCAGTCCCTAAACTTGGAAGTTAGAACTCTAGTTCTAATTTCTCAAGAAAATCTTCCACCTCTTCAATGGCCACTAGGGCGCATTATTGCGACTCATCCCGGAGAAGATAAAGTTGTGCGTGTGGTAACTGTGAGAACTGTTTTGGGTGATTTTAAACGCTCCACCAAGAAAGTGTATCCTTTGCCGATTAACAAGTGTGTGACATTTTGAATGACTTATTGAACTATATTAGTTCAAGGGCGGCTGCATGTTTCTGACTTGATCTTAATTTAAGTATTTGTTTGTAATAAATGTTTGTTTATATCTTTTTATCTTTATGATCATCCTGTATAAATCTTATATCCTTCATGATCTGGGTGGTCATGATCTTTCATGACCACCCAGTATATAACGGAAGCTACTGGTGGCTCCCTCTCAAGACAGTGGCTCCCTTAGCGGCCGTAAACTGCGAGTAGAGACACCACCAGTAGTTTCTCGTCCATTCCTTTTTTTTACCATCAACAGAAAAGGACGTTTTTCGCTTCATAACTCCTATCTATCGTAACCAATTCAGTGTTTTCTATTTCCTGTTTTTCTTTTAATTAAATTACTCCATCAAAAATTCACAAACCACTGTTTTTTATCTATCGGACCTTAAATTAAGAGGTTACTGTCTTTATAAAACAATAGAGATTCAACAGTTTTCATACTTGAAGAACGAAAAACCACAAAAAAGTCATTAGACCTATACCTCTACCTCAGAAAAAAAAAGCATAACAAGTATAGGAAAAAACAAACAATGGTCAAAACAACTACAGCAAAGATGAATATCTTGATCGACACGTAGATAGATTAAAAAAATAACCATAGTGTGCAATGAACATAAAAACTGAGATTAAAGACTAAGAAGAGTAATTAACCAAACACAATTTCCAAAAGACCAATTGTTTTTTGTAAAATATGTATTTTTAAATAAATCTATGTTATTAAGTAAGTCAGCACTTGAAAAAAAACTCTCCGCTGCTTTCGAGACCGCCTTAGATTTTGTTTAGTAACGCAAAGAGGCCATTTTAAACACCCACTGAACCATTAGGCATATCACACAAAGGTCACATTATTAGTTAAAACATTGAGATGTGGCATTATATTGCCAATAGCTATATACTACTATTGGTCCAATTCGGAAATAAGCACAAAATCTCACACCTCCAATACTTTTAAATTATAAATTTCACTATTTTAAAAGTTAAAAAAGCTAGATAACGTATTCAGCCTCTGCCGTCTTCAACTCATTGGTTTATGTTTCTCACTCTTAAACTATGCTTGTCGTACTCTCTATAACGCCTCTGCCGATAAAATACAAAACGGAAAAAACCTCGTCTTTACTAAATTTCAAAAAAAAAAATATTATAGCAAGATTTCAAGACCACCATACGATTCATCGGTCTGCTGTCGTGTTATACTGACATTCCTGAGTGCTCCAGTGTTATTGAATAACTTCCTGTTAGCGAATGCGTCACAAACAGTGCCTAAGAGAAGTTTTACCGCCAGTTTTCTGGCACATTCTTCTTCTATAAAAAACGTTGTTGCAGTTGATTTTTTTGATTCGGTTAACATTTCAAAAAATAAATTCATTAACTTTTTAAAAAATTTAAAATAACATGCAACCCCAGGACCTGACTATCTTCCAAACTTCTTAAGTTATGCGCCAACAAGATAAGTGCGAAATTGATCTAACCAGTGCGAATCAGCTGCAACAAAAGCAAGAAGAACGTTGTACATGCTTAAACACGGGTTTGAAAATCCTTCTCCGCTGATAGTTTCTAGACTGTTCACCACTTATATCCGCCCTCATTTGGAATACTGCATAACGGTTTGGAGACCTTTCTTGAAAAAGAACGTTTTGTTATTAGAACGTGTTGAACATTTAGTCTCTAGACTCCGCTGGTTTATCATCTGTTTCATACCATGGAAGACTTAAAATTTTGGAAATCTCAGAGCTCCAAAATCGCTATGAAAGATCCGATCTGATTCAAACATTTCGTATTGTCAATAGCTTTTTTTCTACACCTAGTAACTCGTTCTTATGTTTAGCAGCTGATGAGCGTTTGAGAGGTCACACCCGCAAAAAAGTTTCATTCTCCCGTCAGACGAGACTTTCTCAGAAATAAAGTGTTTAAACTTGGAATACGCTGCCGAGTGATTTAGTAACATAATTTGATGTGTATATTCTTTTAAGAAAGGTTTTGACGCATTGCAAAATGAATAGTGAATTCTACAACCTTTTTCTTCTAGTTATTTTTTTTTACTGCAACAAAGGTGAATGCCTCCGCTGCTACATTTTCTAATAATTAATAATAATAATTAATAAATAATAATGGTAAAAATTTGACCTTTAGTTATTTCAAATATGAATGTTGTACCCATATCATTAAGAGGCGAAACTACCTCAAAAGCGAATTTTTAAACCACTATAGTGTCTACAAGAGTTGTATGAAGTTGTCAAAAAAAATATAGCATTATGGTCAAGAATTTTAATTAAACGACTGTTGTTTCAAAAACACGATTCCGGTCATTTTTCTCGATAAAAAAACTTATGACAAATGCACTACATTTTTTTGTAAATACTTATTGCTAGCAATATACTCAATATTTTAACTTGAAAAAACTGGAGTATAATGGTCTTAATGTAAAAAAATTGTTTTATTTTATCATTTAATAAAATATTTTGTAAATAATTAAATAATTACAGAAATTTTTAAATAGAATTTACTGCACAGACTCGACGCAAAATTACATGTCTCCGCTACCCGATCGTCAGTTGAGCCACGGGGGTGAAGCCAGTATAGGACGACATGGAAACATTTGCTTTTTTATCTATGTAAATGCCACCGTAGAGAGAAAGCCTCATAATTACATAAGAGAAAAAGAGATAGATAATAAAAACACGTGAAGAGAGCAAAATGTAGTTTGGAAATTTGTCAACTGTCATTAAATCGTATGTCATGTCATTTACATGTCATTATTGTAATTTATTTTTTCGGGATCGCGCGCTTTTCAGGTTAGGGTTGATTTGTCGCTAGCTGCTTTTTAAGTTAAATTAAATATAGTGCAGCTAATACTGTAGGATTGTGTTGCCGTGTAATAAGGTGAAACGTTTTGGAGCAGGTAAATTGTGTTTGTTTTGATTTTTTCCAAATTTGTAGATCATGATGGCGTCTCCTCATGTAAAGTACAGATGCATATACCCCAATTGTAAGAGTCGGTATTATGGTCCTAATAATATCGATGACAACAAACACTTTTTTAACTTTCCAAAAAGCGAAGCCATTTGCAATGCTTGGAAGCAGATTTGTAACCTTTCGCTTGATGCATCCATCGGAAGCTTTCGTATTTGTGAAGACCATTTTGATGAGTCGCAGATGATAAGAGGAAATAGAATTCGATTATCATCTGGTGCTTTGCCAAGGTCGCTTGAAGATGAGGAACCACAGGTTGCTTGCACACCTCAGGTTTTTTGCGCACCTGAGGTTTTGTGCACATACTATGAGCCCTCAACTTCAAAAATGGTATGTTTTGCTTTTGAAAAGGATGAAGTAATAAGCAACAAAAAAAAAGAAACTTTCCATGATCATTGTTATTGTACGTCTTTGGAGAATAAAGCCTCTGCTTTCAACGGTGAGAGTAAACGAGGAGTTTTGACAAAAATTGCAACTTCTAAGCGCAATTTGTCTAAAAATGAAAAAGTTATGTATCAAGTCCATAGAAACATGCAATCTCGTTTGTCAAAGCTTACCATTGCTCATGCAAAGGAAAAGGCAAAAGTAAAAGCTATTGTAAACGACTTTAATTCGGGAAAATTTGATTTCGTTCTTGAAAATTTAAATAACGTGACAAAAAATTTTATTCATTCTCAATTGAGAAATATCAACCGCAAATCGTTCGCGAGGCGGTGGACTGATGAAGATAAAGCTTTTGCTTTATCTCTGTACAAACGAAGTCCTCGTTTATACAGATATTTGCAATTGAATTTTCTTTTGCCTTCTATCCGATCTTTGAAAGACATTTTGTCAAAAATTCCGTTTGAAACAGGCATTAATGCCGCGATCTTGAACGTTTTAAAATCTCAAGTTTTAGGAATGAAGTGTTCCGATCGATATTGTTGCCTGCTTTTTGACGAAATGTTCCTTTCGGAAGGTCTTTATTACGAAAAAGCCAAGCAGTACATTAGTGGTTTTGAAGATTTAGGCTCCCACGGTCGTTGCCGTAACAGAGCTAATCATGCTCTTGTTTTCATGATACGCGGTATCCGGAAGCAATTCAAGCAGGTTGTTGCTTATTATTTTACCTCGCATACCGTTAAATCATTGCATTTAAAAGCGTTGATCGAGGAAATAATTCAGCAGCTGCAAAACATTGGTCTCACTGTTGTTGCTACGGTTTGCGATCAAGGTGCAACTAATGGTGCAGCTTTGCGTGAATTATGTGCTAGATCTCAAAAAAGTACTTTTTATTTTCTTGTAAATAATCAACCGATTGTGACCATTTTTCACGTGCCGCATCTTTTGAAAAATACGCGAAATGCAATGATTTCGTCATTCATTCAATTTGGTCTTGGCAAAAATGCTGATTTTAATCACATTGTTTCTGCTTATGAGTTTGACCAAACCAACAAATTTAAATTACTTCCAAAATTGAAAAATTCATATTTTAATTTCAAAGATTCCTACGTGAAAATGAAAGTGAAGGTTGCTGCTGCCCAGCTTAGTAGATCTGTAGCGGCTGCCATCGAGGCTTACATTGCCATGGGCAAGCTGCCTTTATCTGCAATCTACACGTCGGAGTTCATTGAAAAAATAGATTCGCTTTTTGATTCTTTGAATAGTTATAATTATTCCACACATGATTATAAACAGTTCAGACGCGCTTTGTCGGCAGATGGGCCACATTTACAATTTTGGAGAAACTTATTGGCAGAAATGAGCCATTGGAAAATTATTAATCGCGTAACTCAAAAAGATGTCACAAATAGATTTTCATTTTTGCAGGGTTGGCAAACAACCATTAAATTAATAATTTTTCTTTGGGGTAGGTTAAAAGAAGTAGAAGGTTTTGCATATTTATCAATGAGATCTTTTAACCAAGATCCTATTGAAAATTTGTTCTCTGCCATTAGGCAACATGGAGCTGCGAACACCAATCCAACCTGTCACCAATTTTTAGCAGCTTTAAAAACTGTTGTTGTTAATAAATTTGCTGTGTCAGCACAAAATTTGGGAAATTGTGAGGATGATTTGTGTTCGCCGCTGCATGATTTGAGAAGCTTTATGCAAGGTGTAGATCTTTCTGAAGATAATTCAATGTTACAAGAAGAACCTTCAATTGCATCCGATTTCAAAATTTCTGAGGACATTACTTTAGAAGAAAGTCAAGGCGTGGCTTATGTTGCCGGTTGGATGTTGAAAAACATTGATGTTTCAAATTGTGATGTTTGTCAATCACTTCTTTTTTCACGCGAAATTACAGAGCGCCATCTGTTCACTTCTTTCAAGGAAATAGATGATAAACAGCGGCTCAAGTACGTCAGCGATAATGTTATGCTTTTCATCCAAAATTTTTTATGATTGCTTATCCAACTTTCTTGAAGAAAATGGATTTCGAAGAAATTTGGAAGACAATTTCAAGCAGTTGTTTAAGCAACATTTTGATTTAAATAAAAATGATTGCAAAGACCATCATTGCAACAGTTTTATTTTGGAAAAAAGTGTAAGATTTTTTATTTATAAATATTGTAAGGACAAGCATCAGCATGCTTTATTTTCAGAAGGACACACTAGAAAGGTCAAGCGTTTCAAATTAGGATGAAAATTGCATGTTCACTTATTTTTTTTTTTTGTTTTTCGGGCGTTTTGTTTTTATATAGTTTATTTAAAGTATTATATATTTTATATTTATCATAGTTTTAAGTTTTTTTTTGAAGAATTTTATGTTAAGTTTATTGTTATATTTAGTATTAGTTTAAATTTTATTTTCTTTAAGAGTTTTATGTTAAGTTTATTGTTATATTTATTACAAGTTTATAATTTTTTTTTTGCTGCTGTTTTATGCTTTTTGCTATTGTTCTATGCTTTTATGCTGGGGCTTTCGCTTTCCTCTTCAAGTGTTGCTACCTTGTCGTGGTGAAGAGGCTTGATATCATCTCATTTAATCTATAACATAATTATGAGATGTGTAACAAAACGCAACACCAAGTTTCGTTGTTTTTTTATATTCAATTTTGTTGTCTACTTATAATTGATAATGTGCTAATTAATATTTTTTAGTAATATTAATTCTTAAAGCTGCATGTTCTGATTTTTTATTAATTTTTGATATAATTGGTTTATATATTTATTTTGTTTCTACATACTAAAATGTTATAAAAAGAGTTAATGTTATTTTAATGCTGTTAGTTAATTACAGGATTTTGTTTGTGTAGTACATTATTAATAATAGTAGTTTCTATTAAAGTGTATCTATAGGTAATAATTAATTTATGTAAGCAATTGTGATTGAAAGTTATTTGTTGAGGTTTTAGAGCAAATGAGTAAATATCAGCCAATCAAAAATACTCAATAGAAAATTTTCACAAATATAAGTCATATTGTTCCTGAAGTACTTGACCATTTTTATACTGCTGAAATTGTATTGTGAATAAACACAATTTTTTCACTTGTCAAATTCATGTTTTTAAAGTTTTCATTTTCGTTTATTATTTTTTATGATGTATTGTTATACATCATAAAAATTGAGTTTTTAATAAATATACTGTTAGTTTAATATTCTTTGTATCAAGCGTATTGCTTAAAGTGTAATACCTGTCATACTCCTTTCACTTTTTCACTTATAACTTTTGATGCAAAAAAGCTATCGACGTGCGGTTTTCAAATTTGAACTTGTTTTTTAATTTTCTTTACATTTATGTAAAGATTTATATACCATTCCATTTAAATTTTTAAAGAAAATTGTAAAAGTTTAATTTTTCTTTAGACAGTGCTTGTTCGCACTTAAAAAACAAAGTTAAATTGTTTACTTTATGACATATTAAATAAAACACAAAGTTATCTCTCCATTGACACCCATTTTGTCAAAATAGGTTGATGCAAGCCAAAGATATAGACGTTTTCCGCATTGCATATCCCCACCCTCTTCCTACTCACATTTGACAAATTAGAGTAACAAGTGCCAGATCAAATTTGTGCAAAATTGTCTCATCTTTGCAATAAACATATTTTTGATTAATGTTTACTAGACTTTTAATGAAAAACAAACGGTTTTTTAGGTAGTTGTGACGATTTCGCCCTCTGGCGGCCAATCTAGAAACTTGAAACTAATTTCCAGCATTTTTTTTTGCCACTTTTGTTAAAAATTTTTTTATTTCAAAGCTCTATGACAAGTGGTTCCTGAGATATAGCCGGTGACCTTTCTTAACGGGACACCCGGTACATCAAAAAATCCTCAAAAGTTGAAAATATAGAAATCTGTATAGCCACGATTTAGTCGTGCCACAAACCAATTAAAATGTAATCTGTACATTTGGTGATGAGTTAAGCTATGTTAGTTCCGAATCTAACAGCTAGCCACCGTGTGTCGCATTGTTGGTGTTGTTTGTTGCCAACTATTACTTAGGAACTTTCATTTCTATTTAAATTGAGTGTTCTGTGAGTTGAGCTGTGAAGTTGAAAGATGTGGTTAGGTCTCTCGCTGCTTAAATTATATAAAGTGTTACTGTTTTGGTCTGCAATGGGAAATAAAATGAATAATAAGAAGAAAACTCGCAAAAGTGTTGTATATCAACAAAAAGCTCAACATCTCAACAAATTGACTAGGTGGGTAAAGTTAACAATAACGTATGAAATCGAAATATTGACATCTTTCGGAGAAGACTGTGTTGAAAAACGTCCATGTGCTTGTAAATGCGGGTGGTTGCCTCCAGAGCGGTAGGCTCTGCCGCTTCGTAAAAAGACGGCACCGTCTTTTCCAGAGCGGCCGCTCTGTACGGTGGAATAGTGTTAGCACGTTTTTTTACGGTGGTTCGGTACCGTCTTTTTATAGGATACTGTTTGGGCCTGGATGCAAAAAGCGTTCCGGTACCTCAATTTTTTCTTACCTTCTCAATCAAAATCGCTAATGTAAAACAAAAAGCGTTAATTTTGGCTTTTTGTATGTGTAGTGAGATAAACATAAAATAAATAAATTTCAAAATAAATATTAACATATAGTATCATATATGTATCAAACTATTTCTCTTTTTTTCCATCAATACTTTGCAAATTTATGTAAGAATCTAAAAAAAAATTAGGAATCTAACGCATAGACAACAATAATAATTAGGTATTAATTGTTATGGTTATTGTAGTTAAAAGAGCTAAGTACGAATTTTAAACAAACATTTTCAAACGTTTAGATATGCAGGTTTTTGCATGTAAATAAATAATTTAAATTATGATAATATTTGTCTAAATACTTTTCTGGTTTTATATTAATTGGGTTATGTGCAATTAATGATATTAATAACTGAAAGCAAACACAACTAAAAACAGAAGTCATAATTTTAAATTTATAAAAACGGCAGATGTTTTGCAGATGAGCCAAACAACTTTGGTTTTTCACTTTATTTTGTTTTGAAAAACTTTACATTTTAGCAAAGATTTACAGCTTCCAGATGACCAGAAGGATTCCACATGCATAAGTATCTAGTGAGACAAAAGATATTTCGAAATAGTAATGTAATGTATCCGTTCTTGAAAAGTGACCGCGATCGCCTTTGCAGGCGCCCCAAAAACTGAGCCCATCACTTGCACCCCCGGGTAGACACGTCTCTGCTTCAGTGCAGACAAAGTAGTGCTTTGTTCCAGTAGAGTGTGATTGCAAAATGGCTCAACAAATTAATAATAGTTGGTGTAGTGAGGAAGATGAAATTTTAATCGATTTCGTAAAAAATCATGAAGCCTTATTCAACCCAAAGTCGGCGGAATATAAGAAGATGCAGCTGAAAAAAAAATTGTGGCATCACGTTGGTACAATTTTACACAAAACAGGTAGGAATTATTTATTGTTATTTCATACTAAGAGAAGTATACATTTTTCATTACAATTTCAATGTTCTCTGTAGTAGTGATTTTGCCATTCAATAGCGCCGGGACCGTTGAAATATAGTCTAAAGTGATTACGAATTTCAAGTGGTGTATGTCGAGCACGTGCATTATTTTCTGCAAGATTAATTAGATTTTGGGTTGGTAGAGGCATAGGATCATCTAAAGCAGCTTGATGTGGAGCCAGTACTTTAGCTTCTCGTAAAATATTGTGTAAAATACAAGCGCATGTAATTAATTTATCAGTTGTTTCGGGAGCAACAGCAATAGGTTGAAAGAAAATGCGAAAATATGCACACAAGATGCCAAAGCTGTTTTCGGTTGTACGCCTTGCACGAGAAAGTCGATAATTGTACATAGCTTTAGACTGATCATTTACAGATTGTCTTCGTGGAAAAGGTTTCATGAGATTTTCATGTAAAGCAAAAGCTTCGTCTCCAAGGATGACATGTGGAAGAACAGTGTTTGTATGCGGAAGTAATTGTGGAGGAGGAATGTTAAAGTCGTTGCTTATTATTTTTCTTCCAAAACTGCTCTTAAGATATACACCTGCATCTCCTTCCCTTTCTTTTTTTTTCTTTATATTTCTTCTATTATCTTCATTTTTCTTCTCTTTTCCTCTTTTCTCTCCATTTTTCCTCTTTTTTTTCTCCATTTTTTTTTTATGCTTTTTTCTTTATTTAATGCTTTTCTCTTCTTCTTATTTTCATTACTTTGTTCTTTTTTTCTTCATTTTTCTCCTTCCTTCTATTTTTTTGTTTTTTATCAATTTTATTATTAAGGTTAGAATACCTTGACACCATACAATTTTTTAATATTTTATATATTTATAAATTTCTGCTTCTGACACTCTACATTATGGAAACATTATTTTCCATATAATTTTTCATGCTGTTTATACTTAAATCATCTCATATTTTTTAGTTTAACATTTGTTTATTTCTATTTTTTCTTTTTGATATGTCATAGCAAGCACAATAACTAATCTGTCAATGTTAATAAATGTTTATGACGTCACAAAAAAAGATTTGCGATTTTAAATTTAAAAATTTTTATGAAATAATATAAAACAGATTTTTCAAGGTCAAGATCTTGTAATGATGACGTTGAAGTAGTGGGAGGAGCAACTGCACACCCACTCTCTTCTTTTAAACGTAGATTAGAAATGAACTGAAATAATTTAAGAATGAATTGACTATAAACTACTAGAATGTACTAAAATAAGTACTACACACTAAAAGAATAAAAAAAAAAGATATAATTTTTATTATAAACAGAGTATTGTTGCTTATCTCCAATAAATGGCGGCAAAAATTTTTATTTTAATAGTAATCTATAATTTTTTCAATATAATACTTAATGCTTTATTCCATTAGATGGCGCGCGCGGTCTTGTCTACCAAAACTATTTTATTTTAATACTTTTTGCTTATATAGATGGCGCTTCTTTGCGTCATTAAACCTATAGATGTCGCTTTCATATTAAATTTACAGACTTTACTACTATCATGAGTAATTTAAAACAAACTTCGTTATTAATTAAATTTTTTATATAAACTGTCCACAGAATATATTATATACATTGGTAGAAGAAATATAAAAAATTTTAATTTTATTATTATGTTTAATTTTTTTTAAAGAAATTAAAATTTTGTTAACTACTAAAAACTTTACAATTTTTAGTGGCAACGGCCATACCACGTTGATTGCACCAGTTCTCGTCCAGTCCGAGCCCAGCATCCGAGAAATACGGATGATCCTTATACTGTGCCGGACAATTCCAAAGTTTCATAAAATTAAATTAAATTAAAAATTTAAACGCAAACTCTGTGTGACAAATTAAATAGTGAAAAGTGTCTATTATCCTAATAAAGGAGAGCCGTAATGGCCCCTAAAAAAGATAAAAAACAACAAAGTAAGCCAAAAATTGAAGCAAAACCAGCCACAAGAAGCAAAAGGAAGCGAAACGACCCTGAAAATCCACCCGACAACACAAACATTTGCGATCCAGATGTGGACGATCAAGAAAACATCGTGGTCCATCCGGACTTGGCAACCAAAAACAAGTATGACTCATTGAGTGAGGAAGAAGATGACAGCGACAGTGATGATTCAACGGCGGAAAACCAAACGGACCGCAAAAGAAAGTCCAATAAGAATTCAAAGCTGCCTCCACTCATAATCCAAGGGAGAATGGACCACAAAGAATTAGTCCAAATGTGCACCAAAAATGCCCAAGGCAAGTTCACTATTAAATACAACAGGAACACAACCGTACTGACTGCCACAAAAATCGAAGACCATAAAAACTTGAATGAAAACTTCCTATCGGAAAAATTACCGTTTTATACATTTACTAGCAAATCGGCAAAAACTCACGGATTTATTCTAAAAGGACTTCAAGTAGACCTGAAGCCAGAAGAATTAAAGGAAACCCTAGAATCACTGGAAATTAAAGTACTCACAGTGCACAAAATGCGGAATATAAACAATCATATTTATTGTATGGGAAATGAGAGTTGGTCGCTTAAAAGAATGTCAGTGGATACCTTGTCGATACGATGCTAAGCGCATGTGTCATAAATTGCATTGATAAAATTTGATCAAAATGTGCACCGCTCTATGCGAATAGTATTACAATTGTCCAGTTTAGTTTTGACCAAATAGTTGCGACGTTCTTATGACTAATAGAGTTGTTTGGCTTGGCATACGCTGGAAAAAGAGAATTGACAACTTACTACTGCATTTAACCAGCGGCGTGTGTTCGTGTGTACGGAATATGTTGAGACGCAAAGGCCAAACAATAAAAAGCGGATCGCGAGAAATTATAGGTCACATCATAGACATATGTGAACAGGAAGCAGCGAACGAATGTTTAAAATTACCTTTAAAAGCCAAAACAAAGCGAGCAGCTCTATACGCGGGAGTAGGCGAAAGTTCCATAAAAAGAATTAAAAGCGAATTATTCGAGAAAAATCGACATAGTCCAGATAGGCCATTGAAGTCGCCAGGGAAAAAAAGACCTAGAGCCAGCGTCGTCAGCAAAGTCGATGATTTTGATTTTCAAGTAATTAGAAATACAATTGAAGAGTTTTATTTAACTTTAAAGCGCGTTCCGACTTGCTCCCAATTGTTACAAAAAATTAGAGAAAAAATTGAATTTCCGTGGGGAAGAAGAACATTGAATAGCTTTTTAAAAAAAAAAGGATTTGTTTGGCGCAAATGCAAAAACAAACGTAAAATTTTAATGGAGAGACCACAGATTATGCAATGGAGACTGCACTATTTGCGCGCAATAAAAAAATATCAACAAGAAAATAGAACAATAATTTACCAAGACGAGACATGGCTGGACAATGATATGACAGTGAGAAAATGTTGGCAGAGTGACGAGCATAAAATTTTTGGCGTACCAAGTGGTATGCGGTCTGGTGGTAAGTATTTTATTCTTTTAGTGTTAAAGATCTGTTAAAAAATCAGTACATGCACACATAGGTCGTCTTATTGTGGTTCATGCTGGATCGGTAACTGGTTTTGTAAAAAACGCCGGGTTAGTTTTCCGATCGGGGACTGCAACAGGGGACTACCATGGTCAAATGAATGCCGAAAATTTTGAGAAATGGATCCAAGAACATTTGTTACCCAACATTCCACCGCAGTCTGTCATTGTACTTGATAATGCTCCGTACCATTCTAAAATATTAGATAAGGTACCAACAAGGTATTCCACAAAGCCTACAATGCTAGCTTGGCTACAAAAGAATAATATTGTTCATGACTCTCGCTCCAGAAAAGCAGACTTGATTGAGATAATCAACCAGCATAAGCCACAAAAAAATCTATCGAGCCGATGCAACTCTTAAAGCTCATGGACATATAGTGCTTCGACTACCTCCATACATGTGCGATCTAAATCCCATCGAACTTGCATGGGCAGCAGTTAAGCGGTAACATATTTTTCTTGATTATGATCGCATGGAGAGTTGAAAAGCTTTCAAAATTAAATAAAAAAATTGAAATGTGGTAAAACTGTGTTAATAATGTTTTTATTATTAGTTATGTGAGACAACGCAACACCACTGGCGAACTCTCCATAAAAGACCTAACTGCGTTGACGTATGAAGCTCTAAACTCTATAACAGAAGAGGATTGGCGTGGGTATGTGAAGCATGTTATCGACATAGAAAATAAATACTGGGAGAGGGATGGTAGAATTGAAGAGGCTATCGACGAACTTATAATTAATTTGGGCGAATCTGATTCTGACGAAAACGATTGTTTTGCATTTTCTTCTTCGGATGAAAATGATAGTGAGGATAGTGAGAATCACGATTCTGATTTTATGGAAGGTATACATGTGTTAGAACCCACGTCATCTACCTCAAAGAGCTAAAAATAATTTTTATAGTGAGAATTTTTTTTTTTCCTTTTTTTTCCACTTTTATAATTATTTGTTTAATTTATGTTATTATGCATTCTGTGATATTTATTTAATTTTAATGATCTTGAATGTTCATCTTATTTTTTCTGGTTACCAAATATACATTTATTTTTATCTACATGTAAATATTTATTTTTTAAAACTAGTAAAACAAGACTTTGCTTTTATTGTGGGGTTGTCGCTGTTACCTTTTTAGTGGTCATTTGTCATTTTTTTTAAATAATAATCTTATATTATTCAGTAACGTGACGCTACTGGATTTGCGTCACACTTCAGAATTGTAGTGGGCGCAGACCCCTGCCGCACCGACCAACTCTCATTTCCAATACAATACATAATAATCACGGACAAATGTGAAACCCTAAAAACCTTGGCCCAAAAAGCCAAGGTAATTAACTACTCAATAGTTAAATGGGAACGCCATGACAACAAAAAAGGCATGATTCAATGCAAAAACTGCCAAGCATGGGGGCACGCCACTCTCAACCTGCCATTTGCCCCCAAAATGCCTTAAATGCGCAAATAACCATTCTACAAAAAACTGCGAAATTAAAGAAAAGTCGGAAGAGAACGCAACAAAAATCAAATGCGCCAACTGCGGTGGAAAACACACGGCAAACCGCATCACCTGCCCGACTTATCAAGAAAGAAAAAAATATCTCGATGAAAAAAGAACCAATCAATAGAAAGGACAAAGAAAAAACTATGTGGAAGCACCATTACCACAACACAACGCATGGGAACGAAGAACGCTAGCGGCACCACACCACGCCCACCTCACAACCCAAAATCCAATAAGAACTGAAATGGATTACCCGCCCATCAAAGCAGGTAAGCACACCGCTGGTCCCTCTCTCTTTGAAGGAGTAAACACTAATATATCAACAAACAAAAACCAAAACCCCACCACCCCAGACATTAACACTCTATTTGAAATAGGACAACAACTTAAAGAAATCACAAAACACATTGACCTCAATAAACTACTTACCAACTTGACTGACATAAACACTATGCTAACACAAGACCCTAACAATAAACTAAAAGCAATAATGAAACTCATTGACTGCTGCAATGAAATATAAACTCATTGTAGCACAATGGAACTCAAATGCCATTAGGGCTAAAATACAGGAAGTGATTGCTTTTGTGTCAAAACACAAAATTGACATAATGGCAATCGCAGAAAGAAAACTAAAAGACACTGACAAAATTAAAATTAAAAATTACAACATAGAACGACATGACCGACAAGACGCACTTCACGCTGCTGGGGGCGTCCTTTTCTTAATTAAAAAAACTGTTCCGTATAAGCGCATTGAAACAATTGAATGCGGAATTGAGAACGTCACCATTGAATTACCCAATAAAATAAAATTAATTTCTGTATATAATAAACCGTCAAACAACTTCTCAGCAATACAACTTAAAGAACTAACACAACATTTTATGCGCACATGCTTGCCGTCTATCGCTCCTACACAGTTGGGAAAATTCCAACTGGACTCAAATTTTTGGGAAATTTTGTAAAAATCATCC
This sequence comes from Lagria hirta, assembly GCA_947359425.1. Classification (NCBI taxonomy): domain Eukaryota; kingdom Metazoa; phylum Arthropoda; class Insecta; order Coleoptera; family Tenebrionidae; genus Lagria; species Lagria hirta. The sequence goes on from OX375796.1 coordinate 29,020,762, forward strand.
ATTGATGGGAGGGGGGTAAAACCACGTTGAGCATTTTTGTGACCATGCTATTTGCCACTCATCTTACTATAACTCCAATCCAAGAATCACATATTCGAAATTGAAATGCCAATGATCTAAAAGATTCGCCAGTTGCCAAAAACCTAGAAAAACAGTTGTCTTTTAGTTAACTAAATTAGAGAGGAAAAAAATTATATAATATTATGATATAGCGCTTAAAATTAATCATGATTTTTTTGATATTACAGATACTGAGTGCAGCAACGGTGGTCTTATATCCGGGACTATTATATTCGGAAGCGAGGGAAACCCGATACTGGATCAGTAGGCGAAGCTGCTACAAAAAGATCCCTTTTACTATCTTTTTTAGATAGTTTTCCCAGTGGAAAACGCAGGTACACATGTTACAACCAAACACATATAGACATGCCTTAAAATATTTATTTTTAGTACTATAAGCAATATTTCAAATAACGAAACAGCAACGCAACAATTGCCAGAAGACTTCAGCCAGGAGAACACTCAAGAGGAAGATTTATCGCCTACGCATGAGAACACATCACCGTGCTGTGAAGACGACAATAGTTTGGAAATACTTTCTCCAGAACCAGCGACTACCACAGCAAGTACTCCACACGGGTCCACGTTGCGTTTGAGTAAAAAAAGAAAATCGCGTTCTACATCGGAGGCTCGATTACATCTTCTTCAAGAGATTGCTCGAAAACCGGTAGCAGAACCTCAAGATGCAACCGATTTATATTTCACATCAATTGCTAAATTAGTGAAAAAACTTCCTCCCCAAGAACAAATTAATCTTCGTCTTGAAATAGGCACATTGGTTGGCAATGCAGAATTAGCATTTTACCAAAGCAATAACGCCACTAATGCTTATTTGCACTCTCCTCGACCATCGACGTCTACTGACGAGTGTACGTATGAATACAATTGCACTCGTTTATAAATTAGAATATTTGTGTAGCATGTATACTTTAGAATAATTTTTATATCATTTAGCATAGGGTTATATCATTTATAATTTAGAGAAATTTTATATCATTCATAATTTAGAATAATTTTATATACTTAATTAGTTAGATAGTTTTATAATTCACCTTAGAAAAATACAGAGTTTTTGTTCTGGAGAAATGGGTTTTTTTATTCGATTGCTTGGTTTTAAAACTATATCTTCCTTTATAAAGTTTAAAACGTAATGGAACAATTCTGGAGATAAACGAAAATATTCCTTGAATTTTGTGTGATTTGGAACCAGATGCCGCACTATCAGAATTTCATAGGCACCCTCAGCCTCTCGCCTTTTATATATTTCAGATTCCTGTCTGCGGATTTCTTCATCTGATGATTCGTCAGCCTCAAGACACACTAAGATAGCCACATCTAAATTGTTCATGTTGAAAAAATGCCACACGTTTTACTTTTCACTGTACAACCGCCCGGTTGTTACTGCACCGTCTTTATTCATACTTTACACCAAAACGTCACCGTCGAAGCGGCCGCTCTTTTACGGCCGTAAAACCACGGCCGCTTTTTTACGGCACCGCTTTGTAGGAAACCGAAGCTTTACCAGGTCAGGAAAAAAGCGGTGCAAACAAGAACGGTAATTCGACGTGTAAGCCACGCTAGAGGCGAAACTTATTGACAATAAGTTTAACTGGATGGTTTGGTTTATTGTTCATTGTCAAAGTAAATCCATGTCTTTTTCCTGCAGGAGTCGACGTGCTCTTACCCACTCAGGGTCAATTCCAGTCTCTACAGAAGCTGAAGTCAGTGATATAAGGTTAGTTCTGTGTATAGATCAGAGATCAGATATCGGTTATACAAAAATGATGGTCTTAAAATTTTGTAGTGCTCCTCTAGCGGAACATACCAACGTAACCTTCAATGTCGAACAAACAACTAGCTTTGAAGTAAGGAAGAGAAACTGCAGAGAAATGCAGACGACTTTGATGAAAATTCTACTGCTTTAGAACTGTAAGTAACATAACCCCAATGTATATTGTACAATCATGCAAAATATCAGCACGCTATAATTCAACTTACATGCTCATTATGATAAATATGTAAGTTTTTCTAGAGTTGACGAGCTTCGTCCGACAGAACAGTGTATGGAAAATGAGGGCGCAGACGAGAGCCGTATTGTAGACATCTTCTTCGAAAATTTGAAAGTGATATCAAATCATTGTCCAGCACTTGGTTGTATTTTAGGAAATTTAACTATCTGTTCTGAGAATAAAATTGGTCTTTCGTCAAATCTAAAACTGAATTGTAACATGTGTAAAAGCAGCACCTATATAAACACCTGCAATCCAAAACTAAGGACCAACCTAGACATCAATACGTCCGCAGTGTAGGACGTATTGATGGAGGTAGATACCCCTTCAAGCGCGTCCGATGAACCAGGAGCAGGCTACAGTGATGATGATGATTCTATTGAAGATCCTGATTATGTAAATAGTGACAGTGAAAGTACAGAGAGTGGTGATATCGAAGAACCAATAATTGAAGAAATTTCATCTAACGATTTAAACGTAATTCAAGATCATGAAGAAACCACACAAAGCACAGATTGGAATGAAGATGCAAAATCTATAAGTAATTTCAATTTTGACCATGATTCTGCAGGTATGAAAATTGAACTTTTTGATAATTCAAGCCTTTATATTTTTTTCAACAATTGTGGACTGATGAAATAATGAACCTAATAGTTGATTCCAGTAATTTGTATGGTCAGCAAATGGTATTGAAAAACCTTCCACAAGCAAAACACACAATAAATTTATTGATACAAATACTGTTGAAATGAAAAGATTTTTGGCACTTTCATTATTAGGTGCTCAAATAAAATTTCCTTCTCTAAGAAAAATGTTTTCAATGAACCCATTGTATTACCATCCTGTGTTCAGTAATATAATAAGCGGCAGGCGCTATGAAACATTACTCCGAATTTTTTCTTGTAATTACAATGAAGACAATACAGTCAACAAAAATAAATTACACAAAATTAAAAAATTGCTGAGCAAACTCTTAGAAAACTTTCAGAAAGTACATAGCCCAGAAGAAAATTTGTCATTAAACGAGTCTTTGCTATTGTTTAGAGGGCGTTTGTCGTTTAGGCAATATATAAAAGGCAAAAAGGCGAAATATGGCATAAAATTTTATAAACTTTGTTCAACATCGGGCTATGTTATAAATATCAAAATATACCATGGACAACAAATCGAAAACGAGTTTCCTTCGTCTAAAATTGATAGTTTAGTTTTTCGATTGTTGACTTTGTTAAGTGACTAATTAAAATTTAGCACTTTAGCACCATCTACATTATTTGTTTTTTTTATTGGTCATTTATTGATTTATTTATGTTGTCATGACATTTTTTTGTTTATTCGTCATAGAGACACAGTTATCAGTTTAGTTGTTATTAAGAAAAGTTAAGAAGACGACACATTTTGTAATTCTTACTTTAAAAATAAATAATATTAAAACGAAGTTTAATATTTATCAGACTTCTTATTTAGACAAAAGGCATCATGTTCTATGGATAACTGGTACAATAGCTTTCAATTGTCCCAAAAATTATTATCAAGAAGAACACATACGACAGGAACTTCACGGTCAAATCGGAAAAATAATCCAGTTGCAATCATAAAGACAAAGTTAAAAAGAGGAGATCATATATCCAATATGCTCTGTGTTTGGACTGTCTTCCAGAAGATAAAACTCAAATTACCTGTTTTGTGTGTGATAAAAAGTTTCATTGCAAATGTGTGAAAATTGATGGTAGAAAGAAAAGACCTAGTGTGGACCTGTGATATGTGTAGTGCTGGATCAAGTAATCCAAACAGTTATTCAAACAAAGATATTGATAAAGTGTTGTTAATGAAGAAAGGATGCGATCAAATTGACATTAATGAAGACATAATGTCTCTTGAGTTTTCTGAAGTGTCTTTTACCTTGTTAAAAAGCTTAATTGTTGATATACGCGAAAATAATAGTTTATTGCGTGACAAAATTAATTTACTAGAAATACGTGCTGTACCGAATAAGATGAATGAACCACATGTTTCAACTTTAACCGTCAGAGATAATTCTCGGAAGATAACCAATTCTGGGATAGCAGGTAAAGGTTTTAACAAAAGCCCAAGCAACGTATCAGTCTCTGAAGTTAAGCTCGATATCAAAATCCTGTCTAGCTTACCAATGGTTAGTAATAACACCCAAACCCTACTTAACGGTACAACCCCAATTGAAGAAAGTGAGGATTTGTCTAATAAGTGGACAACAGTTGCCAAGAAACCGAGAAAATCTAAAATGAACATTGGATCATCTAATTGCACTAACAATGTCCAGGACAATGAAATCAGTTTCACCGCCGCAAAACGTGTACGAAAAACAACTCTACATATAACACGGGTTGACCCAGCAAGATCAGTAGAATCGATTGCTTCTTATATTAATGCTAAAATTAATGATGATACGCATCAGATTGTAGTTGTGAAATTAAACTCAAAATATCCAGAATCCAGATCACTATAGTTCTTTTAAAGTCACTGCTATAGGACTCTTGAGTGCGACCAATTTTGGATCAAATATGTCAGAGACAAAAAGTATCCAGAATTAAAAACTTTGGCCATCAAACTGTGTACTATGTTTGGATCCACATATGTGTGCGAAGCAGCTTTCTCAAGAATTACTTTTATTAAAAATCGTTATAGATCCCGTCTCACAGATGACAATCAGACTACACTCCAAGCTTTAAGAACATTGTTAAAAATAAAACTTGTCATTTCTCTCACTGATCGTAAACTTTTGAATCAGTTTATTTGTAATTTCATCTACTTATGTGTAATTTTTTTCTTTTTATTTTACATGTTAATTTTTTAACATGTCATTTTTCCACTGATTCTTTAACTTTTTAAACTAGTTGAATTCTTTATTAGAGTTACTTATATGTACTTTATTTCTTATTATACAACTCTCAATAAAAAGTAGGCTAATGATTTAATATTGTTGCATTATTTTACCCAATTATTTTATGACTAGTAAAACGATTAATTTAATTTATATTAGTATTTCAATTTTCAATAGCAAAATATATAGCCCCCCCCCCCCCAGTGGTTTCCCCTGAATGGACCGCGGAAGCTCGGCAAGACTTTGAAACGCACCTTCATGAAACTTAATTGGTGACCACTGCTATAGGTGATGAAACTAACAATTTATTTGATAAAAGCTTCTGGCCAATTAATGTTGCTTTTCGTCCCTGAATAGAAAAAAAAACCAATATTGTAACAAATAATTCGTAGCAATCAAACATCAAAAGCCCTTTATTTCGGTCTGATGCTTGCGGCATAAATCAAGATTTTTCTAGTGTTAATTTTAAATTATCAAATCAAATAAGTAAATTTCAAAAATATAATTTAAATCTTAATATCTATTACCAGAAAGTGAGAAGCTTGTGTAATAAATTTGATCATGTGACACGTGGTGGTGGAGTATTACTTGCTTTTCAAAAAAATATTATTGTAGAAAAACTTGATCTGTCATTACTTATGAAAAAGTACAATTACTCGAAATTTTGGGCTGTAAATGTTCAATTAATTCAAATATTATGTATATATTTGTAGTATACTTTGCTAAAACTCCTAATATCAACGATCTAGAATTATTTGCTACATATTTTGAAGAGAATTTTTTAAACTTAAATAAGGTTTTGTTGTTGGGTGACTTCAAGTTACCTCTATTTTGTTCTAATCCTTTAAATAATAATATTATGTATTTGTGTAATTTTGCGGATTTATTTAATTTTAGGCAATGTAATGAAATCTTTAATTCTAGTAGCAGATTGTTAGATTTAGTCTTTGCTAACTTTCAATGTGTGGTTAGAAGAGAATTTCAACCGCTTGTTCTTGAAGATAGGCATCATCCGTCTTTATCTATTTCTCTTAATTTATGAGTTCAATTTATAAAAATTTCTCTTCTAACCTAACTGAAACAAGTTACAATTTTTCAAAGGCGAACTTTATAGGCTTATACAATGAACTGCTTAAGGTTGACTGGTCTGTATTAAAGAGTATAAATAATGTGAATTCAATATGTGATAAGTTCTATGACATCTTGTACTCAGCATTTGATAAATATGTTCCTCGCTACAAAAAGGTAAAGAAGCATTATCCACCATGGTTTACAAATGACATCATTCAAAAGATCAGGTTGAAAGCGCAAATCTTGAAAAAATATAAGAAATATGGTAAAAAGTCTGATCTTCTTGAATTTAAAAAAAATCGAGCGTTGATTAAATTAGATATCTCTGTTTCTTATTCTAAATATTTAACAGAAACTCAAGACTTAGTTTGTAATGATCCAAAAAAATTCTGGTCTTTATAATGATGTTTCTTATGATAATCCTCAAGAAATAGTTAATACTTTTGCTTCATTTCTTGAATCCACTTTTATTGACAGCAGTTTGACCAAGACTCATTTTGAGTCTGCACTGCCGCTGCTAAATATTTTAAATATTGATGAAACTGATATGCTGCGTGCTATAAAAACATTAAAAAATAGTATTACGGCTGGTCCTGATCAAATACCTGCTTTTTTTGTTAAAGACTGCTGTAATGTGCTACTAAAAACCCTTTTGTTAATTTTCAATGTAAGTGTTACTTCAGCGTCGTTTCCAAAATTGTAAAAAAAAACTAAAGTATGTCCTACATTCAAATCGGGTAACAAAGCATTAATTATTAACTATCGACCAATATCAATTCTTTCAAATTTTTCCAAAGTCTTTGAGAAAGTCATATATTCTCAAATTTATTATCATGTGAATAACTTTATTTCTCCGTTTCAACATGGTTTTGTGCATCATCGTTCAACGGTTACAAACTTAGGATGCTTTTCCCAGTTTGTATCTGATATTTTAAATGAGCGAAGCCAGGTTGATACAATCTACACAGATTTTTCAAAGGCCTTTGACCAGATTGATCACGGTATCTTATTAGGCAAATTACTTTTATTTGGTTTTAGTGATAAGTTATGTCTTTTTATTCGTTCGTACCTTCTTGAGCGATTGCAGTATGTGTACTATAATGGGCATATGTCGTTTGAATATAAAGTGTCTTCTGGAGTACCACAAGGTTCAAACTTAGGACCACTTTTGTTTCTGTTATTTATTAATAATCTCCCGTCATCAATTAAAAGCTGTTCATCCCTATTATTTGCTGATGACACCAAAATTTACAATAACATTAGTAATTTAGATGACTGCTTCAAACTTCAATCTGCCCTCAATGACCTCGCGTCTTGGTGTTTTAATAATCGCTTATCTCTTAATGTATCGAAATGTAAAGTTGTAAGTTATTCACGGAAGAAAAATTCAATTAACTTTGATTATGTCATCAATAATATGATCCTACAAAGATGTGTAGTATAGTCATTAAGGGCTTGGGTGTATATTTTGATACCAGTTTCAGCTTCACCCATCACGTTTCTACAGTGGCTGAAGCTGCAACTCTTTCTCTCGGGTTTATTATTCGTAATACACGTAGTTTTCCAAATATTTTAGCTCTAAAAACTTTATATTTTGCTTTTGTTCTATCAAAATTAGAATATGCAACATTAATATGGAGTCCTTTTTACCAATGTCATAAAATGATCCTCGAAAATGTTCAAAGAAAATTTCTTAAGTTTGCATGGTCTAAGATGCATGGAAGTTATCCTTCTCAAGGTTTTTGTCACAAACTATTGTTGAACACTTTTGGATTTCAGCTTCTAGATTCTAGAAGAAAAGTCTCTTCGTTGTTGGTCTTGTATAAACTTATAAATTATAAAATAGATTGTGCCTACTTATTATCACAAATTAGCTTTAGAATTCCTAGATCGGCAATTAGAAAAACCCTATGTTTGCAGACGCCAACATGTAAATCTAACTTATTAAAAAGATCATCTGTGTTTACAATGTGCTTTAATTTCAACAAAGTCTCAGATAATGTTGATATTGGCTTTGATTCATTTGCAAAATTTAAAGAACATGTAATTGTCTACTTTAGTTAATTGACTTATGCCCGGTTTCACCAACGAGGAATAACTATTTAATCTTAGATTAACTTTATTCTCTGAATAAATTTCATGGTTTTCGTTTCAGCAACTTGAAATAGCCCTATTCTTAAAATAAATCAGAGAATAAGTTAACTCACCAAATTCGGCGAGTTAAAGCTTTATTCCGAGATTTCTAACCTAACATTTGTCATTTTTAATTGACGTCTGAAACTTGTCATTTTTTGACATATTAATTAACAATAATATAACAAATAATACTAATATCTTGCTACAGTGACAGTGTCAAAGTGCATCACATTTTCAATTACAATAAGGATTTTCAAAAAAATGCAAAAAAATGGACAACAGGTAAAAGTAAAATCGTAAGTCTTTAAAACAAAATTGTAAATTTAACGTATGTTATTAGATTGTTGACATCAGGGTCGTCGTCTTCTTCATCGAGTGAGGAAGAAGAACACCCTAGACGCCCCAGACAATTATTGATTCGTCGCAATTTTATGGAGGAGTTCGACGAAGTTGATTTTAAAATCAGATTTCGGCTGTCGAAGGAGTGTGTGCGCGAAATTTTCGATGAAATTGGGGGCCACCTACGTCCGTTGAGCAACAGAAATATGCCTGTAACCCCAATGATCCAACTGTTAATTACATTGAGGTTTTATGCAACAGGCTCTTTTCAAATATGCATGGGAGATCAATTTAACGTCTCCAAACCAACTGTGTGTCGGATAGTAAAGCGTGTAACGCATCATATTGCCACACTTCGACCACAATTTATTACAATGCCTCGCGATAGGGAAGAGACGATAAATGTACAGAACGAGTTTTTTAGGATTAGAGGTTTTCCCTGTATGGTTGGGGCCATTGATTGCACGCATATTCGTGTGCAGTCGCCTGGTGGAGATCGTGGGGAAATGTATAGAAACCGAAAAGGCTGGTTTTCGATTAATGTCCAGGCAGTATGTAATGCAAAGCTAAAATTTCAAGACATTGTAGCACGCTGGCCAGGAAGTGTACATGATTCCACAATTTTCAACGACTCTTTTTTACTAGCTCGCTTAGAAAATAATGCGTATCCAAGTGTGCATCTTTTAGGAGATAGTGGGTATGCTTGTAGAAGATATTTGCTAACTCCTCTTCTAAATCCTCAAACAGCATCTGAAATTGCATATAATAATGCTCATTTACAAACCCGAATGAGCATTTGGGGTTTTAAAACGCCGTTTTCCGTGCCTGTCGTTGGGAATAAGAGTGTATATTGACACAACTTTAGCAATTATTGTAGCAACAGCTGTGTTGCACTATATTCCTATCGACATGGCTGATGATGCACCATTAGACGACCCTGCTATTGGAGTACCAATATTTGACCAACCGGCTCAAGTTTTACAGGATGTGGTTAATAACAACATAGCTGTACGAACAGCATTAATTAATACCGTATTTGCAAGGTAATATTTATTTATTATGTCTACAAACTACATACTGTCTAATTGTTTTTGCTTTATCGCAAAATTTGTTGAAAAACAGAAGTGTTGCAGTGAAAACATTTATACAAATGCAACTTTTTCACCAAAAAAAAAACAAAGTGGTCGCAAGCCGAAAAAGATTTAGCTCTTTCACTACACTATAAGTCTCCAGGGGCCTACCAATTTATGCTGAGTAAGCTAAAATTGACTCTACCGTCTATTAGAACCATCCAAAGTTGGTTACAGGTATGCAATTTAAGAACTGGAGTAAAAACTGCTCTAAGTTGCAAGCTTGCGTTGAAAGCCAAAACCATGACAGACAGAGAGGAAATGTGTGTTGTTATGTTTGATGAGCTTTCATTAAAAAAAATGCTAGAATTTAACCAATCACAGGACATTGTTGAAGGTTACCAAGATCTAGGAATTTTGGGAAGAGAGGATAAACTTGGAAATACTGCTTTGGTGTTTTTAGTTCGCGGACTAAATCACAATTGGAGAATACCTTTTGGATATTTCATTTCTTGTGGACCCGTCAAGAGCGTTTTTTTGCAAAAAATAATTGTAAACGTTATCGTCGAGTTGAAAAAATTATCGTTTGATCCAAAAGTATTAATATGCGACCAAGGATCAAATAATCGCAAGGCTATAAGTCTGTTAGGTGCCACAAAGGAAAAACCTATGATTCAAATTGAAGATAAAAAGATTTTTACTATGTTTGATACGCCACATTTACTGAAAAGTTTACGAAATAATTTCATGAACACTAAACTTTAATTTGTTGTTAACGGTAAATTAATTTCTTGGTCTGATATAACAAAGACGTATGAAATCGATGAAAAAAATATGACGACTAGGGCAATGTTAAAAATTACTCCTTCTCACATTTTACCAACAACGTTCCAAAAAATGCGTGTAAAACTTGCTGCTCAAATATTTTCATTCACTGTTGCCGCAGCAATTTCGACGGTTACATTAACACAACAATTGAAAAGTTCCACGGCTCAAAACACGGCAGAATTTATTAAAAATATAAATGACATTTTTGACGCTTTAAATAGTAGAACGTTAGATGAACCAAACCCAAACAGGCGACCATTGTCTATTTACAAGACAAAGTCTCTTGAAACGTTGGAAAGCGGTTTGGATTATTTTAAAAACATTGAAGTTTATGAGAACAATAGAAAGCAAAATAATATTTATTGCATAGATGGATTTCAGTGAACAATAAAAGCTGTCTTGTTGTTATGGGATGATCTTAAGGGCAAGGAGATTAAATATCTTCTGACATCTTTCCTTAATCAGGACCCACTTGAAATTTTTTTTTCTGTTATTAGAAACAGAGGTGGTTATAATCCCACTCCAACAGTCCGCCAGTGCCGCGTCGCGACTCGGGAAATTGTATGATATCTGACAGTGAAGTTCTTGATATTTTGAAAATTGAAGAAAATGCAAGTATTTATATATCTGAAACAGAACAGGAAGAGCACCATGAAGCGGCAGATGAAGAAGTAGATATGACAGAAGAATCTAACAAAGAAAATTATATTTCAAATGCGAGGTCTTCATCTACGGTAATTACTTTGGAAACATGCTCTAATATTGTTTATGTAGCTGGATATTTGTTACATAAACTGCAAAATAAATTCAATTGCGAAGAATGGTCTCAGATGTTTATAAAAAATGGCGAGGAGCTGACAAATTCTAATAAATTCTTTTTGCTTTCTAAAGATTACTCTCGTACAGGAAAAATAAGTTTTTTGAAAAGGCCTTCAGATCAATTTGTATGTTTTATACTGCATTTGGTAAACGAATTTAATAATGCATTTGAAATGTATAAATGTGACTCGAACGTTTCCAAAAATATTAAAAGATTCCTCAGAATATCGTTGGAAAAATGTTTTCAGGGGTATGTTGAACTTCACAAGAACTCGAAATGTGCGGCTCATCTGGAATTCCTTCTCGGCTTGTTTTTAAAAATGAAAATGTTTCGCCATCTTAAATGGGAAACTGCCAAGCAGACAACAAAAGAACAGTCATCGAAGACAACAAAGCCATATAGGAAAGTGCGTATTTTGTCATCAGCCAAATAGTAGTAATTTATTTACCAGGGTATCGTAGATACAGTGGTTTAATTTTTCGGATTTGAAAGACTGTGACTGTGTGTCACTAAACATTTTTTAAATATTTTAGCGTCTTAACAATAAAAAAACGCTCTGAAAGAGAAAATACAAGTTTATCGTATTTTACCGCAAAAATAACAGGGCATTCGATTTTGGTTCTACAAATTTGCAAAAACGGTCTGTAGATTTATTTTCTATGTACGCATATAATTAAATTAGATTGATTTATATCTAAAATTAAAATTACTTAGTGCAACTCTTATTTGTATAGTTTAGTTATGTCTTTTAAATAGTGCTTAAGTACGTAATTTTATCTTTTAGTTTTAAGTCTAAAATATGGCAATTTGATAATAAATTTTTATAACCAAATTTTTTGCAGGGGTCGTTTACATAATTATATGTAAACAACTAAATAAAAAAAAGCATGTTCTAAGTTTTTGTTTCACTTGTTTAGTTAAGTTAATTAACTATTAAATTGTTCCTATTTCCATAGTATGTACTATTATTTTTTTTAATGTTACTTGTTTATAATCCATCAAGTTTTAAATACTTTTTTGTACGATAGAACGATTTTTCTTATTTGTCGCGTAAGCTCTCAGATCAGTAAGTAGTGTTTACTGGTTACTAAGATAAACAAAACACTAACTACTTACCGTCTCAGAACGGTAAATAAAAAAATTTTAAATAATTATTTAAAAAAGTTTTTAATGTTTTCATGTTATTATTACACTTGAAAGAAATTATTTGGAACGTAACAATTGTTTTCGATCGGTAAATTGGTATATTGGTATTTCGCTAAGTCATTCTATCCATTCTGTTCGATTTAAGGTTCGTATACATATGAGGCAGAACGCGAACGGCGCAAGGTGAGGCCGAATGAATCCTCAGGTGTAGACGTTGATCCGAAGCGCGGCACATTGCCTCGGTTTATTCGCCAAACAAGTCGAGGCAGTACGAACGCTATCCGTTCAGAGTCGGTACATCAAAGAGAATTCGGTTCGGCGTGGACCATTTTTCATGAGCAAGCAGATCCATCCTCGGAACGAGGCGCGGCAACTTTGTGTTTTTCGTTTTGCATGTGCACTGTATAGAGGTCTGGTTATTGTATATCCTAATCATGTCGTGGGACAATGAAAAAACATTGTTATTAATTAAACAGTATGAAGATAGGCCCATTTTATAGCAGAAAAGCCATAAATACTATTTTCACGCCATAAAAAAAAAGGATGCTTGGCGAGAAATAAGTGTAAACCTAAATGAAGATGCAGAAGTTATCAAAAAGAAGATTGAAAGTTTAAGAGGATCCCGAAGGCGAGAAAATATCGAATTTTAAAAAGTAGGGGAACCGGGAAAGGTACGTAAATCGCTATGCACAGTGTATACACAGTATATATTAATTGAATTTTTGTTTTCAAAGGTCGGAAAGACATCTATATGTCGAAGTGGTTTGCGTGGGAAAGCCTCAAATTTCTTGATGACCCGGAATCGTTACGTCCATCTTTGACTGTGAGTACCTAAATCACCACCACTACTAAAATAAATGCCACCACAATTATTATTATAACTTTTATTATCATTCAAGTGGTACATACAAACTTTTAAGCGTAGTCATCTTGCCAAACCACAGATCCATTAGTGACAAAATATTCACTTAATTCATCCCTGATGATCTTTGCGGAAGGTGGTGCTCTGCGAGGAATATTTTTTAATGGAGTTAATGACGTCATCAGTGTATTGTCCTTTCTCCAACTACCCAAAATAAGGTCGCCATTTATTTCCCTGTCGAAAGTTCCTTCGGGGGTATAGATATTTCTTGACGAATTACTTCTTCTTAAAAAATTATGTAAGCAAATGATTGTCATTGTTACAAGTGCTGCTTTTTCCGGCTGTAGCAACATCGGTTTTCTCAAAACGCGAAACACAGATGACAAATGCCCAAATGCATTTTCTACGACTCGACGAGCCCTGCTTAATCTATAATTAAAAATTCGTTGCTTGGATCCTTTGGGGTGTATTCCAGAAAATGGCTTCATTATATTTTCCAATAGAGCAAATGCTTCATCTGCAACAAACATGAACGGTATCTCTTTGCTTCTGCTTGGCAAAATTCTTGGCGTTGTTAGATTTAATTTGTTTGTGACCAGATCTTTGTATAACGTGCAGTTTTTAAATACACCCCTATCCGAAACTCCTCCTTGACAGCCTATGTCCGCAAATATAAAGTTGTAATCAGCATCAACTGCTGCCATTAAGACAATACTAAACTGAGATTTATAGTTGAAAAATGTACTGCCACTATTAAACGGTGCTTGTAGTAAAATGTGTTTTCCGTCAATTGACCCCAAACAGTGTGGGAAATTCCAAGTATTGTCAAATTGATTCGATATTTTTTTCCACTCTTCTGCTGATGACGGTACCTACAACAAGAAATACACATAAATTTTTCTTATTTTTGTTTTTAGACTAAGGAAACTTCATCCAACAGTGACGATGGGCAGCAAAACGAAAATTTTGAGACAGCCAATTTGGAAGATGCGACATTACACAATTCAGACACAGAAAATTCAGTAAATGCAGAAATGAAAAACTCAGAACCAGCCGATGCAGAACCAGTAGAGGATAAGGTAGAGGTTGCCATTTCACCTCGGAAGCGATTTAGGTCACCGAAAAAAGTGCTCCAACACGGATTCGACGACCTGAGGATGCGCGCATTTTAAAATCAAGAGCAGGGCAATGTAATAAAGATGACAGTGGTGCTTTTGGTGATTACGTGGCGGAAAAGTTAAGAAAAATGTCTACTCGAGTTCGTGCAACGGTACAACAGCAAATGAGCACAATTCTTTTTAACGCTGAAATGAATGAACTAGTGCAACCTTCCTTTTCAGATACCTTGACCACTATTTATTCTTCACCAAGCCCATCATCTTCATATACACTAACACCACTTCAATCACCTACAGACAGCGCTGAACCTACCCAGCCCCCAATGCAAACTCTCTCTCCGCATACTTTTACCAATTCTTCTTCACCACATCCATCTTGCTCATTCACAGTCACGCAATCACCACTTCAATCGCCTACAGACAGCGCTTCACGTTTGAATAATTATTTCTCTACGTTTTCTAATATATAAAGTGTATATGAATACATATTTTAGAAATAAAATTGTTTATACCTACCTTTACGTGGTCAATTAACACTTCTACCAATGCTTTACAGACTTCAGGTAAAATTCTTGAAATTAACTGTTTCGATACTTTGAAGAGATACTGCAAGCTAGTAAACGAATCTCCAGTAGCCAAAAATCTTAAGGTTATTGCGAATCGTACTTCGGATGTAACAGGCTGCCGATAATTTGTTGATGTTTAAGAAATTTTTTTACGAGTTAGTTCTAACAAATAATGAAAGTCCCTGGATGACATTTTTGTAAAATTTTTAAAGTGTCCGTTCTCTTCTTCGTCCAACATATCATTCAATAATGAATCTCCTCCGGAAATTGATCTACATATTTCGATAAAGTTTTGTCATCCACCAGCGCCTTTTCTTTTTCTTGTTATTACGCAATAATCCTGCAATCACTATGAACGCAGCAGCAGACACTATCAAATCATGGCCCATGTTTTCTCGCAAACTGCTCGAACGAATCCAGAAATTTAGATCGGCGCCTCGTTCGCTGCCTCGGTTTGTTTCATTCGTTTTTGAAAACGTTCACAAACGCGGCATTCGTTTGGCCTCGCTTTGCCTCGTTCGCGTTCTGCCTCATATGTATACGCACCTTTACAGGTCCAAATGTTGACGTCGATTTGCGCGAAAAGAACAATCTTGTTTCGTCAATTGTTTAAGCCAGAAGCAGTGCGGTGATGTCGCCACACTGCAGTAATTGAGTTTGTTTGTTGGGGAGGTGCGGACGGTACGTGGATAGAGAGCGACAATGAGAGAGCAGTAGGGAATGCAAGAAAGCACACTGGTTGCGCCTCTTATTAAAACTTTTCACTCAACCCTATTACTAACTAAACTAAAACGTCAGTTAAATTTTTCACTTTGCGCTTGTCTGTCTTACTATATATAACTTTTTTGCGACACTCCCAAAAGCTAATATATATTAGAACGGTAGTTTAATTTAGTTTACAGAAACTGCATTTAAATTTGATCAATTAAAAGTTTGTCAAATGTTTTCAGTCTCCACTTATTTCATCAGGTGCCGCGTGTTCGCGCAGGTTAGTGACGTAGCAGCCGCCAAGAGAAAACAAACGAGCTCGACAACAAGCCTATGGAATTAATCGGGAGGATATGGAATTAGTACCACTGGATGTTGTAGAATGTGGAAGAAGAGGAAAGAAACTGCTGCTGTGAGTTTAAAGTGGTTATACAACGAAACTCTTGGAAATCATCTGATAATTGTTACTATCAAACCATACAGATGATGTGCATCCAAAAAAATTGCCTGATCGATGTTTTGCAAGCACGTTTTTTTTGTTGTAAACTACGTAACATATTTCGCAAATAATAAAATAAAATTTCTTTAGGTTTCTTCTGTTTCTGACACAAATTAAAATGTTAAATTAAACATAAAATTAATTTAGCAGGTAATGTGATTAAACCGATGATACTAGCGGTACCATTTAGAATCAGAATAACCTTAATAAAAAAAAGAATTTTTATCTGCAATTAACACATCTGTGAACACATCATAGGGAATAAAGTAGTAACCGGCTTTAATGATAATTGCGATTGTCAATCTGTCAGATTTCGCATAAATGCGACCATTTGTTTTGTGACAGTGCATCAGAAGCGTGACATAGACATTCACTTCGTGTAAGTAGTTGAATTTTCATCATTATAATATCAGTGTTGTATTATTAGAATGGATTTGAATCAAAGCAGTATTATCTAAATGCCCAATACACATTTTTTGCCTACATCTTGTTTCCTGTCAAGATTTAAACTTCCGGTACCGTATGGTACCGCACGGCAATAGCCTTAGCAAAACACATAATTTTTCAAAATTGTTCTTACAGTGGAATAACGCTGGAGGAAGCGCTTGAAATGCTCGAAGACAATGACGAAAATGTAGAGGCGGTTTATATTGAACCTCTCAATGTTGCAACTATATCCAATCAAGATTCCGCGGATAAAGACAAAGAAGGATTAGTAGACGATCTACGTGGACGTCAGTTGCAATCCGCTGTAAAGCTGGTTGTTTGCAATAAAGAACAAGCAGAAGAAGAAGAAAAAAAAGAAATTGCTGAAGCACCACCACATAAAAAATTTAAAGAAAGTGTTCGTGAAACTACAAAGAAGGATTAGTGGACGATCTACGTGGACGTCAGTTGGAATCCGCTGTAGAGCTAGTTGTTTGCAATAAAGAACAAGCAGAAAAAGAAAAAAAAAATTGCTGAAGCACCACCACATAAAAAATTTAAAAAAAAGTGTTCGTGAAACTACAACTTGTCCGAAAAACTTATTCAAAAAACTTGTTCAATTTTTTCTAATGCAGATTATTTGGAATTTCGGGATAAACCCCCGTTGAGATATTTGAAGTAAAAAAGTTGGAAAGAGAGGTCCTTCTAAGAGTTCAGCTCACTTACGTGAGCACTCGCGATATGATCGTCTTGATCATTTGCTAACATACAAAAAAAATCAAACCAAATGTGCAGTTTGTCACAAAAAAGCAAATTTCAAATGTAACAAATGTGATGTCACATTGCACCCAAAATAGCTATTTTTGTCACAAGTACATAATCTATGACTTTTTTGGACGAGTCGAGTTTATGGCCAAGCGAAGCGCGGCCATAATAAAGACGAGTCCAAAACAAGTCAGATTATGTACGAGTGGCAAACAAAGCTTTATGTTCGACTGCTTTGAAGAAATAATTGGGAAAATACGCTGACACGAAGATACAGGAGATCATCCAGATCATGTACTGAGTTTAGCTTGGGTGCCTCCAGGGTAACGGTTGCTAACAACTGTTTTTGTTTATAGAAACGTAAAATTTTTCAAAATATAATCATTCTAAGCTGTTCCAAGTGTAAAGTGTAAAGTTCTGGGTATGGATGGAGTAGAAGACGTGAGAGCTTTGGCAGCAAATGCCCGGGAATCATTGTTGCCTACTAAATCAAAATCCGTATACGAAAATATGTATGCAATGTATCGCAAGTGGTGCATAATGAAAAATATATCGAAAACGAGTGAGGACAGCATACTGGCGTATTTTAATAGTGAACTAAAATGTTACAAGAGTTCCACACTGTGGTCTAAATACTCCATGTTAAGATTGACAATTAACATTAAGGAAGGGGTGGACATCAGTAAGTTTCCAAGTGTGATTCTTTATCTAAAAAGAAAAGCAGAGGGACATAGGCCGAAGAAGTCCAATACATTAAGTAAAGAAAACGTTGAGCAATTTTTGACTGCAGCAGATGAAAAGGAGCATTTGTTAAACAAGGCATGTCACTGATTTTTTATTTTTTCCTATTCTCATAAATGCTTCTCTGTACCCTAGGTCATTCTTATATTCGGCATCGCTGGGGCGTGTAGGCGCCAAGAATTGGCTGCACTAGAGACTAATTTTGTGGAAGATTGTCAAACACATTTCTTGGTTAAACTTGTTGACACGAAGACCAAAAAAGATAGATCTTTCGTAATATTGCCTGGAGATCTTCAAAACTTAAACTTTTTTGAAATTATTAGAAAATACATGCAGCTCAGACCAGCGCGGACACCACATAACAGATTCTTCATAAACTACGTTCGAGAAAAATGCACTGTTCAACCGGTGGGAGTGCACAAGATTGCGGCAGTGCCGAGTGTTGTGGCGAAATATTTGAATTTGGAGAATCCGTCTTCATACACTGGACACTGTTTCAGGCGCACTTCTGCAAGTCTTTTGGCTAATTCGGGAGCTAGTATGGAGAATATAATGCGACATGGAGGATGGTCTTCGTCGTCCGTCGCAGAAGGATATATAGTTCAATCAGAAAACACTAAAATAGGTACTGCTAGCAAAATCTTGGGAAAAGATTCTCTTCCAGGGAATCCCACATCGTCAACCATTCAAATTCGAAATTCGGAGAATTCTTTATCGTCGGGCGTTACTATTTGTGAGAACAAAAATTGTGTTTTAAACATTAATTTCTATAACAATAATTAATTAATTGATCCTCACTCATAGAGCAGTGTGTTTTCTTGTTAATATTTGTAATTTTTTGACGAAAATAAATTATTTATTTAGTTCGACATTTATACTTGACAATGACAGATGAGTCCAAAAAAATAAACAAAAGGTACTAGTCCAATAAAATGGTAGATTTTGGACAGTAAACAATGTCAAAAACCTTATTAATATGATGCAGTCGAACATAAAGTTGTTTTTTGATTATCACACTCCAAAATATTTTTTTATTATTTTGTTGTTTTGTATTAATTAATTAAAGTAATTTTTTAAATAGCAATAGTGTTAAACAGTCTAAGATTTCTAAATAAACACGTTTATTAAAAATCTATTTTTATTGATATGAAGTAGTTTAAAATCCTACCTAGTCCATTGAAAAGTTACATTTTGGGTTGCGTTTTTTAGAGAACGCAATTTAATTTTTTTTTATGTGTAGGGGGGGTCAGTACACCACCTTTGTCCCACGGCTGCCATCTTAAAAATAAGAGTTGAAATGTTTTTTACAATATATCTTATAAACTATTTGATAAAAAAAATTGTAAACATTTTATGTTGCAAATTGAATTCTCTACAACTTTGGTCTCGTATTTTTTTGTTGTAGAACTATAAATAAAATAATTATAAGCAAAAATGTTCGGAAATTTGAAAAAAAAAATTATATTTTACGATATAACTTTTTTTTTATTATTTTACAAACAAATGATGTCAGATCATTTTTGTAGATCGTTTTTTGAGGAAAAACTTTTATACGCAACATTTTTTCATTAAGTCAATAGCTAAAGCTTTACAGCGTTCCGAAGTGAATACTATTTTTCAGCACTCTTATACGTGTGTACTAAAATGTGTCATCACTTATTGTTTTTTTTTGCTTTGTTTTTATTGTTTAATTATTAGAGAAATATGTAATGTAGCACAGCTAACAGATATAAGTTGAACGACAATTTCAACAGAATATTATTAGCTATTCTTACAATAAGATAGGTTACAAATAATAATAATAATAATAATAATAATAATAATAATAATAATAATAATAGCAGCCAGTGTTCTTTTGTTTCCTGATGATCACTTGGGTATTTTCTACCTAGACAGTAACAGACATCAGATTTAAAATTATTTTAAAAATTAATAATTGTAAAATTCTGTAATGGAGTGGAAAAGAGTCAATAAATAATTATTCATAATATTGCAAAATTGATAATTAAAGAAATTATAACAACAATATAAAAAAAAATAACAGATGACACATTTTAGTACACACGTAAAATATATGTATAGTTAAGAGAAGTAGAGAAGAAAAATAGTACTCACTTCGGAGCGCTATTACGAACTACGACAAAAAATTACTTGAACAAACTTGTAGAAATTTTGGTTTTCAACAAAAAATGTTAACAATTTTTTTTCATCAAATAAATAGTTTATTAGATATATTGTAAAAACCAATTGAACCTTTATTTTTAAGATGGCGGCCGTTTGACAAGGGTGGCGACCCCACAAACTTGGTTTTAGCTTTACACTGACCACCCCTACACACCAAAAAAAATGAAATTGTTTCCTCTAAAAAACGCAAGGTAAAGCCTAAAAACTGTAACATTTCAATGAACTAACCGTCCTTTTAAAAGGTCTATCATTTAGAAAAAATCTAGACGTGTTTCAATTTTTCCTTTTCTTTATTTGCATAAGTGACCCTTGTGAACACACATTAAACACACATTACAGTGTTTTTATTAAATTTTTAGGAAAAAAAACTTTTAGGTCTATCTGGGTTAAAAGATTGTGCGTATGTCTTGGCAAAAGCTTTAACAGTTATATTTAATCTAGCATTAAAAAATAAATGCTTTCCGCAATTTTGAAAAATATCGATTCCGTATTTAAAAAAGATGATAAATCAAATATTGAAAACTACAGACCAATCAATCATTTCAGTAAACTCTTTAAAGTAGTTCTTTTTGAATTTCTATCTTTTTGTGTTGGTTCTCAAGTCTCGCCTATCCAACATGGTTTCTTGAAAGGACGATCAACTACCACAAACCTCACATGTTTTACTCAATATGTTGCAAAAACTTTTGATTCTGGAGGTCAAGTTGATGTCATTTACACAGACTTTTCAAAAGCTTTTGACACACTGGATCATGGTCTACTGCTGCAAAAACTTCCTGATTTTAGAATTTCGGTGAGTCATATTTATTTCGTCATATTTAACTGGTAGAATGACTGTTCAGCAATATGGTTAAAAGTCTGTCAACATCTGGTGTACCCCAGGGAACAGTATTAGGATCTCTACTATTTTTAGTTTTTATAAATAACATTTGTCAAGACCTAAAAACTAACATATTACTGTATGCGGATGATTGTAAAATTTTCGATCAAGTGTCATGCGCTGTAGACTGCAGTCAACTACAGGAAGATCTTTAGCCGTAGATATTCATAACTGGTGTTTAGTAAATTCTTCAGATTTAAACGCGAGTAAGTGTAATTTTATGTCGTTCTCTAGAAGTAAATGCCGAGCTAAATTTAACTGCACTATTGAAAATACATTATTAAAAAATTCTTCTTATTTCATGTTTAATGTAAAACTTTCATTTAATGACCATATCAATAATATTGTAAGTGCATACAAATCGCTTGACTTTCTAGTCTATTCAATAATATAAGTTGTTTTACACTACTTTTCAATGCGTTTGTAAGGTCTAAACTGGAATATGCCGCACTTGTTTGAAATCTTTATCATGACGTTTAAAAGTCTAATACAGAACGCATTCAACAAAAGTTTGTTAAATACTTGTGGTATAGAATGGTCTATATCTACCCTGAACAAGGAACAGATCAAAAAATTCTTTTATATAGATTTAGCATCACTTAGCCTCCGTAGGACATACTTGAGTTTAGTATTTTTATTCAAATTAATACATAGTCCAGTAGACTACGCAGATCTGCTACGTAAAATGAGGTTTTACGTTCCAAGATCTGCAAGAAAGTCTGTAATGTTTTATCTGCCTCGGGCTCAAACAAACATTTTAAAATCGGCCCCACTTTCTACTATGTGTGAGATGCATAATGCATATGCGGATAAGTTTGACATTTACTATTGTAAAACGCAAAATATTAAAGAAGCAGTTCTATGCTAAATATTAGTGTTAATAACTATCCTCGTAGTTTTCTATTTTACTGTAAGGGATGATTTAACCAATTATAATTTAAAATTGTATAATTGCTTAATGTATGATTAACCTAGATATAGTTGTGAAATGCTTGAGTAATGAGTATTGCGATAACGACATTCTTCATAGGTTAGCTGACTAAAGAACCTACTTGAGTCTAACCATGTCCCAATACCTGACCACGTCCAACGAATACTCCTTACTTAGCATAATTAGATATTATAAATATAGATTCGTAAGAGTATTAAAAAGGATAGATAGTAATAGCATAGTGTCAATAACGTATCAGTAGAGTAGTAGTGTAGTATGGTGTACCAAATAAAACATCACATATTGCTAACCTTTTCTGGTTCCCTACCATGACCCTTGGTGAGAAGGACCATTCCATCAAGAATCATTACATGGCGACCCTGCCTTTGGAACCCTATGAAACCCTATGGAATTTTCTGATTGAAAAGGTTCATTAAGGTTGACCCTCAAGAAGCAACACATGGCGTCAATCCTGCTGGCTAAGTTCAATAAATCTTCTGGACTCATCATCAGTTCCCACACATAAGAAAACAAACAATAAAAAAAAAAATCATGGGTACGACTCAATCTAAAGAAGAGGTCATTATTGCAGAAAATAGCGGAAGAATATCAACAGGAACAGATCTACAACAGCCATCAGTAAGCGCAATTTTGGGTATTACCGCTTTTATTTTAATTGTCCTGGCCATATGCATCTGCTGCTATCGGCATGGTAAGAGCAAGTTTGAGAAAAGCATCAGGGACCAGGTTCGACGGAGCCAAGAGTTACTCGCCTCCCAGACCGTATGAACCTTTGTCAAATCTACACATTCAACTCTTACGACAACCAAACTGGAAGAGTTTGAGAAAATATACGAGGAACTAAAGGTATTTAAGAAAAATTTAATAAAAGACAATCAACAAGTGCGGGCAAATGCCGAGTCTACTCGTAATAAATTAAACAAATTAAGTAGGTTAGAAAAAGAATTTTTAGAAATTAGGAATAAATTTAATGCGAAACAACATAATCCGATTATTGTCAAGAAAGCGATAGATTATGTTTCGAATATTAGGCAATTCATAATTAATGTTAAAGATATATTAAATAGTAGAATAATTACTAACGTTGAGATAATGGAAGAAAAATTCGACTCACGGACGGCGTCCAGTCTCCTTCCTTTAGTGAATGGTAGAGAGAGTACAACAAAGCAACTAATAGATAACATTGAGCTTCATGACGAATTATTGGACGTAAATGGAAAATTAATGCTTACAAAATATGTTTTTAAAACGCGATTAACTGCCAACGCGAAGCTTAAGTTGAACTCTACCTATGCATCAAATACAGAATTGTTAAATGCAATGAAAATTCAATTATTGTCAAAGCAATCTACAGCAGCTCTTTCTGTAAAATTACACAACCTAAAACAAAATGAAAAATCTATTGACCAATTCGGAAAAGCTATCGAAGAATTGGTAGTCAACTTGACCTTAGTACAATCCGACGGTAATACTGACCTAGCGCGGACGTTGAAACCCATTAAAGAAAAAATCGCAATTAGTTCATTTACCACGGGGTTGCAAAATTCAGAAATCAGGTACATTCAACACGTTGACTGCCGCAATGTTAAAAAAATGTGAACCGTTCCGGCCAAAACTGTTTTTTTCTTTTTTTATACTATTTTAGGCTTTTATATCAGATAATAGTTCTTATTTATAAAAATTAATTGTTTATATTAATGTTTTGCATGAGACTCACCATATGTGTCACGCGGCCTGAAAGATTACTTTTACCATAATAGCCGTGAGTACCCGCAATGGAGTCTCGCTACGGTTAGCAGAAAAACAGCAGGAAAGCGTGTTACAACTTGTTGTAACACGTTGTCCTGTTGTTGCTGGAGTGGTGGGAATGCTAGGTCTTGTACCCTGTGTTTTTGTTAGGAACTAATGTTGCTGCTGTAGTTGCAAACAGACATAAATATTGTGTGTGTAATTGTGCACGATAAATAAAATACCAAGATGAATTACGAAGAAGAGCAGAAGGGTTTGCTCTTGTTGTGGCAGGTAAAATAACAAAATAAATTATGTGATGTATAGTGCAAACTACATTATTTGTTGTCATTTAGGAAAATTTGTCTGATGAAGATGACAATTTAGATGTGTTTGATGAATCGTCGGATGATTATGATCCAAATGGCGAAGAAGAATCTGAAGATTCTTTTGACGAGACACCTCCACAGAAGCGTTCTAAACTTTGTAAGTTGAACCTAAATACTGCAAGCAAACCAACGCCAAGTTGTTCAAATGTATTGAACCTAAGTGATAATGTAATGCAATCAATCGAGAACGTCATTGAGAAGTATAAAACTGTAAGCAGTGAGAATGAAGATATTTTAGAAAGTGCAAGTCTGACTTGGAGCCACGTAACAGGATTCAATTTAAAAAAGTTTTTATTCGCAGAATCCAATTCAGGGATAAGTAATGAATTATATGAAAACTATTATATGAAATCACCCATCGATTTTTATGGTTTATTTGTAAACGAAAACATTCTCCTTATGATGGTCACTGAAACTAACAGATATGCAAACCAATGTAAAGCGAAACAAAATGCACCTAAAGCTAGAATTCACAATTGGCTGGATACAAACATTGAAGAAATGATAATTTTTATTGGTATATTGATATGGATGGGCCTTGTCCAATATACAAGCATTGAACTATACTGGTCAAAAAAGTCAATTTATCAGAATGTGATAAAATCTGTTATGTCTAGAAACCGATTTCAAATATTGGTAAAAATGTGGCATTTTAACAGTAACGAAATTGTTACTCCAGATAGGTTGCAAAAGATATCTCCTTTGATAGATATGCTTGTTCAAAACTTCCAACGTTACAACACACCAAACGAAATGATTTGTATTGATGAAACACTTGTTCCTTTTAGAGGGCGTTTGTCTTTTAGACAATTTATCAAAAATAAGCGACACAAATTTGGGATTAAACTATATAAACTTTGCGTCGAAAAAGGTTATACATACAACCTGAAAGTGTATTGTGGGAACGACAAAGTAAATGAGCAATCATCATCTGAAAGTGTAGTAATGTCTCTAGCAGAAAACTTGCTAGATAAAGGACGCACAATTTATACAGACAACTACTATACAAGTATACACTTAGCTCATACTTTACTGAAAAGAAATACACACTTGGTGGGAACCCTCCGATCAAACAGGAAAATGAATCCTAAAGAAGTAACTGAAAAAAAACTAAAAAAAGACGAAACAGTTGCTCTGGAAAGTAATACTGGGGTGGTTATTCAGAAATGGAAGGATAAGCGAGACGTGCTTACTTTATCTACAAGGCATACTGATGATTTAGTAGACACCGCATGTGGTCGCAGAGAATGTAAAAAACCAATAGCTGTTATTGATTACAATAAACATAAATCTTTCATTGATTTATCGGACCGGATGAAATCATACGCCACATCATTGCGCCGAGGAGTAAAGTGGTACCGTAAATTGGCGGTTGAGCTTCTTATTGGAAGTGCTTTGGTAAATGCATTTATTCTTCACCAAGAAGTCGCAAATGAAAAGATGACTATTACTAAGTTCAAGGAGGAGCTAGTCACAAAGTTTTTGCAGCTTGATTTGCAAGAAGTAAGTCAAGAGCCGGATGTTAGACTTCAACATGTTTTAGAAGATGTTGGTCGGGATGGAAGACGACGATGTAATATTTGTTATGTGAAACTTCAAAACAGATTTGGACGAGCTCATGCTCAGAAAAAAACACCTCGCACAAAACTCAAATGTAGTCCATGTGACAAGTTTTACTGTTTGGAGTGTTTCTTTGAAGTGCATAAATGCATAAAATAATTATTGTTAGTTATATATAGTTATTTTGTGCCTAATAATAATATTAAAAGTTCTTTATTTCAATTTAGTAATTAATTTTGTGTTTTAGTCAGTATTAAATGCAATGCTTTTTTTATTCATATTTATTGAAGCTATATAGAGTTGATTCTGTGTTTCAAAATTTTTAGCCAAAAATGAATTTTGTTCTTACAGCCAAGCTTTTTGATTTCCGTATACTCAACATAGTATTGAGACGCCAATCCTGGTTCACACAGCCTTTAACAAAATAGTTACTGAGACACACATGTGGTGTCTCAAAGCCATTAAGTACATTAGACTGAGACGCCACTGTTATGTCTCATGGCAGTCAACGTGTTAATAATAATAAGAAATATTATAGAAACAATCATGAATTTCAAAATACAAATTCGGGATTTAATCGCATCAAGCCAAACACTTCTTCCCAATGACAATGGTGAAAAATGGAATGAATGTGATGACTCACCTTTATCACAGTATCTTAAGTCTAAACGAAAAAAATAAATATTCAATCCAAATGGAAAAAGTCTGATCTCAGCACTCCACAATTCAACAAAATATAGGAACCTGTTTTCACGGTTGCAAATGAAAGATTACCAAGTCTTTTCTAAAATTTTTTGATAAAGAAATTATAGTAATGTTAGTTTGTTTTACTAATATGTATGCTTCAAAACGCAATAGGAGGGCTGACATCACAATAGCAGAAATGAAATGTTTTTAGGGAGTGCTATTATTGAGTGGATATTGTACGGTGAGTTGTAAAAGAATGATGTGGGAAAATTGCAATGATACACGTAAGACAGCTGTAGCTACTGCAATTAGTCGAGATCGTTTAGAACAACTTATGCTCCATATTCATTGCTATGATAATCTCGACAAAAACAGTTGATTTTCTAAGGTAAGACCCTTATTTGATAAAATAAACAAAAAATGCTTAGAAAATGCTTCTCAGGTAAAACAACACAACATTGCTAAAGCGATAGTTCCATATTTTGGTAGGCATCCCGCAAAGCAATTTATAAAAGGAAAACTTCTTAGATACTTAGCTATAAGCTGTAAGTTGGTGCTACATATTATGTATTGTGCGGTATGAGCCCTATAAAAGAGCAAAACCGGAGACGGCTGAGCATAAACACTTAGGGCTATGTCCTTCTGTTATTATGAACGTTCCACTGATCGAACAACTGACTAAACAAGAAATCAAAGCTACAGCTCCTCTACTACAAAATAGAAAAGCTAAATGTCCCTTACCTACCAACAAAATATTCAAGAAAACTAAAAAAGAAAGCTGAGATTTTCGATCAATTGACCATCGTTCTGTGATGGATGTGATGCATGAGTGGTGCAATAGTGCAGTGACACTTGCACTTTGCACATGACGCTGCGGGCAATAATGATGAGTCGCCGGAATAGACGATATAAATAAGAGCCCGACAGTAAGAGTGAGATTAATAATATAATAGTGATAATAATATGTAGTGGTAATAGTGAGAATAGTTATAATAGTAATAGTAGTGATAATATGTAGGGGTAGTAATAATGTAATAGGTAATCTGGGGTAGCAATATAAATAGTGAGTGATGTAGTTCCAGTAGTAATTATAATAAAAGGTAAAATAATCAATTGGCCTTCTCATTCCATACGAGGAAGACAACACAACAAATAAAGCCCTTACAATACAGTTCAATTGTTATTACAAGCTGGAACGACAACAACATAGTAAACGTGATATCAAACAATGCAGACATACAACCAACGAATGCAGTTTTTTGCTTTTCACAAACTGAAAAAAAAAACGAATCAATATTGAACAACCGCAAAACATCAGTGTTTATAATAAATTCATGAGTGATGTTAATCGTAGCGACCAAAACATGCGTTTAAATCAACAGCAGTCATAACGATAATGCGGTTAATTTCGTAAAAACAAGGTTAATCGGCAAAGCACGCTTAGCAACAACTGATAATATAACAGATATAGACGGTATAATAACGGTTTTAAAGCAAAAATGCACAGAAGAAAAACCTCATGTTATAGAAACAAAACTACAAGTTTGAAAAGAAAACGCTAAAGACCCCAATATTTTCACTGATGCAGTAAGTGATTTAGCTAAAAGATTAACAACGGCCTACATATCCGAAGGAATTCGAGCTGATACTGCAGATACGCCAAAAATAAAGCTATCAGGACTTTAGCTACAAACGCACGAGCTGATAAAACACGTTTAATCATGGAAGCAGGACCATTTTCAAATCTACAGGAAGCTATTTCTAAATTTATGCTAGTAGATACAAAGCCTGACCCATGTCGCTAACAATCGCGGATTCTTTTGCAATGGCAGCAGTTTTCAAATCAAAAATAGACATCATTAAAAATTACCCAAGACCAACTGACGCTAATGCAGTTAAAAGATTTGTGGCATTTTGCAATTACTATAGACGATTTATTCAAAATTTTGCCAATTTTTCTTATCCACTAAACAAACTGACTTGCAAGAATTCTAAATTTATTTGGACAAGAGAATGTGAAAATTTGTTTAAAAATTTAAAAACCGCTTTGATCTCTCCACCCATTTTGCAATAACCACAGTTCGACAATCCCTTTATCATAACAAGTGACGCATCAAAATTTGCGTGCGGTGCAATCCTAGGTCAAGTTCAAGGCGAAAGTGATTTGCCCATTGCTTTTGCGTCACGTACCTTTACTAAAAGAGAAATAAATAAATCAACAATCGAAAAAGAACTAGCCGCTATACATTAGGCAATTTTACATTATAGACCTTACATTTACTGACAAAAATTTACTGTAAAATCTGATCACCGACCCTTAGTTTATTTATTCTCAATGAAGAACCCCAGCTCTAAACTTACAAGAATGTGTCTAGGCCTAGAGGAATATGATTTTACAATACAATATAACACAGGAAAGCAAAACGTAGGAGCTGATGCATTATCGAGAATAACTATTCGCTATGTGCGCGACTTCAGCGCCATGGTACGTTTGAACTACAGGGGGCTATTGTAATATATTTTACTAAGTATTGTAATAATAATATAGAATGATAAATAAAAAAATGCTTTTTTAATTAGAGAGAATATTTATAATAAATATTTGTTAATGTAAAGCGTTCTTGTGCATTAAAAAATAAAATGTAAGTATAGTTAGTATCGAAAAAGTAGCATAGAAGTTAGCACACATAAAGATAGGTTAACTGAAATCAAATAAATCAAATTTTTGGCCTCCAATAAAATGATCACTACAAATATAATCATGTGCCTTTGGAGTCCACAATGAGCCATCAATACTGCAAGGAAAATAGAAAATTTTTAATATTTAATACTTAAAATTTATGATCATTGGAATGGATAATCTTTCAGTTTAATATAATAAGTGGCAAAGAGTAAATTAATCTTAAATAATTAAGGAAAAGTTTATAATAAAAAAATTTAATCTTATTTTTTAATATATAATTATGCTAAATTATGCTAAATTTAAAAATGTTTAAAAATTATTTTTTTTTTAAATAATAATATTCCTAGCATTTTCTAAACTTACTATTTTTTAAAGTTTTACTCCTTTCAAGATTTTTATTATTACGGATAGTAAGGTTATGATTCTACTTACTTTTGTCTCCTAACAGCGGCTATTCATTGTTTCCTTTGATTTATTTTCCAACTTGCTGTTGGAAATTTATAAAAATGACAAGCACTTTTTCTACCTGTATTCTTACAACTTACAACACAACAACTTTTGTGACTCATTTTGTATTATTTTATTTAAATAAATTTTAAATAACAATTCACTTGTATATTTAGCTAACTCAAAATATAAAAACAGCCCCCCGTAGTATCGGATATAGCCACGGGTAGCGCTGACGGTAAATCAGTTTCTCCCCACCATGGCTTCGCACTGAGCGAATAGAGGATTTAATGGAATTGCAAACTTGTAAAAATATCATTATGGCTGTGCAAACGAGGTCAATGTCGCGTAAAAACATAAATAACAATGTAAATACGACACCTCAACAGGGAACCGTAGCTGCAGAAGGCACACCGAAAGCATACGAGGTAATACAGAATTTTGAAGCCTTTAAATTACCAAAAATGGTTATTGATGTAGACACCCACGATCTTAAAAGACAGGTAAAAATAATTATAAATTGTAAACGTACACGTAAAAACAATATAAATAATCATACAATCAGTGTTGACTTAAACAGTAGTATCGTTAAAGGAAGGATTGCATTAGAGACACCAACGGAAATTCATACAGAAGACATCATCTGCGGTATTGAAGCAACAATTTCAAGAATGAACAAAACCAAAGCCGAAATTATGCGTCAAGATATTTCCCAAGTTTTACGCAACAGTCAACCTCCAAGAAAGAATTTAAACAAAGAATTTAAATAAAGAAGAGTACAACGCGCTTCAAGAATTGAGAAAAAACCAAGATATTGTAGTCCTACCAGCAGATAAAGGAAACGCAACGGTCATTATGGATACCAAGAATTATCAAAACAAAATCAAGAAACTGTTAGAAGATCCAGCTTATCAACCAATCAACACAGATCCAACTACGTATTTGGAGAAGACCACCAAAAAGAGGATCAAAGAGAGTCCGATAGAAGATAGAATCCAGGCACATTTGATTCCAAGGGAAAAATCATCAAGATGTCCAAATTCTACGGATTGCCGAAAATTCACAAAGAAGGAGCGCCACTACGACCCATTGTTAGTGCAATTAGATCTCCAGTACAACAACTGGCCAAGTATCTAGCAAAAGAGTTGCAACCACTAACCGAGGAAGCGGAATCTTACGTCAAGAACGCAAGCCACTTCATCGATCCTTTAAAAGATAAAGTATTGGAACCGGGATGGCTGCTCGTAAGCTTCGACGTTGTGTCACTTTTCACAAATATACCAATAGAAGAAACATTAGACATTATACAAGAACAATATCAACCACCAGGACACATCATCAGTTTGGCGGAGCACTGCTTGAAAAATAC
This sequence comes from Lagria hirta, assembly GCA_947359425.1. Classification (NCBI taxonomy): domain Eukaryota; kingdom Metazoa; phylum Arthropoda; class Insecta; order Coleoptera; family Tenebrionidae; genus Lagria; species Lagria hirta. Next base: position 29,051,662 of record OX375796.1, read on the forward strand.
ATACTTCATATTTAAAGAACAACGATACAAACAGATAGAAGGCTCGCCACTTTCTCCAGTGATTGTAAATCTGTTTATGAAGAATTTTGAAGAAAATGCATTGTCGTCAGCACCGCATAAACCAAACTTATGGCTCAGATACGTTGATGATACTTTTGTGATCTGGACACATGGAAAACAACTTCTTGACAAATTCTTGGATCATCTCAACAGTCAACATCCGAAGATTAAATTCACAATGGAAATGGAAACCAAAAATCAACTACCGTTCTTGAACGTTTTAATACAGAAGAAAACCAATGGAAAACTAGGACACACAATCTACAGAAAATCAACACATACAAACAGATATCTCCATGCTGCTTCATACCATCATCCCGCACAACTACAAGGAGTACTAAAAACATTGATCAAGAGATCACAAAGATTGACTGATAAGGACGGCTATCAAGAAGAGATGCTTAGCTTACAAAAAGCATTCAAATAAAATGGATTTTCCGATAGCGATAAAAGAAGAGCTTTCCAAAATAAACCAAGAAACCAAGAACAAGAAGAAGGAAATCAAGAACAAGACAAACAGAAAACCTACATACCATACATAAAAATAACTACAGACAAGATTGCAAGAATTCTAAGAAAACACAACATCAAGACGATATTCAAGCCACACAAGAAGATGAACAGAATCCTTGGAATCCCGAAGACCAAATTCCTCTGGAACAACAAGGAGTTTACGAAATTCCTTGTGCAGACTGCAACAAGACTTACATTGGCCAAACGAATAGAAGAATCAACATAAGAAGAGATGAACACAAAGCTGCCGTAAGAAACAACATGAAAACCTCGTCGCTGGCACAGCATGTTCAAGTAACATCACACACTATAGACTTTCAAAACACCAAACTAATAGCAAATATCGAACACACAGAAGCTCGAATTGTCAGAGATGCTATAGAAATAGAAAAACGACCAGAAAACCTGAACAATAGAGATGACACACAGCGTCTGCCTGCAGCTTGGAAACCGAGCCTAGCAATGAAGAAAATAGTGAAAGTAAAAGCGCCGAAGGCCGTTGCACCAACACCAAGCGCTACCACTTCCACCTCATGCGCAACTTTCACGCGCACAACGCGCAGTCGTACCCGCGCCACTGAATATAAAGCGCCGCCTGAAGCAGCCACACCAGTCACACCACAGTCAGTTCAAGCGTGACTCGCAGTCAAGCAAGAACTCTCCGACCTGAAGATGGCAATTGAGATTTTGCCGAAACGTCGTCAAGAAATTCTAATCAAGAATTCCACGCGGATGAATACCCGGAAACCCGAAGAATTTATATAAATATATATATATATATATATACATTTTTTGACCACGTTGAGATCCGGATAAAACTTGGACTACCAGAGATCCACCCTAATCTACAGCAATAACAAAGTATATAACTCAAAACTAGCTTCTAAAATTAACATCTACCTACATAGAGGGGTAAGAAATAAACGCATAAATTTAGGACACTTTTTTAGGTTTTTTTGCCGCTTCTATTAATTTCCAATATCTAATCAAACAGGCTGTGAAAAATAATTATAAATATCTATTATGGATCTAAACACATTCTAAGAATCAGAACATCAAAAAAAGGAAAGAAAATTATAATTATAAGATCTATGCACAAATAAAGCCTCTGACAAAATAAATTCTTATTCCTATTCAACATTTCTGGTGAGATAGTTCAAAAAACGTCTTTTATTCTAATTTTTATATTTTCCGCCGTCGTTGGATGTTCGATGTATACTTTTTCCTTTACATAACTCCCTAAAAACTCAAGTGGCGTTATATCTGGAAACCTCGCTGGCCAACGCGTTAGACTATTCCTTCCTATTCACTTTTTTTTTAAATTTATTATAAAGCCATGCACTCACAATACAAACACGGTGAGGAGGAGCTCCATCTTGTTGGAAATACATGTTCTTCCTTTGAGCAAGCAATGCATATTCAAGAAGTTTATATAAATGGTTCTGAATTCTATTAAAAAAAAAGCGACTTTTAAGGTCTGCCTATCATGCCTCAAAGACACTTTAAAAATGTGCATCTATAAAGGCACAATATTCCGTCCACACACTATTGGCTCATTATACCTACATTCTTACATGTATTAAATTTGTTTTAGCCATCATGGATACCCGGTACTGATGAATCTGATACTTCTAGTCTATTTGCATCTGAAAAGTCGGAAATAATTCCACTTGTTGCACAGCCTCTGACAATAAAGATAAAAAAAGTGCTTTTAGTGGGACCTTATGAATAGAGCGCGGATTTAAAGCATTTTGCTTATGTGTTTATAACATAAGCAGTTCCAAAAGCTTTTGGATTTACACGTTTCACAAAAAATGCAATCGTTTGACATTACTTTTATTTTGCTTATTTTGCTTATTTTTCATATTCTTTGCTTAAATGCTTACTTAGCGCTTTTTTTCACATTTTGGTACTTATTTTGGCTTATTTTTAATGTATTTCAAATAGGGAGGAAATTTCTATATAAACAGACACAGCCGATAAGAAAAGAGCGCGTCAGCGGCTTTTATTTTTAGCACACATGTGTTGTTTACAATTCAACACGTCCTTGCGGCGACGGACATGAATCTTTATTCTTTAACTTAGTTTCTTTTCGCACTGGCAGCAGGCAGTTAGGTGCAGAGCATATGATTAAAATGCCAAAAGTTAAAGATAAAAGGCTACCTTCTACATGGATACAAAATTATCCAGAGCTAACAATGGAAAGCAATAAAATATTTTGCAGATTATGTATGAAAACGGTAAGTCAAAATTGATTTTTGAGATTAATAGAATTAATAGGAGCTAATAAAACGTCGTTTACAGATTTCCGCTGAAAAGAAATGTAACGTAATCCAACATATTCAAACTGCTATTCATAAAAAAAATAAATGTGGAAATAAGCAGCAAACGCTTACAGAATCAGTGGCATTAGCAACCAAAATTGATGATCAAAAAACATTTGCTTTTGATCTTTGCGGTGCAATGGTCGCGGCTAATATTCCTCTAAAGAAATTAGAAAATGTACACTACAGACATTTTCTTGAAAAATATTGCAAGAGAAATATTCCCAGCGAGAGTTCATTGAGGAAGAACTACTTGGATCAAGTTTATACAAATGTGTTTGAACAAATAAAGGAAAACATAAGCAACATATTTGGATTAGCGTAGATGAAACCACGGACAGCTGTGGGCGATATATGGCTAATTTACTTGTCGGTGTTTTAAATAATGAAAAAGTTGTTGGACCTTTCCTGATTTCTTGCAAAGAATTACAAAAAACAAATCATTTAACAATAGCTAGATTTGTGCAAGAAAGTTTAACTACGTTATTCCTACCAGATCGCGTTCCTAATGAAAAAATACTGTTAATGGTCACCGATGCAGCAGCCTACATGGTCAAAGCGGCCAGTGTTTTGAAAGTTTTCTACGAAAATATGATTTACTGTACATGTCTTGCACATGGATTAGCTCGAATAGCCGAGACAATAAAGCTTCAATTTCCGCTTGTTAATCTCCTAATTAAAAACGGAAAGAAAATTTTTCTGAAAGCACCTCTTCGAATTCAAGCTTTTAAAGACCAGTTGCCAAATGTTCCTTTACCACCAGAACCTATTCTCACTAGATGCGGCACCTGGTTACAAGCAGCCTTGTATTACGCAGACCATATATATGAATTTAAAAGGTTTGTGTGCGAGTTACCTGAAACTGCTGCAATATCAATTCAAGAGTGTCAACAAGTTTTGAAAAATGACGTTTTACTGCTAAATTTAGAATTCCTGAAAGCAAATTATTGGTATGTAAGTAAATCTATCCAAAATTTAGAAAAGAAAAATCCACCGCTGTTGGAATCAGTAAAAGTTGTAGACGATTTTATTCAGCATACTCAGGATGTGCTTGGACAAATTGGAGAAGTAGTTAATAAAAAATTAAAGGATGTTCTTTTGAAAAATGAAGGATTTCAAACACTTGTCAATACGGCAAAATTATTAAAAGGAGAATCGGTTGATAATTTTGCTATTCCAGCTAATGTATTTAAATATGCACCAATAACGTCGGTAGACGTTGAGAGAAGTTTTTCTATTTACAAGAATATTTTAACAGACCGGAGACAATCATTTTCACCGGAAAATTTGGAGAAATACATTATCATAAATTGTTTTTATAATATTTTTAATTAATTATGTATTAATAATTTTATTTAAAACAATACATTTAACGTTTATTTAAACTAAACTGTGTTTTTATTTAGTCTACTTTATTTCGCCAATAGCGTTTGTGATATTATTTTATCGTTTTTTTTTTATTTAGCTTTTTTGAGGGCTTATTTTGGCTTTTGTTTAAACTTTTTTTGAAGTTTAAAGGCTTATTATAAGCGCTTATTCTCTAAAAATAAACGCTTTTAAATCCGCGCTCTACTTATGAATCATCTAAAACTAATTGGAAAGAAGACATAGATAATTTTACTAAGGTGCCGGAAACAAACACTATAACTAACACTAATGCCCGTTTGCACCGTATTGCGTAAAGCAATGCTTAAGTTAAGAAGAACTTAAAGTTAAGCATTGCTTGAGTCGCAATTGGTTTGCACCGATGACGTTTGTGACATTCTTAACTTTAAGCTCGCCTTAGAGTGTGCGCTCTGGCAACATGGCACACTTTCTAGTAAAATTTAGTAATATAACTAAAAGTTGGTATTGTTCCATGACACACCACGCGACAGTGATACCATAACCTTTAGAGTTTATTTCTTTCCAAGTTCTCCGCTGCGAAAGACGTTCTAAAAAAGTGATTAACCACGTTTTATCGTTATGGAGAATGTGAGTATTTGTTCAAGTAATAGATTAACAATAACTATGTTTACTTCAGACCAAAAGAAGATCTGTTAATTTTACTGGTGAAGAAAAAGACCGCTTGTTAAATATCGTATACAAATACAAGCACGTGGTCGAGAACAAAAAAACGGATGCGGTCCATAACACCGAAAAAGTACACTGTTGGTCCCGCATTACTCTCGAGTTTAATGCAGCAGGCGGGACCCATCGAGAGGCGGACCAATTGAAAAAATATTATACAAATCAAAAAAAAATATTAAAAAAAGACGTGGCGGAAGAGAAAAAAGAACTTCTCTTGACAGGTACTAGTGCTAGTGTAATTGTTGCAAAGTGTATAATTAATATTTAAATATTATTAGGCGGCGGCTCGGCGAAAAGACGGCGCGTGGAGGGCGAGGAACTTTTCAGGAGCATAGTTAATGAAAAAACCATCGACGGGCTCATCAATGAATTTGATGGGGATGGGGATTTGGTAAAGTTCTAAAAATGGCTATACTGTATAACAATTACTTTGTTTTCATTTACAGGCTTTGGAGGACATGGAACATGATATGCAGCCCGAACCGGAGGTTCATCTTGTTTGGGCTGAAATGGTAAGGTAGATACAAAACCTTTTTTGTGCAAATTGAAACCCAATTCTTCCACAGAATGATCCCTCTACCGAGCCCCAGCCCAGCACCTCTACCGAGCCCCTGCCCAGCACGAGCGCTGCCACGCCACGACGCACTCCTCGACAAAGTGCGTGCTCGCAACCTGGACGGGTATGTTTTTAGTAAAGCGTTTCAACTATTCCTTTAACCTAGATAACTTTTAGAGTCAACGCCGGCGGTCTCTGCAGGTCAAGGCTCTGACCTCGTCTGACCTGGCAGAGAAATATAAGAAACTGTTGGACCTCAGGATCCAGGTTGCCCAGCTCGCGGAAGAGGAGATGCGCGAAAAACTGATATACAAGAGGAGAAAGCGCGCATTAAAACTAGAATTATTAGAACGAAAAGTGAAAAAAAGTAAAGAAACCGAATAAAATATTTATTAATGTATAAAATGATTGTTAATGAATGCATCCCTAATGTTCCCATTTGCATGATGTCCATCGTGTATAACTGGTAATTCTCTCCTCTGAATTAATGCGTCCAAAGCAGCCATATCAATTCCTTCAGGGGGAGGTGCCTCACCTTCAGCATGTAATTTGGCAAAATTGTAGAGAACTCCTGCTGCAACAATAACTGTAAGGCAAGTCTCGAGTTTCAACCGCAGGCCGTAAGCTAGAACAGGGAATCTTCTTTTCCACACTCCAAATAACCTTTCAATGGTATTTCGTGTCTGAATATGGGCTTGATTGTACCTTTGTTCGGGCCTGGTGCGAGGATGTAACAGTGGAGTTAAAAAGTATGGGCGCAGTGGATATCCATTATCACCTTAAGTATAAAGAAGGTTTACACAAAGTAAAATGTAAAATGACTGTTTACCTAATAATATACAATTGGGAAAATGTCCGCCATCAAAACGTGCCCTTACTCTACTATTGTTAAATATAGTAGCATCATGCGCTGATCCAGGCCACCTTGCCACTAAATCTAAAATTTTTAAATTGGCGTCTCCAACGACTTGCACATTAATGGAAAAATACATTTTCCTATTTCTGAAAATTTCACCATCTTCTCCCCCTTAGAAATAATAATTTATAATGTAACATATAAGGTTTATGCTATTTTTACCTGGAGATTGAATTTTAATATGGGTTCCATCTACAGCTCCAACAACTGACGGAAAATTTGCAATTTCATAAAACCCAATCTGCGATTCCCGTATGTCCTCTTCAGTGGCTGGTAGACGAATAAATCTTCGATATAGACGAGCAATTGCTCTGGACACCCTATGAATGATCCTGCTAACCGTGGACAGATGCATGCCACCAAAATCGGCTAAACTTTGCAAATGACCATTTGTTGCAAAGAATCGTAAACACACCAACAACTGGTTGATGGGTGCTACACTTTGATTCCTAGAAAATACATATACCTTTCAGGACTGTATAAAATCATGTGTGTTTAATTACATGTCTGTGTAAGAAGCTATTTCATCCTCAATAAGGGGAAGCAATTGCATTGTTGTATTCTTGGTTAATCTAAAACAAAATTTTATCTACTTATGAAAACTTACTTTCCGGCAACTTACCGAAATCTTCTATAAAAAGCCAACTCATCCAAAGCATCAAAATATTCATTTCTTTCGTATATTTGACGAGGAAAGCCATACTCGATTATATCAAGAATGTCAAGGTCTTCCTCAAAGAGGTCATCTTCCATTGCGCCGGCCATTTTCGCTTATTGATACAATTTCTCTTTTTTTCACTAAAAACACGTGTTTACCTCTGTGACTAATGAAACGAATTATTATTTATTTTTCATATTCTAGGTTAGAAAATAGATATCCTCGTTCATCAACTGTCATTTCCACATAAACACTATGTACGCATGCGTAAGTCTCTGCTTAAAAGTTAAGCCTCCGAAATCGGAGGCTTAAAGTTAAGCTTTGCTTTAGCGAGTTAAGCACTCCTTCGGTTACGGTGCAAACCAAATTCGTGACTTAAGCAGCATCCTATCTTAACTCGGGTTAAGCGTTGCTTAACTTGAACGGTGCAAACGGGCATAAGACAAACAAACAAGCAGCAAATGAAACACCAATTATGCAAAACACTGTAAGTTATTAATCATAGCTATTCAACAAAAACATACTAACATTGATTTTGTTTTTTAGGAAGACAAATGCAATCTTCAACTCCAATCATTTAATAGTCATGTGAATAATTTAATTTTTTTTTTTTTTTAAATTTGACTTACACTTTTTTGTATTGTTTTAAAACTTATTGAGTTTTTTTAAATGAAACGAATATATATTAAACTTTTGAACGTGATAGTTTTGTAGAGCTACTAATTCTTTAAAGTTCACTTTGCGTTGGGTAATTATCTGCAACACAATAAGATTAGATATCATCTTTAATATGCAGAACTACTAAAAATAGTATTTTTGCAAATAATATTTTTTGTACTAACTATACCGACACAAAGTAACAACTATTTTTAATTTTGCTAATTTGTGAATAAAATTATACAGAAATTTGGAGTTATTGGCAGTTTAAAAAAAACTCTAGAAATAATTCATAGAAGAGGAAGAATCTGGGACAAAAAAGACAATTGCGTTTATTCTAAAAAAGACGTTACCAATTTTTCGCGCTTTCTGTTCCGTAATCACGCAAATGAAGACTCTGTTCGTAAAATTCTTGAACTATCTAAACGTAACCAAAAGAAAAAACCAATGCTTCAGCTGCTGAGAAATGAAGGTAATTTTAGATTACTTGAAGAAAATAAATTCAGACCAGTTCAGAGATTTACAGAAACATTTAACAAAAACAAAAGCGATATGGAAAAAACGGAACATTTTTTGCCATGTGCGTTTTGCAAAGGTATTTATATCGTTTAACTACTCTTCGTAAACACTCAAAAAGATGTAAATACAAACCAGATAACATTAATAAATGCAATGCAGCAAGTTTGGGTCAAAACTTATTAGCTTTCAGTTCATTTCAAGCTGCTTTTATCAACAAGCTGAGATTGAAAGACGAGGTGTTTGCAAAAATGCACGCTGATTGAGCATCATTAAACGGTAAAAGTGATCCTACTGTCTGCCAATATGCAGAAGATTATTTGAGAAAGCATAAAAGACTTCATATTAAAAATGCCGTGTCAAATAAAGTACGACAATTGGGACGACTACTTATACCTTTGCAAGACATTTATAAAATAAACTCAATTTTAGAAGTATTAAAGACAAAGTATTATGACAAAGTAGTGCACGCAGTAAAAATCATTTCGGCATATGATAATAACACTAAAACATTTAAAGCTCCTTCTTTGGCATTGCATTTTAAAACAATTTTATTAGGGGTATGTTTAGCAGCTAAAACGTTGTTGCTGAAGGAAGAGCCTTCAGCCTTCACCCCGCCCGCCGCGATGCCCGGCGCGCTTTTCAGACTGCATCGCAAACAACGGCCACGGCGCTATGGCGGTTTTGTTTACTGTTTGAATTTTTTAATTTGTAATATCTTTTGAATGGAAAGTCCAATTTTTTAAATAATTTAAAAACTATTTTATAGGTAGTTAAATAGTCTTGACCATAAAATAATTTATTTGGATAAGGATTAATATAAACACATAAATAGCATGGTTTGAATTTGCTTAGCATTTTCATTAATGTTTAAAATGAAAAAAGTTGTTGTAGTGACATAACTACAATAGTTGGACATATGCTACCGCGGAGTTTTTTGTAGACATTATGATGTTCTTCAATATTGTTGCACATTATTTTGTTCTATCGCTAATAGTTTCGGCAGCGCATTCGACGAAAGACATTTTAAGACTCATTTTTCTACACCTTCGGTTACATTGTTCAAATTTTACCAAGGATCCCTAATTTTTTTCAAAATGAAATGGAGCCTATGTCAAATAGGAAGAATGTAGCATTCTATTGGTGAAAGAATTTTTTAAATCGGCCCAATATTTTTTGAGCCTATTCATTACAAACATACAAATCTTTCCTCTTTATAATATTAGTGTAGATGACTTTAAGCTACCTCAAGAAGTCTTTCAAACTGCAAAAATTGCTAAATTATTGTTAATGATGGATAAAGGTGATGGAGCCGAACTTAAAGAACAAACATTAGAAAAAATTGATTGTCATTTGCAGGAAATGACTAAAGAAAATGTAAATAAAGATCAAAGCAGCTCAGGTAACAAAACCATGCACTCTTTTTTGAAGTTCTAATTTTTATTCCATATCTAACGCAATTCAGGTGAAAGCGACGAAGAAATTAACCCCAAAAAAAACCGATTATGCACTTAAAATGAAGAACGGCAAAAAAACAATTGATAACGTGTTTTCTGAAGAAGAAAAACAACAACAACTTTAGGACATTGCTGGCATGGTCCTAAAAAGTTTACTACGGCCAAAGCTCAAGAGCTCTAAAAGACAGAATCACTCAACACAAAAGTGACATTAAATTGAAGAACCAATCTTGCGCTTTGGCAGAATACTCTCTTACAGAAAAATATCAAGCAAACTGGGAGGGAGTGAAGGCAGTCTGCAAAGAAAACCACCCAACACGGCGATTGTTTTTGGAAACTTTTGAAACGATTATGGATCCAAATGCAATAAACAAAAAAAGAGACATTCAACACCTAGTCAACTCTTACACGAACTTGTTGACGTACAAAGCACGACAGGTAAACAAAAAAACAAACAACAAAAATGACTTGACTCCTTCTTAACATTGAAGTATATTACATACATATAGTAATAATCATTCAACAAGTATACATCCATTTTTAACATTCTGTTAACAACTGCATTTTGTATATCAGCTAACAGAAATTTTATTGTTTTTATTCTTGCTGTGATAAGCAACACATTTCTTGTTGAAATCTTTATCAAATTAATGAAAAAATTTTTAAGATTTTGATTGTTTTAAATTATACAAGACTCTAGTTAAAATATCTAAAAAATAAAGTATACAATTGATTCTTCTGCGATCATGAGTTGCAAACTGGTCAACATTGGGTCGCTCATATTGCACAACAGGTAATCGTATTTTAATCGTTACCATTGTTATGTTCACCTGTGTCATATGGGATGTTATACTATTAGTATTAGTCATAATTAAGAAATCACTGTTTGTTTGATTTTTTGTTATTAATCGTAGGAATATTTTTATCTTTACATGCAAATACTTTATTCAAAGGTCGTATTTATTCAATTGCAATAATCTTTTATCAGAATGTTTAAAGAAACTTTTGTTCTATTAATCGGAGCCAAATATTTAAGAAAGATTGGTATTTTATCAATGTGCCGAAGCTACGAACTTTGAATATAAGTCAACATATATATATTAAAATCCAGAAGAGGAGGGTCACTTATTCTTCCTTACTTACTTACGCTGAGACTTAGACTTACAGTCTTACTAGCTCATTTACTTATTTTTTCAAAAACCGATTTTTTTTTTGTTTTCGTTTTGTTATTAAATAGTTATTTTAAATTCAGTGTTTTTCTAAAAATTCCCCGTAACACCATTATCCATTAATGTAATATAATAATTTGTAGCCTTCCTTACTAAAGAGTTTCTCTTAGATGCCCCAAAAATAACGGTATTCCCAGTAAAATTACAGATATTCTAATTCAATCCGTTAGGAAAAGAAAATTATCTAATATATATATATATATATATATGCTTGGCAAATTATAAAGAGACCACATGTAACAATTATTTCACCACCCAACCAAGGTCAAATATCCTTATTTACTACAAGTTATCAATATATATATAATATATATATATTTTCTCTAGGATTTATAGTAACGAATGTTTTTTCTCTTGTACTCATTTTGTATTAATTTAATTTAGATCATCATTTCTTTTTATTCTTTCTTCATTTATATTAAATGATCTCTACAAAACTTCAAACAAAAAAACATTTTCTTGAAAGGGGGAGGTGTAGTATGCAAATAATGCAATGTTAGCTATTATTAAGTATAAAAGAGATGACATGTCACTGTAAATCAATCAGTAGTATTTAGAATGAAGTAAGAATTAAGTGGGGTTCGATTTGCAGAATAGATGATTAATAAATATGAATAATAAACATATAACAGGATACTGTGATGTAAAATCGAAGACACTCGAACTTATTTCTTCAGACGCCGCTGAATGAAGTGCTTTCAAAATTTACGATTTATTCAAAAATTGTTTAAGCAAATATAATTTTCAGTTGATGAATGTAATCGGTAAGAATATAAAATTTACGTAAAGAATTTAAAAAATACGTGTATTGTCAACCTATGACCAATATTTTTATAGGAGCTGGGTCTGATGGCTGGTTTATCAGAGATAATTGACATTTATCCTGGAAATCTGTCTAATTTACAAGAATTGCGGCCAATACACATTCCAAATGCTCAGGCGCGTGCTTACCGGTTGTTCGCGTTGTGATTTTCACAAAGGCGGCCAAATTCAAAGGGCGGCCAAAAAATATATTGATAAAACATTATTGTACTTTTTGATTAGTAATATTCTAATTCTTGTAAATACAATTAAAAAATGCCGACTCTAGAAAAAAACTTAATACTTACGGCCGATTTCATAATGAAATTAAAGGAGCTTTAAATTTTAAAGTATACTTTAAAGTAGAAAATACATTTCATAATGGTATTACAAAGTTTAAAGCCCGCTTTACCTTAAAGGACTTTTTCTCTAGCTTTAACAGGTTAAAGGAGGCTTTTAAGAATAGAAACGTCACTTTTACTCAAACAAAATCAAGATGTGTGGTTATGTTAATACTGTGCTGTTGTGATGATCGTATCAGAATGTATCATAATAACTTTTCCTCAAGTGATTCGTCTGACGATGACGAAGTTGTGGAACGCCGTCCAAAAATTTATCGTCTAAGAAAAAACTATTTTTATTTATACGACGAACAGGATTTTTTCGATAGATTTCGCTTAACCAAAAAAACAGCGCAGGTTTTATTAGAACAAATCAATCCCATGATCCAGCTTGGGACTAATAGGTAATAAAGCAAATGAATTATATGTAAATATAATATGACAATGTTAATAAATCTTTCAGAGGGGGCTGCATCAAGCCCGAAATCCAGCTATTAGCAACGTTGCGTTTTTATGCAACGGGAAATATGTTAATAACAGCGGGAGATTTTGTTGAAGTGTCAAGAGCGTCGGCCTGTAGGATTGTAAAAAGAGTTTCAAGAGCAATGGCTTCACTTCTTCCTCAATACATTAAAATGTACAACAATAATGTTGACATGGAAAAAGCTGCTGAAAAGTTTTATGGAATTGCAAGTTTTCCACGTGTGATAGGTGCTATCGATTGTACTTTGGTGAAAATTGATTCACCTGGAGGCGACGATGCAGAAATCTATAGATCAAGAAAAGGTTTTTTTGCTTTAAATGTGCAAAGCATCTCTGATAGTGATTTAAAGTTTCGAAATATTGTGGCAAGATGGCCTGGGTCCGTACATGACCAAACTATTTTTAACAACAGCCGGGTGAAAGAACAATTTGAAAATGGTGCGTTTGCACCTTATATTTTATTGGGTGATAGTGGTTATACTTTGCAACGCTATCTGATGACCAAACTTCACAAAACACAAAATCGCTCGGAAAATCTTTACAATGAATCATTGATTCGCACCCGCAATGTTGTAGAGAGGCAGTACGGTGTATGGAAGCGTCGCTTTCCAATTCTACATTTCGGGTTACGCCTGCAATTGCACACCGCAATGGCTGTTATTGTTGCTACCGCCGTTTTGCACAATATCGCCATAGAAATGAAGGAAGCCATTCCAGAAGATTGGCTTCATGAAGCTGAAAACAACCATGTTGACCCTGAAGATATTCCTGCATACAATCCTCAACAAGGAGCACGTCAGTTTCGCCAAGTGCTAATTAATGAACATTTTGCGAGATTATAGTTTTATTTTACTTGAAAATTATTATATTTTTACCTACACTAAAATTTACCTAATTCTTTTTTTTTCAACTGCAATTCTAAATCTAATAATAACATTTTTTTTTGGTGTTCTTCTTCGTCACGTTTACTTTTTTTCAGACGCTCTTCTGCTTCGTGGGCTTCAGCAGCTTCTAGCAGCTCTAGTTTGCGTTGGTAATACAACTCACGGGACGGTGTGGAGTTAGTTGGTCGCAGTTTAGCGTGCGTCCTTTTTAACAAATTGCGAGGGACGTAGGAGCTCCAGTTTTTTTCTATATCCGGGGTACTGCTTGGGGTACTGCTTGTGCGCGACGTGCTTGGTCGTGCACGCGATGTGATGGTTTCCACATTCTAACAAACGTTAAATGTAAAACATTTCGTGCTATAAAAAAACTAGTGCACTTACTACAGTTTCCTGTGGTGGGTCTTCTACTAAAGCGCCTGCCAATAAGGGTGCACTTTCTGCCGATCTGTAGCTACAAGACGGGAGTGCTGCTAATACATCATGTACCTCAACCTCAACCGTTTGCACCAACGCTATTTCGTCAACAGACGTTGTTGGGCTTATAGCCTGAAAAGCATGCCTATATTGACAACTGTATGATCACACAAGAGCATACCTACATTCAAAACCACAGCGTCGCAATCAAACTCCGGTTGCAACCCTACGACAGTTTTAACATTTAGAATATTTAAAACCGCGTCAATGACCGGATTTTCAGTTTTCATACATTTCCCACCACCAGTGCCTTTGATATAGATTTTTTCAGCGGCCACTGCCTTCCGCGCTTTTGTTTTTAAATTATCATATTTCCCCTTAATTTGCTCCATGGTCCGCAATCGTAAGGTTTTTGCATTAAACCCATTCAAGACAAGTTGCCATGCTTCCTCCTAAAATAGAGATAAATGAGCATACACAACGATAACTTTATTACATTGCCTTCTCTTCATTCGACACTTTATTGGTCGTTTTACATTCAATTTTCTGCTTTTGTTTGGCTATTTCTTCTAATAATAATAGCTCTTCTTCCACACTGAAATTGGAGCCACGGCATCGTTTGCTATGCATTTTTCACACACGATATTAATACTACACAGTTACACACAAAAAAAGCGAACACACTGAGAGCACATGGGCGAATTCCACTGTCAAATACTAGCCACAGCTGTCAAAGTGCTGTCAGAAAATGTCAGACGGCAAATATTTATGATTGCCAACCGTAGTCGACACCACTAAAGAAGCCTTTAGTTAAAGTCGGTGGACATGTTTATTATGAAATCGGTTCTTGCTAAAGTGCTTTTTAAAGCCTCCTTTTTGTTAAAGGCTCCTTTTGTTAAAGTCACTTTAAGGTGTTCATTATGAAACCGGCCGTTATTCTTTTCTTTATCTTGTTTTATTTATATAACACCCACTAGCCCAAACAAAACAACACAATATTGGAGCGTCGAGTGTCGGGATTGTTTTACAATAATATTTATTTTATAAAATGTAAAATGCTTTTTAAGACACTTGAGAATAGTTTAGTCACTGTTGATTGTTTATGCTACAGTTTATTTCCACTTTCGGCTTTTCAAAAGGTTTGTATCAGCATTTTAGAGTAAGTATAATTATTTGATTTTTTTAATCTTCGAGAAATGTTATTTTGGATATAACTGTGTCTGAGGCAAGATCAGTTCAGTTGTTGAGTCCATTTAAATATTGCAAGTAAAATATAAAAGCTGCAAGGATTTTTATTCTCCAGTGTAATTAAAAATTAAAATTTTGATGATAACATTTTTATTTTTTAATATACTATTTAATTTAAAATTGTAGATGTCTGAACGAAAAACTAAAAGGCTTTCAGGGCATCATTATAAAAAACGGCGAATTTTGAAAAAAGAGGAGAAGAAAAAATTGAAGGGTACTTTGTTGAAGTGCGTCAAAACAGCCAGTGTAGATTTGCAAACAAGTGGATCGAGAAATGCAAGCCATACCATCGTGTTCTTACGACTCCGAGGAATCCCGCGAACTATTGAAATCAGATTCTAATTCCGAAGAGGAGGAACAAAAAAAAGACTTAGAAGAAAGTTCCGATGAGGATCAGACAAATCGAGCCTTAGGTGAAACTGCAGAAATTTCAGAGACCTGCGGAACATCAACTGCGAGTGCAAGTAATATCTTGAGTTAACCTGGACAATGGCCAGACATTCTTACAAATCGCGACATTGAATGTTTGATGGAAATAGAACCTGCGGCAATAGAAAATTTCGATTTTCCTAGAAACTCTTTAGGTGAGAAATTTTCCACTTCAAATTGCTACAAAATTTTAAAAAACGGAGAACGCGTTTGGCGAAAACGTTTATTCAAAATTTAAAGACAGTGTTTTTTGTTTTTGTTGTAAAATTTTTGGTTCTATTAAAATGAAGCTCACCGATACCAGTGGATTTTCGGACATCATATTCAGTACACATTATCCAAACACGAAATTAGTTTACAACATTTAGATAATCATAAAAAATGGATAAATTTAAGAAAATCTTTGACAAATAAAACCACTATCGATAAAGCACAGCAAAAGTTATTTAAGGAAGAAAAGAAAAGATGGTACGCTGTCGTAGAACGTATTATAGCTGTTATACAACTTCTGTCACAACAATGCCTCGCATTTCGTGGTAGTTCAGATAAGTTGTATGAACGTGACAACGGTAATTTTTTAAAAATAATTGAAATGATTGCCAAATTTGATAATGTTATGGCCGAACACATTCGAAGGGTGCAAAGTTTCCAGGCTCAAGATAAACGCGGTGTTCACTGTTGGGTTTTGGGTTTTTCTGTGGCGGTTGCTATGGAGACGTGATTGGTCAACCGAAGATCCCGTTACCGGAAGGGCTGTTTACCACCGCATTGAAGAACCCAGAATATGCCTGTTCTCAAAAAACCACCAACACAGAACAACAAGATACAAGCAGAAATCAGTAAATCACCAACCATCCACTTGTACCACATTTTTATTGTAATATTTATCAACATATATTTAATTCAATATAATTAGTGAGTAAGTGTGGTTGAATTCATTCAATTATCTACCGTGTAGTGCAAAAAGCTGCATTGCACCAAAACATATGGTCCTTCGAAAGCCGGATTAAAGAAACCAAGACAATTCAAGAAGTTAGAAGAAAAGCGGTGAAACAGCCCCCACGATATCTACAATCCTAAAGTTGGAAGCAAAGCGGTTACCCCTTTCACTGAAGCACATTGGGCCCAAAATTCAACTTTCCAGGAAGTCAAAAGCGAGGGAATTTTTCATTGAAGCGGAAAAACCCTTACATTTTACCACGTGAGTTTTCAAAAATCCATTCATTCATTCCTTTGTTTAATCCATTCATCTATTCCATGTGGAACAGTTTATTCTTTTATTCATATTCAATTTGGTAATTTATCGTATATTTTCAAAAACTTTTAACTTTAGCTTAATTGTGCATTCAATAACGTACTTAGTTTAAATCAATTAAAAACAAGTAGAAATGGAAGCATTAATTAAACGAAGAACAGCAGTTACCTTTGCTCTTAACCGATTTTCAAATTTTGTAAATGCAATCGAAGCTAACAATATTCCCATTGATATTCAGTTGCGTAGCGATGATGCAAAATCATTTCTTAATAAATTCGATGACATTCAAAACCAAATTGAAGACATTGTTCCTCTTAACGACTTAGAAAATGAATCTATAACAAGAGAAAACTTTGAAACGCTGTATTATAATGCGTTATCAACTGCAAATTCATTTATTACACAATCACCATGCAATGCCTTGGTATCAAAAACGGAAAATGAGTCTAATAATACAAAAATCAAGCTACCCGAAATGCATTTGCCCACGTTTGCGGGAAAACAAACAGAATGGTGTAATTTTCGTGATTTATTCGATTCATTGGTTCATTCAAACAACTCATTAACGCCTATAGACAAATTTCAATACTTAAAGGTTTCACTTCGAGGTGAAGCAGCTCGAGTTATTGAATCAATTAGCGTCACAGATCAAAACTATTCAATTGCGTGGAAGAAACTCAATGAACGGTTTGAAGACACAGAAGAAATTATTCTTGAACATATTAAAGGTCTATTAGAAATTAAAGGTCCAAAGCGTGAACCACATTCAATTCGTCAATTTGCAGACGAGGTGTCAAACCATCTACAATCTATTAAACTTTTAGATTCATCAGATGAAAACTTGCTTAATCGACTTTTAATTCATTTATTAGCTAATAATTTAGATCTACAATCAAGACGGGATTGGGAAAAACAAGCAATTTTATTGAAAAATCCTACGGTTATAGAGTTTTGTAATCACTTAGTGAAACAAGCCAAACTTCTTAGTAAAATTCAGGTAGAAAAACTACCTGAAAATTCTAATAATTTAAAATCCAAAATCGCTTTCAATCCTAACAACAATAAGCGCATAAGTTTAAATTGCTCTTCCGGCTTAGTTAATCAGTTGTGTCCTTTCTGTAAAAATAATCACCCAATTTACCGTTGTGAGAAATTTGTCGGTTCATCCATTGAACAAAGAATCAAATTCGTAAAATCTTCAAAAAGATGTATAAACTGTTATGCAGAAATCAGTAAATCACCAATCATCCATCCACTTGTACCACATTTTTATTGTAATATTTATCAACATAAATATTTAATTCAATATAATTAGTGAGTAAGTGTGGTTGAATTCATTCAATTACCTACCGTGTAGTGCAAAAAGCTGCATTGCACCAAAACATTCACTATCTTGGTAACCAAATTCAAAATGAAATCATAAATATATTAGCGACGGAAATAAGAAATACCATTTTAAACAATATTAAAAAAGCTAAATATTTTTCAATAATATTAGATTGCACACCCAATACGTCTCATACCGAGCAAATATCTGTTGTTCTCAGGTATGTTTCAATAAATGAGAACAATGCCGAAATAATGGAGCATTTCATATCTTTTTGTGCAATATATGATACTACAGGTGTAGGGTTAAAATTATTTGTATTAGATGAATTAAAAAATTTAGGCTTAGATATTAAGAATTTACGGGGTCAAGGTTCAGTTCTCGTTCAGCATCAGTAGAGACCGGACCTATCCCTATCTGCTGATGAACCGAGAAATAAAACCCAAAACCAAAATTAAAATTAAAACTGAAATTAATGAAAAAACAATTAACGGTATTAGTGAAAAAAAGTGAAATAAATAAAGCGAGTGCAAGCCTAGAAGGGCAAAGCGCTATGGCCCCTTTAAAATCTAAAAGAAAGACAGAAGCCCCAGGGCAAATAACTGAAAAACCTGTGACAAGAAGCAAGGCCACCGGAAACACAGACGAAAAATGCAACAACCGCACGCCAGATGCGGCCAAAATCCATCCGCAGGTACCGACCGAAAATCGGTACCAGGCCCTTACGGACTCCGAAAGCGAGGATGACCAGCGAGGAGAAACCAACCCCAAACTTTTAAAAAAACCACAAAAAAATGGAAAACCACCACCATTAATTATAAACGGCAAAAACTACAGCCACAAATCATTGGTAGAGCTAGAAAATGCATATACAAAAAATGAATTCTACATAAAATACACGAAATCGTCAACCATAATCCTAACAACTACATTTGCTGATTACCAAAAAATGAAAAAGGAACTCTTAACCAATAAAGCTGACTTCTACACTTACATCCCAAGAAACGAGAAAACTCACGGCTTTGTCCTCAAAGGTCTCTATGGAAACCCCACAACCGAAACAATAAAGCAAGAATTATCAAAAAAAGGAATCCCCACCGTAGAAGTATACAAAATGAAAAACGTAGACAACCACATGTATATAGTTATAACGGAAAATTCTGTTACACTTTCCACACTCCAAACAAACGTAAAAACCATCGAGCACACAGTAATACAATAGGAACGATACCATAACAAAAAAGAAATGATACAATGCAGAAGATGCCAAGCATGGGGACATGCAACCACCAACTGCAATCTAGCCCCAAAATGTGTAAAATGCGCAGGAAACCACCTAACCCACAACTGTGAAATCAAAGAAAAAACTGAACACAGCGCTAAACAAATAAAATGCGCCAATTGCAGCGAAAACCACACTGCAAACAGCACCAACTGTACAATTTACAAAAACAGGCTGGAATATATTAGACTGAAGAAAGAAACACAGAACAAAATTAACAAAACATACAAAGAAGCCCCACTGCCAAAAACCAATCCTTGGACAAAAAAACCGCCAAGCAGCCAACAACCTTCCAACATAAACTTAGGAAACCCAAAAGAATTCCCAAAACTTCCAGAAATCAAACAATCAACACAAGTAAGTAGACATCTCGACTTTCCTTCAAACTTAAAAATAAACCATACCCCAGACATAAATGAGACCTCAAATCTACTTAAACAATTATCTGAGGAATTTAAAACCCTCAACAATAATGTAAATTTAGTTAATCTTCTCTGCGCTGTAAGAGCGCTTAATAATAAAATGAAAGAAGCTACCAGCCCCCTAGAAAAAATATTAAAAATGCAGGAATTTATGAACGAACTCGACAGTTATGACATATAATTTAAAAATTTGCAACTTTAACGCCAACGGAATCAAAAATAAAATACATGAGGTGATAACCTTTATGTCAACGCATGAAATTGACATAATGGCTATCACCGAGACAAAACTTAAGCAAGGAGACAAAATTACATTTAATAATTATAATATAGCGCGAAGAGATAGAAATAGCGACCACGCAGCGGGCGGTGTACTTTTACTAATTAAAAAGAATATCCCTTTTAAAATCACCCCACACATTAACTCTCCTATCGAAAATGTAGGCATTGAACTAGACAACAAAATTAAAATATACACTGTATACAATAAACCATCCAATAAACTAAAATCAACCGACATAGCAAAATTTACCAAAAACAACATAAAATTAATCTTAATAGGAGATCTAAACGCTAAACACGAAACTTGGAACTGCCATAGAGCCAACACAAACGGGACTACCTTACTAAACTACACACTAAACAATAACTTAATAATAAACTTTCCGGACACATACACACACTACCCACCCAACGGGATGACTCCCACAACACTAGATTTAATCCTGACAAAAAACATAAACATAACAAAACCACAATCACTTGCTGAGCTTAACTCAGACCACAACCCTGTCACATTTCAACACACAACACAGATCCACACAGAAGACACTTCCATTAAAATCACCTCATATAAAAACACAAACTGGAAATCATTCAAACAAACGCTCAACAACAAAATCACAATTAACAACCAAATAAACACAATAGACGACCTAAACGCAGAAATAGAAAAATTCACGCTAACTCTACAATCCCTAAAAAAACAATACACACAAACACACCTGATTAACACCACAACCAAAGACCAACTCCCTATCCACATCAAGCAACTAATAAAAAACAGAAACCAGATTAAAAAGTTAGCACAAAACACACTTGATAGAGACCACATTGACAGACAGAAACAACTAACAAAACAAATTCAAAACGAGGTAAGAGAATACAGAAACAACAACTTTAGCAAAAAACTAAAAACCCTTAACCCCCAAGACAATTCTCTATGGAAAGTAGCAAAACGATTTAAAAGAAGTAAATTTAACATTCCCACACTAACATACCAAGACGAAGAAGCAATCACTAATAAAGAAAAAGCTAACATTATTGCGAAATATCTCTCCAGCATACACAAAAACAACACTGACACAGACACAAACAAACAAAAACACATAACAAAAACAGCTAATGACTTAGTCAAAACACCACACCAAAATAACAATAACGAACTAACACAACTCTATACAAATCCTACTGAAATCAAATTAATCTTGAAAAAACTACCCAATAATAAAGCCCCAGGTCCTGACCAAATAGACAACAAAATCCTTAAAAACCTTACAAAGAAATCCACCGCTCAACTAACATACATAATAAATGCAATATTTAAACTTAATCATTTTCCGGCCACCCTTAAACAATCAGTCACAATACCAATTCCTAAACCAGGAAAAAACCTAAATAACCCAGCATCATACAGACCAATAACACTACTAAACTCCACTGCAAAACTGACCGAAAAAATTATACTCAAAAAACTTAACAACCAGCTAAACAACAGACAAATAAATAACACAAATCAATTCGGCTTTAAAAAAGAACACAACACGACAATGCAACTCTGCAGAATTGTGAGCGACATACAAATCAACTATAACTATGACAAAAACACCACAATGACGCTACTAGATATAGAAAAAGCCTTCGACAAACTATGGATCGAAGGTCTAATCTATAAACTATAAGAAATTAACCCCCCTATCTCTTTAATAAAACTTATACACTCTTACCTAACAGACAGACAACTACAAATAAAAATTAACAACGACATCTCAAATAAAAAGACATTAGAAACAGGAGTACCGCAAGGATCAGTCCTCGGACCTGTACTATTTAACTTATACTTAATTGACATCCCGACATTCACAAAAACAAACATAGCCCTTTACGCGGACGACACGGCCATATATGCGCATTCCTACTATGCGCAAGCGGCCGTCGTCCAAACACAAATTCACATGCGCATGCTGGAGAAATATTACGAGCAATGGAAAATTAAATTAAACGCCGGAAAAACAGAAATAATAACTTTCACCAAAAAGCATACTAACACCAAAATATACTCCCCTCTCATGGTAAATGGCAACAAAATTAAACCCAGACCACAAGTAAAATACCTCGGAGTTTATTTAGACACCCGATTAAGCTTTAGCAGACACATAAAACACACAATCCAAAAAGCCAGCGCAACATTACAATCAATATACCCACTCATGTTAAGAAATAATAAATTAAAACAGAAAAATAAAATACTACTTTATAAAACAATCATAAGACCAATCCTAAAATATGCCGCCCCTGTATGGTCGCAAATACCTAAATCTAGCATCAAAAAACTAGAAATTTTTCAAAACAAATGACTGAGATTGGCCACAAACTCAGACCGCTATATTAGAATTAAAGACTTACTAGAAATGACCAACGCCGAGACTATACGAGACTACACGACCAAAATTGCTGAAAAATTCTACAGACACCAAATCAAAAACAACAAACTTATCAAAACTATTCTAAAATACAATAAAAACAACACACCTTTTGACATTAAGCACCGATTAATTCACCAACACCTATCGGTGTATGACAACGACTTACCAGACCAGACAATGACACCAACTAACACCCCTCTGTAAATATATTAACTCTAATCATAACTGTACATATGTAAATACGTGTAAATACTCACAACACCAGGATGCCTAGCCTACGGACAAGCCCGCAAGCCTGGCAAAAAATTAATTTAAGGGTTTTTGGTAGATTTGAGATCTCAAACACCTTTTCCCTAAGCTCCATAATAAACATTCCTTACACAAACTAAATTCTCAAAAGAGCACAACAAAATTGTCGCTCAAATCCACTGTACATATTCCACACCTTCCACTATCCTAGGTCGAGAATGTCAAACTGAGAGAATATCCGCTACAAGCGCAGGAGTCTTTCCCCCCCCCCCCACAACACATCAAAAAAGGACGACTAATATTATTATACCTTGTATCATTATTAGACACCTTGAACTGTATACACAGATATTTAAATAAACTGTTTTTGATTTGATTTGATTGGGTCAAGGTTATGACAATGGGTCTAATATGAAAGGTATGAATATTGGTTTACAACAGCAAATTTTAAATCTAAATTCCCGTGCAATGTACCGGGTGTCCTGTTAAGAAAGGTCACCGACTATATCTCAGGAACCACTTGTCATAGAGCTTTGAAATAAAAAATTTTTCAACAAAAGTGGCGAAAAAAAAATGCTGGAAATTAGTTTCAAGTTTCTAGAGTGGCCGCCAGAGGGCGAAATTGTCACAACTAACTAAAAAAACCGTTTTTTTTTCATTAAAAGTCTCGTAAACGTTAATCAAAAATATGTTTATTGCAAAGATGAGACAATTTTGCACAAATTTGATCTGGCACTTGTTACTTTAATTTGTCAAATGTGAGTAGGAAGAGGGTGGGGATATGCAATGCGGAAAACGTCTATATCTTTGGCTTGCATCAACCTATTTTGACAAAATTGGTGTCAATGGCGAGATAACTTTTTGTTTTATTTAATATGTAATAAATTAAACAATTTAACTTTGTTTTTTAAGTGCTCAAAAGCACCGTCTAAAGAAAAATTAAACTTTTACAATTTTCTTTAAAAATGTAAATGGAATGTTATATAAATCTTTACATAAATGCAAAGAAAATTAAAAAACAAGTTCAGATTCAAAAACCGCACGTCGATATCTTTTTTGCATCAAAAGTTATAAGTGAAAAAGTGAAAGGAGTATGACAGGTATTACACTTTAAGCAATACGCTTGATACGGAGAATATTAAACTAACAGTATATTTATTAAAAACTCAAATCCATCTAATTTAATAATGTTCTAAACCAACACAATTGTTTTTAAACGCCATAGTTGTTGAGATATGAGAAATAAATCATATTATGTATTGTAAAAATTCAACCTTACTCATGTAATTACATTTAGAATTTATTTTGTTCTCAAATGCTTTTTTATCTCTAGACAGGAAAAAACAATAAATACCTTAGTACTACCTCACTTGCAAGAGGCATTTTAATTGATGACTTAGTAGATAAACGTGTCTAAGTGTATCTTACGCACTCTCCCCTAAGAATATATTCTTATTTTACTTTGTTCCCAGCATTTCATAATACAGCATATCAAAATTGCTCCTGTAGTTTATAGAACTCATAGATAATCAAAAGTTATGTTGGCGCTGGCACCGCACCATCATAAAACATAGACAAAGCAATAGACCTAGACAAAGAAAACCCAAGAGAACGTGACAAACATAAGGACCGCTCCAGCTATACGCATCGTTTGAAGATATTTTCAGGGTTTTTCCCAAAAATAAAAAGGGAATCTCTAGGTAAAACTACACGAAGAAGATATAGTTTTTCACCAGCTTCGATTGTGAACATACCCCGTTGAACCAGCGCAGTTAAAATTTAATTATTTACTTTTCAATCATTCCATTTATTCATTTTTTTAATCTTTCATTTCAAAGTATTGTTTTTTTGTTAATATGCCAATTTCAAATGCGGAAGCGTTCGATATGCTTGCAGTATATTTCGAATGTTTTCAAAATGCGGCCATCGCCTCAAGAGTATATGCCGAAAAATATCCAGACCGACACCACTACGATAGACGGGTTTTCACTCGCATTGCTAAGCGGTTGCAAGAAACTGGCAGCGTTCACCGTCATCCCCATAACAGACGTTGTATAAGCCGTTCTGAAGCAAATATTATCAACGTTCTTGCATATGTTGAAATTTATCCGCATATGAGTATACGGCAGATTTCAAGAGACCTGGGGATATGCCGCACAATTATTCACAAGATATTGAAAGAACACAAGTTAGTGTTTCTACTGTTTAAATAGCATTTTTTTCAAATATGTTTTTCAGATTGCACCCGTATCATATGGTACTTCATCAAACCTTAGTAGAAAGAGATTTTATCGCAAGACTTGACTTTTGCCATTGGCTTCTAGGTATGCTAGAACAAGAACCCAGACTTTTGTCCAGAATATTGTGGACCGACGAGGCTACATTTAGCAGCGCTGGAACAATTAATTTGCACAATATGCATTATTGGTCTGCAGAAAACCCACACTGGATGCGAGAAATACAATATCAGGGCAGGTGGAGCGTTAATGTTTGGTGTGGTTTAGTTGAAGACAAAGTCATAGGCCCATATATATTCAACGAACCGCTTAACGGCCATACTTATTTAGAGTTTTTAATAAATATATTACCTCTTTTGTTAGAAAATGTGTCCTTACAAACTCGACAAGTTATGTTGTACCAACATGATGGATGCCCAGCACATTTTGCAGTAAATGTTAGACATCATTTAGATGAGCTGTATCCTGAAAAATGGATTGGGAGAGGAAGTTTATTTCCACGGCCACCAAGATCGCCAGACTTGACGTGCTTAGATTTTTATTTGTGGGGAAGGGTAAAAGATTTAGTGTACGGTACTAGACCAACAACACAAGAAGACATGGTGCAACGAATCACAAATGCACTTCAAAGTATTTCAGCAGCTGAAATTGAAGCAGCTGTAAACTCCACTCGACAAAGATTGCTTCTTTGCATCCAAAATGACGGAAAGCAGTTTGAACATTTGACAAACCACTAGATATAGTACCTTGGTAGATTTTTGTGTGTTTTGGTATAATACGTGTATTTTTGATATTTGTGTGATAAACAACATTAAATTAAGAATTAAAACTTTGTTTATACTTTGTTTATTTTATAATCAGGTTTGTAAATCGGTTAGTCTAATATTCTCCGTATCAAGCGTATTGCTAAAAATGTAATACCTGTCATACTGCTTTCACTTTTTCACTTATAACTTTTGATGCAAAAAAGCTATCGACGTGCGGTTTTCGAATTTGAACCTGTTTTTTAATTTTCTTTACATTTATGTAAAGATTTATATACCATTCCATTTAAATTTTCAAAGAAAATTGTAAAAGTTTAATTTTTCTTTGCAAAGTGCTTTTTATCACTTGAAAAACAAAGTTAAATTGTTTAATTTATTACATATTATATAAAACAAAAAGTTATCTCTCCATTGACACCAATTTTGTCAAAATTGGTTGATGCAAGAAAAGATATGAACGTTTTCCGCATTGCATATCCCCACCCTCTTCCTACTCACATTTGACAAATTAAAGTAACAAGTGCCAGATCAAATTTGTGCAAAATTGTCTCATCTTTGCAATAAACATATTTTTGATTAACGTTTACTAGACTTTTAATGAAAAAAAAACGGTCTTTTTAGTTAGTTGTGAAGATTTCGCCCTCTGGCGGCCAATCTAGAAACTTAAAACTAATTTCCAGCATTTTTTTATCGCCACTTCTGTTAGAAATTTTTTTATTTCAAAGCTCTATGACAAGTGGTTCCTGAGATATAGCCGGTGACCTTTCTTAACGGGACACCCGGTACGTTCCTTGTGCAGCACATAGTCTAAATTTGGTTGTTAACGATGCATGCAAAACCACGAACGACATAGTTAATTTTTTCTCTATTGTTCATAAAATATATGTCTTCTTTTTATCATCACCTTACCGTTGGAACGTTCTTAAAAAATACTTACCAAATTTGTCCCTACAACCTGTAAGTCAAACTCGGTGGGAAAGCCGAATTAAATCATTAAAACCATTAAGATTTTATTTTATAAAACTTTATTCTTTTAAATTTATATGTTCTCTTATAATCTGGTATGACGTCTTATCTAAAGTTAATGTTGTTAGTAAAATGCTTCAAAGCTCTAAGTGTGATCTTCTTTCAGCTATAGAAGCGTCAACTAATTTGCAACAATTTTTCGAAATTAATAGAGATGAAAATTATTTTAACAATTTTATTTCAACAGCTGAAGCTTTTGCTAACAGCATTGAATTTCCTACTGAATTTCAACAAATTAATGCATTGCGACAGAGAAAGATAAAAAAACAATTTAGCTATGAACATGAAGACGAAAGTCTCCAGGATCCAAAAGAACACTTCAAGGAAAATTTTTATTTCATTGTTATGGATACGGCGTTGGCATCAATTAATGAAAGATTTTCTCTTTTAAAGCAACATAATGAAGTTTTCGGTTTTTTGAATAATTTTAAAAATTTAGAAAATAAAGTTTTAGTCCAACATTGCAATGATTTAACTTTAAAACTAACAGACAGCGTTTCAAATCAATCAGATATTGATGGTGTGGAACTATTTGAGGAAATAAAATCTCTTAAGATCTATTTGAAAGAAAATTTACTACCAGTAGAAATTTTACAATATTTAGTGGATAATAATTTGTTGCAACTTTACCCAAATATTTCTGTGGCCCTTCGAATTTTTTTAACACTTCCTGTTACAGTCGCAACCGGTGAAAGATCATTTTCTAAATTGAAACTGATAAAAAACTATTTGAGAACAGCTATGGTTCAAGAAAGGTTGTCAAATTTGGCTCTTATTTCTATTGAATATGAAATTGCTGAGGCACTTGACTTACACACTATAGTGGATTCATTGGCAAACGTGAAAGCCAGAAAAGTCGATGTTATTTGAATAATTAAACTGACTAATATAATAATAAATGTATTGGTAAAAATATGTATTTACTGTACTTTTCATTTTAAAATATTAATATTAATTACCTACCTATACTTTTTATGTTGATAAAACTTTTGTTAATAGAATTATTACACTGATAGAACGATTTTTTTGTATTTAATAAGACTTGTTAATAGTTAATAAATTATTTGTTAGAGGATAGGTATTTAACAAATATTTCTTAACAGTTAATAAATCATTTATTAGCGCCTATTTTTTTGTGCCAACCAAATATTTATTACTAGTTAATAATCGATTAATTAACATGTAGAAAATGATTTATTAATATTTAATAAATGATTTATTAATATTTAATAAATGATTTATCAATATTTAATAAATGATTTATTAGTATTTACACATTGGATTATTAATATTTAAAAAATTCTTCATAAAACGTGTTTCGATGTTTTATTTTAATTGTTAAAATCACAGAAAAATTCGACAAAAAAAAATGAAAAATGAAATTAAAATATAATAAATAATAAAATAAGGAATAGTCTACAATTAATCCATTATTGCAACCATATATTTAAGATGAAACTAATTACAATGTAGTAATCGAAAAGTTGGTACTTATATATAAGATTCAAATTAAACTTCTTTGAGATATTACATAATAACCACCTGACGTCACATGAATTTTTAATGGTTTAAAATATTTATCGAAAGTTAGATGTATTGTAAATGTTCAGTTTTAAAAAAACCATGTCAATACATTGTCGCTAGGTAGGCAACCAAAATAACAAAGGTTTTATTTTGACACTTGACGGAACAGAACTCTGAAATTTTATTCATAGATAAGGAAGGTTATGTTACCTCTTAATAACAAGTTTAAAAAGAAACTTTTAATCAAATTAGTTTAATAAATGTTCAAAGTGCCCACCTTCTTGTTCCAAGCAATAAAATGCTTGTACAGTACTTTGTAAAAAAACTGGATTTATTTCGTTGCAGGCGGTGAGTATTCTATTCTTTAGTTCTTCTGTACTCTCTATTACGGTACTGTTGTAGACTTTAGATTAGAGATAACTCCAAAGAAAGAAATCGTTTGGTGATAAGTCTGGCGACCGAGGTTGGCCAAGCTATTGGTCCAAACCGTCCAATGCAGCGATCCTAGAAGTTTTCAGTCTGGAAACGTGTAATAGGACCCGTGGAATGTGGTGGAGCGCCGTCCATTTGAAACTATGCGTTCTCAAGATTCAAGTCTTTTAGTCGTCGCATTATGTGTCTTTGCAATAGTTCTAAAACCTTGGCGGCATTTAGGTTGCCATCAATAAAAACAATAAACAATTAAAAATGAACCAATATTATTTTTGGTCTATTTTGAGAACCTAAACGGCAACATAAATGCCGCCAAGTTTTTAGAACTATTGCAAAGACACATAATGCGACGACTTGACTTGAAAACTTGAATCTTGAGAACGCATGGTTTCATAGAACGGCGCTCCACCACATTCCACGGGCCCTATTACACGTTTCCTGACTGAAAACTTCCAGGATCGCTGGATTGGACGGTTTGGACCAATAGATTGGCCACCTCGGTCGCCAGATTTATCACCAAACGATTTCTTTCTTTGGAGTTATCTCCAATCTAAAGTCTACAACAGTATCGTAATAGAGAGTACAGAAGAACTAAAGAATAGAATACTCACCGCCTACAACGAAATAAATCCAGTTTTTTTACAAAATACAGTACAAGCATTTTACAATCGTTTGGCGTATTGCTTGGAACAAGACGGTGGTCACTTTGAACATTTATTAAACTAATTTGATTAAAAGTGTCTTTTTAAACTTGTTATTAAGAGGTAACATAACCTTCCTTATCTGTGAATAAAATTTCAGAGTTCTGTTCTGTCAAGTGTCAAAATAAAACATTTGTTAATTTGATTGCCTACCTAGCGACAATGTATTGACATGGTTTTTTTAAAACTGAACATGCGTTTTATAACGTTATGTTCAGTAAAACAAAAATCTCACTGTATAATAGAATACTCGTGTGTGCGTGCGCGCCATGTTATGCGTGTGACTCCGCGCCTTTTTTTATTGTGCGTCATAACCGACTGAATAACCAGCTCTAATCGTAATGTTTATACGATAAGTTGCTTATTATTTTGGTATTTTGTGGAAAACAATTAATAAAATGGAAGCCTTGCTACAATCGTGGGACTTGAGTGAGCTTTACTCGATTTTTTGTGGTAAGTTGACAGTTATTTAATGTATATTCAGTAGTATCAGTACTTAACCTATTCATCGTTTTGACATGTTATTTTTTTTTGTATCCCGTTTTGAAAATTTACACTAAATTTATGAATTTACTTCTGTATTTTCTCTCTAGTAAACCATATAATTGATCTTGAAATCCTTGGTGAATTCCTCACTAAAACTCCAGAAGAGACCCAAAAAAAAATAATCCCCAGCGTTGGTTTACGACTTCGTTTAAATAAAAAGTATAACAAATATGTAGGTTTCATTTTTATTTCCTAACTCTCTATTATTTCAAATTTAATTCAATATTCTCAAAAACTCATTTACAATAATTTCATTATTGGTAAATTATTTTATTTTATTTACAGACTTCACGTCACGAGGAAATTGATGTAAAATCTGAATTACAGCGAAATAACTACTGGGAATTGACGCATGTGGGAAATGACTCCTCAAAAATAAATCATAAGTTTAGTGATATAGACATTGAGTGTTTACCTGTTGATTTTGTTAATTCTAATCTACTTGATGACAAAATAGCAGAAAAAAACATTGGGTTGCCGCAGAGAAAGAAGAAAAAAGAATCTACATTTTGTAACTTTAACTTAAAAGAGCTGCTCAGTGAACACCCTATTGAAAGAGAACTCTTGCTAATTTCAAATCAAAAAAAAATTGATCTCGAAGCTTCGTGGATATCTATGTTGTGTGAAACCATTGTTTATGATTGTTTAAAAAAAGATATAATTTTACTGAACGAAGACATTGAAGAAATAGCTTTAAAAATTGTTGAGTTATTTCCAGCTGAATGTACGCAGACTTTTTATGTTCCTCCAGTAAAAAAAAAAGATTCATTACGTAAAATTAGTGAGATTTCGAAAGGGAAACTAGTTGACAAGTATCGCAATATCTTGGCAATAATAAAAAATATAAAAAGAGTTTCGGATACTAGTGAAAGTGAACGCACCCGTTTCAATACTGGTGATAATTCAGCACTAGACAGCAAGCAATGGTTAATGCATCATAGAGAGGAGTTAGATGTTTTACTGCATTGGAAATCATCTTTCGAACTGCGGAGATCTGAAGTAGACTCAAATAAATATTCGAGTGTAACTAATATATTAAACGACTGGCCTATACTAAAAGAATCAATATGCTCTGTATTGGTAAGTTGATAACAAAATTTCTTCTCTTTTTATGCTTAAAAAAACTAATTTCTTAAATTTTATATTTACAGATAAATACCGACTATGAAAATGTTTCCAAAATAAAATCATTAATGTAAACAAGAGTTGGGGGAATCTTTTTCATCTTCTCAAAAAGATTTCATTGGACAAAATAGGTAATGATTACCTTACAAAGCTGAAGTTGCTTGAATTGAGTGACAAAAATGTTTCGTCATTAAGCAAGTACATTATACAACTCGAAATATTTATTTCTCTACTTACTGCTGTTAAGCCGCGTAGAAAGGGTAAAAACTCAAAAAAAGGGACGCAAACTCAAGACAACCAAGAAGACGCCCTCAATGCTGCTATAGAAACCATTTACATGCATGTTAAAGTTCCTGGGGATATTGCTTCAGCTTGTGAAAAGAAGATTTGTCAAAAAGCTAAAACAAAGTCTACGGTCCAACCATTTTTAATCGTAGTTGGGCCAAATGAATTAGACTTGCAAAAAGTATACGTTCAAGATGACGATTTTAGATTTGAAACTTCAACGTTTATTGAAGAATTTGACCTGTTGTTTAAATTTTATTTGATGTTTAAAATTGCTTATCTAGTCGAAAGCCAAAATTTTTGGTATTTTATTCAATTGGGACTCTATAAAATAGAAACAGAGTCAGATGTCCAAATACCTTTTGTGTACAACATTTTAAATAAGTTGTCAGTTATCTAATTCAAATAACTTATTAAATTAATCGAAAGTTATCAATTTAAGTTCTGATCATTACAAGATTTTAAAACTACACGATTCAAAATACATATTTGTTAAATATTATTATATTTTTTAACCATCTAAACTTAACTACTATTATTTTATTAATTTAGAATGGATCCTACTGAAATTAACCTTGAAAACGAAGTTTTCAAATTTATTAGTAAAGTTTACAGTAATACGACCGTAACGGAAAAGCTGGCTCAAGAGACTATTCAAGAATTTCAAAAATTAATGACAGGAATTTCGGTTGCAACATTAAGAAAATTGAAAGATCGTATACCTTTATTTAATTTTATAAAAACTGAATCTGCAAAGATTGAAAGTCAAGGTGATATTTATTCTAGTTTATTCCAAGGAACAGTGTGGAAAAATATTTCTGGAGCATTTTGTGAAAAAATTGTTGTACCGGTTTACCTTTGTTACGACAATTTCGAAATTAATAACCCTCTTTCCACGTCAGCAGGAATTTATAAGGTGGGAGGTTTATACTGCTCTATCGCTGCATTACCACCTCAATTTGCGTCAACTACAGCTAATGTTTTTTTAGCCCAATTAATACATAATTCTGATTATAAAGAATTTGGTGCTGAAAGATGCTTTGCAGAAATAAAGGATAAATTAAATTATTTGACAGAATTTGGATTAACAGTTAGTATTAGCGGAGACAGTAATCGCATTTATTTTGTCTTGATTGGAGTATTAGGTGATAATTTAGCTATGAATAGTCTATTCGGTTTTAATGAGAGCTTCATCAGTGAATACTTTTGTCGATTCTGTAGAATGCCCAAAGTTTAAGGGCAGAAATTGGTTCAAGAAAATAAAACACTGCTCCGTAATAAAACTAATTATGAAACAGACTTATCAGATCGTAGCCACGGTGTTAAGAATAAATGTGTTTTTAATGAAATAAATTTTTTTCATAATACTTGTAACTGGACCGTTGATATAATGCATAATTTGTATTTAGGTATATGCAGGTATGACATAGGCAAAATAATAAAACATTGTATTCAAAATAAATATTTCACTCTGGAACAACTTAACAATCGACTGAAATTTTTTGATCATTGTGAAGCAGATAGCGGTAATAAAATTTCTGCAATCAGTAATGCACATATTCAAAATGAGCATTTGATTCTTACCGCGGCTGAAATGTCCTGTCTCATAGCATATTTTGGAATGTTGGTCGGCGATCTGGTACCACCAGATGATCCAGCGTAGCTGCTGTATACTTATTTATTTGATATAATAAGCCTAGTAACAAGTACAACTATTTAAGATAATGAAATTATTTATCTAAGAGAGTTAATCAGACTGCATCATCAATTATATTTAGAAACATTTCAGAGCATTTAACAGCTAAATTTCACTTATTATTACATTATCCAACGATTATAAAAATTGTTGGCCCTCCGAAATTTTACTCGTGCTCAAGGTTTGAGGCTTTTAACACGTTGACTGCCGCAATGTTAAAAAAATGTGAACCGTTCCGGCCAAAACTTTTTTTTTCTTTTTTTATACTATTTTAGGCTTTTATATTAGATAATAGTTCTTATTTATAAAAATTAATTGTTTATATTAATGTTTTGCATGAGACTCACCATATGTGTCACGCGGCCTGAAAGATTACTTTTACCATAATAGACGTGAGTACCCGCAATGGAGTCTCGCTACGGTTAGCAGAAAAACAGCAGGAAAGCGTGTTACAACTTGTTGTAACACGTTGTCCTGTTGTTGCTGGAGTGGTGGGAATGCTAGGTCTTGTACCCTGTGTTTTTGTTAGGAACTAATGTTGCTGCTGTAGTTGCAAACAGACATAAATATTGTGTGTGTAATTGTGCACGATAAATAAAATACCAAGATGAATTACGAAGAAGAGCAGAAGCGTTTGCTCTTGTTGTGGCAGGTAAAATAACAAAATAAATTATGTGATGTATAGTGCAAACTACATTATTTGTTGTCATTTAGGAAAATTTGTCTGATGAAGATGACAATTTAGATGTGTTTGATGAATCGTCGGATGATTATGACGAGACACCTCCACAGAAGCGTTCTAAACTTTGTAAGTTGAACCTAAATACTGCAAGCAAACCAACGCCAAGTTGTTCAAATGTATTGAACCTAAGTGATAATGTAATGCAATCAATCGAGAACGTCATTGAGAAGTATAAAACTGTAAGCAGTGAGAATGAAGATATTTTAGAAAGTGCAAGTCTGACTTGGAGCCACGTAACAGGATTCAATTTAAAAAAGTTTTTATTCGCAGAATCCAATTCAGGGATAAGTAATGAATTATATGAAAACTATTATATGAAATCACCCATCGATTTTTATGGTTTATTTGTAAACGAAAACATTCTCCTTATGATGGTCACTGAAACTAACAGATATGCAAACCAATGTAAAGCGAAACAAAATGCACCTAAAGCTAGCATTCACAATTGGCTGGATACAAACATTGAAGAAATGAAAATTTTTATTGGTATATTGATATGGATGGGCCTTGTCCAATATACAAGCATTGAACTATACTGGTCAAAAAAGTCAATTTATCAGAATGTGATAAAATCTGTTATGTCTAGAAACCGATTTCAAATATTGGTAAAAATGTGGCATTTTAACAATAACGAAATTGTTACTCGAGATAGGTTGCAAAAGATATCTCCTTTGATAGATATGCTTGTTCAAAACTTCCAACGTTACAACACACCAAACGAAATGATTTGTGTTGATGAAACACTTGTTCCGTTTAGAGGGCGTTTGTCTTTTAGACAATTTATCAAAAATAAGCGACACAAATTTGGGATTAAACTATATAAACTTTGCGTCGAAAAAGGTTATACATACAACCTGAAAGTGTATTGTGGGAACGACAAAGTAAATGAGCAATCATCATCTGAAAGTGTAGTAATGTCTCTAGCAGAAAACTTGCTAGATAAAGGACGCACAATTTATACAGACAACTACTATACAAGTATACACTTAGCTCATACTTTACTGAAAAGAAATACACACTTGGTGGGAACCCTCCGATCAAACAGGAAAATGAATCCTAAAGAAGTAACTGAAAACTAAAAAAAGACGAAACAGTTGCTCTGGAAAGTAATACTGGGGTGGTTATTCAGAAATGGAAGGATAAGCGAGACGTGCTTACTTTATCTACAAGGCATACTGATGATTTAGTAGACACCGCATGTGGTCGCAGAGAATGTAAAAAACCAATAGCTGTTATTGATTACAATAAACATAAATCTTTCATTGATTTATCGGACCAGATGAAATCATACGCCACATCATTGCGCCGAGGAGTAAAGTGGTACCGTAAATTGGCGGTTGAGCTTCTTATTGGAAGTGCTTTGGTAAATGCATTTATTCTTCACCAAGAAGTCGCAAATGAAAAGATGACTATTACTAAGTTCAAGGAGGAGCTAGTCACAAAGTTTTTGCAGCTTGATTTGCAAGAAGTAAGTCAAGAGCCGGATGTTAGACTTCAACATGTTTTAGAAGATGTTGGTCGGGATGGAAGACGACGATGTAATATTTGTTATGTGAAACTTCAAAACAGATTTGGACGAGCTCATGCTCAGAAAAAAACACCTCGCACAAAACTCAAATGTAGTCCATGTGACAAGTTTTACTGTTTGGAGTGTTTCTTTGAAGTGCATAAATGCATAAAATAATTATTGTTAGTTATATATAGTTATTTTGTGCCTAATAATAATATTAAAAGTTCTTTATTTCAATTTAGTAATTAATTTTGTGTTTTAGTCAGTATTAAATGCAATGCTTTTCTTATTCATATTTTTTGAAGCTATATAGAGTTGATTCTGTGTTTCAAAATTTTTAGCCAAAAATGAATTTTGTTCTTACAGCTAAGCTTTTTGATTTCCGTATACTCAACATAGTATTGAGACGCCAATCCTGGTTCTCACAGCCTTTAACAAAATAGTTACTGAGACACACATGTGGTGTCTCAAAGCCATTAAGTACATTAGACTGAGACGCCACTGTTATGTCTCATGGCAGTCAACGTGTTAATAAAAAATCAAAGCGACATGCTCACGTTGTAAACTGCCGCATTAATATTTTATTCACTTTGGCGAAAAAATTGCAACTTGATTTATGCGATAAGTTTATATTAGCAGATATGTTTTAAGATACTTAAAAGTGATATCTACATTGTAAAAGTTTTCTTTTTCAATGTTGATTGAGAGTTTTATGTTCGTCTTTGTTTGCTGTTTTAATAAATTTTGTGTCACCGTATTTTGTTATATTTTTTGGGTGCAAAGTTGATTAACAAAAACACACGTTACGAAAGAGAGCGGCAATTTTCTAAAAACACAAAGGCGGACGAAGGGGTTAGCACGGGCCATATGGTTGGAGAACATAATTCTTCTTTTTCTCTCATTTAAAACCAGACGTGTCCCATACTATTTTCTTAAGGTGCATCTGTCATTCAGCAGCCTTGATCGCCAGAAAGGCTTGTAAAGAATTGCCTAGAGGACCGGAAGATCTAGTGAGAAGTATTGCTAGTTACGTTTCGAGGAGTGCAAAACGATGCGCTATTTTAATGGAATTGCAAGAATATGTTGACCAAAACACGCAAAGAAATTTAAAATTAGCAACTACTTGTTGGTTAAGCGGCCATAATTGTGCCGTGCAAATTTTAAATAATTGGAACGTATTAGAGCATTTTTTTTAATTGCCATCACTGAAGATAAATTAAAAATGTGCTGAAACCATTCACAACGACATGCAAAATATGTATTCAAAAGGTTACTTGTTTTTCATGAAGTACGCTTTAAATTTTTGGTGAAGATTTTTGTACCTACAAGTTATTAGTAAGTTAGTGAATCCCCAATTAAAGGCTTGTACAGCATAAGCCGTAACACCATAGAAAGTTAGAATTTTTATTAAATTATTATTTCATTGTTTTTATAATTATAAATTATTAACTTTTTAGTTTTATTAGAATTAATGTGATCAATGTGATCAATTTGACTAACATGAAACATGTTTAATTTTGAAATATTGTAAAGCATGAAAGGTTATTACTTAGCGTGACCTTTGATAAACTATTGGTACAAATACGCCCTTAATGCTCAATATATACACACAATGCATGAAAGGTTATAACATCTCACCTACTATGTACGATGTCAAATCCGTACATATAGGAGATATCAAGCATGTGGAAGTGTACTGGTTTTCTGCAATACCCTGGCCTGATGAGTATCAATAAAACGAAACAGCGCTGTAGTCAGGTTTGCATAAGACATTACACTTTCACGAAATGCTAAGTAATAACCTTTCATGCTTTACAATATTTCAAAATTAAACATGTTCCATGTTAGTCAAATTGATCACATTGATCACATTAATTCTAATATTTAATCGTTACCAGCGTAACTGGTACAATGTATAGAGGACTATCTTAAAATATAATTAAGATTAGTGGGTAGTACCAGTTTATCAAGTAGTACATGCTAAGCGTGACCTTTGATAAACTATTTGGTACAAATACGCCCTTAATGCTCAATATATAGATACACACAATGCATGAAAGGTTATAACATCTCACCTACTATGTACGATGTCAAATCCGTACATATAGGAGATATCAAGCATGTTGAAGTGTACTGGTTTTCTGCAACACCCTGGCCTGATGAGTTTCAATAAAACGAAACAGCGCTGTAGTCAGGTTTGCATAAGACATTACACTTTCACGAAATGCTAAGTAATAACCTTTCATGCTTTACAATATTTCAAAATTAAACATGTTCCATGTTAGTCAAATTGATCACATTGATCACATTAATTCTAATATTTAATCGTTACCAGCGTAACTGGTACAATGTATAGAGGACTATCTTAAAATATAATTAAGATTAGTGGGTAGAACCAGTCTATCAAGTAGTACATGCTAAGCGTGACCTTTGATAAACTATTTGGTACAAATACGCCCTTAATGCTCAATATACACAATGCATGAAAGGTTATAACATCTCACCTACTATGTACGATGTCAAATCCGTACATATAGGAGATATCAAGCATGTGGAAGTGTACTGGTTTTCTGCAACACCCTGGCCTGATGAGTTTCAATAAAACGAAACAGCGCTGTAGTCAGGTTTGCATAAGACATTACACTTTCACGAAATGCTAAGTAATAACCTTTCATGCTTTACAATATTTTTAGTTTTAATATTTAACGTTAGGTTAGAGCTTGAGCAAAATGAATCCGATGCATGATATTATTTTATCGCGGTTAAATCAGCCTTTTTCGAGACGTCAAGAGACGGAAAAGCGCCCAATTTTATAGTTGCGCCCAACTGCAGCAATAAATCTTGTCTCTTCTGATAAAAGCGGTGGCCGATCATATTCTAGGTCCTTTAAAGTGTCATGGTATAATTCATAAATGGTCATGCGGTAGTCATTACAAGCAAAGTTTTTATTGTTGACCATGTTTTTTGTTAGAGAACGTAAAAAATTTATGCAGTTCATCAGATGGTTATAATAACTTAAAAAAATGTTCGCGTAGTAGCCATCTTCATTCAAATTCAAAAAAACCTATAAAAAAATTTATGGATCTGAAACGTTTAGAAAAATATGCGTCAACCATGGTAGATGCCTTAAGAGAGCAGTCAAGTTTTAATAAAATTGTATACAATGAAAAAGTAAGAAAAAATCGTGTTTCAATTAGTTACTTAATCGATGTGACTTTTGTTCTTGCAAAACAAGAACTTGCTTTTCAGAGACACGACGAATCCTCCACTTCAGTAAACCAGGGTACTTTTAAAGAAATTTTTAGTTGTTTAGTTAAACGTAACGCAGAACTTACAGAGCATGCAACAAAATTTAGTGCTATTTTTACAGGTCAGTCCAAAACAATTCAAAACGAATTAATTAATTGTATTGAAGAGTATTTGTTATTGTTTATAAAAGATGAAGTAAATAATGTTGTTTTTTGTCTGTACAAGCTGATGACACAACTGACATTACTGAGAAATCACAATGTGCTATTACTTTGAGATACGTTGATCAGAAAGCAGAAGTCAAGGAACTTTTTTTGGGGTTCTTCGATGTCAGTGAAAATAAAACAGCTAATGCTCTTTTTAAACTTTTAAATGTCTTAGAACCGCACAATTTTAAAACAAAATTAGTAGCCCAATACTACGATAGCGCCTGTGTTATAGCAGGCGAATTAAATGGTCTTCAATCAAAAATTAAATCTGTAGCCCCTTTAGCTCTTTTTACACAGTGTTGTTGTGCACATAGAATAAACCTAGTTTTACAGCAAGGCACTTATTGCATATCTCAATCTAGAATTTTCTTTGCTACGATTACAGGTATTCCAAAATATTTTCACTTATCTGCACAACGTACTTTCATCTTAGATAGAATTATTGGGAAAAGAATATCTAGAGCAAAATTTGCTAATCTTTTTCCAATACGATACGCGGTGTACCACCGAGTATCAGATTCAATTATAACAATTTAAACATAAAGTATTTTTCTGAACAAATTAATTCAGCCAAAGTACGTGTAAGAGAGTTAAGAGAGGAAATAGTATATTACACCACAAGGGACAAAAGTTGAATTTTCGGCTGCGCGCCATAATGCCCGAGGTGAAGCCGAGGGCATCATGGCGCGCAGGACCGAGATTTCAACTTCTGTCCCGCGTCGTGTATACGATTTTTCTTCATACCTCGGTCGAAAGTACGTACTTTTATTTTTAATTTTATTTTTTTAACTTTAAATGCTGATAGTTTTTGATGCCTGCCGCGACATTTGCGGCACGAGCGAAGCGAGTGTTGCTGGTCATATAACATAGTTACGAGTATAAATAAACACGATGAATTCTTTCTTCCCGCTATTATAGGGAAGAAAGAATTTCATCTTACAGGGACTAAAAGTTAAACTTTCGTCTCTGTTATTAGGGACGAAAGTACGTACTTTCGACAGAGGTATGAAGAAAATAAATTTTTAGAACTTTTTAATAAAGCCAAACTTAGGGCTTCATTGCCTTCCAAGCCGGGAAAAGAATTAAACAAAAATGATGTTTTTAACAAATACAAATTTTAGGTACCATAGTTTTGCAATTAGATACTCGCTTTCAAGTTGGAATTTCTAGCCCTTGATCATTCGTCAAAATATTCCGAATATACCAAAGCGTTCCCCAAACGACACTTTGAGTCTTTATTTGAGGCGTGTAGAATCAAAAGCGGACATGTCACATTTTTTACAAAATGAAACCAAGATATACATTTTGTTCGTCGAGAGTAGCACTACCCAGATAGCAGCAGTTTTAGTTGCAAAACCGACCTGTCTGCGTTAAAAATGAGTTCGGAAATCAACTTTGGTTTCATAATCGGACACATCCACAGCGCATTTGTAACAGAGCCGGACATGTCAACACTGGCCAATAG
Organism: Lagria hirta; assembly: GCA_947359425.1. Classification (NCBI taxonomy): domain Eukaryota; kingdom Metazoa; phylum Arthropoda; class Insecta; order Coleoptera; family Tenebrionidae; genus Lagria; species Lagria hirta. Next base: position 29,091,969 of record OX375796.1, read on the forward strand.
CATGGCTTGCAGAAGCGTTGTCTGGCATACTCCAAGCTTACTAAGCAAATTGAACCGATTGTGATTGCACGTGTTATTACCTTGTTGTTCCTTACTACCCTGCTAGTGTATTTTTATGGAAAACAACGATTCGTTTGTGAAAGAGGTGAAATGAAGTACAGGAAGAAAAAAAAAAGTGCAGAAAAGCGGTTGGAAGAGAAATATTGCAAAAAACGCAAGGTAAAATTGATCATCATAATCTCAATATTCTACTATTTCTTACTTATGCTTTTAGATATTTGCCAAAAAATCCCCCCACATATCCAGAGTGTGGACATTCATCTCGAAGACTGCAATGTGCTAAACTCACGTTGCAAGATGTCAACACATTTCATAAAGAATTTTACAAAGATTCTAATAAGGTCAGACAAGATCAGTTTCTTTCCCGTTTTAGTGTAAGTTTTGTACCACATCGCAAACGCCCCCGAGATAATACCAAACCAAAAGCAAAAACTAATGCTTATTTTGTCCAGAAAAAATCTTCTGCAGACGTTAGAGTCTGCAGAACTGCATTCCTTAGAATTTTGGGCATCACTAAACATCGTGTAAATGGGGTTGTAGATCGTTTTCAACTTAATGGAGACTTGACAGAAAAAAGAGGAGGTGACAGAAAATCGAAGTTGTATGCAAATAAACTAATAGCAGTAAAAAGTTTTATAAAACCCTTAAAAGCTGATGAATCCCACTACTGCAGAGGCAAATCTGTGAGGCAGTACCTTCCTGCTGAATTAAACATCAGCAAATTACACAAAATGTATAATCAAAAATCCGATGCAGATAATAAAGTAAAATTTAGTTATTTTCACCATGTTTTTACCACATATTTCAACGTTGGATTTGGATCTCCTAAGACAGATGCATGTTCTACCTGCATCGAATTTAACGAAAAAATCCAAGCCGAAGATGATGCTGATAAAAAGAAAAGACTACAAACCGAGAAAGCGATTCATACGGTGCGAGCTAAAGCATTTTTTGATATCCTACAAGAAAAGAAAGATGTCCAATGTTGCACAATGTTGTACAAAACACATCTGCCATACATCTGCTTTCCAGTCGTTTTGAACAGATTGCTTATACCAACATTACCCAGATGGATTACTTTCAATCGGTCAGATCAAACATTGGACAGGAAAGCTTCAACCTCGTTCAGTTTCTAAGGAATAGGTCTCCGCATACACCACTCAGCCTTAACATGCACGAGTTGAAAGTGGATTCATTAAGAAATTGTGTTTTGTACAACATTGTGCAACAGGGGTTGTACATATGTCCCGAGACAAGTAGGCACATCATTTCCTTTTTAGAGGATGATTTTAGCAATTCTGTAAAAAAAATATACCTACAAGTTTTGGTTCATTATACCAAAATAAACGTTCATCAAGTGTACGAAACCTATTCAAGTAATTTTGATAAAAGGCCAAGTGGTACTAAGATGAACATTGATAATTACTTTGATTCTCTGATTAAAGAGTTTGTAAAAAAGGCACAGCAAGAAGAAGCATACAACGTGATAAAAGTCACCGCTGAAGAGGAAATACAAGTGGTTCGTACTGCATTGTTGAGTCCCTCTATACGGTCTGGTTTTCAAACTTGTTTGAATGACATTATAGGATTCTCCTGCACTGCTGAATGGATCAAAGTTAAAATTGAGAAGATGCAAATTTACACCCTTGATAATTTTAAACCACTGGCAGGTTTACGTTGGGCGCCAATTATGTAACCGTGAAGTTACACAAGGGGAAAAGGAGAGAAGGGAATAAAGGGAATAGGAAAACTCGAGGACAGGCTAATCTCGGCTAGCTTTACCTTGTTCAAAATTTGCCCGGTAGTTCAGCCGTAGAGGCGTGAATCTAAGAACACAGGTGGTGGATATAGCGCCACTCAACCTAAGCGCAGACAATAGCCGAAATTAACCTCCCTTTAGCCTTTTAGGGGTCAAGACCTGCAGGCTAAACAAAAACTCCAGTAAAATAATATTAATATATTGAATAAATAAAAGAAAATACAACAAATAAAAAAAACTAACTGATAGCAATAAGTGATATTGGCCTCAAAATGAAATATAATAAAAAAAAAATAAATCCAGAATGCTCAAATAATTAATTAGTTCTAAATAATTCAAATAAAATTTTATCACAATTTTAACACAACTTGACAGGACTCGATGCAGTCTGAGTTAGACAAGACAATTCCCTTGTAGTTAACTCAAGCACCCCTTACAGGTTGTCCTGATTACCACAAACAATAAAGGCAATAATTTGATGAAACAAAATATAATAAAAGGAAGGTTTTCTTCACTTTAAAGGTGTCGTTCAAAGGCTTACTAACATTCACACATTCATTCTACCTTTCATAGACCTTGAACTAACCTTATCTGCAGTTTCCGTTGGAGATGGTTGTTTTGCGGTGGTTTTCTATTCGGAAGCTCGATGGTAAATAGCAGAAAACAGGAGGAAGAGATCGAGTGCCGCAATTGAGTCGTCTCTTGACCCTAGACTCGCCTTGCCCCCTTCTAACGTCACGTAATCGCAAAAATGGTAAAGTCGTTATCAAAACGTGGCTTCAAAGCCGTACCAATTTTCTTGTCAAAAAGTCGTGAACACACGTAATACCCACTACCGGGTTTATTTGACTCACTACTTTGGCGTAGAAGGGTACACTCACACTACGTACGCTGGCGGACTTAAAAATGCAACATGGGCGCTAACACCACTTCTATATATAGAGTCGGTATCTTTCCCGCTTAAAATCTGGTAAATTCTGCTTTTTACCATCGAGCTTCCGAATAGAAAACCACCGCAAAACAACCATCTCCAACGGAAACTGCAGATAAGGTTAGTTCAAGGTCTATGAAAGGTAGAATGAATGTGTGAATGTTAGTAAGCCTTTGAACGACACCTTTAAAGTGAAGAAAACCTTCCTTTTATTATATTTTGTTTCATCAAATTATTGCCTTTATTGTTTGTGGTAATCAGGACGACCTGTAAGGGGTGCTTGAGTTAACTACAAGGGAATTGTCTTGTCTAACTCAGACTGCATCGAGTCCTGTCAAGTTGTGTTAAAATTGTGATAAAATTTTATTTGAATTATTTAGAACTAATTAATTATTTGAACATTCTGGATTTATTTTTTTTTTATTATATTTCATTTTGAGGCCAATATCACTTATTGCTATCAGTTAGTTTTTTTTATTTGTTGTATTTTCTTTTATTTATTCAATATATTAATATTATTTTACTGGAGCTTTTGTTTAGCCTGCAGGTCTTGACCCCTAAAAGGCCAAAGGGAGGTTAATTTCGGCTATTGTCTGCGCTTAGGTTGAGTGGCGCTATATCCACCACCTGTGTTCTTAGATTCACGCCTCTACGGCTGAACTACCGGGCAAATTTTGAACAAGGTAAAGCTAGCCGAGATTAGCCTGTCCTCGAGTTTTCCTATTCCCTTTATTCCCTTCTTTCCTTTTCCCCTTGTGTAACTTCACGGTTACATAATTGGCGCCCAACACATTACTATCAGATTATTCTTTTCCTATTCGTTAAAAACTACCTGGGTTTTTTCCCCTGGCCAATAAAAAAAAGTTAGCTTGCTTTACTTTATATAGAGAGTGTTCAGAAAAGACAGTTACTCGAAAGACATAAATTGTCTTAAAGGCGTCGGGTCTTCGCAGTTCTAGACTAAATCGATGACAGCGAATTCGATAGTGCACAAGCTAGCGTCATGCAATGAGTAGTTTACCGCAAAATGGCAAGAAGGCGCTTATTTATCGTAATTTCTGGCGTGTGCCGCAATTCAACCGTTACACGGGTTGATGACATTTTCTTATGACTGTGAAAAAAATCTAGTATTGCCCAAGGTGCCAGATCAGAGGGCGTATTATAGTCGTCAGCTTTATTGTTATAATTTTACAATCGTTAAAGGCTCATTAAAATGTCACTTGAATAAAAACACTGTACTTGCATACTCATGGTTGGAAAATGAGCGCTTGAAAGGATCTAACGAAATTGCTTCTGCGGTGTACCATTGTCTGAAGAAAAGTGAAACCACGATGGATGAGACGCATACAGTACGCCTGGTTTCAGATGGATGCCCGGGACAAAATAAAAATTGCACATTGTTAACTATGGGTGTTAAATGGCTGCAGGAAGCACCTCGACAAATTAGGGAACTTCAAATTATATTTCCGGTCACAGGCCATTCTTATCTGCCCCCCGACAGAGTTTTTGGTGTTACAGAAAAAAAACTTAAAAGAATGGACACCATCATTTTACCGACAAAATACCACCATGTCTTTGAGGAACAGGCAAGAGTGTTTCTTGTTGGAAAAGACTGGAACGTCCAAAATTGGAAAGAAGAAGCGGAAAAGAATATAAAAGTTCCTGGCTCTCTACATTTTAAAATTTCACAAATTAAGCGTCTCATATTAAAACGCACACCACGAAACCATATTCTCGTGTCTGGAGAAATGACTTACCGAAATTCAACATCGAATTTGTTGCCCGTAACAAAAAGAGGAAGAAAAATTTCCGATATAGCTCCAACAGAATTACCAGTTGGGGTCCTTGTAAAGAAGGCAAAGAAACAAGACATAGAATCATTGCTTACTGTTCATTTTGGAAAAGAATGGAGAAATCTACCAAATTTAGCCTTTTACAAAGGCGTTATTAAAAGCGATATGCCGCAAGAAGAAGAAGAAGAAGTTCCAAATGAAGGTGAAAGTGAACTAACCTGTGAATTTTTGGAAGAAATTCTCCCTATATAACAATATTATAATGTATTCAAATTTTCAATAAAAAAAAACAAAATTTTACTTACATTTTTATTGGTACTGCCACTAAAAGAAGAATAATTTATGTTTCACATTCGGACAAGTCCAGGTTTTAGTTGCAAATACGGTCAAGTGCAATATTATTATTTAAATATTGTTCAAACTAACGCAGCTAAGATGAAAAAATATATTAGGGTATTGAGGATTGAGGCTTATTAACAGGTTGGCATCTGAAACAAACGATGTTTCGATTTGGAATTGATTTGGCATTATTTTAGATTTTTCTCAAAACTACCTTAGTGTGACATGTCCGACTTTGATTCTACACGCCTCATTTGCAGTTTACTCAAATATTTTTGAGAAAGACCGATTATATAATGAATTATGTAATATCTACAGAGATAATCAGTTTTGTAAGATAGATGTTCCAACTACTCTAAAAAATATTTATGCAGAATTTAAGAACGTTGTTACGGAGACCTACCGACTTTTATGTTTTTTTCTCAAAATCACAGCTACAGGGCCGTCCCGTGCCGGAGGTGCATCGCACCCGGGCGGCATTCTATAAGGGGCGGCAAAAAATGATTTTTTTTTATTTATATACACATCCACAAAGATGCCGCTCGATATAAAAATATTACTTTTTGCTATGACGGCGGCTAAATCGTACATTTTGTGTAGATTTTGTAAAATCAGATATTTTTGGGACAAAAATATTTATTTTGTTATGTTTTGTTGTTTGTTGGATCTTTTGTTGAAAATATATTCTCATATTTCAAAAATTATTTGTCGTCTGTTTATTTAAAATTTGCTATTGAAGGCCCTGCAGTAAATTTGCTTTATGTCAACTTGATACTCAAGTGGCGTTAGTCGTAAGTGGTTGAAAAAGGGACACATAGTTAGGTATAATTTTAAAAAAAGTTTTTACTTTTTAGTCATTTTTTAATATAGAATTAAAAAATAGAAAATATAGAATTATATTTTGAAATAACTACAATGTCGTTTATACATGCTGTTGGTAAATATAGAAAATATTCTGGGACGACAATATTGAAACTTTATAAGGAAAGAAAAGCAACAGAGTGAAATTCGACACTCGATGGTGCGAGACTGCTCTGTCTGTTGTCACCATAAATTAAGGCACTTAATAAGATAAATGTAGATTTTGTAACTTTTGTTCATGAATGTGAGACGATTTGTTGTTTATGTCTTACGATCAGTCTGCTGCGCTCTCATAAAAATATCAATTTATTAAGGGCCAGCGTGGCGGGGTTATAGAATAAGTTTATAAACAAAAAATTCTTTGTTAATAGTGTGTTAAGTGGTACAGTGTACAGTAGGTCTGGACGTCTGGACCATTATATTTTTAGAAATAGAAAAGGGAGTCAGATGATGTCTAGAACAAATACCAACAAGACGTAGACTGATACAAGAGACTTTCGACTATTAAATAAACACACCTTACGTTGCAATTGAAAACGTTTTTAACTTAATAAAGACATATTTCACATATTATTTCTTACAAACGGGTGTGTCAAGTGTTAATTTATTTTAGTTCGTGATTATATAAAAGTTAATAAAAGTGAACTAAAACTGAAATAACAGTTAACGAATCAAGTGCTTTTTGCTTGAGTTTGAAGATTAGAAACGTAAGTATTTTTGATTATTTTAAACGTTTAAGCTCTTATTTTAAATTTTTTCTATTTCAATATTTTCTAAATTTATTTTTATTGTACATTAATTCAGATGGCTGATGGTAGAAAAAGACTTTCCGGCTTTCAGTATCGAAAAAGAAAGGCCGAAAAAGACGAAATTAAAAAGTCACTTGCTGGCTCTTTAAAAAAATTTATTGTACCCGCGACATTGACGGCCACCACCGCACAACCGTCAACAAGCCGGCAAGTGGAGCTACAGGACGTGAAGGAACAGATTGATTTGGACAACGTCCCGCTTTTAGAAAATTTTCAAATAATGCAGCACCAGGGAAACGATACATCCGACTCCGAGACGAATGTCCAGGAGACCCAGGACACTGACACATCAGATCCACCAACGGCACCATCACCAACCCCAAAGGAAGTTTCCGCTGAAAATGCTGGGCTAGAATTATTGAAGGACCCAGCTCATTGGCCGCAAGTTCTAACAGACAAGATAAAAATCTCTATTCTTGAAATAGGACCACATCAATTGGCAAACATTACATTTCCATTAGATGATTCAAATAGATGTTTTTCAACCACTTACTATGACAAAAAATTAAGTAACAATGAAAAAGTTCCTAGGACATGGTTAGTGTACTCTAAATCAAATTATTCTGTGTTCTGTTTTTGTTGTAAGTTATTTAAATAATATGATAATATTTTTAATGATGATAAAGGTTACACTGACTGGCGGCACTTGTCTCAAAATTTAGACAGGCACGAAAAAAGTAAAGGGCATTTTGAAAATGTTAAAAAATGGGTTGAAATAAAAAAATCGCTTGAAAAAGGTAGAACTGTTGACTCAGTCAATCAAAATTTGATTCAGCTGGAGAAAAAAAGATGGACATCGGTTATTGAGAGAATTTTTTGTGCAATTCAATATTTAGCCAGACAAAATCTAGCTTTTAGAGGGAGCAATGAGAAACTTTTCGAAAAAGGTAATGGTAACTTTTTAAAGCTAATGGAATCAATTGCAAAATTTGATAATGTAATGGCAGAACATCTTAGTAAAATTCAAAAAAAAAGCAGTCACATGCCACATTATTTAGGTCATCATATTCAAAATGAAATTATTTGTCTGATAGGTGAAAAAGTAAAACAAAGTATAATTGCAACATTAAAATTGTGTAAATACTATTCGATTATATTAGATTGTACGCCGGATGTAAACCACGAAGAACAAATAACTGTTGTTGTTAGGTTTGTTTTTATTAATAGCATTTCAAACAATTTAGAAATTCGAGAGCATTTTTTAGGGTTTTGCCCAGTTAAAAATACAACTGGTGAAGGATTAACAGCTTTTTTATTGAATTATTTGGGAGAATTAAATATAAATATTAAAGATATGAGAGGGCAGGGGTATGACAATGGTGCCAACATGAAAGGCAAACATAATGGACTGCAAAAAAAAATTCTTCACATAAATCCTAGAGCTTTCTTTGTTCCATGTGCAGCTCATAGTCTTAATTTAGTTATAAATGATGCTGCAAAAAGTTCACATGAAGTAACAAACTTTTTTGGCATTATTCAAGAAATATATGTTTTTTTCTCGGCTTCTACCTATCGTTGGCATATTTTTATGAAAGAAGTTCCTACCACAACTCTTAAACCGTTATCAGATACACGTTGGGAAAGTAGAATCGATGCAATTAAAACTCTTAGATTCAATTTAGAAAAAATTTATGATGCTCTTTTTTTTCTTTACAATGATGCATCAAGAGACAATGACACAAAAAACGTGGCAAAGTCATTAATTATTAAAATTAAATCTTATAAATTTGTGTGTTCTTTGATAATTTGGTACAATATTTTATCAAAAATAAATATTGTAAGCAAAATCATGCAGAAATCTGACATTATTTTACCCGAAGTTGTAAAAATGTTGACAGAAATTAAAAACTTTTTCCATGAATTACGATCTGATGGTAGTTTTAAGGCTATGCTTAACGAAGCAAAAAAAATTGCTGAAGATATAGACTGTGAAACTGTTTTTCCAGCTATAAGCTTGGTCAGACCTAGGAAAAAAAAAGTTTTTTTTGACTATGAATGTAGAGATGAACCAGTCGAGTCTCCGGAGCTAAATTTTAAAGTAAATTTTTATTTCTATATTGTAGATGTAGTAGTATCAAAATTAAATGATAGATTTGAACAGTTAAACGAGTGTAACAATACTTTTGGGTTTTTAAATAATTTATGTTCTGTATCTTCAGATAAAGAGAAATTAATGAAATGTTGTATGGATTTACAAATTAAATTAACAGATTTATCTACTAAAGAAATGGATGTTGATGCAATTGATTTGTGTAATGAAATTGAAATATTGAAAACTTACATTAGTAATAAATCCAATGTCATTTCAGCGAAGGAAGTTTTAGAATATCTAATCACTAATGATTTAATTAATACTTTTCCCAACTTATCTGTAACATTACGAATTTTTTTAACGATGCCTGTCACTGTTGCTCATGGTGAGAGATCTTTCTCAAAGTTAAAAATTATTAAAAATTATCTGAGATCTTCTATGAGCCAAAATAGGCTTACGAATTTGGCTGTGATAAGTATTGAGAAAGATATCTGCAATTCATTAGATATGACAGATTTAATAAAAGAATTTGCAATTAAAAAAGCTAGAAAAGTAGCTTTCAACAATTAAAATATATCTACAACCTCAGTAGTTTAGCAGTATAGTTTATATTATTTACATCTAAGTTCAAAGTGATAATAAACAAAAGTTTAACATAAATATATGTAGGTAGGTTTTTTTTTGTTATAACTAAGTATTTTATAATTTTTTGGTTTGATTTGAATGTTTACATTTTTTTTATACATAGTAATAAAGTTTATAAAAAGTTATTTTACTGATTTTTATTTATTTATTTTTTTTAACATATTAACAGCTATCAATAAATTAAAATCAGAATTTCAAACCAACGCAATTATTATTATTGAGCGGAATATAACATCTATGTTCTGATGGGAAAGGACGGCGAATTTCATCTTGCACCCGGGCGGCACATACCGTTAGGCCGGCCCTGCACAGCTACAAGTGTTTCAATAGAAAAAAACTTTTCATGCCTCAAGGCCCTCAAGGGGTTAAAAGCATATCTCAGAAACACAATGTCGCAAAAGCGTTTATCTGGATTAGGGTTTATTTCTATAGAAAAAGAGTTATGTATTAACAGAATTTAGTAAAAATGAAAAGTTTTACGACAATATTATCGACAATTTTACTAATGAGCACGAACAAAATAATAATTTTCTTAAAAACTTACCACTTCATGCAGAGTCCATGGAAAGATAGGAACCATTTAATTGATCGCGATGTGTCGATGTATCGATGTGAATCATACCAAAAAAATAAGTGAGGTTATGCCACAAAGCAAACGCGATTATTAAAGTTATAAAAGCTACAATCACTCACTGAAACATGTATGAAGTTATTAGTTAATTCCATTTTTCTTCTTATTACATAAAATAACAAGATATTATTATTTTAAGACCCAAAAACAAACTACCGGAGAACACAGACCACGCACTGATTCTTCACTTCTCTTTCCGGAAAATCTTTTCCACTATGACAGTAGACATTATTAAATGTGCCCGAAAAATATCTTTTAAAACAGTTTAATAAATCATGAACAGAACGCAGAAAATTGTAAGCCGTGAAAAACACCAAAACCGAAAAACCATAATAAACATTTCTGTCATTTCCTATTCCTATCCTCCTCACCTACTTTAGTGACTTTTGACTTTACCGCAGAATTACCAACGTTAGAATTCTCAAAACCACTCAAACAGATGTTAAGCCTTGCTTTCTCTGAATAATACCAAGCGATCATTTAAATCTAAAATCAATTGTTAAAAATACCAAAATAGTTTTTTCAATAAAAATATGAGTGCTGTCAGAACCACTTAATAGACTTGGTTCTAAATTAAATATTTAAATATGTTTTTGTTATTCTCTTGGTTTATATTTTCAGAACAACAACAACAATTGGATTAAACAAAATCAAAACACGAAAAAAACTAACTGTATATAAAAAAACTTAAGATTAAAAAAATATTTTAAAACAATAATAATAATAATAAATTTTATTTTGTTTTTGGACATATATATCTGTACAAAAAAGGTTTCAATGTTGTTTAGAGAAAAAAAAATACACAATGTTAGTTCTACTTCAATGTTGTTGAGACTTTATGATCAGTAGTTCTTCCATCTTTTTCATTGACATTTGGCTTGATGTAGACGTCTCTCAGGTGGCTATAGAGAGGACATTCGACCAGAAAATGTTGCAAACTTTCTTTTGTTTGCATGTTGCAAATGGTGCAAGTGTCGTTACAGTCAATCTTGAACGATGTTTTATCCAAATAGATGCATATATTTGTTTTGCTTAAGTCTGTTCTGACTAATAACTCGCATTTTTTTATTGAAGTCTTAAAGTGTAGATCTTTCTTTTTGAGATAGTCCACTTATATTCATATAAAGTGGTAAATAGTTCGATTGAGTTGCGCTTTCGATGTTTTTGCTAAACTAGGTGTTACTCAATTTTTCAATTACGTTCTCTATCAATTTTTTGAGATTGTTCTTTTCATTGATTTTAGGTATATCTTCTCCCAACAGCTCCAGTAGTTGTTGAGGTTGGCTAATTCGGTATATTGGTAATATTGGTATTAGAATTGTGATTTTCCGTCAATGATTTGAGACTTATTTTAGGAAGTCGAGTGTCATTCATTTTCAAAATTTTGCTGCACAGAAGTTGTTGCTTCAATACTTGGATTATTAGTTAAGGTTGTCCGCCGTGCAATTGCGGACTACCTGAATAGCGTAGTTTAATGTATTTGTTAGCCAGTAGTAAACACGTTTGAAAAAATTTGATTGAACTTGTTCCACTTCTTTTAAATATCTCATTGACCAGATTTTGCTCCCAAACAACAGTGTTGACCTTACTATTGCCTCAAAAAATTTAATCCTAGTGTCAGAACTGTTTGTATTTGTTATTTGTAGCATGGTTATTACTTAGGCTGATGCGATTTTTTCGTTTCTTTTGCAGTGCTCTGCTGCTGTCTTAAACACCCTCTATGTAGAAAATGGCACTCCAAAATAAGTAAAACTTTTCACGTGTTCTAATGGAGCGTTCTTATATAGTAAGACGCCGAGAACATTGGCTCTTCTCCCTCTATGAAATATGATGGCTTTTGTTTGGTCAGTACTATAAGTTTGTTTTCATTACAGTACTTCTCTAATATTCTGAGTTTTTGATTTCTGTTTAGTGCTGACAAGACAAAAAGAACGATATCATCAACATACAACAACGTTGGTAGCGACCTTCTACTTGGGATCTTGAAAAATCAAGAATTATTTGAATAGAAATCCAAATTGTGTTTTTGAAAAAATCCCACAATATCTGACTAGTAAAAGTTATAAACTATCACTTTGCATCACTCTAGTGGTCATTTTAATCTCATTTGATTGTATCAGTTCAAATGTAACCATTATCCCAGATAGCACAAAGTAGTCCTATGGACGTACAGTGGACGTCCCTTCATGTACGATTGGACGTCCATTGTACATCTGTTTTCGTCTTATGGACGTCCAGTGGACGTCCATTTAATGTCCTTTTGTCACAACATTGGACGTCCATAAAATGTACATTACGGGACGTCCATAAAATGTACATTACGGGACGTCCATAAAATGTACATTACGGGACGTCCATAGAGCGTCCGTTACCGGACGTTTATAGAGCGTCCACTACCGGACGTTCATTTGGCGTACGCTACTCGTCATATAGCGTCGGTTACCGGACGTCCATATTGCGTTTGATAATTAAGGCGTTCATTATCCTCGTTTTTGAAAATTATGTTCATTCTTCATTTAGTTCCAAAACCAAAGTCATCAATTACAAAAAATTTTTTACAAATAATTAACGCACCTCCTACCATGTTACAGCACTTTGTAACAATAATAATTGGAGAATAAAACTTTAAATTTTCAGAAAAGACAAACGAGTAAGTGATCAGTCTATTTATAAAGCTTTTTTGGTTTGTTTGAATAACTAATAGACTGAATAATTTTAGCATAATATTATATTTTCTTTTAAAATACAAGATATGTTTTAACAAAGTTATTATTTTTCTATTTATTATTTAGCTATTCTTTCTTCGTACGTTCTGCGCAGCGCCGAAGCCATTTAGCTATAGCCACTTCAGCTTCCTTTTCGGAACATTGAAGAAAAACTCAAATAGCGGCTTCTAAAAAACAAAATTATATAAGAATATATATGCACAGAACAACATTCTTACTTTTAAGCAATTCGTTTATTTTTAATAAACAATTTTTTTGACGTCCAAAATAACTGTAGTTTGAAGGAAATTTATTTGTTATTCGTGTTTTGGTGGACCTATATATTAATTCGTATGCATCTTTCCCCCCAGATGACGAAATCTCTTTTATCTGCAAAAAAGTAAATAGATTATTATAATTTTCTAAAATCTTAAAGTGAGATGAACAGTCAGATTTTATACTTACAGCAGTACTCATACTACTCATAGCCTCCGTACTGACAAGATATTCTTCCAAATTTTCTAATTCTACTTCAGATTAATTATCTTTTGTAAAAGTTGATTTATCGAGATAATCAGATGGTTTTATTTATGTGATTAATGCAATTTTTTAATTATTTTTCTTTAATCAAACAATAAATCAACCCTTTTACTCATGCTATAATTGAGAAATTCTGTAAGACAATCGTACCTTTAGATATTGATTTGTTTAATTGGCGTTATAAAACACTAATAATTAGCTAAAAATTATAACACTACTACAACAGTACACAAACACTGGTAAATCTGGAATGCCTTTTGAGTTTTGGCTTGTAGGGTCAAGTGCATTTAGGGGCGGATACATGACACATGTGGGAATGTTTATTTTCTTTACGGGGGTTTCGAGGGTCAATACACGAAACATGGTCTAAAAATAGATTTTTCTAATGGTTTTCTTGAGTTGGGTGGCTTAGATAAGCACACTTTTACAATAGGAACAAAAATAATGAAGTAATATTTTCCAAAACATGTAAGAAATCTCTTCATTACGGAGTCTGTGACTACAAAACAAGATCGAAAAAGAGAAAAGTTTGTACCTAAAAAGTAATAACGTCGTATATGGTTTCTGTTTATAAAAGTATGTTGAGACCATGAGACCCACAACTTTTACTACCAAATAATACAATAATTAAAGTAATGAATTATGCGTACTTACCAATACAATTTACACACCAAACACTGTTACACAAATAAAAGCAAAAGCAACCAGTGAAACAATATGTTATTGTCACACAATTATCTTTAAATAAATTTTATTCTCACCAAATACGACAGATTTTGCTTGTTCTTATTTTTCGATTTTTAATAATATGTAAATAATAATATATATTAAGTATGCAAACCTCAGCAGTACGAAAATATTGGATTAAATTGTGTAAAAAAGTTTTACAGTTCCTAGATTATTTAATTCAAAAATACTCGTAGAAAATGTTAATAAATAAAGAGAAGACATCATATATTATGTACATTTCTGGAAAAATTTTGAGAACGTGTTGTTTAGAGCATTTGATATGTGTTTTATTGATTATTATAATTTATAGGTACAAAAATGTAAATGTCCACTACACGTTCATTTTTAGTCCGTGAACGAATGAACTAATATTGGACAGTAAATGGATGTCCATAAAACAAACTTTATAGTCGTACATAGGACGTCCATGTATGAATGTCCATATAACGTCCACTTTTAGTCCTTGGACCAATGGACTTCTAATGGACCTATAGCGGACGTCCATCGGACGTTCGGTGCTATCTGGGATGTTGGTTCTTCCATATAAATTGCGGATTATTCTAATTAGTTTTCCACTTACGCCAATTTGATTCAGTTTATGCCACAGTAGTTTATGCTCCACAGAATCAAATGCTTTTCTGAAGTCAACGAAGATGGCGGATAAGTAAGATGATTTAAGAGTAATGTTAATATCAATCGCAGTGTTCAACACCGGAACATCCTCGCTTCGGTCGAAATCCTGATTGCTCCTCCGGAAGTATATTGCACATTTCGCTCCAATGAGAAAGTTATATTATGGTAGTCAAAAATCTTGTGATAATGTTAAGTAATAAAATTTATCTATAATTGTCTGGATCGTTTCTGTCTTGTTTTTTGTAAAGCATGTACATGTCGATGTTTCTCCAGTTTTTAGTACATTCTCTTGTGGTAATGATGATATTGAATAAATCTAATACATAGTGCATCCACGCCGGTGTTATGTTCTTGTAGTATTCGTTTGGTATCAAATCAGCTCCCAATGTTTTGTTCGTTTTTGTATTGGATATTACTGACAATAATTCGACCGTCGTTATTTCAAAGTCTAGAAAAGGGTGAAGATCCGATATGAAATACTGTTCGTTAATCAGTTTTTTCTCATAAATGTCTTCTAAAAATCTTGTCCATGCATCTGTTGTTATGCTGTTTGCATTTTGCAGAGTATAAGTAAATTTTCTTATAGTTGTCCAAAATAGTGTGGAATTTTTAATTGTGCTAGATTTTTGATGAGCTCATTGGAGAACGTTTTTATTTTTTCAGTTTCAGTGTCTTGAAATAGTTCCTCTTACGTCGAAAGTATTCATTTAGAGTTTTTTTGTTTAGATCATATTCAAAGGTTTTCTACTGTTGCTTCATTTTTTTTATATATATCTACAGTCATTATCAAACCATGAGTTTCTTTTCTTAAACAAATTGTATTAAATTTTGTTTCTTTTAATAATTAGGCCTGCAGATTCTGCGGCTCCTTGAATTGCATGAGTGAGATTTTTATTTATCATTGTCGTTGTCATTCAAATATATGCGGACCGAGTTCAACAGTACCAGTGCAAAAAGAGTAGAGCTTTCTTCATTCCATGTGTTTAAGTTTTTTTGTTTGATTGCTCAATTTAGTATTGTTGAGAAGTAATAGATAGTTGGATGGAAATTGCCATACGAGGAAAAGCGTGCAACAGATGTTTCACTTCTATGTCTTCGAAAGTTTTGACTGTGTTGTCTTTAATAAAGACAAGACCAATTGTGCTTTTTCTATTTTATAGAGATAAATATGAAGTCAGCTTGTCAGCTTTTGGTTTTTCTATTTGTTAATATTAGTTCATATTCCTCTATGCTTTCGATGAATTTTTTACCTCTATAAAGCTTGAAGTTTTGTCCCTGGATGTCTTTTCTCTATCGAGATTGCTGGTCTGAATAAGTTCGTTGTCTAGTTGGTTTACTGTAGTATATTTCCTACGACAACTTTAAAAAATCTTTATATCAAGAGTGTAAATTGAATTATAAGAAGCTACATTTTGTACTGAATTTTATTATGCATCGGTCGCTAGGCAAGTTGCTAGACATCAAATGCAAAATAAAATATTTTGTGTTCGGTCGAACGACAAATGTCATCAGGTAGTTACAGTTAGTGCATTACAAATAATTTCTTACTTATTTCTAAGAAATCATATAATTAAAATAAAAAGTGATAGTTATAATGATTTGGATTTGACACCTCTAAGTATACCAAAAGCAGCAATTTTAACAACACTAAACTTTTTGCCGAAAACATCGAAGAAAGTGTACACACGGGCTTATAACCAATTTTTGAAGTGGAAAGAAGATCGAAACGCTAAATCGTTTTCCGAGAACGTCCTTCTTTTAGCGACTTGGCGAAAAAATTCTAAAGTTTCACATTATAGACACAATACTGAATGTTGCAAACGACTCTCAGTATTCATAATAATATAGATATTATAGGCCATAAAAAAAGATTCCAGGACAACTTAAAGGGTAAGGTCTCTGTGTGTTGCGACTAAAGATTCGTCTGTCAAAAAATTCCTCTATCAAATTTAAAGTTTCATGTGTTGTGTGAGGAGTAGCTACATCCTGTTGAAATAACCAAATTTCAGTTCATCATGCAGCTCTTCTAAAATGGGTTGAAAAAAATTTTGCAATATCTTGATATCTTAGTGCGGTTAGTGTGCCTAAAATTACAACACAAAAATTTTTCTTACAATTATTATAATCTCTCATGCCGTGAAAAAACTATGAGCGAACTATTCTTCGCCTTAAAATATCTGCCCAAACTTCTACTTTTTGAAGAAGAAGAAGAAGTGGTACCTCTTCCAAGAAATCGGGCTTCTCTGAACATGAGGATGTGGTGCCTCGTGTTTTGAGAATTGACATATCCGTCTAAATAAAACCACGCTTCATCTGTATAAAACTCTTATCCAGTAAGTCGTTGTTGAGAGTGTTTTGAAACCAGTGACAATATTCAACACGTGGAGCAAAATTAGCATCAAGTATCTGGTGGACACTTTGCAAACGATAAGGATATAAATGAATATTCTTTCTCAATATTTTATGGCAAGCGGTGACCGATAACTGAACTTGTTGAGACAACCAACATAATAATGTCCGGGGCGCTTTTTCCATAACTTGCGTTACATCTTGAATAACTTCTTCAGTTCGTTTGGTAAAGCGAGCACTACCTTTTTTTTTGTAAAACAAATCTAGTCTCACAAAACGTTTTAATGCAAAATTATTCTATTAACACCTCTATTAATATCTTCCACTCGCCGCTCATTACAAAAGTAAGATTCCACAATGTAAATGTTATGTTCTTGAAGAAAAACCATTTTGTTTCGAATAAGAAACCTACAGTCACACAAGCTGGAAATGTCAGGTTATGAATTTATTTTCACTTATTTTACATTTCTTACCTTCACAAATAAATGAGCTACTAGTTTGTGTTGACAGATTAGCTCTATTAATTATTGACGATAACGATAAACGAACAAAACAGTCTTTGAAGTTCGAATAATGTTTTGACTTTTGATATTAACATTTGTTAATAAGGTGCGTTCACAAACAACTCGCCACAGCCTACTCTGAGGTGAAATTTAAAAAAACACCCGATATTTCTTGAGAATGACCGCTCTCAAGATCTCTATAATGATAAAGCTCATAGTCAAAGCATGTGGCGGGATTAGGTCCACCCACATGCTTATAGGCAATAAAGTGGCGGTATTAAAAAATAATACCGAGTATTTTACCAGAGACTTTTCGGTGTAATATCTCACCTACTTGCGATCGCAGAGAATAATGTTCTATTCCTAAAATTATTGTCGACTCAATAAAGTTGACAAAAACACAATTTTGATTTGTTTTTACAATGTGTAAATACACACAATACTTGTGTAATAACAAATTGTGCAAAATGCTAATGTTAGAATGTAAATTAAGTAAGAAATGAATTCCGTCTAAAATTTCAATTCAAGATTTCTTTAATTTGAAAAAGTCAAAGCGGTTCTAAAGTAGACTAAGTAAGCAGTGCTATAATACAAAAAAAACCACATCACAAAATAGAAAAGAAAACTAATAATTATTATTATGAAAAAAAAGTAATAATAAAACGGAAATTAAAGAAAAATGTAAAGATTTAAGATACCAGCGAAAAAAATAAATATATAAGTGTACAAAATGCAAGAAGTGATAAAAAAGAAAACAAAAGAGAGAAAAATAACAAAAGCAAGATAAAACATCGAAAAAAACAATGTTGCATAAATAGAAAACATTTATGTAATGTTGCTAGAAACTACTTAAAAACAATATTTAAATGCTTCGAAAATGTTTAAAACATTTTTAATAAGAATTTTAAATTATTTTCGATAATTTTTAAAAATTTAATTAAACATTTTTAAATGTTTTTTTAAAATTTTTATAATTTTTTAAATAGTTAAATTTTTTTAATTTTTTAAACATTTTTAAGAATGTTTCCATAATTTTTAAAAACTTTAATTAAACTTTTTATATTTAATTTTAAAAATGCAATAACACGATTAAAATTACTGTGTTAAATTACTAAAAACTACTTAAAAAGAATATTTAAATGCTTTGAAAAGATTTAAAACATTTTCATATACAAAATTTAGATTATTTTTGATAATTTTTAATTTTAAAACTTTCAAAGGTTTTTAAAAATTGTTTTAAATATTTTTTAATATTTTTTAAGATCTAATATATTTTGTCAAAAAAATTTAAGAATTTTTTTAGATTCTTTAAGAATTTTTAAGTTTATTAATACGTTTAAAAAGCACTAAAAGTATTGATAAGTTACTACAATCTACTTAAAAAGAATATTTAAAGGCTTTGAAGAGGTTTAAAACATTTCTAATGAGAAATTTAGATTATTTTCGATAGTTTTCAATTTAAAAAACTTTTCTGGAAATCGTCTTGGAAACAACATTTTCCTGCTTATTTACGCGCAGGAAAATTGAGTTTTCCGGACTAGTACTGTAAAACTTTTACAAGACGCAAAATAAAAAAGATACTCTATAGTCTGTTCAGATTCAAGAAAGAGTATTTTGGTCACTTGATTTTTAAATAGTTTTTAAACCATTGAAAATTGGTTTAAAATGAAATATAGGATTTTTTCTGCGGCCTGCGTTGCCCGAAAAATCGTCAACCATCTCCCACTTCATAGATGTGATCAGGTGGAGCCTGCATGCATTTGTTTTTATGCACTCTTTCTTGAAAGTGAATAGAGTATAGTAACTATAGTTGCCAACAAAATTGACAAACTTGATTTTTGTGGAATTTGTAAAAAAAATTCTAAAATTTGTAAATTTCGTCTTTTTTACGATTTCCGGAAAAATTGAATACAAAACACGTCAGTAAAATCTCTTACTTGACTCGGAGCTTTAAAATACTCGGCACAAAGTGCCTCGTATTTCAATTTAGCTCCTCTTCAGTAATGTGAACTTTTCCTGACTTTGATGTAAATAACTATTAAACGTCTTTAAAATTTGTTTTAAACATTTTAAAATAGTTTTCAAGAATTATTATAATTTTTTCAATTATAAAAAATTTTTAAAATTTTAAAATTTTTTAACTGTTTTTCAGTAATTTAAAAAAAAATTAATACAACTTTTTATGTTTAGTTTTTAAAATTTGTTAATACGTTCAAAAATTACTAAAAGTAAAAATAAATTATTAAAAACTACTTAAAAAGAATATTCAAATGCTTTGAAATGGTTTAAAACGTTTTTAATAAGTAATTTAAATTATTTTCAATATATTTTTATTTAAAAATTTTTAAACGTTTTCAAAAATTGTTTTAAACATTTTTAAATAATTTTAAAGGTTTATTATAATTTTTTAAATAATGATTCAATTTTTTTTAAATTTTTTAAAATTTTTAAAAAATTTTCAAGAATTTTTAAATAATTTTCAATAAATTTATTTAAAATTTGTATATTTAATTTTAAAATTTTTTAATATGTTTAAAAATTACTAAAAGTCGAAATAAATTACTAAAAACCACTTAAAAAAATATTTATATGCTTTGAAATGGTTTAAAACATTTTTAATAAGAAATTTAGATTTTTTTTTTAAACTTTTAATTTTAAGATTTTTTCCGGAAATCGTCTTGGAAACAACATTTTCCTGCTTATTTACGCGCAGGAAAACTGAGTTTTCCGGAATAGTACTGTAAGAACTTTACAAGACGCAAAATAAAAAAGATACCCTAGTAACTATAGTTGCCAACAAAATTGACAAACTTGATTTTGTGGAATTTGTAAAAAAAATTCTAAAATTTGTAAATTTCGTCTTTTTTACGATTTCCAGAAAAATTTAATACAAAACACGTCAGTAAAATCTCTTACTTCACTCGGAGCTTTAAAATACTCGGCACAAAGTGCCTCGTATTTTAATTTAGCTCCTCTTCAGTAATGTGAAATTTTCCTGACTTTTATGTAAATAATTATTGAACGTTTTTAAAAATTGTTAGAAACAATTTCAAATATTTTTTAAGGTTTAATTTTTTTTTTTAATTTTAAAAGATTTTAAGAATTTCGTATGAATTTTTTAATAATTTTAAAAATAATAATTGAAAAGTTTATATTTAATTTTTAAAATTTTTTTTTACGTTTCAAAATTACTAAAAGTAAAAATAAATTTCTCAAAAAGAATATTTAAATATTTTGAAAAGATTTAAAACATTTTTAATAACAAATTTAGATAATTTTTATTTCAAAAATGATTAAACGTGTTTAAAAATTGTTTTAAACTTTTTTAAATCATTTTTATAGTCTAGTGTAATTTTTTAAATAATTTTAAATTTGTTTTAGAATTTTTCAAAATCTTTTCCGGAAATCCTTTTGGAAACAACATTTTTCTGCTTTTTTACGCGCAGGAAAATTGAGTTTTCCGGACTAGTACTGTAAAAACTTTACAAGACGCAAAATAAAAAAGATACTCTTGGAACTATTTATAGTGGCCAACAAAATTGACAAACTTGATTTTTGTAGAATTTGTAAAAAAAATTCTAAAATTTGTAAATTTCGTCTTTTTTCACGATTTCTGGAAAAAATTATTACAAAACACGTCAGTAAACTCTCTTACTTGACTCGGAGCTTTGATTTGTAAAATTTTCCCGACTTTTATGTAAATAACTGTTTTAAGAATTTTTTAATAATTTTTAAAAATTTAATTAATTTTTTTATATTTAATTTTAAAATATATTAATACGTTTTAAAATTACTAAAAGTAAAAATAAATTACTAAAAACTACTTAAACAGAATATTTAACTTTTTTCGTTTTTAATAAGAGATTTAGATTGATTTCAATATTTTCAATTTAAAATTTTTTAAACGTAAAAAAGTTTAAAAATAAAAAAAAAATTAACATTTTAAACATTTTTAAATATTTTTTAAGGTCTAATATATTTTCTTAATTAATTTTTAAAATTTTTTGAAAACTTTTTTAATAAATTTTAAAACATTTTATTGATGTTTAATACCATAATATCTTGAAAAGAAGAAAGAAAACACCTGAAAAATGGCAACAAAAGAAAAATTTGGTTATCGTTGGTGAAGCAGAATAAGGAAACAACAGTGATGATTCACTTCATGCTGCAGCTAGACTACCATGGTTACACCTTGGTTGAGTTGAAAAAACTGCTGAGGAAAAGGTTAAAGACATTTAAAAAAAAATTGAGAATAGAAGTTTCATTAACAACCTAGAATAAAGGACTTACAATTAGACGATACAATTTTTTTCCAAGCAAACAGACGAGCTCGAAAAATCGAGAAAATTAATAACAATATACAGAGTGTAGCATTGGTTTGCGAGACATAGGATTTTACATGTAAAAGAAAACAAACCCCAATATTTGGTCTCTTAATGATTTTACGACGAAATAGTAAACATAAAAGTTATCTGATTCCTTTGTTATTTTTTTTTCTAACATATTGTGGTACTGAACTAAAGACTAGAAAATATTAAAAATAGAACATCAAAAAATAGTGCTGGCTATAAAGTTTGACATTAAAAATTAATTTGTCAACAAGCATTCCATATCGTTCTTTTGATTTGTGCTGAAAATATGGACTACACCACGAACGAGAAGGTATTTTTTATAAGTGGTATTATGGCGGATTGTCTTTAAGAGAAATCCGAGCAATGTTTCCCGCATTTTTTCCAGAGCGACCAGTTCCAGCTATAGAGACAATTCGAAGAATTGTAAGAAAATTCGAAACTGACGGCACTGTTAACAGAGTATGTAAATGCAGAAGACCTCAAAGGAATAGACACAGAAATGCTGAAAATACTGCTAATGTTCTGTTAAGCGTCGCGGAGAATATGAATGTATCTTTGAGACAAATCGGTCGTAATTTCGGAATGCATTTTACTACAGCTCAAAAAATTTTAAAAAAACATTAAAGAAAATTTAATTCTTAGATATACTCAAGGCATCAAGAAATTTTTGAAGAAGATAAAGAAAAAAGAATGGAATTTTGCGATATAATGATGAATAATGCAAATATGGATCGAGACTTTTTATCTCAAATTTTATTCAACCAAACAGGCAAAACTATAGCTACTGGAGTACAGAAAACAAGCACTTGGTATTGCAGTCACACAGTCAGTATCGAAACAGTGTAAATGTTTGGGCCGGGATCATAGGCCATTGCATAATAGAGCCGTTTTTTATTCCTCAACGATTGTCAGGTGAGGATTATTTAAACTTACTAGAGGAGTTTGTCGAAAGAAATAAAAGTAAATCATGAAATTTGGTTTCAACATGACGGCTGTCCAATCCACTACAGACCAGAGGCTAGACTCTTTTTAGATATCGTGTTTCCTAACCGGTGGATAGGACGAGATGGTGAAATTTATTGGCCAGCACGTTCTCCTGATTTAGCCTCAAATGACTTCTTTTTGTGGGGCCATGTGCATGATCAATTGTATAATGGCGGAAAAACTTACTACAATGTAGAGGAATTAAAAGCAGCTATCACTGAAGAATGCCGAGGATAACCGTTTATCAGTTGGCTGGAGTTTGAAGAAATTTTTACGATAGATTAGGCCATTGTTCATTTGTCGCAGGCGATTTGTTCGAACATTTACTTTACTAATAACATTCGTTGTTATTTATTTGTTTCAGAAGGTTTTTACAGTCCTTGTGATTATCTCCTACAGTCTTAATTCATATTTTCTCAGATTTATTAAAACAATTAATTTAGGTATTACTTGTCTTTTATTTCAACAATAAAAAATCTAAAAAACCATGAGTAGAATAAGATATTAATTTTAAATCTTTTTACTTTTTACTGTAACAAACTATTCTGTCGTTATACTGTTCTACCAGAGCAAGAAATTGAGATTCCTCATTAAACATACCCTCACTTTAAAATTTCTCCAGCTCTAGAAAATTAGAGAAAAACCCAACAAATTCTCATTGGATTTTGTTAAATGACTGGTGCTGATGGTAGATCAGGGTAAATGCAGCATACAAGAAACGACCACTTAATGAAAAATACCTTTTCGTTCGTTGTGTACGAGTCATTTTTTAAAAAACAAACCATAATACAAAGTTGCAATCGTGAAATGATGAATGTCAGATAAATTTTGATAGTCCAATTTCATAACCATTGCTACTTTTTAGTATTCTTTGCTTAGTACTTTTTAGTCTTTAGTTCAGTACCACAAGATATTAGAAAAAAAAACAACAATGGATTCAGATAACAATTTTAATTCTCTATAACTTTCATGTTAACTATTTTGGCGTAAAATCATTAAGAGAGCAAATATTGGAGATTGTTTCCTTTTACATGTAAAATCCTATCCGCCGGTTTCACAAAGCGTTGTTAAAATTTGGCTAACACGTTGTTAGCTAACATTGTGTTAAAATTAACACGTTGTTAAAATAAGAACGGATTTCACAACAGATTTTTAACACGTTGTTAACTAACAACGTGTTATCTCTCAAAATCGGGTAAAATCAGCAATAAACTTCAATAATTTTTTTTTATTCAACAAAACCACCTGTCATCTGTCAAATCAAATGTCAAATACAAAAATTTAAAGTTATTAAATTGGGGCTATTCTGTGGGGCTTTATCTTTCCTCACCGTCTTTCGTCACACTAATCTTTATAAAATTATTTGTTGTTTCTTTATTTCAATTGAATCATGATTGTTAAGATGGATAATAATTTGCAATCCGGTAACCTAGAAAGAAGGAAAATTTCACAGAAGAAAAGCGTTGTGTCTTTATGAACTGTGTAGCCAGGTGGGAAAAATAATTATACTTATTACAATATTAATAGATTTGTTAAAATCATATTTTATTTTTGTAGATATTCTATATCCTGGAGAATAAAAAGACCGACTGGTCTAACCTCAAATAAAAAATCAATGCCTTGCAATCTGATATTTTAACGTAGGTACACTAACAAACAGGCAAATTTATATATAATGTTAATAATTTTTGATATTAATAGACCTGTTTAACGTTTTTCGTCGATTTTCTTCCTTGAAAATATTTTTGAAATGTCAATTTAACAACGGCCAGAGCTTTAATTAGTTTAACAATGGATTTAACAACGTGTTAAATCTTAACAATGCTTTGTGAAACCGATTTTTGTTTTTACAACGGATTTAACAACGTGTTAGCTTAACTTGTGTTAAATTTGACATTGACATTTGAAACAACGTTTTATGAAACCCAAATCGATTTTAACATCGTGTTAAAATATTTAACACGATGTTAAAATTTAAACACGCTTTGTGAAACCGGCCATAAGTCTCGCAAACCAATTCTACACCTTGTAGGTATAGTACACATTAATACACAATGTTTAAGAAACAAAATAGATAAACTTACAATTAATATAACAATTGACGATGCTAAACCTGATTATTTGTTAAGTGAACATTGGATGTTAATTGATGAGATAAATATACTTAATGTAAGTAACTATAAATATGTAACAAGCTTTTGTAGGACTAATCATATACATGGAGGAGTAGCAATTTTTTGTAATAAGGTTTGGAAAACTTCTGTAAAATTAGAACAGATCTTATACAACTATCGGAAGAGTTGCAATGCAAAATTCGGCCAACTGAATTAGAACAGAAACTACTACTAATTACAGTCTACAGGTTACCAACAGGTAATTATTTTATATTTTTAGAAAAAATTAACCAAATCATTCGAATTGTCTCAAAAACTAATTTGCAAATAGTGGTAAATGGTGATTTTAACGTTAATTTCTTGACAAAGAATGGCGAGAAGTTACTACTGCTTGATATGCTAGCTAGTTACGGGTTATACCATACTATAAAAAACCGACTAGGTTAACATCTTGTTTGGATAACCTCTTTACTAATGCATGCAAAACTAAATTCTCTTCTAAATTTTTAAATTGGGATCTTTCTGACCACAAACCAGTTTTCATGAACCTCAACGTGGTTTTAGATCTATGTGTGAAATAAATAAAACAGTGGATCCCAATTACAAAACTAGGGCTTTATCAACTCTATAACTCTATTAGTGAGATTGAATGGACTCTTTTCGACGATGAGAACATAGATGCTAATATTAAAAGTAATATTTTTCTTGATAAATTATTAGTGGAGTCTTCCAATAAAATAGAGAATAGTACAATTATAAAACAGGATACTGATTCACTCCAACTCTGGAAAGAATGAGGGGAGACTTACAGCTACTACAATATATGTATAAACTAAACAATACAACCGTACTGCTTGAATATATTAAAAAATATAAGAAAATATATTGAACCAGTATATCTAAAGCCAGACGTGATGCTCATGATAACTTAATAAATAACGCAACAAATAAATCTAAAGCAGTTTGGTCCATTATAAATAAATATAGAAATCAAACTAGCAAACACCACCAGAGCAAACTAACGCCTAATGAATATGATGATTCTGATTAATGAACTGTGATAAATTTAAATTGAAATTTAGTGAAATTAGCGTAGTTAAATTCCTTGACATAATTACAAGCTTTAAAATTTCAAATAGTAAAGATATATAAGGCATAAATAGCAAAATTTTAAAATGTATTGTTGGATCACTTGGTAAGCTTATAAATTTTTGCATATATAATAATGTTCTCCCTGATTCCTTCAAAGTCACACGTATTTGTTCTGTGAATAAAAAAAGAGACCCCTGTAATGCATCTAATTACAGACCTAAAGCCATCATCACTATCTTTGGCAAAGTTTTTGAAAAAGTGCTTAAATTTAGAATTGTCAAATATATGGAGGAAAATAGTTTGTTAAACACATCTCAGTTTGGCTTTAGACAAGGAATGAATACCACTATGGCTATAAACTCGCTTTGCGAAAGAATCACAAGTAATTTTGAAAATAAATTTGATAAGGCATATGTGTTCTTGGATCAATCAAATTTTGTGTTTTACTTGATATATTGTTTATTAGGCTTCATTACTTTAATTTTGATAATTTAAGTATAATCCTAATACAAGACTATATGATGAATAGAACACAAATAGTTATAGTTGATGGTAATGCATCCACGACGCAGATTGTTTTTAGAGGAATACCACAGGGGTCAGTACTTGGCTCTATTTTATTTCTAATATATAGGTTAATGACCTCATAAATAGTATACCTAACACTGACTTTGTAGTCTTTGCAGACGATCATAATTATGTTAAAATCAATGACAATATAGATAATTTATTACATGATGTGGCAAACACGTAAAGTGGTTTGTGTCTAACCAGCTTTGTCTAAATGGTGAAAAGCAGCAACTGTTATATTTAGTTTAAGAAACCATAATACTGTTGTTAACAGGTCAACCAAATTTCTAAGTGTTATACGAGATCCAACACTCAAATGGGAAGAACATTCAAGTTTTGTAGCAAATAATGTTAATAAAGGAATATATGCACTGAGAAGTCTAATAAAAATGTCATCCACCAAAACTGTGACAACAGCATATCATGCATTAGCATTAGTGCAGTCTCACATAACGGACGCTTTGCTTGTTTGGAGAAGCTCTCCTTCAACAAATAGAATTTTCGGATTGCAACGCGGAGCGATAAGAATAATATGTGGTTTGTCATATCAAGATGACTGTAAGGATTGTTTTAATAGGTTAAAGATTTTAACTGTGCCTTGTCTTTATATGTTTCAATGTTCAATGTATGTGAAAAATAACATCAGTCATTTTATATTACATAATAAATTACATGCACTTTATACCAGACATTTGTTGGATATTTGTACCGAGTAAAATCGTCTAGGTAAATTTAGAACTGAGGTAAACTGCTACAGACCATTGTTATAATAAACTTCCACAGCATATTAGGCACTTAAATATGAAATTATTTAAGGAAAAACTAAAAACCCTAATGATAACACACTGTTTCTATTCTGTGATTTCTGTGGCAGAATTCTTATGTAATAATGTTGTATTGTGAAATTAATTTATAATTCTATACTTTGACGAGTATAAAGCGTACGTATGTACACTGTTAACACAATAAACTTAATATTATTCTTATTATAAAAAAAAATAAAGCCACCTTATTCTTGATTTATGTATAAATATAATAAAGAATTATTAGATAAAATTATAAATTGAAATTTAAAGATTTCTTAGGAAAACACAATTTGTAGAAATGTTTGAAAATTATCACATAGAGTGTAATAACTGTGATAAATGTTATATAGGGCAAGCGCATAGATCAGTTCAAACTAGATGTAAAAAGTACTTAGCTCACTTAAAATATGGCAGATTAGACAAATCGAGTATTGCAAAGCTTTTATTAACATTTTTGCAATTTGCCTCTATTTTGATACTCTAATAGACACATTAGAGAAAGCTACGTCATAGGTTTCGATGCGGTTATAAAGCACTAGAGTACCAAACCTTTTTTTCTTAAAAAATTTTTAGGTTGGCAAAATTTTCATTTGTGTTCTATTTTCGTATTTTGGGACTGACAGAATTAGAATTTTTGATCAAAAAAAAAGACTACTGGATAATACATTCACTTTTATAATCAAGATATTGCCAACCCACTTCAAAAATTCATAAATCGATTGAATTAAAAAAAAGCTCAAAAACAGCATAAAAAGAGCAAATTACAGAAAATAGTATAAATAATAAAAACGTGTTTCATAAAAGCACTTATTCTTTAAAAAAACTCGTGGCGTAGCCACTTATTTTTTAAACACAAATGCGTGCTTTAAGCGATGTTTTAGAAAACTTCTTTTTTAATATACTATTATTAAATCGGTATTAACAGTTCAAAATTAGTCAAGCAAATAAATAACTATAAACATCTAGACGCCGCTAAGCTCATTGAAATTTATAAATTTAATTCAAATGCTCTTAACAGAGATGCTATTTTTCAGCTGCTTAGTAAGACTATTAAAAAAATACTCAAAAAAATTCCAAAATCCAGGTAAATTTAAGCAAATAATAATTCAGTTTAATTTATCAAATTTATCTCTAGATGATGACCACTTAGTGGTCAAAAGAACTCTCGAGGTTTATTAAACAAAGTTTTGGGCAAATGGTAAAACTGTATGAATACTTTTTGTGTCAAAGATTCTAATAAAATGATTCTCAAATTATTTTTTTCTAATGCGCATGTGCGCTGTCGTTATAACGATCAGTTGAAATCTGTCTTTGAAATTTGAATTTGAATTTGTGATCGGTGAATAAATACCCTTCAATTATAGCATATTATTTACCTATCAAAATATGAGCGAAAGTATCTATGGTTAATTGAATATTAATGTAAATTGACTTTCAACACACAGTTTTCTTTATTTGCTCAAAAAATATTAAATTAGAATGCCAAATAAAAATGAACACCATAACAAGTGAAAGTGTGAAATCTGTTTGTGGTATTTGCGGCAAAAAGCTTCATAATTTATATAGCTTGAGACGTTAATTAAACAATTGTATTACGTAGGCACAAACTCAATGGAATTTAACTAAATAAATGAATATAACCAATTAACCATTGAACTAAATTTTAAAAGAAGCTCTTTACAATACTATTAGAATACAGTGAGCGCTTTTGATATTTTTAGCAATAAGTTAAGTATGATCATAGACTAAGTAAGCCACGACTAGCCACGCTTATGGGAGAAATGTAACACATTTAGGTTGTTGGTAAGACGGGCGCGAGGATGAAAGGGGTAGCTTGGGAGCAAGTGGTACCTATGGGCAAAAAGCTGAATCTTCAAAGTGTGTGAATAGTTAAAAAGAAATCTGTTATACGAGTATTATGTAAACGGCCTTCACTTATGCATGGAAATAGATAAGGTTTTAACGGGTATGAAACCTGAAACCGAATAGATTTGCCGTGTTTGTTTTTTCGGGCTGGGTAGCGAGATTCGTAATACATAAATGTGTAGTATTAGTAGAATTTAGTCGTCTAGAAGCGATTTTGATTTGCAATGTGTTGCTAAAGGCTACAATTTTTTTAGAGATTTCTCATTGAAAAAGAATAAGATTTGGCTTGGTCGTGCAAAAATCGTATTATGCAAGGGTTGATTAAGGGTAATTTTATAAAAAAAAATTTAATTTTTTATTTATTAAATTTCTCACACTTTAGTGAGATTCAAGATTTATAGATGGCGCTGATTTTAGATTTCTTTTTATGAACATATCAGTCTGTTTTTTGAAAATTAGAAACAAGGAATGGTTTTAGACCAATATTAAAAAATTCTGCAACGTTTTAAAAAAGTTATTTTATTATTTTTCTAGGAGTTACTTACTGTAACTTTGTCAAAATAAAAAAGTGGTCAATGGCGACTATAAAGCTTTGTCTACTGATATAAAAGCAATTTTTGTTTAAATTTTTTGGTCAAAAATAACGTCCAATAGAAAAATACCTATTCCCTTTGATCCGACCGACAGCGCGCCACCGTGGGTATCAGTACACCGTGCAGCGTGCACCTTATGACGCCCGCATTTGTAGAAAGCAATGCACGTTTAAAAAGAACTCAATTTGTGAACTAGCAATAGCAAAACCGTATTTTTATTATTAACAATTTTATTAATACCTATTTTTTTGTTTGACAAAGTTGATTTTATTATCAGATAACTCGATGTTCTGAGAATGTATCGAGTTGCATCAGTGGCGTAGGAACTTAAATAGAAGCCTAACTAAACAAAATTAAAAAAATAAATAACAATTTTTTCCACTCATAATTTTATTACTTTTATTTTTAATTACATAAAATTAAAAAAAAAACTCTTAACAGCATTTCTGATTAACTTAGATAGAATCAAATTTACATTAACATCTTTCTCTCTCATTAAAAAATGTGTAAACTTAGTAGAAAAAAACAAAAAAAAACATAAAAAAAAATTAATGTAAGAATTGAAGCATAATAGCAAATACAAAAAAATTGTAATGGAAAATTGCTATATATTAATAAACATTGTCAATTGAAAATAAAAAAAAACAGCAAAAGTCAAATATTAAAACAGGAAAAATAATTTAGTTCTGAAAAAACAATTATACAAAATGTGAAAAAACATATCAGAAACAACAGCAAAAATAAAAGAGTGTAAAAATAACAAGAAAGCAGAAAAAAAAATTAAGTAAAAATAAAAAGAGAATACAATCAAAAACTACAAAAAAACATAATTTAAATACTAAATTCAAATAACAAAAAAAATGTATAACAAAAAAAATGTGTATACTTAGTAGAAAAAACTGAAATTTGAAAAAATAGTAACTAGCTAGCGGACAAAAACAAAGATAAACATAAAAAAAATAAATGTAAGAATTGATGCATAATAGCAAATACGAAAAAATCTTAACGGAAAATTGCCATATATTAATAAACATTATCAATTAAAAATTTAAAAAAGCAGCAAAATTCAAATATTAGTAAGTAAGTAAGTAAGTAAGTATGTTTACTCGTGCCAGAAAAAAATAATTTTTTACACTGGCCAAAATTTAAGAATCAGTAATAAATTACATGCTTAAATGTTTACAAACAATAAAATCATAAATACAAAATACATATCAAAATATAAAAATATAAAATATAAAACTAGATATTTAGACGAGATTACAGATTAAAATTGTGCTCCAGAAATTCATTGATTGAGTAGAAGTTTTTGTTCATTAGAAAACTTTTAATATTATTAAGACTGATAGAATCAGTGTCTCCAAATAAGGCAGCTGGAATCTTAGTAGTTAACAAGTGGCACCACTTTACGTCACGAGGCCTTGACCTTGAGTTTCAAGGTCAGGGCCGAATGCGTCACTTGGCTTTGACAGCCCAAAGCCAAGGTTGACTACGTCACTTAGCCTTAGAGAGCCAAGGTCACTACGTCACTTAGCCTTGTTAAGTTTTTCTACTGTAACGCAATCATGAATAAAAAGTAAGGGTTACCTTGCCCCTCTCTTAAAATTTTTTAGCACGTCGTCTAATACAAACTGAGTTGTATAAAAGAACGTTCTAGACGTTTGTGTGTTAATATAAAAATGTAGTGTTTCACTATAGGTAATGTGTTGCATATAGTGAGCATTATGTGTCCACCTCCAGGAATAAGAAAAAGAGTTTGCCCTATATATTGCCACGAAACGGGATATTATCTTAAAATTTAAAATTATTTCTTAATTATTATTTTTTTATTTCAACACAAATTTCGATATCGCATATGGTCAATCAACTTATTACATTACTCAATCTAACAAGGTAGTCAATTTAACGAGGTAATGGGTTTTGCGGACTCGACAAACCGAAAATGATAAAAGACTGGACAATGTAAAATTGGGGACAGTCGGTGGATAGTTGGTAGGCGGTTGGTAGTGAGGTGGTAGTAGAGAGGTCCATGGAGAAGAGTTAATGAGAGATCAAAGAGGAGTTGATTATTATGAATTAAAAGAAATCATATTAGATGTTAGAATTGGAGAACTGTAAGAAAAGTTATTGAGTAATATAATATAGTTTTGGTGGTAGGTTTCCCTGACTAATCCGTAAGTAGTTTTTAATTTGTTTTTCTTTGTTTTAATATTTAAGTGTTAAGTTTAATTAGTTTTTGATAAACCTTTATTATCCTCTTTTTCCCGTCACAACAGGTAACCCCCCATTTTAGGTACCTTAGCTTACGGCCTGTTCGTGACATATGGTGGAGGCGCCGATCTTATTGAAAAACATAATTTGGAAATCTTCGAATTTACAGAGATGTCGGGAAACACCCAGTCCAAAGAAGAAGTGATAATTGCTCAGACTGGAAACGGAGAAGCTAGTACTTCGTTTACAAAAATCGAATGGCTGTCAGGAATTCTAATAGCTTTAATTTCGTTATTTTTTATTGTTGTAGGATTTAAAATAATCAGGAAATGTCTCAAAAGATTTGTAGCTAAAGAAGTCAGACAAAACCATATTCATGCGTCGAGACCGATGCTGGCAGAAGAGACGGTCTAAATATAGTTATTAATATATTAAATGGGCCACATTATTAAATTCTGCATTTATAAGGTAAGCAAATACTTGTATAATATTGAAACCATAAATTGTATTCTTAACCTACATTAGTATAATCACTCAAATTTCAAAAACATTAATGTCTGCCAAGTCAGAAAAAACAAGTAAAATTATTACAAGGGCGCAGAAAAAGCACTTATTGCAATATTATAACGACTACGACAATTTTCGACCAACACATAGAAGCACAGAGGCGGGATTTCCATTCACACCCAAAACGACTCTAACTAGATCTCCTCCTAAAACAAAAAATTTGGGAAATACGCTACCAGAAGCACCTAAATCAGCTCCGATATCCTCACAATTGAAATTTTATTTTGATACAAGCTCAACTGCAATCAGCCATTCGCCAAATATTCAATTAAATAGTCCAGACGACAAGATTAAAATGGCTGATACAACGATCCAGGAAGCAAACACGGCGGGACGTACGCCAGCAATACCAAAATTTTTGTGTCCACCAATTTTTAACCCTGCGACAGATAACCCATTAAGAGCGTTTTAAAGACAAACTCAATTCGGTTCTTGCTATCCCCCGTGTTTTTCTACGTCAGCTAAGGGGCGGAGCTTAAATGTTTTATCTCAGTCATTTACTCGTCTTTTTCTCGTCACCCTGTCTACCTGAAGATAACCAACCCTTGGAAATGATATCATAAAAATACTTTCTGATATATCCATTGCGTAATGCTCAGGTTCAACAGTAAATATTACCATTCACTCAAATAAGAACTGCACGGAAAAACATAATTTTATTGCCGCAAAAAAAAACCTTCTTCTTGTTCATTGCTGACTGAAACAAGTACTTAATACAAATTGGATATTGAAGTAGGTATTTTACGATACGTTTTATAAACAATAACCAATTTTTTTTGTAATAATAATGTGTTTATTGCAGTTAAAACAGTAAATTATTCAACATGCGCATGATGAAAACTATTACCCTCAAAGATAAAATTTGCAACACGAGCTGAAAGCGAGTGGTGTAATTATTTATCTGAGTTAAATATAATCCTTCATGTATTGAGCTCTAATATAAATCTACAACTATTAAATAATTTGTTTGAAAAATCTGAGCAATTATAATATAGACAGAAAAAGACATTAAAATCTTACAAAGTGATAATGATATAAAATATTGTGAGTGATGAAAAAAAATCATACAAAGTGATAATGATAAAAAATATTGTGGGTGAAGAAAAAGAAGTATAATTATGTAATAAAAATTGATTAAAGTTTATTTTTAAAATAATATGAAAAAATAAATAGTAAACTTAATTTTAAAAATAAATAATAATAGGTTTGCTTTATTATATATGTTGCCGCAGGCAACCTTCGATATGAAAAAGTAGAATAAGCACAAGAAGGAATAAATAAAAATAAAGTACAATAAAAAAATAAAAATAAATAATAATAATCTCAATAGTAAAAAATATTGATTGCTTTATAAAGTAATCATTTACAATTGGTTCTTCTTGAGGTCTTTCTGCTCCGCAAATCTCTGATAGGATGCTGGGAATATAATAACTCCGGCACAATATGTTTATGGTAAAATTCTATCAGATGTGGTTACATTTTTTCTTTCCAAAAAGAATCATCTTTATAAATCTGACAAAAGAACAACAAATCAATCACGGAAAACTGATTTAAACACAATTACTGCATTTTAAAACTCATACCTTTTCAATAGACATTCCTTCTGGAGTCCAAATAACAAAATAGCAAATTTCTGTCTTGGCTATATGTAGCTGCCCTTGTATTTGGTAAAAGTAGACGGCATTTGTTTTTAAGTTTTTATTCTCTTCGCTGTCTATTGTATAATGTAACACTTTTTTTTTAGAACCTTTTTTATACACTTATGCGGTGTAAAATTTCGCATCGAGGGCATTTAGTTTCAATTTCCAACTAGACCATCTGGAGAAGCTCCGAGAAAGCCAAACATTTGGTAAACAAACAAGCCGCAAGTTGTAACCTCAAGAACAAGAAGTTGCTCAAACGCTTGTACAGCGACGCGTTTATGAGTTTTACCCCAATCAGTAGCAGTACTACCAGTAAATTTATTATATAAAAGAAACTGCAGCACAAGAAGTGAAACATTGCATTTTGCAAATTTTTCCAAATGAAGACGCCGTTAGCCTTTTATATCTTTCATCCTTTTACAATCGACTACTGCTTTGTTCAATAGTGTTTTTCTCTAGTTGTGCAATTTCAGATGTTGTTTTTTTTAACGATTTAATTAAATCGTCTTCAGCTGCCTCAAATGATTCTGGAAGCGGTTCTGATTTTTTTTCTCTTCTGGCAATGCCGCTTCTATGCCGTATTCTCTATCAGATTCAGCGTAACTTTTTTCTTTTTTAGGGAAAAGACGTCGTCGCACATTTTGGTTGACATATTGTTTTTCTTTTTTTGTTATATAATTTCTTAGAAATTTGCCAGGACTATATTTTGCGATCTCGTGATGAATTAAACGCGGATAATCATGAGATCTCACACTAAAACTGATACCAGCTGCATGGCACTTGAGCTGGTACGATTCTTTTGCCGAAAAATTAATTTTTTTCCTCCCACAAATTTTGCTACAACGGAATTATAACATTCTGCCGAATTGCTGTCCATATCTAATAATAGACTGTCAGCATGCTGTACTAAGCGATTCAAAACTACTTCTAAATCTTGAAATAAGCCGGTGATGGTCATTTCTTCTACACAGTTCCTGTTGTTGCTTCTATTGCCCAAAAAATACACAATACCATTTGGTTTTGGAAAAAAAATATATTACTTTTGCAAAAATAATTATCACAGTTGGAATGATCGCCACAATAACGATATACTGAATTATGTATATCACGACGAAGTTTATGTACCTTTTCTTCATGATCTATCTTTCTTGATGCAAGGAAGATGCATCTATACTTTACAGCTCCTTGTATAGCACTTCGCAATCGGCGTATGTTATTTTTTAAATAGGTTCTCTGATGAGAAGCTACCAGGTACCAAAATATTTTAAGATTCATACACAGTGATAAAACACAAAAGTGCTAGCTGACTTTTGTTTTACCAAAACGTGTTGAATCGCAATCGCAGCAGAATTCAACCTCTACTTTACGTTTACGCCGATATAATTCTACGGCACAATTGACAATTTTCAAAACGTACTCTAATTTGTTTTCGTTTTTCAACTACAAATGAAGAATATATGAGCCTAAATGATAAATAATTATTTAAAACCAAGAGGACCAGTGCCGCATATAAGTCAGAAAGACTCATACGATACTAAAAAGTACCTACTTGGAAGCGCGCGAGTTAAAATCAGAAAAATGATATAAACAATAAAACATTTTTAAATTTTTATTAAGTAGTATTATTAACTATTGTATAAATAATCAAAAAAAAATTTTTTTTATAATTTATTCTTTGTTTTTATTGTTTTATATTTTTCATTGATCAAAAGTTCCCAATTTTAGGATTTTTAAAATTTTTAAAATTCATATCTTCAAAAATATCAACTTTTGTAGATCCACTAGTTACTCGATTGTAAAAGAAAGTCATAAACTTTACGATCGGTAGACGGTGTCGTTTCCGAAAATCCATTGGATGTTATGTTTTTGACCGCACGTCGACCACTCTGGGCCAGCCGACAAAATTAGTGAAAATTCAGAAAAATTCGACTTGACAGAGTTTGTGTAGAATACATGCCATTTCCATATTTTTGTATATTTTTTAAAAATTAAAAAAGCCAATTGTTGAAAACACTTGAATACACCGCCGTAACTCGTTTATTTTGTATTTATCAAATACTAAATCAATAAAATAATCATTTTAATTAAGGTTATAAATAAACTGCTTTTGAAGAAATTTTAAAGTTTTTAACACGAAAAAAAAACGAGCTACGTCCATGAAGACATCTTTGATGAAGACAGTATTAAAATTTAGTTACATTTTGGTGACAATTGACGCAATGGGATGATTTCTACTAAACCTCTAAAACACTGGATTCATCACGGGTTTAAAACCCCCTTAAATTTTATCCGTTGCTATGAAAGATGCGCTGCTGCTAATGGATGGGACAACATCTTAAAAATGAACTATTTTGGTAGTTTTCTGGATGGCGCTGCCGTATGTTGGTATAATAAATTTGTTCGAGAAGCAGAAAACCTACATAAGACGTGGAAAACTGTTATAGAAGATTTTTGTAAAGAATTTGGAGGTGATCAACCTCTGCAAAAAATGAAATTTAAATTTAACATCAGAACTCAAAAAGAAACGGAGAGTATTAAAGAATATTTTTATGACTTATTGTATTTAGATGAAGAAGTCCAAGATGATATGCCTTTTGAGAACTTTAGAGACAAATTTGAAAACGGACTACACCCCTTCTTCCATGAGAATTATTATTTATGATGTTCTGCAAATATGACAACGGCAACATTGAAGTCAATAGTTTTCAAGTTGCACGAAATCAGAGAAAGAGCAATGACCAATGAAATGACAAAGATGGTGTCTTCATTATCGCTTGAAAGAAAAGAAGAGCGGCACTCACCTCATAACACCCTTCTGCCACCAAAATATCAGCAAAGAAGGTCATACAACAATCAACAAGACAGGGGAAATGATTACAGAAATTTTAATAATGGACATCGATCATCTTTTAATCAAAGTTATAGAAAATTCAACAATAATAATTATAATAATTCAAGGAATTTCCAACTAAATAATAAAAATGTGTCCGCACCCCCCACACGAACAGCAGATAATAGACCCAGGTGTTATAAGTGTAATAGAATCGGTCACTACGCAGGCTCATGCAGAATAAATGCCCCATACAACTATGAAAATTCATGGAGACACCCAAACGAGAAAGGGCAACGGCATTGAACAATCCTCCTGCCGTTGCCCTACATAATGTTAATAAAGATGATGACCACTCGACGAATATTTTAACAATTACTGGTAGACTATACGATAAAGAAATAGAAATAGTTTTAGATACAGGATCATCCCTTAACATCGTAGAACAATCATATGCACCACAATACGAAAAGTCGAAACCAAACTCACAAATAATAATCACAGCAGGTGGAAACTTTGTTCAACCCTTAGGAACTACAGAACTAGATGTTCACCTAAAAAATGGGGCAGTTGTGAAAATTAAGGCTTTAGTGATCCAGAAGTTACCAAAGTCTTTAATATTAGGTTACAATTTCTTACAACAATGTCAAGCAACTATTAATTTTAATAGTAACACCGTCGCGTTGAATATAAATCAAGACAAATTAATTTTACCACTTAACAAGCAAACAAATTCAAAATCACTGCAAGTAAATTTGTTAAAAAAGTCGGAAACTCAAATCAAAACTTCCAGTCCATTTAAATTAACATCAAGCACAGACTATACTTTAACCTATCAAAATGAAATAACAGTAAAACTTGAATCCAAAACATTTGACATTGAAAATAATTTGAGTAAAATTTATTTCTAAATTAACGAAAATTTCTTAGTCCCGCGAAAAATAATTTGTCTATTTGAATCGCCACATAAATCAGGTTCGTACTTAACAGTTAAACTTTTGTCAAAACACGCGTACCAATTAAAATTTTTCAAGGTACCTGCATCGGCTTTTTAGTACAAACATCAGCATCGCTATACCACGTGGGAAGTACCGTCAAAAAATATGAATCAGAACCATCTAAAATTTCAATTGAAGATCATAATATCAGCAACATCATAAACAACGATCAAAGAAGGCAAATAATGAATTTACTATTAGTATACGAAGATGTATTTTTAAAAGATACAAAAACCATGGGAAAGTGCAATTGGATAGAGCACGAAGTAATTGTAGATGCAGACAAACCAATTAAATCAAAACCCTATAGAGTATCATTTAAAGAAAGAGATACAATAAGTCAACAAATTACAGAGATGCTAGAAAATGGCGTGATACGACCCAGTCAATCACCGTGGGCTAGTCCCGTAGTTTTAGTGAAAAAGAAAGATGGTAGAACCCGTTTTTGCGTAGATTATAGAAAAGTGAATGACGTAACAAAAAAATCAAGCTACCCACTTCCCAATATTGAAGATATTTTAAATTATTTAGGTGATTCAAAGTATTTCACTACTTTAGATATGTTCAGTGGATACTGGCAAGTAGGAATAAAGGAAGAACACAAACAATATACAGCATTTACAACTCCAGGACAGGGTTTATATGAATTTAATGTACTGCCATTTGCAATGTGTAACGCACCTAACACATTTCAACAACTAGCTGACGAAGTTTTTGAAGGGTTAAAATAGAAAGACATTTTGGTTTATCTAGATGATATTGTAATATTTTTTAGAACTTTTGATGAACATCTAGTAAAACTAAGGAAAGTCTTTGAACGTTTAAGAAAGGCGGGACTGACGCTAAAACCATCTAAATGTATTTACGTTCAAAAAGAGATCAAATTATTGGGTCATGTCATCAATGAAGCAGGCATACTACCTGATGACGACAAAGTAATGGCGGTGAAAGAGTTTCCAGTATCGAAAACAATTAAAAGTATCCAAAGTTTTTTAGGTCTTTGTAATTATTATCGCAAGTTTGTAAAAATCTTTTCCATTATTGCTAAACCTCTATACGACGCTACAAAGAAAACAGGTTTTAAGTGGCAAGACGCCCAACAACAAGCTTTTGAAATATTAAAAAGTAAATTAATTGAATACCCGACTCTTGCACACTACAATCCACAAAAGCCATGTGAACTTAGAATAGATGCTTGTAATTTAGGACTCGGAGCGGCTGTACTACAAAATGGAAATGATTCTCAAATGCACCCAGTAGCTTATGTCAGTCGAAGCCTGACAAAAGCAGAAAAAAATTACACAATCTCGGAGTTGGAAGGACTTACCGCCATTTGGTGCCTGAGTTATCTAAGACACTTGTTATTTGGAAAACCAGTAACAATTGTTACAGATCATCATGCGTTGTGCTGGCTGAAAACACTAATGCCCGTATTCATAGTCGTAGCTTGGTTGAGTCGGACTCAAGCACAGTCTCCGGTAATCTTCGGAAAAGCGTTGGTATGCGTTTGGAAATCGATTTATCGCTGATTCCGTCTCTTCGGCAATGGTCGTGTGAAATATGATATTCAAATCTTGAGGCTGAGATCGGTCTCGAGCAAGCCGCATTTCATAGACAAATCTCGAGATGTAAATATCAAATTACGGTGTTAATAAGGGCGAGTTTTGGTTTATGAGCACGCGCAGTGGGTCCGTCTCAAGTCGGACTCAAGCAAGGGTACTACTTGTCTTGAGACGCCATTTGCAGGTTATGTCATTGTTTGACGTTTGAAAATACAGAAAATAGGGTTATTTGGCATATGTCATAACAATGAATATTGACATGGTGGACGAGTTTGTGGAAATGTTCGACTTATTAGACAATGAAAATAATATGATAGTGCCAATGTGCGGGATGCTGCAAATCCATTGGAATTTTTTTCCACTTTTGAATTTAGGCGACGCTACCGATTTACCAAAGACAGTGTAGTAAATGTATTATTGCCCTCTTATTACCATCTCACCATACAGTTAAAACATTCGATAAACAGACATTAATATCTACGCTATTAGGCGCCAAATTACACCGCATTTCTTTGTTTCTTATAATACATAAACAATTAAAATACGTAACTTTGTGTAAACAACTATTTTATTGTGAATAAAGACATATGAATAAAGCAATGTCGTGCTAATAAAACTCTTCATGTAAGATTTCGATCGCAACTGCTAAATTTCCACATGAAGACCCATGTTCACGTCATTCCCTCAGTTTGGAGCAGGTTGCAAAATCACAATTTCCCCTTATTACCATAAACAAAGTATCTCATAGGAATAGTTGAAATAAATAGCGAAAAAAGTGGACGCTGTAAAACAATAAATGTTGAAGTTGCAATCGAAATAAAAAAAAATACCTATTGATTATTATATATGTTTTTCTTTTTAATTGTTGTGGTAACCTCAAATGGAAGAGTCGAACTGTCAGTCCGTCAAAATGCCAAAATGGTCAGATTGCACAGTAAACCTTACCAAACCAAAATCACTACACTTATTACTGCGGCAACACGAACGCACACGAGAATTACCGGAGACCGTGCTCAAGAAAGCCGATCAGAGATCAACGCTTTTATTCCCGACGAAGTCCAAGCTTGCGATGGAATCAGCTAAAAACGCATGCAAACGCTTTTCCGAACATTGCCGGAGACTGTGCTCCAAGCCCGACTCAAAATATTTTCCAAGGTCGATCTCGAGCTACCACTATGCATACCAGCATAAGAGATCCAAGCGGAAGGTTAGCTAGGTGGGCTTTGAAATTGTCCGAGTTTGACCACGTAATAGTCCATAAAAGTGGGTCAAAACATAAAGATGAAGACGGTCTTTCGCCGCGAAATCCTGTAATAGAAGCAAACCCTGCCCACCAAGAAGACGCCGAAGAAGTACCGACGTATATGATTCAAAATATAGACATTCAAAATCAACAGAAGATAGATCTAAACATTAGGGACATTATTAACACTATTGAAAATCCACATAATGCTACAATTTCATTGAGACGAAAAGCAAAAAATTATAGACTTATAAATCACATTTTATATAAAGTCAACAGTGAAGGAACAGGAAACCCAAATTTATTAGTAGTACCTAGATCGCTTATTACTGAAGTGATGTTTAGTACACACAGTGAACCTTTAGGGGGTCATTTAAGTATAACCAAAACATGGTATAAAATTTAAAACAGATTCTATATTGGGAAAGAATGCAAAAAGATATTAAAAAATTTATAAAAGGATGCCCTGATTGTCAGGCAAGAAAAGGACAATTGAATAGAAAACCCATAAGACTACTACAACCAATTCAAGTAGGGTTACCTTTTGATAAAATAGGCATTGACATATTGGGACCGTTTCGAAAGAGCAAAAATGCAAGAACAGTAATTGTAGTTGCTACAAACTACGCCACGAGATGGGCAGAAGTGCAAGCATTGCCAAATGCAAAGAGCGAACACGTAGCAAAATTTATTATGGAAAAAATAATAACAAGACATGGCACTCCTCAAGAATTATTGAGTGACAGAGGTTCCAACTTCCGGTCAGAACTAATTAAAGATTTGATGAAAGTAATGAGAGTGACCAATATATTTACTACAGCATATCACCCCATGTGCAATGGCTTAACAGAAAGATTGAACAAAACATTAGCAGACATGTTATCAATTTATACAAACACTAATCAAACGGATTGGGATGAATTTATTCCGCATGTTACATTTGCGTATAATACGTCAAGACAAGACACAATAAAAACATCACCATTTATGCTTGTGTATGGTAGAGAACCTGTACTCCCCACAGAAGCCATGTTTATAGAAAATACCAACAATACAAATGTTCAAAAAATTCGAGAGCGGGCTCTAGCGGTTAGGGCTAATGCTATTGAAAACATCACTCAAAAGCAAGAAGTGGACAAACAACGATACGACCAAAAACATAGACACGTCGAGTACAAAATCGGAAACCAAGTAAAAGTTTTTACTCCTGTACGCAAAATAGGAAGAAGCAAAAAATTGTTATTAAAATGGTTTGGTTCTTACTACATAACAAAAAAAGTCAACGACGTCAACTACGAAATAAAAAAAAGTAAGCATGAGAAGGCTAAGAAAGATGTAGTCCACGTAAGCAGAATTTTGCCCTATTATGACCCATAGACCCCTGATGTATACCCTAACAAAGACTTACAATAATCTCTAGACGTTCAGTCTGGCCACAAGACTAAACTTGTGCTACCGTAACGGCGTAGACGGTACTGCCAGGACTCGCTCAGCTGTCCGCTGTCCTACCCAAAACATTATTTCCTTTCATACCCAGTCTGTCCCTTCTTTATTTTTATCAAAATAGAAATGAAGAACCCAATTAGAGTTAAGGAGTTTTTACCGCTAATATAAGAATTTTTTTTGATTTTTTGGGTTGTTTTTGAAAGTCGACGATGAGAAAATGATATGATAAAGTATACATAATAATGTACAAATGGATAAATGTTTAAATGAAGAAAATGAAAGTTAAGGTAGGCCCTATCCAGTTTTTATTAATATTATTATTACACGTGCATACATATTTTTTGGAAAAGCTGGGGTACATGCAAGAAAAGTTTTGTTGTCACTGTACTCTTAGCGATGTTTAAATGTCTAGCCAGCATTTTTTCTGAAATATGTATGTTATGTGGAAATTTCAATGTCGACAATGTGTTATGTGTGTTTTTAATGATGACTATGGGAAAATGTGAGAAAAATCGATGATTATGTACAAAGAGATAAATATTTTAATGCAAAAAATGAAAGTTATGGTAGGCCCTATCCATTTTCTATTAATATTATTATTAGACGTGCATACATATTTTTTGGAAAAACTGGGGTACTTGCAAGAAAATTTTGTTGTCACTGTACTCTCAGTGTTGTTTAAATGTCTAGCCAGCATTTATTCTAAAATATGTATAACGATACTTAATAATTATGTGACGTATTTTTTTTTTTTTTTTTAAAACAATGATTTATATGTTCAATCAAGTCTACAACCTCTATGCTAAAGTTTAGATATAAATACCTGGAGTCATTCGTCGAGTCACCAACCACTTACTGTCACAAGAGGAACTACGAGGCCGTCTTCATATCAATAATAAATATCTCACATTTAACAATGGCTACTGAAACTAATCGTCAATGACTTATTACCTTTGATCAGTAACTTACTCAAACGCTTTAAAACTTCACAACTAGTGTAGAACTATATAATAAAATCAAATCCTATTGACCAATTAGAATCTCATAAGCACATTAAAATCCTATAAGATGTTATGTGATTTTATAATCTAATTAGAATGCTGTAATTAAATTAGAATTTTATGATTGAGTCAGAACTTTACACAAACTGGAATCTTATAATCAAACTAGAATGCTGTAAGTAAATTAGAATAGCACCACTTTACAAACAAACTAAAATTCCATAATCCAATTGGAATTTCTTAACGAATTGGCATTTACTAGAGTACTTTGAATTTTACAAACAATTCAAAATCCTTTTGATAAACTCAATTTTAGAACTCATTGCAGCTGCGACAACAAACTGCAGAACTCGTGAAATTAATCTCAGTTAATTCACAATTGAAAGTAAACTGTCTTTTCTAAAAAGTAGAGACAACTGTAAATCACTTTGTAAAGCGATCATAATATAAATAGCGCTCCAACGCTAATTAAACTGTTGTCTAGTACGTGTACGCACTTCAACATTCTTATTACTATCAAATTATCACAAACTATAAACTTTGATATGACTTAGAACTTCACAAACAAACTCAAATTCTATTATCAACATAGAATTTCTTTAATTGAGTTGCCAGTCTTTAAAAGACCTTAAACTTTGACAACACACAAAGAGTTTACTGATTGAGACTTTATTTTAACTTTAATTTAAACTGTATGTTAACTTTAATTTGAACTGTTCTTTAACTTTTATTTAAAATGTATTTTAACTTTTATTTAAAATGTATTC
Organism: Lagria hirta; assembly: GCA_947359425.1. Taxonomy (NCBI): domain Eukaryota; kingdom Metazoa; phylum Arthropoda; class Insecta; order Coleoptera; family Tenebrionidae; genus Lagria; species Lagria hirta. Next base: position 29,135,933 of record OX375796.1, read on the forward strand.
TAACTTTAATAACCCACCGCAGCTGCTCCAACAAACTGCACGACAAGTGATATAAATCACAAATAATAGTCAACCACCCTGTGGGACTTGTGACAAGGGGGCTCTCAATCACTCTACAAAGCGATAATGTAATAAGCGCTACAACGCAAATTACGCCAGTGCGTTGTACGAATACGCACCTCTAACGTTTGCCTGATTATTGAACCATCAAACGCAGGGACCTTGTTACCTTATATAACGTTATATAAATCTTACTACTCGAGTTTAGGAACCTCACCTGCTACAACAAAATGAGGGCGGAAGGAATTGTGTGTATTTATGTTTAGAATATGATTGGGTGTATTCTGCCGAAACAGAATAGTTGTTAGGAATTCTGAACTGCTACAACAGAACAGGGAACATCGTACCGTCGTTTGTGTAGGCTTTTAAAATTATTTCATGAAACGTTCATTAACGTTTTACTAATCGGTACTTTAATTAGTAATTTAATTAAAATAACTTATATTTTAATTCTGAACTGAGTAATTACATCAATGTTTGTTTGTATCAATTCTAGTCTGCTGAAGAGTAATCTCATTGAATTAATTCGAACTGAATTAATTTGAACTGATTGATAATTAATATTAATTTTCTAACAGTAACAAAATTGAATTTCTAAAATATTGTTCAAGACGAAAAGTGATCTGATTGATATATTAATTTATCTACAATGATTATCATCTTGACAATACTGTGAGTTCTTACTTATTAATTGACTTATTAATTATTATGTGCATTAAGTTAAACTTACAACAATTGAGATAATAAAGAAAACTAGAGCATTCTTTAGATTGGTCAGTACTTTAGTTCTTCAAGAACTAATAATGTAGACGGCTAAATTACGTCAATTAAATAATTTAAACTGTGATATAATTATTTTGATGACTGAATTATTAATTACTTAATAAACTACATCATCTGACGATACGAGATGTAAATCGATATTGGTGAATATACAAAATAACATAATAACACAATAATCATTTACAAATTAGTTAGTAATATTTTAATTCGTAATTTAATAACTTTGATGAGAAGGAAATAATATATTATATTTCAATTGCATTAGTCTGATATAGTAGACTGATTAAAGCTTTGATTTTTTGTCCTTTGAACTATTTAAGATTTTAATTAATTTTATTAACTGGGTAATGAAGTAATTTTTGAAACTATTTAACTGATAGATAACTCATCAAAACCATTAATACGGAATAGTGTTAAACAAATTCTGTGAGGTCAATTACTCACAGTTTTACTTCTGGATTGCACTTTATTCTTTATTTGCACCACTGAATTTGGACACCTTCTCTCACTGCCACCCAAACTAATATTAACTTCCCATTTTGGATTTTTGGTAATTATTTCTTTCCCTCTCCCCCAAAATATTAAATCCTGGAATTTTTCTTTAATTTTACTTTGTATATAGTTCTCAGGACAGCGTGTGAAAGTTTCTGTCGGCGTTCGTCTAAACGTGCTCATACAATCAAAAACCTTTTAGCCTCTATAAACCTTTTGCCTGTATTTAGTGCCAACTTACAATAAGGCGCCCCTTTAATGCTTTTAATCTTATTTACAACAACTAGAAATTTACCCGCTTATAGAATTTCTTTTAAAATTTCTATGAAATGGTCCATAGTTGGACCCGACCCGACTGTTTTATTTCTTTATTGATGTTTCCTGTTCTACTCTTATCTTTAAACTTGTTTACTCAAACTGAGACATATTTTAATAACAGTCATTTACTACAAAATTAAATTAATTTTCTTTTATTTATTTAAAATATTACATTAATAATATTACTGGCGTTACATATGTATGTTATGTGGAGATGCTTATCTTCTGTATAATTGCTTATGGGGTAGAATGAACAACGTTAATTAAAAAAAAAAAAAAAAAGAAGAGCAATATGCATAAATAAAATATAGCTAAAGAGTAAAGTAATAAAGCGGGAATACTCCAAAGAAACCACAACTAGTTGAACTTCTTATCTTCTAGAATATCTTTTGACTTTTATAGGAAATCATGATAGTATTAGAGTATTGAATCAACACCGGTTAAGATGAAATAGTCTAATGCAATTATGACGATCATAAAAGAAAGATAAATAATCAGACATTAATTAAATTCTCAATTTTAAAATGTTGAATTTTTTTTAATAAAATAAGAAAATTGTAAGTTGTCATTTATATAAGATTTTTTGTTGGATTTTATGTGTTTATTATTATAAGCTTATTTAAATATGATTCAATTGATGTAACTTATATGAGTAACAGCTTCTTAATTCTGTTTACATGTAGTGAAGAATAGCTACCTTGAGCACTGTGCACATCCACTGGCTTGAAAAGGCCTGAAAATCCAAAATTTTTTTTTTTTTTCATTTACTTGAAATGGAAAACTATTATCAAGCACACCGTACCTCAGCAACAAACAAATTCCGAACATGACGAACTCACAAAAGCAACAGAAGTCAGACCCTTTATTTTTGGTAGGCGAACCAAAGGCCCCAAACAAATCATCTACTACGGTATGAAACAAACTCATTCCCCAAAATCCTAATGTACGTGGTCCTAGTGAATAAACTTGTCAACTTAGAGACAACAAAAGTGTAAGAAACGTCTTACCTATTGAACTTGACACTGAACAATGAACTTCGTCGTTCGTCAAATGTGAAAATTGCTGGTTATGCGGAAAAACAATAATAAGTGCGTGCTTGCCAAGATCATACAAAATGTTTACTTTGCTTTAAAATATACAGTGTGGTTTTTGATCTATATAATTACTGGCACTAAAATTGTGCCAAAGTATTGGAGAACTAACGGCCTTTCATTGTGAAGTACAGTGCTAATATTTTCTTGTTTTCTAATTAATTTATTTTTGTTTTGTATGTTATAATGTAATGTTAGTAAATGCTGTGGGTCCAGCATTTTTCGGTGAGGGGAAACATGCCACGAAACGGGATATTATCTTAAAATTTAGAATTATTTCTTAATTATTATTTTTTTATTTCAACATAAATTTCGATATCGCATATGGTCAATCAACTTATTACATTACTCAATCTAACAAGGTAGTCAATTTAACGAGGTAATGGGTTTTGCGGACTCGACAAACCGAAAATGATAAAAGACTGGACAATGTAAAATTGGGGACAGTCGGTGGATAGTTGGTAGGCGGTTGGTAGTGAGGTGGTAGTAGAGAGGTCCATGGAGAAGAGTTAATGAGAGATCAAAGAGGAGTTGATTATTATGAATTAAAAGAAATCATATTAGATGTTAGAATTGGAGAACTGTAAGAAAAGTTATTGAGTAATATAATATAGTTTAGGTGGTAGGTTTCCCTAACTAATCCGTAAGTAGTTTTTAATTTGTTTTTCTTTGTTTTAATATATAAGTGTTAAGTTTAATTAGTTTTTGATAAACCTTTATTACCCCCTTTTTCCCGTCACAACAGGTAACGTCTGTTCGTGACAATATGGTAAGTGTAAAAATGCTTAAAGTTTTTTTGTTATAAATATAGTATTTAATGTAGTAGGACGAAGAAATCGATATTGCTACAAAGTGTTTTACACGAGACCGTTATCTAGTTTATCTACATTGAGGCTGTGTCGCTTTTGTGCTAGAGAAGAAGGAGGACGATTGTATCTACAGCACGATCATACATCAGGTCCAATATTGTTATGGTGCAATCGCTGTGAAGGGCCAGTTATGCATTGAAACATGAGAAGATGTAATGGACCACCAGGTGTTTCGATCTTAAAATATCGGAGTTTGCTTAGAATGCTCGAATTCAGCGATAGTGAGGACGAGGCTTTGTTTGAAGATGATGCCGATAGTGGAATATAGTTGTAACTGTAGAGGATCACTTAGAAATAGTATAAATAGTAGTGTATGTTTAATACTAATTTAGTTGGCTTAAAGTTGTTTGTATATGGAGATGAAAATATATAAATGTAAAAATAAAAACACAAAGTTTAATAGTAAACAAAATACTTGTAAGAAAGGTACTGGTTTAATAAATACTTTAATTAATAAACTCCCTTTAGAATTGCATTTGCCTGGGTATCAATTTTGTGGTCCTGGTACAAAGTTAGAAAAAAGATTAGAACGAGGAGATAGCCGAATAAATCCGTTAGACTCTGTCTGTAGAGAGCACGACATAGCATATTCAAAAGAGAAAGAGTTAGACAAACGTCACAAAGCAGACAAAATATTGATAGAAAAAGCAATTGAACGTTTAAAAGCAAAAAGTGCATCTTTTGGAGAAAAAGCTGCAGCATTAGCAGTCACAACATTAATGAAAGCAAAAAGAAAATTAGGAATGGGTTCTTTAAAAAAAAAACACAGAAAAAAACGAATTTTAAAAGCTCCAAAACGTGGAGGCTTTTTACCATTTCTTCTTCCATTATTAGGGATGTTAGGAGGTTTAGGTGGAGGTGCAGCTGGAATTGCAACGGCTGTAAATAAAGCGCAAGCAGATAAGAAATTATTAGAAGAGACGCAACGACATAACAAAGCGATGAAACTTTCCGCTAAAGGAAAAGGGTTTCGAAAAAAACGGTCTAGACGAAAGAAAAGAAAAGGCAAAGGGTTATTTGTTGAACCAAGTCAATGGTATCAAAAAAACTACCAATAAAACTGCCTAAACGGGCTTTATCTAACATAGATTTAATTAAATATGTTCACAAATTAAAAATACAAAACTTTCGCGGTGTTTACATGAGAAATAATTTACCAAAAAAAATCTGTAAAAATGAAAGCGGTATAATAAATTTAGATGATAAAGCTGGACCTGGCACACATTGAACCGCTTATAGTAAAAAAAAATAGTATTATGTATTTTGATAGCATGGGACACTTAAAACCTCCACTGGAGTTAATAAGATATTTTAAAAGTGATAGTTTAAAAAACAACATTCAATATAACATTAAAAGATTTCAAAAATTTGACACATTTAATTGTGGTCATCTGTGCTTAAAGTTTTTATATGTATACAATTAAAAAATAACAACAGTGTAAAACATGCTTTAAAAGCAAAATGTTGTTTGTTTTAACCGGCAATTCGTCAGTGCTTACTAGTGAATATAATCCACCTATTGACACAAGCAATGGAAAATATGTGATAGGTTTGACTAGTTTTGAAGTATATAACTCAATACCAAATATAGAAGAAGGTTGTAATAAATTCTACTTTGGTAACAAAGAATTTACGATACCTACCGGGTGTTACCAATTAGTAGATATCAATGCATATTTACAAAAAGAGGTACAAAAATACTTTAATCGAGATTGTATAAATAACAGCTCAAATAGAAACACTTCCCATACTCATATTAAAGCAACACAAGACATTAATTTTAAAAAACCAGATACAATTGGATCAATACTGGGATTTGGTAAAAAACTTTGAAAAAAAAATGTTGTTCACGAATCAGATTGGATTGTCAATATAATGAAAATAAACTCAATTTGTATCGAATGTAATATTGCTGTTAATAGTTTTAGAAATGATAGACCCGCTCACATCATTCATCAATTTTGTCCAAATGTACCTCCTGGATTTAAAATTGTAGAAGCTCCCTCATTCGATCATTTAATTTATTTGCCTATTAGTGTAGATAGTATTCGAAACATAACCCTTAAAATAGTTGATCAAAACGAAAACTTAATCAATTTCTAAAACGAGACAGTCACTGTAGGTTTACATGTGAGGAAAGAATTGAGAGATGGGAATTAACTTTAATCAAAAAAAAAATAAATGCATTAAAGTGTGTGGAGATCGAGTTAGTAAGAAGAAAAGCGTCAAGCTGATAACTAAAGTTTCTTGAGTCATTAGGGTTTAAATTATATAAAAATGTTTGATCTTGTTGAAAAGCCATCTGTAGATGAATCTATTGTTAGCTATAGATTTTATAGTCATGAAGCTTCTACATCGCGATATGAAAATAATGATGAAATAAGAATTCGATTACCTGAAGATTTATGTACTAGCCCCAGTGATAGTCATTTGTTTATACAGGGTCGAATTGTTAAAGACGATAACATACCGGATACCCAAACACAGTTTGTTAATAACGGTGTGGTGTTTTTATTTAGTGAAATAAGATATGAAGTAAATGGACAAACAATAGATATTAATACAAAACCAGGAATAACAAGTACAATGAAAGCATTAGCGTCATTCAATCAGAGTGAAAGTATACGTTATCAAAATTCTGGCTGGTTCTGGAGTCAAAAAAGTAGTATAGTGGTGAATGGAAAATTTAACGTTTGTATTCCACTTAAAATGTTATTGGGTTTTGCTGAAGATTATACAGAAGTTATGGTTAATATTGCACAAGAATTAATATTAATTCGAAGTAATTCGGATAATAATGCTTTAATTACATTGAATGAGGATGACAAACCAAAAGTCATTCTCGATAGAATTGTTTGGAAAGTACTGTGAGAGTTTACTTTTTATACATTTATTATTATAAATTATTTAATCAAAACGGCTTTAATATAATATTGCAAAAAAGAGGGATAGCTGAGTGGAGATTGCGCAGAGCGCTTAGCTGAGGGAGGATACCATTGCCGCAAGGGCAGTAGAGTAGACAGCAGTCAGCGAGTAGTACTCGTAGGAGTGTCGAGTGCGGTACTCGCGCATAGTCAAGTCAAGTCGAGAGCACGAGAGTGATAGTTATCTTTATACTCAAACGAATACAATTTGTTATTGTGTGCAATTGAAGTGCGAATGTGGTGTCTTTACATTTCTGTTCTAGTAACCTAGCCAGGTGACAGATCCTACCTTCTTCTAACAATGTGACTGGTTTGACCATGGCAGCTAGGTTGAGTACTGAAATGACTTGCTCTAATCTTAGGAAAGAGCACATGTAAGACCTTATTACATTATATTGATTATTATGATGCATGCAGATACATCCATGTTATTATTGGCATATTTGTTTGTATTAAAGAGCATGCAGATTGTTTGTGTCAGAATTGACACGGTTGTTATTGTTTATTGTTGCTCTTTGTGAAATGATTAAGAATGAAAACCTACAGCAGAGAACTAGTTCTGTTCTTGAGCCGGTCTTTACTACTACTATTATTATTTATTATTTGGCTCTCGACGCCGATTAACATAATTCCTGTTTTTCGGTTGAGATCTAGCTTCTCAGATTTCTCAAAAAGATTGGAGAGATCTTTGAGGCCGGGTTTGATGCTGCCGTCAAGGCTGGTACCTTGTCACTGAAAAAGGTTGTAGGTGCATTCCCTATTGTAGCAATGAAAGGGTGCAGTGTTCAAATACCTTTCAATTATTCCTTTAATCTTGTTTTATTTCTCTGTAGCCAATGGCCATCTAGGTTTAATTACCCAAGGTGCAGGCATCCGTGAGAAGGCCTCTACTGACTTCTCACATTAGTACCGAAAATAATAAATAGGTTGAAGAATGGAGAAGCAGAAGGAAGCCGCCAACGTCCATCAAATCCGGTCTATATGATAGAAACAGCGAAGCCACCGTAACAGAGGATGCCCTCTACAAGGCTGGAATGGAGGAAGATGGTCCGGCGGGGACAAGCCCCCGGTGAGTTCCTTGATAAGTATTATTAACAGGTACATTATGTGTGAATGTGTTTCACGTATGGTTGATCTAATCCGTTCAATTCGTTCGAGGCGGTTTCTTAACGGCGGCCACAAAGGGGGTGAGTTGTAGTAGATCGTTGATAATGATGTAGTCTGTTAATCTTGTATTTATGCAGTATTTAAGTTGTATTCATAATCAGGAAAGAATGTGGTGAAACAATCTGACAAATATTGAATTTTAATGAAACTAGGTAATTTAATTATATATCAATTTAATTATCCCGGCGCCTTCACCATTATTCTTATGCAAATTGTGTCAAAAAAAATACGTCTTACAGTACCTCATATTTCCCCGGTTTACGAGAAGAAGTAGCACTTACAAAAAAAATTGAGAAGGGTAAAGATGTTATTTTATCCTTTCGTAGTTGGCAGTTACATATGTGAACAATGTTTATTTAAACAAGAAATAAAAGTTGATACAATTAATTGGTGCAAGATTAATTATACAAAACTAATTGCAGTTGGTTTATTCTCGTTCAATAACTCATTTCTGAATGCCAATTTGTTAGTTCTCACGCCTCATCGTCCCCTCTCTCTAGTACCATTTTCTTATCATCAAAAAATGCTGATGGTAAAATGATGTCATCACCCAAGTGGTTACTCATATGCTGATACATAGTTATCCGTCGTTACCAAATACCACAAAACAAATATGGTCTGGAAAAAGTTCCACAAAACTTGAGTCACCACGTTATATAATACTTGGATTTTGCTAATATTCTTAAATAATAAACGCTATCCATATGAAAACTTGAATATCTCTTTCAATAATAATCAGTTTGCCACGTTACATGAAAAGTTTACACAGTTTCGCAAAAGCTACTACTACCAAGATAAAACTGAATGCTCAATAACACCAACTCAGTTCAAATCTAACTTTCCTTTAGTAACCGTTGATGGCTCATATCAAAAGCTCGTGTTTCAAACGCAAGCAGTAGTATTAAGAATCGAGTTTAATACAAATTGGATAATTCCAAATAATACAACCGCTCATGCTATTATAATTAGCGATCGTATCTTCACATATAATCTCCAAACACAAGCTGTAAAACAAATGTAAAAATGAATGCAATTATTTAAAGTAGATGATCAACAATTTATTATTAAAGAGTTCGGTAATCAAAAATAAAAAAGTTGCACATTGTGTATTTAAACCACCTTTTCCCTTTGAGCAGCTATCTCTCAAATATAAGAAACAAGCAAAATGGTTAATGCGAAATCATCACTGTATAAAGTGGAATGAAGGAGAAATGGAATTTGAACAGTGTAAAAAGATATTACAAAAGTGGACCTCTAATGCTGATAACATTTATGTTAAAGGAAAAGAAAAAGCTGGTTATTTAAGAGAAGTTTTGGATAAAAATATTGTTGAACTACCTGAAACACCATCATTAAAATTGAGTACACCTAGCTGTTTATTTCATTCTTCAGAGCGTTGTCGTTGTAGTTTAAAAACCGTACGATTTTTGGAAAGCATTTATAAAATATAGCAAAAAATTAAATTAGGAAGTTTATTTTGTTTTTTATATAAAAATCAATAACATTGTGTATAAATTATCCTAATAAAAAATCTCTTTCGCAATGTATCTCTTTGAAACAAACTATATATTAATCACTTCATTCTATCGCAAATATCTCAAATACCGTACTTTGGATCCAATTTTGACTCTTATGGAAAAAAAAGCATTTTGCAAATACAAATTATTTAAAATGCATGTTTTTTAAATAAAGAATGGTTAAATTTTTATTTCTTTAACCAAACATTTTTTACCTAACAATTTTTATATTTTTATAATCCTTAAGTAAATACAAGGTATTTGAGGTTAAAGTCAACTATGTTCCGATAAAGTTTTAAAAACAACCCTTAAAAAAAATTTTATCAAAAAAAATTTAAATTTTGTAAATGTATATAATTTATTGTTAAAAGTAAGTATATAAACAAATTTCTAAATTTTGGCAAGAGCAAAGTGGTTTTTTTAACATGTACCCTTCTAAAAAACACAAGTAGCGTTAAAGTGATTTGTGATATGTGTTACTAATATTTTTCTGTATCTCAATACAAAATGCAAAATTGTTTCGCTAAACTTTATTTTTTTTAAAAGGGGTAAAAAAAGGGGTTGCAGCTCTTTCAAATTTTAGTATAATATGTAGTTTTTAGAGTAAAACTCAAATATAAGTTTTAACAACCAAAGCCAATTTGTGAAACTCTTTTTTTTTCTTTTTTTAAAAGAATAAAAAAAATATATATAGTGCGGTAGTGTGGTAAAGCGCACTGATTTAATGTTTTGCAGTTGTCTTTTAAAAACAACCCCTATTTTAAAGGGTGTCTTTTATTAAATTATATTTTTTACTTTTTTTTGTTTTTTTAATGTAAAATAAGTATAAAACACACGTGTGTCAAAATGTAACTTTATATCTCTGTGAACTACAGTGTAATATTAATTTTGCGAGAAGCTTAATCTTACAGAACAACGCACTTAACTAAAATTTCAAAAAATGTAAGCAACATTATGTTATACCTAGAAAAAACCCCTCATTGACTTTCTCACAAGAATAATATTACGCAGAAGTTCACACACATTATGCTGCAGGCGCAAAACTTGATAGCAGTAAGCGTTTTTTCTGCTGACGTTGACCTTCAAAGAGTGCAATCTTACAAACCTTCTGCAACCTAGACTGCAAAATCAGCAAAAACCTTGAGCCTTTAACCTCGAAAGATTCCTACTTTCTTGGTGGTTAATGGAGTGGGAGAGGGTATAAAGGGGATAGTAAGCTGATATGCCAATTGTTGTTGTACCGGTCTGACAAATTGTTAAACCTATTCACGTGCGTCGTTAATTGTTTTTTGTGAGTTTTTGTTTGTAATCTGTTTGTGATCTGTTCAAAATGTCAAACCAAAATGTAAGTCAAACAATGCCCCTTTTACTAGCTTACTTAAGATTACGCAATCCAGTTAACCCATATGTACTAAATTCTCAAGATCCGTACAATTTTGTTGCGGCAAATCGCAGAATTCATGTCTTAGAAAATATTGTAATTAGACAACCGGATTGCTTAACTCTAACGCAGCAATTGGCAGTAGAACTTGAAAAAGCGTCTAATGCCAATTCAATTGAAAATGAGCGATTATTCAATGAAGCTCTTGGTAATTGCCCAGATAATGTGCAAAATGCCAACTTTATTATTATTATTATTATTATTATTATTATTAAATTAGATTACTTGCTAAGGCAAAATACCTTTATAGCAAATTAATTGTAAGCAATCGTACGAGTCGAGTACTAGTTAGTTAGAGTATCAAATGGATTGAAACATTAAGGTTACTCGGTAATTTTTAGTATTAAATGTTGGTCAAAACGATTTTTAAAGACAGAGACGGTGTGAGCTAAAACAACGTTTTCCGGCAAACAATTCCAAATATCAAACGCACGATTCGTTAAGAAATTTTGTCGAATTGTTGATCGAAACGGCTCCTTTAACAGCTTGTAGGAATGACCTCTTAACTTTCTTCTACTGTCTATAGTTAAATAATCTGTCATTGCTCCCGGAAATAAGTTGTGTGTCAAGCGAAATACCTGGATGACATCAGCTCTGTTTTGTCGATGTTGTAATTCTGACAAATTTAAAATCTGAAGACGTTTTTTATAGGGTATTTGTCTCAAATTGCATGTCCATCGGGTTAATTGGTGCTGGACTCTTTCCATCAACTGAACATCTTTTACTAAGTGTGGTCTCCACACCGGCAATGCAAATTCCAACTGTGGCCGAATATACATGATATATAAACTAGAAATAAGCTCTGTAGATGGATTGGTAAACACATGTTTCAATAAATAATACATTTTTCGCGCTTTACCCACTGCCGCAACGCATTGTTCAGACCAGCTCAATCTGTCATTGATAATCACCCCCAAATCTTTGGTAGAGCGCTTTATGGTAATTAGGGTGCCATTGACATGATACAAATACTTCGGATTGTTATACCCGCATTGCAAAACACAGCATTTTTCTAGATTAAGGGGTAGCTGCCATGTTTCACACCACTGATATACCAAGTCAAGCTGAACCTGCAAATTTGCGACTAGTGGGTTAGCAAACAACTTAATATCGTCTGCATATGCTGAATAGCCGTCGAGTGAAAACAAAAGATCTCTGGTGTACAACAAAAACAAGATTGGCCCAAGCACAGACCCTTGCGGGACTCCACTTGCTACTGGTTTTGGAAGAGAGAGCGCGTCACCAACCTTTACGTGGTAAGTTCTATTAGATAGAAAAGCACGAATCCAATTGAGTAAATGACCTTTAGCTCCGTAAGCTTCTAGCTTCACCAGTAACAGATCATGCGGCACCTTGTCAAAAGCTTTACTGAAATCAAGGTATATAATGTCTAAAGGCTGCCTTGCGTCTATCACTTTTGTCCACTGATTTGTGGAGTACAGCAAATTAGTTATTACAGACCTACCCGGTAAAAAACCGTGCTGCTGCTCAGGTATTAAATTATTTTGCTGCATGTGGAATATAAGTTCTTTAACTATAATTTTTTCCATCACCTTGCAGCAAATTGACGTAAGGCTCACTGGTCTGTAATTGGTTGGATCCAGTTTGTCCCCTGACTTGTGCAGAGGCGTTATGGCCGCCTGCAACCATTCATCAGGTAACATTCCTAGTGAAAAAGACTTAGTCATTATCTCTGCAAGTGGTTTTGATAACGATGAAGCACAAATCTTTAATAGTTTGCCAGGTATATGATCTGGTCCAGGAGCTGTATTTGGTTTAAGAGCAAGCAGCAGATTTTTTACCGCTTCTGAAGAAAACTCAATATGCGTTAACACGCTCGGCATGACCGTTAATGTGAAACTCGGAATTATTATAGGCTTATATACATTATAGTTACTAGCAAAACTTTCAGCCAGTGTATTTGCGGTCTCTACAAAATTGGAACATAAATTACCAGAACTTCCTCTCACTAAAGGAACTGAAACACGGCTAGCGACGTGTTTTCTGATGTAAGCAAAAAAAGCCTTTGGTTTTTGTAACAAAG